>OY992879.1:14800833-15400833 GCA_963921405.1 Cepaea hortensis | reverse complement strand
TTGTACTTGGTCTTCGGCCAGGATTCCATGCAATAGCTTGGTAAAATCCGGTAATTGTCAGGAGGTTGTAATGTTACCCCTCTGGGAAAGATCACAATGAACGGGATTCGTCTACGCCTGTGGCCAACGGTCTTAGTCCACTCCCTCACGTGATTTAATCCTTTCAGCCGAGGATGTCCCCGTAGTGAAGTCTCGCATAAGCTGGCCCCAGCAAAGCTTGTCTCCGTGATTTTCCTCCGTCCTTTATAGATTTTTAACTGATCCATCAATAGCTTCCTTTTGAAAGGAATAATGTTACACATCATGGTCCCATGATGTAAATTCAACTGGCGCTTTCCTCCTTCAAAGTCGGGCGTAACAATCTTCCCTCCTCGGTGTCGCGGTTTCTTCCCCTGATAATCAGTTAATGGGCTGAGTTTCTCTACATTAGAGTTTCTTGTAAAAACCGTGCTAGAAATTGGAAATTTAGTGTGCCCAGTTGTCCTGCCTTGAGAAATAACATAGTTACTCCAGGGCGATAAAGTGGAGTTACTTTTGAATAAAGTATCCACAAATAGCTGATCTACTCCTATCAAATCGACCTGACTGAAGGGTAGATTGAGTCCTAAGAGTGTTGATTCCAAACCACTCTTTACTTCTGTTACTTCAGGTCCCTGTTGCTGGAATTCCCTGATAACTTCAGCTAATGAGATGATAGGCATTTCTTCCTCCATCTTGTGCAAAGAATTTTCTTCTTTAGCAACTACAGACAATGTTGTCTGCACAATATCAGAGTCCGTATTCTGGCTCCTGGCAATTCCCTGTGTTTCCTGAGTCTCCGAACTGGTATACTGTGAGATAACAACTGGAAATGTTTCCTGGTCTGGATGTTCCTCTCTGGTCATGCTTTCATGGGCTAAGTCCAGTTGAGGTAAATCCTGTGATGGGCTGGTGTCTACACAATCCATCACACTACGTAAATCATTTGAACTGATGTCTAGTGTCTTTTCCTGAGCTGCAGCCTCAAAGATTACAAGGGGTTCCGGGTCTTCCTTCATCCCTCTGTCAGTCAAATTTAATCCCACTTCATCCTCTCCTGAGCTGAAGGGAATAATAAAGTCGGTTACCTTTCGATCTCCGACCTCCTTAAAAGATGTCCTCAGGTCATCTTCCTCTTGAGTTTCACCTCTCGTTGAAGTAAAATGAGATTCCTGGGAGTCTTGTACTGGCAAACCGTAGTGCAAACAGTTGTCCTCTGGGTAACTGTTACTAGGTAAATTATCTGAACTGATAATTAGTGACTCTTCCCGCGTTGCAGCAGTGAAATTCACCTGGGATTCTGTTCCTTCCTTCCTCCCTATTTCAGTCAGATGTAATTCCACTTCGTGATTCTGTGACCAGAAGGGAATGTGAGAATCGGCTAGGTCTCCGCCTGCGACCTCATTAAAGGTTGTCTTCAGTTCCTCTTTCTCTCGAGATTCATTTCTCGTAGCAGTCAAGTGGTTTTCCTGAAGGTCCTCTACTGTCAAACGACTATTGCCGTGGTGCAAACAGTTATCACGTTTGTGACTGTTTGAAATGCCCTTGGCACATTTTTTCTTCCCTCTTTTCCGTTTAGGACTGGGTCGAATGAGAACCTGTAGTTCCCGGTCCACTACCTCTGATTCTGCGGTGGGTGGCAAAGATGTCCCTTCCTTCCTGGTTGGGTGAGCATCCGTATCTCCTACCTTATGTTCCGCTAGAAAGGTTAGCTTCTTCGCATTGACTGCTTCCATATGCGTTTTCTCCATCTTTACTCCTTCAGTTTTGCTACGTTCTTGTGCTCCAAAGAACTCATCATTTTCTTTAAACATAATTTCTTCTTCTTGGTCCCACCATTCTAACTCCGCTATGATATATGTTTCTAGTTGCTCCCCCTCTAAGCCTTCTCTTATGCCCCACCCTCTCGCAGTCTCTGAGAAATCTGCGCGCGCCTTCAGATCCTCTTCAAGATTCCGGTAAAGCAAGAACATAATTGCTAAGGACTATATTCAGGTAAGCTCCTATGTATATATCAAAAATCAGATCTAAGCTAGAAAGACAAGAGTTAACTACTGACAGTCTACGCTATCCAATGTGTATAGTTTAGCCTCAGCAGTGAAAGACAACTGAAAATAATATTCAAGTAGTACCTGGCGACAGCAGTGAAGTAAGTGTGAGAGATATACTACACAGTAATCAACAGTAATATTTACCTAAATAAACATTAAATTGCACTGCATACATGTCAAAATGAACATGGCATATATTAGCATAAAATTGCAAATCAGTCAAGCAGTTAAATCATCAAACACATCAATGTAAATATGATTAAAGTGTTCAATTATCAATAAATGATTAATGACAACACTAAATGATAGATGATGGTAGTTTTCTCATAAGTTCTTATCTGTTATAAACTTTTGAAAAGTTATATTTATACTCTGTAACTTCCTCAACTAAAAGTAGCTACATTTGATGATAGTCTATTTTGATGATTGAAGATTACAAGAGTTAACTTTGAAAAATCGTTTGTCTAGGGTCTAGTAGAATCACTATGATTACTAGAATCCTGGTTCAGGATCGCGGACTGGACACCAATCTGTCAGAAGTCGGGGTGCCCCACCGGCTAGATGAAAGTATTTTTCACTGGCGAGCAACCCCTAATAGTCAGAAACTGACTAGAGACAAAATCTATATGGCTGAACTATAGATTAGGCCCATGAATATCCAACGTACAGCTCCAAGTGGCTCGTTACAAAATGAAATGAACTGTGCTGAATATTCGCCAAGGAATGGGAAAGAGAAGGTTAGCTAAGATAGATTTTTACGTCTGAATTAAAGTTAAGGACAACTATCCTAGTACAGGTTTTTCTCCCTGACTGCTCCTTTCCTTGGTGTGTAAGTAAACCCCCACCAATGTACACACACAACACGTATGCACAATTGGAATTAAAAGATAACGACAGAACTATGAGTTACAATACTACAACATTTATTTACTAATCATAATCATAGACATCTGATGGTTCAAGATGAGGACGATGAAATCATATACATATTGATATTGATGACAAACATTACGTAACTTTACTTGTTACTTGATCTATCTGGATCTGTGGTCCAGATCCCCACTCTCCAGTAGACTCAAAAAAAAAAAAAGAACAGCTTGCCGGTATTCTGACGAACCTGTCAGTCCTGACACTCATAGCCAGTAGTCTCTAGTCTTGAGATCTATAACATAGGTGCTCCTTGTGAGAGCTTGAAAGAAAGTCAAGAATGTGTTATATCAGTTCTACATCAGCGCAATCCTAATTAAAACATATCATAACACAAACATATACAATGATCAGTCTGGCCAAGTTTATCTTCCAGCTCTACTGCGTTCACCATCCTCCTTCTCCCTACTGTCTTTAGTCTGGGACGGGCTTTTCAATTGTCTCACACGCCTGTAATGATTACATTTCTGCCGCCCCATGTCCATGTCGCTAATACAGAAATTCTGTGTCGTACAGCCGCTCCGTCCCAAGTTGGTTTAGCAGCTCACAGGATTGGTAATGGTATTATAATAATGCCTGATCATCCGGGCTTACAAGCCGTGACCAGTAGCTGTGCCAGGTTTCCATGCATTACCGTGGACGCACGCCCACAATACACTGAGAAAGTTTAGCACCCTATACCACTTGTGGGTAATGTCTGTACCATTACACCTCTGCTTCCAACACAATCATTGGCCAATGGGCCAATACGCAGACAATAGCATAACACTTCATATTGGTAGGTTTGCATATGACAAATCAATATATCAAACATCCAATACACATAAACATATTGATTAAACTAGACATATTATGATACTTTAACATCATAGCATAATGCACTAGTTAGTTTATGAAATTACACATACATACATCCAACATATCCGTAAACATTCTATTACTTCAAGATGGACCTCTAATGATACTCAACATAATAGCATCAGGCATTATTAATGAGTACTAATATTGTATAGCTACAAAATGAGATATACAACAAGTCTAATTGAAGTTCCCACACCGACCAGCCATATTTGCTGAGCTGCCCGGTTTAATCACCACTTAGTTACTGCTGTTGTAAGAATTAAATAAATAGTCAGTTGACTATATTCTATACAACAAATGCACACACCAAAAAGAGACTAGTCTAGTTTACAAAGAAATGACAAGCATCTACCAAGACACCTAAAAGTATACTTAGACAATGATATGCCTTTCACAAGTTTCTACTTCTCAGAAGAGTAATACATGAAGCACAACGATATTGAACACAGAACTTCGAAAGAACACTCAAGTAACCTACGCCAAAGATAGTTCTTGCAATAACCTAGATCAGCTATAGACTGGAATTCAGTACATACACCTAAAATACTTAGTTACTAAGAAATCTACATTTACTCTCTCTTCTCACCTGTTCGAATGTCTGACTTATTCTAAAGGGACCAGGTCTGCATGGGTTTTTATACCTAGCCTAGCAGTCGACCCTTATCTCCCAGGAATTCAAGTCATCAATTCTTCCTTTATCTCCCCCTTGCGTTAATTGCAATTATCACTGCAATTGGCCATCACACCTTGCTCCTCTCTGTCTGGTACAAAGTCCACAGGCCCAGTGTTAATTGCCTTATCAGCTCTGTTTTCACACATTCCTGAGTCTGCCAGTCAGAGTGGACGGGGCTTGTTTACCGCCCTGGGGCTATTATCTCTCCCTGTGTCAATGTTGTTCACGCCTGGGTGGTTTTATTTCACTCACTGGCCCAGTTCATTGTTGATTCAGCCAGGGTCTACCTGGGCAAGAAGGTGCCAATGTGTCTGTGTGGTGTCATAGCCCGTCTGGGTCAGCAGTTTTCCAAGGTGTAGACTAATTTAAATTATCTAGTTGTGTCCATCTCAAGTAGCCCATTTTACTTGCCATCTGCAAGCTTACGTCATGGCTAGAGGCTTTTTGTGAATAATCTTACCTCACGACTAGATAGCCGTGGAGTAGCGTGATTAATTCATTCTCTCTCAATTTGGCCTCTCAAATTTGGAGACCGAGAAAAATATTCTGGGATGTTAAGGCGGCATTCCACGACAGAGCTTTCCCCTTAAAAAAAAGTTTCTGCCAGAAATCTTTTGTCAACGCACGCCGTACATCCCAGAATAATGCCTAAGCACTCTCCGTTCTGTATCTGCCTAAAGGTTTCCAATATTCCTTGTGGCAGTGGGTTATGCATCTGCATAAAGACGTTCCATTTCCATACTCCCAGGATACTCTGGATAGGTCCTTGTACTTGGTCTTCGGCCAGGATTCCATGCAATAGCTTGGTAAAATCCGGTAATTGTCAGGAGGTTGTAATTTTACCCCTCTGGGAAAGATCACAATGAACGGGATTCGTCTACGCCTGTGGCCAACGGTCTTAGTCCACTCCCTCACGTGATTTAATCCTTTCAGCCGAGGATGTCCCCGTAGTGAAGTCTCGCATAAGCTGGCCCCAGCAAAGCTTGTCTCCGTGATTTTCCTCCGTCCTTTATAGATTTTTAACTGATCCATCAATAGCTTCCTTTTGAAAGGAATAATGTTACACATCATGGTCCCATGATGTAAATTCAACTGGCGCTTTCCTCCTTCAAAGTCGGGCGTAACAATCTTCCCTCCTCGGTGTCGCGGTTTCTTCCCCTGATAATCAGTTAATGGGCTGAGTTTCTCTACATTAGAGTTTCTTGTAAAAACCGTGCTAGAAATTAGAAATTTAGTGTGCCCAGTTGTCCTGCCTTGAGAAATAACATAGTTACTCCAGGGCGATAAAGTGGAGTTACTTTTGAATAAAGTATCCACAAATAGCTGATCTACTCCTATCAAATCGACCTGACTGAAGGGTAGATTGAGTCCTAAGAGTGTTGATTCCAAACCACTCTTTACTTCTGTTACTTCAGGTCCCTGTTGCTGGAATTCCCTGATAACTTCAGCTAATGAGATGATAGGCATTTCTTCCTCCATCTTGTGCAAAGAATTTTCTTCTTTAGCAACTACAGACAATGTTGTCTGCACAATATCAGAGTCCGTATTCTGGCTCCTGGCAATTCCCTGTGTTTCCTGAGTCTCCGAACTGGTATACTGTGAGATAACAACTGGAAATGTTTCCTGGTCTGGATGTACCTCTCTGGTCATGCTTTCATGGGCTAAGTCCAGTTGAGGTAAATCTTGTGATGGGCTGGTGTCTACACAAACCATCACACTACGTAAATCATTTGAACTGATGTCTAGTGTCTTTTCCTGAGCTGCAGCCTCAAAGATCACAAGGGGTTCCGGGTCTTCCTTCATCCCTCTGTCAGTCAAATTTAATCCCACTTCATCCTCTCCTGAGCTGAAGGGAATAATAAAGTCGGTTACCTTTCGATCTCCGACCTCCTTAAAAGATGTCCTCAGGTCATCTTCCTCTTGAGTTTCACCTCTCGTTGAAGTAAAATGAGATTCCTGGGAGTCTTGTACTGGCAAACCGTAGTGCAAACAGTTGTCCTCTGGGTAACTGTTACTAGGTAAATTATCTGAACTGATAATTAGTGACTCTTCCCGCGTTGCAGCAGTGAAATTCACCTGGGATTCTGTTCCTTCCTTCCTCCCTATTTCAGTCAGATGTAATTCCACTTCGTGATTCTGTGACCAGAAGGGAATGTGAGAATCGGCTAGGTCTCCGCCTGCGACCTCATTAAAGGTTGTCTTCAGTTCCTCTTTCTCTCGAGATTCATTTCTCGTAGCAGTCAAGTGGTTTTCCTGAAGGTCCTCTACTGTCAAACGACTATTGCCGTGGTGCAAACAGTTATCACGTTTGTGACTGTTTGAAATGCCCTTGGCACATTTTTTCTTCCCTCTTTTCCGTTTAGGACTGGGTCGAATGAGAACCTGTAGTTCCCGGTCCACTACCTCTGATTCTGCGGTGGGTGGCAAAGATGTCCCTTCCTTCCTGGTTGGGTGAGCATCCGTATCTCCTACCTTATGTTCCGCTAGAAAGGTTAGCTTCTCCGCATTGACTGCTTCCATATGCGTTTTCTCCATCTTTACTCCTTCAGTTTTGCTACGTTCTTGTGCTCCAAAGAACTCATCATTTTCTTTAAACATAATTTCTTCTTCTTGGTCCCACCATTCTAACTCCGCTATGATATATGTTTCTAGTTGCTCCCCCTCTAAGCCTTCTCTTATGCCCCACCCTCTCGCAGTCTCTGAGAAATCTGCGCGCGCCTTCAGATCCTCTTCAAGATTCCGGTAAAGCAAGAACATAATTGCTAAGGACTATATTCAGGTAAGCTCCTATGTATATATCAAAAATCAGATCTAAGCTAGAAAGACAAGAGTTAACTACTGACAGTCTACGCTATCCAATGTGTATAGTTTAGCCTCAGCAGTGAAAGACAACTGAAAATAATATTCAAGTAGTACCTGGCGACAGCTGTGAAGTAAGTGTGAGAGATATACTACACAGTAATCAACAGTAATATTTACCTAAATAAACATTAAATTGCACTGCATACATGTCAAAATGAACATGGCATATATTAGCATAAAATTGCAAATCAGTCAAGCAGTTAAATCATCAAACACATCAATGTAAATATGATTAAAGTGTTCAATTATCAATAAATGATTAATGACAACACTAAATGATAGATGATGGTAGTTTTCTCATAAGTTCTTATCTGTTATAAACTTTTGAAAAGTTATATTTATACTCTGTAACTTCCTCAACTAAAAGTAGCTACATTTGATGATAGTCTATTTTGATGATTACAAGAGTTAACTTTGAAAAATCGTTTGTCTAGGGTCTAGTAGAATCACTATGATTACTAGAATCCTGGTTCAGGATCGCGGACTGGACCCCAATCTGTCAGAAGTCGGGGTGCCCCACCGGCTAGATGAAAGTATTTTTCACTGGCGAGCAACCCCTAATAGTCAGAAACTGACTAAGGACAAAATCTATATGGCTGAACTATAGATTAGGCCCATGAATATCCAACGTACAGCTCCAAGTGGCTCGTTACAAAATGAAATGAACTGTGCTGAATATTCGCCAAGGAATGGGAAAGAGAAGGTTAGCTAAGATAGATTTTTACGTCTGAATTAAAGTTAAGGACAACTATCCTAGTACAGGTTTTTCTCCCTGACTGCTCCTTTCCTTGGTGTGTAAGTGAACCCCCACCAATGTACACACACAACACGTATGCACAATTGGAATTAAAAGATAACGACAGAACTATGAGTTACAATACTACAACATTTATTTACTAATCATAATCATAGACATCTGATGGTTCAAGATGAGGATGATGAAATCATATACATATTGATATTGATGACAAACATTACGTAACTTTACTTGTTACTTGATCTATCTGGATCTGTTTTCCAGATCCCCACTCTCCAGTAGACTCAAAAAAAGAACAGCTTGCCGGTATTCTGACGAACCTGTCAGTCCTGACACTCCTAGTCAGTAGTCTCTAGTCTTGAGATCTATAACATAGGTGCTCCTTGTGAGAGCTTGAAAGAAAGTCAAGAATGTGTTATATCAGTTCTACATCAGCGCCATCCTAATTAAAACATATCATAACACAAACATATACAATGACCAGTCTGGCCAAGTTTATCTTCCAGCTCTACTGCGTTCACCATCCTCCTTCTCCCTACTGTCTTTAGTCTGGGACGGGCTTTTCAATTGTCTCACACGCCTGTAATGATTACATTTCTGCCGCCCCATGTCCATGTCGCTAATACAGAAATTCTGTGTCGTACAGCCGCTCCGTCCCAAGTTGGTTTAGCAGCTCACAGGATTGGTAATGGTATTATAATAATGCCTGATCATCCGGGCTTACAAGCCGTGACCAGTAGCTGTGCCAGGTTTCCATGCATTACCGTGGACGCATGCCCACAATACACTGAGAAAGTTTAGCACCCTATACCAATTGTGGGTAATGTCTGTACCATTACACCTCTGCTTCCAACACAATCATTGGCCAATGGGCCAATACGCAGACAATAGCATAACACTTCATATTGGTAGGTTTGCATATGACAAATCAATATATTAAACATCCAATACACATAAACATATTGATTAAACTAGACATATTATGATACTTTAACATCATAGCATAATGCACTAGTTAGTTTATGAAATTACACATACATACATCCAACATATCCGTAAACATTCTATTACTTCAAGATGGACCTCTAATGATACTCAACATAATAGCATCAGGCATTATTAATGAGTACTAATATTGTATAGCTACAAAATGAGATATACAACAAGTCTAATTGAAGTTCCCACACCGACCAGCCATATTTGCTGAGCTGCCCGGTTTAATCACCACTTAGTTACTGCTGTTGTAAGAATTAAATAAATAGTCAGTTGACTATATTCTATACAACAAATGCACACACCAAAAAGAGACTAGTCTAGTTTACAAAGAAATGACAAGCATCTACCAAGACACCTAAAAGTATACTTAGACAATGATATGCCTTTCACAAGTTTCTACTTCTCAGAAGAGTAATACATGAAGCACAACGATATTGAACACAGAACTTCGAAAGAACACTCAAGTAACCTACGCCAAAGATAGTTCTTGCAATAACCTAGATCAGCTATAGACTGGAATTCAGTACATACACCTAAAATACTTAGTTACTAAGAAATCTACATTTACTCTCTCTTCTCACCTGTTCGAATGTCTGACTTATTCTAAAGGGACCAGGTCTGCATGGGTTTTTATACCTAGCCTAGCAGTCGACCCTTATCTCCCAGGAATTCAAGTCATCAATTCTTCCTTTATCTCCCCCTTGCGTTAATTGCAATTATCACTGCAATTGGCCATCACACCTTGCTCCTCTCTGTCTGGTACAAAGTCCACAGGCCCAGTGTTAATTGCCTTATCAGCTCTGTTTTCACACATTCCTGAGTCTGCCAGTCAGAGTGGACGGGGCTTGTTTACCGCCCTGGGGCTATTATCTCTCCCTGTGTCAATGTTGTTCACGTCTGGGTGGTTTTATTTCACTCACTGGCCCAGTTCATTGTTGATTTAGCCAGGGTCTACCTGGACAAGAAGGTGCCAATGTGTCTGTGTGGTGTCATAGCCCGTCTGGGTCAGCAGTTTTCCAAGGTGTAGACTAATTTAAATTATCTAGTTGTGTCCATCTCAAGTAGCCCATTTTACTTGCCATCTGCAAGCTTACGTCATGGCTAGAGGCTTTTTGTGAATAATCTTACCTCACGACTAGATAGCCGTGGAGTAGCGTGATTAATTCATTCTTTCTCAATTTGGCCTCTCAAATTTGAACTTCTGTTATAGTGGGAAGTGTGTCCAGGTGGTCAAGAGTTGGCAGGGCCTCTATGGCGTTGAGGGCATCATCCGCTAGCTTGGTCTCACTTGAGTAAAGCTCTAAATAGTGCTCGACCCATCTATCCATCTGCTGTTTCTTATCAGTGATGATTTCTCCAGTCAAGGTTTTCAGCGTTGCACTTCTTTTGATCATTGGACCACAGGCTTTCTTTATCCCTTCATACATGCTTCTGATGTTTCCCTTATCACTTGCGATTTGAATGGACTCACATAACTTGATCCAATAGTCATTCGCACACTGCCTGGCAGCCTTTTGTACATCCTTCCTCGCTTGCTTCAGCTCACTCAGAGTGTTATGCGTTGGTCTTTCCTTGTTTCTTAAGAGAGCTATCTTCTTTTTATCAATCAAGGGCTGCAGTATCTGGCTGTTTGCTGCAAACCAATCCTGCCTCTTATGATCCACAGTGCCGTAAACCTTTACCGCTGTTTTATAAATAGTTTCCTTAAGTTTACTCCATTTATCATTTACTATACAGTTTTCTGATGTATCATTGAAAGCGTCTTCAAGTTGCTGTTGAAATTCAAAGCACTTTCCAGGATCGTGAGTGTTAGTAATATTAATCCTGGGGCTAGACTTGTGTTTAGCTGTGTAGATTCTCTTTGGTCTCAGTCTAACCCCTGCAGCTACCAAAGAATGATCTGTATCACATTCAGCACTGTGGTAACTTCGAGTTAATGATGTATGGTTCAGATGTTGTCTCCGTGTGATAATGAAGTCCAGCTGATGCCAATGGCCGGATCTTGGATGTTTCCATGTGACCTTATGCATCTCTTTTGTTTTAAAAAAGGTGTTTGTAATACATAGGTCATTTCTAGTGCAATGCTCCAGCAGCCTTTGCCCATTATCATTCATGCGACCGATGTTGTATTTTCCAAGGCACACTGGCCATGAACTTGAGTCCTTGCCCACACGAGCATTGAAATCACCGAGCATATAAATGTAGTCGGATTTTGGAACTGCCTTGATCGCAGAGTCTAGCTGCTCATAGAACGTATCCTTCACATCATCAGAGGAAGCGAGTGTCGGTGCATATGCAGTGAGAATGGTGGTAAATCCACAAGAGGTTGCCAAGCGCAGTGATAATAATCTTTCATTACCTCCAGCTGGGATATCAATCATTCCCAGTAGCGAATTCTTTACTGCAAAGCCCACACCATGTTGCCTTTTTTTCTGCCTGCCCTCTTCCCTTCCAAAAAAAGGTGTAATTGTTTTCCCTGAGTGACCCTTCCTCAGCGAGGCGAGTCTCCTGCAGGCCAGCAATATCAATGTTAAGACGATTGAGTTCAACATCAATCACAGCCGTTTTTCTCACATCGTCAATATTTGTCAAGTCAGTGGAAAATCCTGGACACATGGTTCTCACGTTCCAGGTTGCAAGCCGTAGCTTGAGGTTTCTATTCTTTTTATTAGTATCTTGTGCATTGGTTTTACAGACTGCGATTCAGATTTTGTCCTAGCCCCAAGCACCCATTGAAGCAGGCAGGCTGTGGCGGACCAGCACCCAATTGGCTGGGGGCTGCCCAGCTTGAGGCGGGCGGTAGCTGATCAGTGACACCTGTAGGTGTCTCCCACCGTCAGAGGCAACGCGTGGCGCCCCATGTCTACGCCAACTGACAAGGACTTATAACCCGTAACAGTTGCCTCTCGCTTTGATTCCGAGACCGGTTAAGACCAGGGATGGAGTTATTGCCTCTCCATAGCACAAAGCCTGGGCTAAAATATAGAGATCATGTGTTGCCCATGAGTAGTAGGTAATGTTGGAAACGAGTCGCTTTGAGCAACGAGCAATGAGATATACAAAGAAAATAGGAGGTGCGGGAGGTGCGGGGAGGTGCCGGAATAAAATAGTAAGCTCAAAGAAGGGGAGTGGGGGAACATAATTTATGCATAATCGATTGGTGTGTGCAGGCTGTTACGAGTTGATGTATTCGTATCTTTGATAAGATCGGTGAACATCTGTCAGCAAAAAGTCGATATTGTCCGTACCAGAAATAATGTGGTTTGTAAATTACACCTGTCGGCGATAGGTGGTGTTTTTAATCAGATCATCGGTATATGTAAACAATGATATATGAATTGAGAGACGGGGCTAGTTGGTACCACAGTCGCATTGCAGATGGTGCAATAACCAATTCGGTAGAGTGTGTCGGGGTAGCGCCAATATGTAACTAGGGTGTCTAATGGGTTAAGTTGGTAGCATAGACCCCCTCATTTGGCGGCGTCGAGTTCGAATCTCAATGCTTTTTCGTTGGTAAGGTTACCACTTAGCCACTGTATGGGTGTACCTAGTTGTCATAGAGGGTGTGTAGTTGGTCATAGTAGGATATCACCAATGTGTAACTGGGGTGTCTAGTGGGTCCCCTACCATGCGGCAGGGTCGATCCTACTGTGTGGTGGGGTAGTGTGGCAGTGGTCGAGTGTGTAACGGGGCTAGGTGGTGCCGTAGGCATCGTTTGAGAGTCGATTCACGCTGCGTGTCGATAAGGGTATCCACCCTAGGCGGCTCTTTTTAAATGTATACTAAGCCGTAAATGTATAAC
The DNA here is from genome assembly GCA_963921405.1 of Cepaea hortensis. NCBI lineage: Eukaryota > Metazoa > Mollusca > Gastropoda > Stylommatophora > Helicidae > Cepaea > Cepaea hortensis. Next base: position 15,387,886 of record OY992879.1, on the reverse strand, counting down.
AGTGGTGTCTAGTTGCCGCCATAGCGCTTGACAGGTTCGAAACCTACTGCGTAGTGGTTTATGTAATGTATAACCAACTCACCAGCTCTCACTCACTTTGTGCTTTACACAAGAACGACGAACGATCGAGTCTTCAGTTTTGTGGTTATTCAACTGCTATTTGCCTTCAAGTGTAGAAGGTTCGCCAGGCACCTATTTGTCTCAGTATCCACGGACTATCAACCATATACGGACATACCGATTTAGTGGCTCTGTCGCCCAGTTTTTGGCTATTCACAGCTGACTTGTAAGAATTATCAACCAGTTTCTTACCCACCCCAAGTGTAAGAAACAGCATTATTATGCCTTAGTTTACAACGGCATCTGCAAAGATTTCATCACCGATTGAAACAAAGACTGGTACAACTTGTTCGGTTTTGATACCGCATACTAAACTAGTGAACATTACATCTTGTTGTTTGGATATTTGGCATCCTAAACTAGTCAACGTCGAGTTATCTACCATTAGTGTAAGATATAAACTAATTATATTCAACGCCATATTCAGAGGGTCAGTGTGAACAGGTTTCAAGTCGAGTGTTGATTATTTCACTATCAACTCGCTAGCGAACGTGCCTAAAAAGATGTCTACTTGTCAATCATCCGAGAACCACTTATGTGCAACTTGTGGGAATGGTTTCACTGAAAAGCGCAGTCTGCTTCGCCATAACCGGACCAGTCACAGTACCAAGGAGCAAGTGTATTCGTGTCAAACTTGTGGTCATCATTTTAACAAGAAAGACAATCTACAACGTCACATTACAAAAGAACACACAACACCAGGAGCGGGATCCAGTGTAAAACCAACAGAAACGTCAACACCTTTTTCACCAACATTGCGTAAGAGACCATCGGCTACCAATAGTGATGTGACAAGCAGGAAGAAGAAGAACACTAAACAAAACGAAAACGCCTATCCAGCTACTAACACACAACCCGAGGATGAAGCGGGTTCTCTACACACGCTACCAGATGATGTTAGACAAGTATACAACGACAACTGGAGTAGTATCAAGACACATAACAAGATCAACACATATATGTCTGTCTATACATTTTTTATTAGTCCACAGACACAACACCCTAAAGACTGGACAGAGACCTTGTACAAGATCTTTAACACTCAAAAGAGCATATTCAAAATCAACTTTAGTTATCATGTAGTCCTTAGGCACATCGAAACACAAGCTCTTCGGTTCTACCATGCATCTTCCAATAACGCTTCTGTCTTAGAAATTCCACAACTAATTCGAAACAGACAAAACTTTGACGATTTTATCAAAACAGTACACGAACACGACATTCTTACATACGCTAGGCAACAACGTCCAAATACCAAATACACTACAGAGACGATTCCAGCTATAAGTTTTTATCTCTATCATATCCCAGAATTCTGTCTCGTTTAATAAATAACCACCAGTTTATGACCAACTTTCGACACCATTGTACACGGTGTGTATATGAGCATACTATGTATAACATCCCATATTACACCATCCATTTTTATACTGATATTATGTTTATTTTTATGTTTGTAAAATTTACTGGAAATACTGAAAAATAAACAGTTATGTGTATAATAATTGCGTTCACTTGTTGGTTTTTAATGTTGACGGTGCATATGGGTGTCATGGGATGAGCGGGTGTTACATGTTGATGGTAAAGTCAAGAAATATTTCAACCAAACTTATAAATATATCGACAAAATAGGAAAATGTGTTAACCAAAGATGAAAACTATGGGTCAAGTAAAGAAAACATTTCAAACAAGCTTATAAAAAAATAGGAAAAAATACTACTCAAACTAATAAATATGGTGGCCAAATACAGAAATATCTCATCTGAACTTATAACAAGTAAGAAAATATACTAGTAAAATCAAGAAATATGTCGACCGAAGTAATACAATAGGCAGAACGATGGACAAACGTATAAATATTTCACTCAATCTTATAAAGACTATGATAAAATGTTATCCAAATCAAATAACAGGCTGACCAAACTTATAATTAGCTCATCCAGCCTTATAAATAGTAGGAAAATTTGTTAGCCAAATAGGCAAAATATTGGTCAGATACACAAATATCTCATTCAAACTTATAAAAAGTAGTAGAAAAGGCTAGTCAAACTAATAAAAATGGTGGCCAAATACATAAATATCTCAACAAAACTTATAAAAAGTAGGAAAATTGTAAGTCAAATGTAAAAAATATGGGGCAAATAGGAAATCATATTAACCAAATAGGAAAAATATCGCTTAAACTTATAAATAGCGCGTCCAAACTTATAAAAAGTAGGAAAATGTGTTAGCCGAATGGTGAAAATATTGCTCAAATTAAGAATCATGTCGACCGAAGTAAGAAAATACGTGATTCAATGTATAAAAACGTTGGGTAAATACAGAAAGATGTCGACCAAACTGATAAAAATCTCCGCCAAACTTATGAAATGTAGGAACATTTGTTAACCAAAAGGGGAAAATGTCGGCCAAATACAGAAATATTTCCACCAAACTTATGAAAAGTAGGAACATTTGTTAAGCAAATGGGGAAAAAATATTGGCCATGTAAAGAAATAGCGCATCCAAACTGACAAAATATAGGAAACTTTATTAGCCAAAGGTGAAAACTATTGACCAAGTAAATAAATTACTCGCCCAATCCCATAAAAGGTAGGAAAATTTCTTACCTAAATGTGAAAAAGATCGGTCAAACTTATAAATGTCTCATCCAAACTTATAAAAAGTAGGAAAACAATATTAACCAAATCAACTAAAAGGCTGACCAAACTTATAAATATATCATCCAAACTGACCAAAGTAATAAAAATATTGGGTAAATATAGAAATATGTCGAACAAACTTTTACAAATCTCCGGTAAATTTATGAAAAATAGGAAATTTTGTTAACTAAATGTGAAAAAATATCGACCAAACTTATAAAAAGCTCTGCCAAACTTATGAAAAGTAGGAAACTTTGTTAACCCACACGAAGAAAATTATTAACCAAAGATAGAAAATATCGACCTAAATAGGAAAATTTGTTAGCCAAATAGGAAAAATATTGGCCAAGTAAACACATATTTCAACCAAACCTATAAAATATGTCATCCAAATTTACAAAAAAATAGGAAAATTTGTCTACCAAATAAGAAAATATATTATCAAAACTGGAAAAGATACTAATGAAAGTGAAAAAAATACCAACCAAACTAGGAAATATGTATGGTAAAGTAAGAAAAAAGTTGGCCAAAGTAATAAATACGCTAGCCAAATGAAGAAATATTAACCAAAAGGAGAAAAAATTATAGCAAACTAAGAAATTTGCTTTCACAACTTGTCGAATTGCCCTACCAACTACCCCATTTGCTTTCACAACTTATCAAATTGACCAATTAACCTCACAAATTTCCCACTGACTCTCACAATTTTACCACTTGCCATTACAACGTGTCGACTCCCTCTCACAATTTACCCAAAGGGGTTTACTATAGGTATTATATATCCACAATCAAGCGCTCTCACACTCACAAGAATAACGAAATACTGGGATTTAAGCCTGTTTTTAATCAATTTCTTTGTTTGCAGTCAAAGTATAGAAATTCCGCCAACCACCTTGTTGTTGAAGTATCCAAGGACTTAGTTTATCAGCCATATATTCGCCTACAGATTTAGCGAAGTCCTCTTCCAGGTCTTGGACATTCACATCGGCGTTGTAAGAATTATCAACCAGATGCTTACCCAGACGCATGCCAAAGGCAAACATCATAATTATTCTCCCATAGTTGATGACGTTATCACCAAAGAATTCATCACTGACTAAAACAAAGACTTAGAAAACATGTTCGGACTTGATACTGTCTTCTAGTCTCGTGAACAACACAGATTGTTGTTTGGCTATTTGACCGACTAAACCAGACAACGTCGAGTTATTTGCCTTTTTGGAATTGTAGGAACTAATAATAGTCAGCGCCATATTCACCATCTCGTTATGAACTTGTTTCAAGTCAATCGTTGCTTGTGTCATTATTATACTGATAGCTAACGTTCATCAAAAGATGTCTAGCAGTCAAACTGCTGATCAACTATTGTGAAACGGTGCAAAGTGGTCAAAATGGATAATAACATAATACTTGTATAAAGAGATGGACTCGTCTCTTCTGGTTGGTCAAATTACCCAACCTACTGGAGATAAAACGGTTGTCACCGAAACCACTAGACGCGTGTTTTAGACAAGGGATGTTCTTGTCGAACTTTACTTTTTAAATTTTAATTAATAGTGACCATACTGATCGATCATCAACCAAGCGCTTGATTGTGGATATATAATACCTATAGTAAACCCCTTTGGGTAAATTGTGAGAGGGAGTCGACACGTTGTAATGGCAAGTGGTAAAATTGTGAGAGTCAGTGGGAAATTTGTGAGGTTAATTGGTCAATTTGATAAGTTGTGAAAGCAAATGGGGTAGTTGGTAGGGCAATTCGACAAGTTGTGAAAGCAAATTTCTTAGTTTGCTATAATTTTTTCTCCTTTTGGTTAATATTTCTTCATTTGGCTAGCGTATTTATTACTTTGGCCAACTTTTTTCTTACTTTACCATACATATTTCTTAGTTTGGTTGGTATTTTTCTCACTTTCATTAGTATCTTTTCCAGTTTTGATAATATATTTTCTTACTTGGTAGACAAATTTTCCTATTTTTTGTAAATTTGGATGACATATTTTATAAGTTTGGTTGAAATATGTGTTTACTTGGCCAATATTTTTCCTATTTGGCTAACAAATTTTCCTATTTAGGTCGATATTTTCTATCTTTAGTTAATAATTTTCTTCGTGTGGGTTAACAAAGTTTCCTACTTTTCATAAGTTTGGCAGAGCTTTTTATAAGTTTGGTCGATATTTTTTCACATTTAGTTAACAAAATTTCCTATTTTTCATAAATTTACCGGAGATTTGTAAAAGTTTGTTCGACATATTTCTATATTTACCCAATATTTTTATTACTTTGGTCAGTTTGGATGATATATTTATAAGTTTGGTCAGCCTTTTAGTTGATTTGGTTAATATTGTTTTCCTACTTTTTATAAGTTTGGATGAGACATTTATAAGTTTGACCGATCTTTTTCACATTTAGGTAAGAAATTTTCCTACCTTTTATGGGATTGGGCGAGTAATTTATTTACTTGGTCAATAGTTTTCACCTTTGGCTAATAAAGTTTCCTATATTTTGTCAGTTTGGATGCGCTATTTCTTTACATGGCCAATATTTTTTTCCCATTTGGTTAACAAATGTTCCTACTTTTCATAAGTTTGGTGGAAATATTTCTGTATTTGGCCGACATTTTCCCCTTTTGGTTAACAAATGTTCCCACATTTCATAAGTTTGGCGGAGATTTTTATCAGTTTGGTCGACATCTTTCTGTATTTACCCAACGTTTTTATTCATTGAATCACGTATTTTCTTACTTCGGTCGACATGATTCTTAATTTGAGCAATATTTTCACCATTCGGCTAAACAATTTTCCTCATTTTTATAAGTTTGGACGCGCTATTTATAAGTTTATGCGATATTTTTCCTATTTGGTTAATATGATTTCCTATTTGCCCCATATTTTTTACATTTGACTTACAATTTTCCTACTTTTTATAAGTTTTGTTGAGATATTTATGTATTTGGCCACCATTTTTATTAGTTTGACTAGCCTTTTCTACTACTTTTTATAAGTTTGAATGAGATATTTGTGTATCTGACCAATATTTTGCCTATTTGGCTAACAAATTTTCCTACTATTTATAAGGCTGGATGAGCTAATTATAAGTTTGGTCAGCCTGTTATTTGATTTGGATAACATTTTATCATAGTCTTTATCAGATTGAGTGAAATATTTATACGTTTGTCCATCGTTCTGCCTATTGTATTACTTCGGTCGACATATTTCTTGATTTTACTAGTATATTTTCTTACTTGTTATAAGTTCAGATGAGATATTTCTGTATTTGGCCACCATATTTATTAGTTTGAGTAGTATTTTTTCCTATTTTTTATAAGCTTGTTTGAAATGTTTTCTTTACTTGACCCATAGTTTTCATCTTTGGTTAACACATTTTCCTATTTTGTCGATATATTTATAAGTTTGGTTGAAATATTTCTTGACTTTACCATCAACATGTAACACCCGCTCATCCCATGACACCCATATGCACCGTCAACATTAAAAACCAACAAGGGAACGCAATTATTATACACATAACTGTTTATTTTTCAGTATTTCCAGTAAATTTTACAAACATAAAAATAAACATAATATCAGTATAAAAATGGATGGTGTAATATGGGATGTTATACATAGTATGCTCATATACACACCGTGTACAATGGTGTCGAAAGTTGGTCATAAACTGGTGGTTATTTATTAAACGAGACAGAATTCTGGGATATGATAGAGATAAAAACTTATAGCTGGAATCGTCTCTGTAGTGTATTTGGTATTTGGACGTTGTTGCCTAGCGTATGTAAGAATGTCGTGTTCGTGTACTGTTTTGATAAAATCGTCAAAGTTTTGTCTGTTTCGAATTAGTTGTGGAATTTCTAAGACAGAAGCGTTATTGGAAGATGCATGGTAGAACCGAAGAGCTTGTGTTTCGATGTGCCTAAGGACTACATGATAACTAAAGTTGATTTTGAATATGCTCTTTTGAGTGTTAAAGATCTTGTACAAGGTCTCTGTCCAGTCTTTAGGGTGTTGTGTCTGTGGACTAATAAAAAATGTATAGACAGACATATATGTGTTGATCTTGTTATGTGTCTTGATACTACTCCAGTTGTCGTTGTATACTTGTCTAACATCATCTGGTAGCGTGTGTAGAGAACCCGCTTCATCCTCGGGTTGTGTGTTAGTAGCTGGATAGGCGTTTTCGTTTTGTTTAGTGTTCTTCTTCTTCCTGCTTGTCACATCACTATTGGTAGCCGATGGTCTCTTACGCAATGTTGGTGAAAAAGGTGTTGACGTTTCTGTTGGTTTTACACTGGATCCCGCTCCTGGTGTTGTGTGTTCTTTTGTAATGTGACGTTGTAGATTGTCTTTCCTGTTAAAATGATGACCACAAGTTTGACACGAATACACTTGCTCCTTGGTACTGTGACTGGTCCGGTTATGGCGAAGCAGACTGCGCTTTTCAGTGAAACCTTTCCCACAAGTTGCACATAAGTGGTTCTCGGATGATTGACAAGTAGACATCTTTTTAGGCACGTTCGCTAGCGAGTTGATAGTGAAATAATCAACACTCGACTTGAAACCTGTTCACACTGACCCTCTGAATATGGCGTTGAATATAATTAGTTTATATCTTACACTAATGGTAGATAACTCGACGTTGACTAGTTTAGGATGCCAAATATCCAAACAACAAGATGTAATGTTCACTAGTTTAGTATGCGGTATCAAAACCGAACAAGTTGTACCAGTCTTTGTTTCAATCGGTGATGAAATCTTTGCAGATGCCGTTGTAAACTAAGGCATAATAATGCTGTTTCTTACACTTGGGGTGGGTAAGAAACTGGTTGATAATTCTTACAAGTCAGCTGTGAATAGCCAAAAACTGGGAAACAGAGCCACTAAATCGGTATGTCCGTATATGGTTGATAGTCCGTGGATACTGAGACAAATAGGTGCCTGGCGAACTTTCTACACTTGAAGGCAAATAGCAGTTGAATAACCACAAAACTGAAGACTCGATCGTTCGTCGTTCTTGTGTAAAGCACAAAGTGAGTGAGAGCTGGTGAGTTGGTTATACATTACATAAAGTAAGCCCCGCCCACAGTATAGTTGCCAGCCAATCAGTGAATGTCTAACATAAAATGTGGGTCAATTCTAAGACCAACACCCTGATTGGTTGTAAGCCACACATCGGTTTGTTTGCTTCACAAGTCACTCTACCGCCGGAAGCCTCAATCAGACTCATCTCAAAGGATGGAGACCTGCACATAGTTTTGCAGCATTATAGAGCAGCTAGCGGTCATGTTGTTTAAGTGTTATGACATTACGCCACCATCAGGGTCGAACTGATTCGACCCCGACACCCACGACGACATAGAGAGCCCTCTTTACTTTTTTCTTTTCGTTTTTTCTTCAAGACTTTCCTTTAACGAGCTGAAACTGTATGCTGCTAATGTTCGGACGCACTTATCTACCCCTTTCACAACTCACCAACCCCTTAACAACGAATATCACTAAGTCGCCATCTTTACTTTTTTAAAGTTTTCCTTTATACTGTGTTATGATAGTGCATAAACCACTACATGTCTCTACAGCTCACTAATAACCGCTATAGGAAAACTGGCGCTATGGGCATTACAGAGTAAATCACGGGTCAGGTAACCTTTCCCGACTCGGTCGATTCAAGCGAGCTCTCCTTTGTTAAAATATAATGGTGATATAATTAATAGTACCAACTGTCGCCAGCACAACTAATTCACAATACACATTATTTCTTTTACTATACACCTGCGGACAATATTGATATTTTGGTCACAGCTGTTGTAAACCAACCTTAACAAACATACGAAACACGTAACACCAATGTTACTTTAACAGATTCACCACATAGCGGGATTCGCTTCTCTGGCTCCTATGTTGGGTATAGTTATCAACCAGACGCATTATTCGAATCATCAATGACGTCACCTAGCTCCGTTACATACTCGCCCACTGCCACACTACGCCACCACGCAGTAGGTTTCGAACCTGTCAAGCGCTATGGCGGCAACTAGACACCACTGTTATACATTTACGGCTTAGCATACATTTAAAAAGAGCCGCCTAGGGTGGATACCCTTATCGAAACGCAGCGTGAATCGACTCTCAAACGATGCCTACGGCACCACCTAGCCCCGTTACACACTCGACCACTGCCACACTACCCCACCACACAGTAGGATCGACCCTGCCGCATGGTAGGGGACCCACTAGACACCCCAGTTACACATTGGTGATATCCTACTATGACCAACTACACACCCTCTATGACAACTAGGTACACCCATACAGTGGCTAAGTGGTAACCTTACCAACGAAAAAGCATTGAGATTCGAACTCGACGCCGCCAAATAAGGGGGTCTATGCTACCAACTTAACCCATTAGACACCCTAGTTACATATTGGCGCTACCCCGACACACTCTACCGAATTGGTTATTGCACCATCTGCAATGCGACTGTGGTACCAACTAGCCCCGTCTCTCAATTCATATATCATTGTTTACATACACCGATGATCTGATTAAAAACACCACCTATCGCCGACAGGTGTAATTTACAAACCACATTATTTCTGGTACGGACAATATCGACTTTTTGCTGACAGATGTTCGCCGATCTTATCAAAGATACGAATACATCAACTCGTAACAGCCTGCACACACCAATCGATTATGCATAAATTATGTTCCCCCACTCCCCTTCTTTGAGCTTACTATTTTATTCCGGCACCTCCCCGCACCTCCCGCACCTCCTTCTATTTTCTTTGTATATCTCATTGCTCATTGCTCAAAGCGACTCGTTTCCAACATTACCTACTACTCCCATGCAGCATGATCCCTCTCTCGGCCTGCCTACTTCACTCCAGAGGAAAGTTGACACCTATAATCTGGAACAAGACAAGCTGCAGAAGCTGCCGGATCAGCAAAGCAATGCTCTAACTGTCCGCCGGTCGGAGCTTCGATCCTAGACCAGCTGCCAACCAAGGCTTAGGGCCTGGTCTGCCCTGCCATGACTTATTTTGTCTTTGGGTTGCATTTCCTCGCACCAGGATAAGGCTAGTACCCTCCCAATTGCGCTCTTCCGCCCGAAGCCGTTGGCACAATGTGGGGTGTCGGGTTTGGTAAGCGCCGCCCAACATTCGGCGCTGACAGAAAGCAGGTAGTACCGTCTACTGTCATACGGTAGCTCAGTCATATCTGACTAAGACCTGACTACAGTGTGTATGTGGCACATAAATACAGATGATATATGTGGTACATAAACACATATGATATATGTGGTACATAAACACAGATGGTATATGTGGTACATAAACATAGATGATATATGTGGTACATAAACACAAATGATATATGTGGTACATAAACATAGATGATATATGTGGTACATAAACACAGATGATATATGTCGTACATAAACATAGATGATATATGTGGTACATAAACATAGATGATATATGTGGTATATAAACATAGATGATATATGTGGTATATAAACATAGATGACATATGTGACACATAAACACAGATGATATATGTGGTACATAAACACAGATGATATATGTGGTACATAAACACAGATGATATATGTGGTACATAAACATAGATGATATATGTGGTACATAAACACAGATGATATATGTGGTACATAAACATAGATGATATATGTGGTACATAAACATAGATGATATATGTGGTACATAAACATAGATGATATATGTGGTTCATAAACATAGATGATATATGTGGTATATAAACATAGAAGACATATGTGGCACATAAACACAGATGATATATGTGGTACATAAACACAGATGATATATGTGGTACATAAACATAGATGATATATGTGGTACATAAACACAAATGATATATGTGGTACATAAACACAGATGATATATGTGGTTCATAAACATAGATGATATATGTGATACATAAACACAGATGATATATGTGGTACATAAACATGGATGATATATGTGGTACATAAACATAGCTGAGAGAGGGATCATGCTGCATGGGCAACACATGATCTCTATATTTTAGCCCAGGCTTTGTGCTATGGAGAGGCAATAACTCCATCCCTGGTCTTAACTGGTCTCGGAATCAAAGCGAGAGGCAACTGTTACGGGTTATAAGTCCTTGTCAGTTGGCGTAGACATGGGGCGCCACGCGTTGCCTCTGACGGTGGGAGACACCTATAGGTGTCACTGATCAGCTACCGCCCGCCTCAAGCTGGGCAGCCCCCAGCCAATTGGGTGCTGATCCGCCACAGCCTGCCTGCTTCAATGGGTGCTTGGGGCTAGGACAAAATCTGAATCGCAGGCTGTAAAACCAATGCACCAGGTACAAACAAAAATAAAAATAGAAACCTCAAGCTACGGCTTGCAACCTGGAACGTGAGAACCATGTGTCCAGGATTTTCCACTGACTTGAAACTGCCGTAGGGGATTACGGCACTGTGGATCATAAGAGGCAGGACTGGTTTGCGGTCAACAGCGAGACTCTGCAGCCCTTGATTGACAAATCTAGGATCAGTGGTAAATAGCAAATTATCCCTAGATCAGGAAATCAACATCCGGATTGGTAAGGCAGCAACAACAATGAACAGGTTAAGAAAAAGAGTCTGGGAGAACAGGAAGCTTACTGCCAAAACAAAAGTCCTTGTCTATCAAGCCTGTGTCCTTAGTACTCTTCTCTATGGCAGTGAAACCTGGACAACTTACTCACACCAAGAGAACAATTTAAACAGCTTTCATATGCGGTGTCTGCGAAGAATTCTTGGTATTAAGTGGCAAGACAAAATCACAAATACTGAAGTATTGGAAAGATCAGGTTGTGTGACAGTTTATTCCATGCTCAGTCTTCGTAGACTTAGATGGATAGGACATCTTAGGAGGATGGATGATGGTAGAATACCAAAGGATATCTTTTTTGGTGAATTACAGATGGGTAAGAGATCTCAGGGTCGGCCTCTACTCCGATACAAAGATGTGTGTAAGCGGGACATGATTGATACAGGCATTGAAAATGCACATTGGGAGCAAGTCGCCGCTGAACGTGTTGCATGGAGGGCAAATATCAGAAATGGAATAAAGTCAAAGGAGAAAATTATTGCAGAAAAGTCACACACCAATCGTTTGAGACGTAAGATGGTGCATGATGGTGGAAATGACCACGTGTTCAGATGCACCCACTGTGAACGGACATTTACAGCGCAAATTGGCCTTATCAGTCACACTCACTACCGCCATAGTTAAAAGTTATTATGCCTTTTTAAAGCACAAACTATCGTCTGTCAAGACGGCAAGGTGCCAATGGGTAAACATAGATGATATATGTGGTATATAAACATAGATGATATATGTGGTACATAAACATAGATATATGTGTTACATAAACACAGATGATATATGTGGTTCATAAAAATAGATGATATATGTGGTACATAAACACAGATGATATATGTGGTACATAAACCAAGATGATATATGTGGTACATAAACATAGATGATATATGTGGTACATAAACATAGATGATATATGTGGCATATAAACATAGATGATATATGTGGTACATAAACATAGATGATATATGTGGTATATAAACATAGATGATATATGTGGTATATAAACATAGATGACATATGTGGCACATAAACACAGATGATATATGTGGTACATAAACACAGATGATATATGTGGTACATAAACATAGATGATATATGTGGTACATAAACATAGATGATATATGTGGTACATAAACATAGATGATATATGTGGTACATAAACATAGATGATATATGTGGTACATAAACATAGATGATATATGTGGTACATAAACATAGATGATATATGTGGTACATAAACATAGATGATATATGTGGTACATAAACATAGATGATATATGTGGTACATAAACACAGATGATATATGTGGTACATAAACATAGATGATATATGTGGTACATAAACACAGATGATATATGTGGTACATAAACATAGATGATATATGTGGTACATAAACACAGATGATATATGTGGTACATAAACATAGATGATATATGTGGTACATAAACACAGATGATATATGTGGTACATAAACATAGATGGTATATGTGGTACATAAACACAAATGATATATGTGGTACATAAACACAGATGATATATGTGGTACATAGACATAGATGATATATGTGGTACATAAACATAGATGATATATGTGGTACATAAACATAGATGAAATATGTGGTACATAAACATAGATGATATATGTGGTACATAAACACAAATGATATATGTGGTACATAAACACAGATGATATGTGTGGTACATAAACACAGATGATATATGTGGTACATAAACATAGATGATATATGTGGTACATAAACACAGATGATATATGTCGTACATAAACATAGATGATATATGTGGTACATAAACATAGATGAATATGTGGTACATAAACACAGATGATATATGTCGTACATAAACATAGATGATATATGTGGTACATAAACATAGATGATATATGTGGTACATAAACATAGATGATATATGTGGTACATAAACATAGATGATATATGTGGTACATAAACATAGATGATATATGTCGTACATAAACATAGATGATATATGTGGTACATAAACACAGATGGTATATGTGGTACATAAACACATATGATATATGTGGTACATAAACATAGATGGTATATGTGGTACATAAACACAAATGATATATGTGGTACATAAACACAGATGACATATGTGGTACATAAACACAGATGGTATATGTGGTTCATAAACATAGATGATATATGTGGTACATAAACACAGATGATATGAAATGTGGTACGTAAACAAACATCTTTTGCTCAACCCTTGAAACTTGCAAAGTGTTTATTAAGATTTTTATGCCACGTCATCTTTGTTTCCTTTTCAACAGATCTAGATAACTGATTTGGCATTTCGTGGTATTTTCGACATTCTTCTGTTAAAAAACAAAAACAAAAATTCTAGGGTTTCTATTGATTTTCTTGTTGTTGCTAGTGCAGGATTCACAGTCTTTTAAACGTGGTTCTATTTTAGATGCAAGAATTCCTTCCACGGCTTCTGATGACAGGAGCGTATTGCGTGAGACAGTCTTCAAGTGGCAAGTTTACGTTCAGTAGTCTGCTACTGCTTTCTGAACGACGGTCACTCACACCATTGTATGGAAACAAGTGCAAAGCTGTCGGCTTCCAAAGCTGTGTTTCCAACGCTTTATGCGGCATTGCGAATAGCGTTCGCAACCCCGGCTCCACGTAGCTTTAATTTGATAAAACGTATATTCTTCATCATGCAAGTCCCCGTGACCTGGTGGCTATAGCGTGTGCCTTTTGCCCAGAAAGTCCTGAGTTCGCTTTCGGACACCGCCTTTCGATTCTCGGGTGCATTTATTCTGTCCAAGATCCCAGGGAGTCGTCGTCGGAACTACGGAGTTCGTGCTCTGCGCTACGCTTTACGTTAGTTAGTTGGCTAGCTAGCTAGTTAGTTAGTTAGTTAGCTAGTTAGTTGGTTGGTTGGTTGGTTGGTTCGGTGGTTGGTTGGTTGGTTGGTTAGATAGTTGGTTGGATGGTTGGTTGGGTGGTTGGTTGCTAGGTTGGTTGGATGGTTGGGTGGTGGTTGGTTGGTTGGTTGGTTGGTTGGTTGGTTGGGTGGTTGGGTGGTTGGTTGGTTGGTTGGTTGGATGGTTAGTTGGTTAGTTGGTTGGTTGGTTGGTTGGTTAGTGTTATAAATGAACTTGCACCTGGCAAGGCTCCATGTAAGGATGGAATTCCAATAGAGGTTATCAGGAGTGGGCAAGACACACTCACTCTACAGATCCACCAGCTAACAGAGCTATGCTGGCGAGAAGGACAAGTCCCACAGGATTTCAAAGATTCAAGCATCATAACACTGTACAAGAACAAGGGCGATCGGAGCGACTGCAACAACTATGGACGTATCTCACTTCTGTGCATTGTTGGAAAAGTATTTGCCAGAATTGTTCTGCGCATACTTCAAGTCCTAGGAGATCAAATCTACCTCGAATCACAGTGTGGCTTTCGACAGAACCGGTCTACCATTGATATTATCATTGCGACAAATGCAAGAAACATGCCGTGAACAGAATCAACCACTGTTTATTGCCTTCATCGACCTCACAGAGGCATTTGATTTGGTCAGCCGTGAGGGTCTGTTCAAGGCACTAAAGAAGATTGGCTGCCCACCATCTCTTCTGTCCATTGTGGAATCATTCCACGCAGGCATGAAGGGTATAATCAAGTTTGATGGTGCAACTTCTGAAGAGTTTGAATTCAAGAGTGGAGTTAAGCAAGGTTGTGTACTAGCTCCCACCCTCTTCGGAATATACTTTTCACTTCTACTGAAATATGCCTTTCGTTATCAGGATGGTGGTATATACATTCACTCACGCTCAAATGGCGGCCTCTACAATGCTCAGAGATTGAAGGCCAAGACCAAAATTAGGAGGGTACTGATCAGAGAGTTGCTTTTTTGCAGATGATGCTGCAGTTACGACCCACTCTGAGGAAGAATTGCAATGTCTACTGTCTGCATTCTCCAATGCTTGTTCTGAATTTGGTTTAACAATTAACAAAAAGAAGACACAGATTATGTCACAGGGTGCACATGGGGTACCATCAATCTTTATTGACGACGCCGAACTAGAGATAGTAGACCATTTTACATATCTAGGATCAGTGGTAAATAGCAAATTATCCCTAGATCAGGAAATCAACATCCGGATTGGTAAGGCAGCAACAACAATGAACAGGTTAAGAAAAAGAGTCTGGGAGAACAGGAAGCTTAATGCCAAAACAAAAGTCTTTGTCTATCAAGCGTGTGTCCTTAGTACCTTTCTTTATGGCAGTGAAACCTGGACAACTTACTCACACCAAGAGAAACGTTTAAACAGCTTTCATATGCGGTGTCTGCGAAGAATTCTTGGTATTAAGTGGCAAGACAAAATCACAAATACTGAAGTATTGGAAAGATCAGGTTGTGTGACAGTTTATTCCATGCTCATTCTTCGTAGACTTAGATGGATAGGACATCTTAGGAGGATAGATGATGGTAGAATACCAAAGAACATCTTTTTTGGTGAATTACAGATGGGTAAGAGATCTCAGGGTCGTCCTCTACTACGATACAAAGATGTGTGTAAGCGGGACATGATTGATACAGACATTGATAATGCACAGTGGGAGCAAGTTGCCACTGAACGTGTTGCATGGAGGGCAAAGATCAGAAATGGAATAAAGACAAAGGAGAAAATTATTGCAGATAAGTCACACCGAGCGTGTGAGACGTAAGATGTGCATGATGGTGGAAATGACCATGTGTTCACATGCACCCACTGTGAGCGAACATTTACAGCGTGAATTGGCCTTATCAGTCACATTCGCTACCGCCATAGGTAAAAGTTATTATGCCTTTTTAAAGCACAAACTATCGTCTGTCAAGACGGCAAGGTGCCAATGAAATGAATAGTTAGTTAGTTTGCTAGCTATATAGTTAGTTAATTAGCTACCTAGCTAGCTAGCTAGTTAATTAAATAGTTAGTTAGTTAATTGGTTAGTTAGTTAGTTAGTTAGTTGGTTGGTTGGTTGGTTTGTTGGCTGGTTGGTTAGTTGGTTGGTTGGATGGTTGGTTGGTTCGGTGGTTGGTTGGTTGGTTGGTTAGATGGTTGATTAGTTGGTTGGATGGTTGGTTGGTTGGGTGGTTGGTTGGTTGGATGGTTGGTTGTTTGGTGGTTGGTTGGTTGGGTGGTTGGTTGGTTGGTTGGTTGGATGGTTAGTTGGTTGGTTGGTTGGTTGGTTGGTTGGTTAGTGTTATAAATGAACTTGCATCTGGCAAGGCTCCATGTAAGGATGGAATTCCAATAGAGGTTATCAGGAGTGGGCAAGACACACTCACTCTACAGATCCACCAGCTAACAGAGCTATGCTGGCGAGAAGGACAAGTCCCACAGGATTTCAAAGATTCAAGCATCATAACACTGTACAAGAACAAGGGCGATCAGAGCGACTGCAACAACTATGGACGTATCTCACTTCTGTGTATTGTTGGAAAAGTATTTGCCAGAATTGTTCTGCGCAGACTTCAAGTCCTAGGAGATCAAATCTACCTCGAATCACAGTGTGGCTTTCGACAGAACCGGTCTACCATTGATATGATATTATCATTGCGACAAATGCAAGAAAAATGCCGTGAACAGAATCAACCACTGTTTATTGCCTTCATCGACCTCACAAAAGCATTTGATTTGGTCAGCCGTGAGGGTCTGTTCAAGGCACTAAAGAATATTGGCTGCCAACCAACTCTTCTGTCCATTGTGGAATCATTCCACGCAGGCATGAAGGGTATAATCAAGTTTGATGGTGCAACTTCTGAAGAGTTTGAATTCAAGAGTGGAGTTAAGCAAGGTTGTGTACTAGCTCCCACCCTCTTTGGAATATACTTTTCACTTCTACTGAAATATGCCTTTCGTGATCAGGATGGTGGTATATACATTCACTCACGCTCAGATGGCGGCCTCTACAATGCTCAGAAATTGAAGGCCAAGACCAAAATTAGGAGGGTACTGATCAGAGAGTTGCTTTTTTGCGGATGATGCTGCAGTTATGACCCACTCTGAGGAAGAATTACAATGTCTACTATCTGCATTCTCCAATGTTTGTTCTGAATTTGGTTTAACAATTAACAAAAAGAAGACACAGATTATGTCACAAGGTGCACATGGGGTACCATCAATCTTTATTGACGACGCCAGACTAGACATAGTAGACCATTTTACATGTCTAGGATCAGTGGTCAATAGCACATTATCCCTAGATCAGGAAATCAACATCCGGACTGGTAAGGCAGCAACAACAATGAACAGGTTAAGAAAAAGAGTCTGTGAGAACAGGAAGCTTAAAGCCAAAACAAAAGTCTTTGTCTATCAAGCGTGTGTCCTTAGTACCTTTCTTTATGG
The DNA here is from genome assembly GCA_963921405.1 of Cepaea hortensis. NCBI lineage: Eukaryota > Metazoa > Mollusca > Gastropoda > Stylommatophora > Helicidae > Cepaea > Cepaea hortensis. Next base: position 15,370,070 of record OY992879.1, on the reverse strand, counting down.
CAGTGAAACCTGGACAACTTACTCACACCAAGAGAAACGTTTAAACAGCTTTCATATGCGGTGTCTGCGAAGAATTCTTGGTATTAAGTGGCAAGACAAAATCACAAATACTGAAGTATTGGAAAGATCAGATTATGTGACGGTTTATTCCATGCTCAGTCTTCGTAGACTTAGATGGATAGGACATCTTAGGGGGATAGATGATGGTAGAATACCAAAGAACATCTTTTTTGGTGAATTACAGATGGGTAAGAGATCTCATGGTCGTCCTCTACTACGATACAAAGATGTGTGTAAGCGGGACATGATTGATACAGGCATTGATAATGCACAGTGGGAGCAAGTTGCCGCTGAACGTGTTGCATGGAGGGCAAAGATCAGAAATGGAATAAAGACAAAGGAGAAAATTATTGCAGATAAGTCACACACCGAGCGTGTGAGACGTAAGATGTGCATGATGGTGGAAATGACCATGTGTTCACATGCACCCACTGTGAGCGAACATTTACAGCGTGAATTGGCCTTATCAGTCACATTCGCTACCGCCATAGGTAAAAGTTATTATGCCTTTTTAAAGCACAAACTATCGTCTGTCAAGACGGCAAGGTGCCAATGAAATGAATAGTTAGTTAGTTTGCTAGCTATATAGTTAGTTAATTGGCTACCTAGCTAGCTAGCTAGTTAATTAAATAGTTAGTTAACTAGCTACTTAGTTAGTTAATTGGTTAGTTAGTTAGTTAGTTAGTTAGTTAGTTAGTTAGTTTGGTGGTTAGATAGTTTTTTAGTTAGTTAGTTAATTGATTAGTTAGTTAGTTAGTTAGTTAGTTGATTGGTCGGTTAGTTGGTTAATGTGTTAGTTGGCTAGTTAGTTATCTAGTCAGTTAGTTAGTTGGTTGAATGGTTAGTTAGTTAGTTAATTAGTTAATTAGTTAATTAGTTAGTTAGTTACTTAGTTAGTTAGTTAGTTACTTAGTTAGTTAGTTACTTAGTTAGTTAGTTAGTTAGTTAGTTGGTTAGTTAATTAGTTAGTTAGTTAGTTAGTTAGTTAGTTATTTGGTCGGTCGGTTGGTTGGTTGGTTGGTTGGTTGGTTGGTTGGTTTGTTGGTTGGTTAGTTAGTTAGTTAGTTAGTTAGTTAGTTAGTTAGTTAGTTAGTTAGTTAGTTAGTTAGTTATTTGGTCGGTCGGTCGGTTGGTTGGTTGGTTGGTTGGTTGGTTGGTTGGTTGGTTGGTTGGTTGGTTGGTTGGTTGGTTGGTTGGTTGGTTGGTTAGTTAGTTAGTTAGTTAGTTAGTTAGTTAGTTAGTTAGTTATTTATTTGGTCGGTTGGTCGGTCGGTTGGTTTGTTGGTTGGTTGGTTGGTTGGTTGGTTGGTTAGTTGGTTGGTTAGTTAGTTAGTTAGTTAGTTAGTTAGTTAGTTAGTTAGTTAGTTAGTTAGTTAGTTAGTTAGTTAGTTAGTTAGTTAGTTAGTTAGTTAGTTAGTTATTTGGTCGGTCGGTCGGTTGGTTTGTTGGTTGGTTGGTTGGTTGGTTGGTTAGTTAGTTAGTTAGTTAGTTAGTTAGTTAGTTAGTTAGTTAGTTAGTTAGTTAGTTAGTTAGTTAGTTAGTTAGTTAGTTAGTTATTTGGTCGGTCGGTCGGTTGGTCGGTCGGTTGGTTTGTTGGTTGGTTGGTTGGTTGGTTAGTTAGTTAGTTAGTTAGTTAGTTAGTTAGTTAGTTAGTTAGTTAGTTAGTTATTTGGTCGGTCGGTCGGTTGGTCGGTCGGTTGGTTTGTTGGTTGGTTGGTTAGTTAGTTAGTTAGTTAGTTAGTTAGTTAGTTAGTTAGTTAGTTAGTTAGTTAGTTAGTTAGTTAGTCGACAGATCATCCTCACTGCACATCGAACCATTCAGTCCATAAGTGCTCGGATCCCCTCCTCAGCACATCCTGCAGCGTGTAGCGGCTCACGACGCCAGTTCCGTGTTGGTTTATTAATCGTCTTTGTCTTCCCGCATAGTGCTCATGTCTGGCCACACTTTTTTTTAACTTTCTGTTCTCGCAGTCTGACCATGGTTGTAGATTCAGTCATTAATTCGTTCTTGCAAACGTCTGAGAGCATTCAGTATATCAGCCTCTGGCACGAAAATGAAACCAATCTTTGCCAGCCGTGACTGCCTCAGAGACACAAACCACTGTCTTCGAATCCAACCAATCTCTATCTTCCTGAGTATATTCATTGAGTCACTAAGGAAACATGCCCGAGTGAAGGTCTGTGTCTCGAGCCATGTTATTGCTTTATTTACTGGAGTACGTCGTGACAACGGGAAAGGTGGAGAGGAAGAGATGTAGGTGGAGTTCAAGAGAGAAGATGCTGTATAGTTTGACATCACCCCCCCCCCATATGTCTTCACCTTGCCGCAGTGGGAGGGAGGGGGGTAGCTTGCGGGCCCCAATGACCCCAAGAGCTAAGCCGACGGAAGCACAACTATGTGTCGGACAGGACTTGGGTTAGGGGCCAGACTAAGAGAGACACAACCTGCTGCTCTGCAGGTAGACTGAGGATAGCAGTCAAAAGTTCAAATCATGCGTACGAAGGCAGAAATTCTTGGTAAGGACACATACTCTAAGGCTCTCAGCTGAGGGATATGGCTGAACGCCTCTAAGCTATAAGCCCTCGGATGTGAGAGCCGGGCCGATACCCACCTACTGCAAGATGGAGGTGAGATACTGAGCACGCTACATGCTTAGTTTAGATACCTGTTCGAATGCTCTCAGCTGGGGGATATAAGGGATCCCCAGATGAGAGGGCCTGGCCGTTACTCGCTCATTGATGCATAGAGGTAAGGTGCTGAGCTGGCAGCACGTGTAGCCTACCTCGTGAGCGGTTACCAAAGGTGGAAAAAGCGCCCCAATCGCACGCAATGGTTACGATGAAAGTCTGTATCTATACTCATAGAGTGAGCGTAGACAAAGGTGGAAGATGTCTCGTTTACACGAAATCAAACGCTTGGCTAGCGAATGCATTACGTGGAAGCCCGAAGTGAAAGCTTTCTGAGTGGATGTCGCCCGCAGTCTGTCCGTCCCTGGTTTGTGCTTGGGCGACCAGTGGCAAAAGAAATGCCCATTACATGGAAGTGAGTAATTAAAGCAACCATGAGCAGGACGTGGCAATTCCTCGGGTGAGCCCAGTCTCAGAGCAATATGTGCCGGCTCTGCAATTATGTAAGCCTCCTTGGATAGCGGGGAATGCCCATGGTCTGCCCCTGCCTTCCCTTGAGTGTTGACCGTGATGTCTCTGACCGTTCTACCTTGACCAGCTGAGACATGGGTGATACCACAACAGTAAGAGTCAAACGTCCCTCGAAACCCGAGGAAGGCTAACCTCAGTAAAAACAATTCCCGCCGAAGTCGGATGTGCCGGCCTAAGTGTGGCAAATAAAAACTGGCACTACGCGATTCGTCCGAGTGAAAATGTCGATCGTGCCCGGAACAGCTCTGACTAACTAGTCTTCCGAATGTAACGGAACAGCTCTGACTAGCTAGTATTCTGATTGTCCGTCGTGCTTGGAACAGCTCTGACTAGCTAGTTTTCCGATTGTCCGTCGTGCTTGTAACAGCTCTGACTGTCTAGTCTTCCGAATGACCTTCGTTTCCGGAACAGCTCTGACTAGCCAGTTTTCCGAATGTCCGTCGTACCTGGAACAGCTCTAACTATTTTGTTTTCCGGGAACAGCGACTAAGCACATGTCCGAAACGAAAGCTCGCTGAGTGGATACCATCTGCAATCCGACCGTCCCTGGTTTATGCGGGGAGCGGCATGTAGCGAACGAAAAGCCCAATACATTCAAGTGAGGAATTAAAGCAGCCATGAGCAGGACGTGCCAGTTCCCTGGCCGAGGGGTTAGCAGCTTTCTCCGTAATCCCGAATACTCTCGTGGTTGACGTGAGTGCACGAAAACTGGAAGCGGTTCGAGTCGCACCAGTGACTTATGAGAGAATGGAGCCGGTCGCTCAGAAAGTCGTGGCGTGCTGATGAGAGTAATCTAGCCTAGGAATCAACATACAGCTGAAAGATGCTGATGTTGACCGCAATATCCTGAAACAGGATGGAAACGCAGGGGAAAAAAAGGAGCAGGACGTGACGATTCTCTCGGTGAGCCCAGCACCAGGGCGCTATGTGTCGGCTTTGCAACTATGGAAGCCACCCTGGATGGCGGAAAATACCATAGTCTGTCCCTGCCTTCCCTTGAGGGCTGATCGTGAAGTATTCGACCGTTCTAACTTGACCAGGTGGGATGTGGACGGCACCACAATAGTGAGAGTCCCCCAGGATTGCTAACCTGGTCAAAAATGCACACTAAAGTCAGATGTGTTGGCCTAAGGGTTTCGGCCCAAGGGTGCATAACCAGACACACCGCAATTACATCTGGGGGGAAAAAACCCCACTCTGGATGAACGCTGAAGAAGAAGAAGTTTGACATCATGGCATGGAGTAAAAACGGTATCAGAAATTATTTGCAGTACACGAGACAGAAGGCTGTGGACATACATGATCGCCAACGCCATACGTCAAGGACTTTAAGAAGAAGAAGAATTGTTCTGTCAGTCTGGAAAAACCCACAAGCGCCTTCTCATTGGTCAACAAATTCACAAGCATATGCATACAGGAAGTAATCTATCAAGTACGATCATGCGCGGTGCCTAATAATTACAGTACAAGAGAGGAACTGATGGTTGTAAACTATAAATATTGACATCTAAAACAGCTGTAATCGGATATGAAATTACCTGTTAATTGTATTTTTGACAAAGTAGCAGACATTATTATAAACATTATAAACACAACTGTACTTTGTTGTCGACATCCTGATTGAAGAATGTTCCACTTAAGCTAGAGGTTGCAGAAACGAAAGATATCATTAGTTGAAAATAGTTGTATGTGAATCATACATGAACATTATCCCCGATTCTACTATATGTATAGACCGCTTCACTTTGGTTTCAATAGAATGCGTATCGATTGTTAAAAAGTTAATGTAAACATTGCCTGCGGAATCACAAACAGCCAATAAATGATGTGATTGATTGCAACGTTCTGTAAAAGAGCGTGTAACTAACTTTATTAAAATGTTCTTTGACATATACCGGAGGATGACAAGAACAAGGGCTTTAAGTGTTCGTCTGAAGCTAGGGACTAGATAGACGATCGGCTGGGCGGGTGGATGGATGGATGGATGGATGGATGGATGGATGGATGGATGGATGGATGGATGGATGGATGGATGGATGGATGGACAGGTAGGTAGGAAGGCAGGCAGACAGACAGACAAAATAAACATACAGATTAATGCATAGTAAGAGTTTAAATAATAAATACGCAAACGTCTGACAGGCAGATATAGAAATCGACAAATACGTAGGTATACAGGTAGGCACGTAGATGGTATGTGTTTAGGTAGACGGTTAGAAATACATGTACGTATTAGAAGGAAATTTCTTTGGTCATGTGATTAGAAGAGAGGCATTGGAGAACATCGTAACAACTGGAAAGATCGAGGGGAAGAGAGGCAGACCAAGAGAAATGATGATGGGCGGATTGAGACGGTGGCATGGAGGAATATCATCAGCAGAGTTGATCCAGAACACCAAAGACCGAGATCTGCGGAGAGCCATGAACGCCTACGCCAGCCGGCACGGCACTTGATGATGATGATTAGAAAGATAGGCACATACTTAGGTAGCTGCTTGTGTATGTAGGAAGCTAGTAGGGTGTTTAGGTAGGTAGACAGGTTTGTAGATGAATACGTATGTAGACAAGTATGCAGGAAGGCATGCAGACAGTAATAGGTAGGTATATACGGTAGATGTGTATGTATTCAGATATGTAGAAATGTGTATAAAATTTGGTGGAACTGCGGTAAAGCTATGAAAATGTAAACAATATAAAATAACACAAAGTAATGCAGCTTTACAAAACAGATTTACGACACATACTGGACGTTCTGTATGTGTCGTAAATCTGTTTTGTAAAGCTGCACTACTTTGTGTCATTTTATGTTGTTTAGAAAGGCAGGTACGAATTACGTTGGCAGATATGTAGTTAGATAGTTAGGTATGTGGGTAGGCTGTTAAGCTGATAGTTATGTAGTTAGGTAGTTAGCTATGTAGGTATATAGTTATGTATTCTGGTACGTAGGTATGATATATGTAGATGTGTGGGTAGTTACGTAGATATGTAGGTAAGTTTAGAGGTATTATATATGTAAGTACTCAGGGCGGCTATGTAGCAGGTATGTATGTAGGAGTTAAGTAGATAGTCAGGTATATATAATGGGCATGCATGTAGGTATGTAGGTAGGTATGTTATGTAGGTTTGTATTTTATGTAGGTAGGTATTTAGCCGGCTCCCTGGCGAGGGAGTTACTGACGCATTTCGTAATCTCGCATACCCACGTTCGAAACACAACTGTGGGCGATTTGACAGCAGACCATCATACGTTTTTTTTTTTTTTTTTTGGTATGAAATGGTATGGGTGCCGGTCGTTCAGAAATCAATGGCAAACTACTGAACGTAAACTTGCCCAGGAGTCACGAACAGCAAAAAATACTGGGATTGACTGCTATGTCCTGTAAAAGATATGCAACAACTTATGCATTTTATGTAGGTAGGTATTTTATATAGGTATGCGTTTTATGTAAGTAGGTATTTTATGTAGGTAGGTATTTTATGTAGGTATAACCCTTTGTCGGCCAGTTTGCTGCAAAGTCCGACAAAACTAGTGAACGTTCTCTGACCTCTCACATTTGTGACCCCTTGACCTATGTGTCGGAGGTCAATATCAGTGTTTTCACTATCATTGTTTCTCCTTATATGCAAGTCTCTGTACTCGAACTTTCACCCTTGACCAGAAAAAGTAGTACCGGCCATCCACATTGAACACCTACATAGGTCAGTGATTGGTGGATGTTTACATGGCTGTCCTAGACTTGTCCGATGCTGAAGAATAGCAATCTTCCTGTCCTAAATGTCTGTCTGTCTGGCCGTCTGTCTTTTTGCGCCTCTGCCTATTTGAATATATGTTTGTCAAGTCTGTCCCTCGGTTCGTTCGTCCCTACATCCATCCGTTCGTCATTCCTTCCGTCCGCCCGCTTGTCTGTCTCTCAGTTTGTCTGTATTTCAGTCTGCCTGTCTGTCCATCTGTCTAATCTTCTATCTGCCCGCCTGCGTATTTCTTTTTCTGTTTGTCTGTTTGCACTTATGCCTGTCTGAAAATCGGTTTGTCAAGTCTGTCCTTCAGTTCCTCCATCCATACATCCATCCATCCACACATCCGTTCGTTCATCCTTCCGTCCGCCTGTCTGTCTGTGTATCAGTCTTTCGGCCTGTCTGTCTAATCTTCTATCTGTCCGCCTGCATATTACTTTGTCTGTCTGTCCGTATGTCTAACCTTCAATCTGTCCTGTCGTATTACTTTATCTGTCTGTCTGTGTGTCTGTCTGTCTATCTTCCTTCCCTTCTTCCGTCCATCTGTCTGCCTGCTTGCCTGCCGGCCGGCCTGCCTTCCGTCCATTTATACACCCATTCGAATTGTAACCTCCCCAACCCACCCAAACAGATACAAATGACCCAGGTCTATACATTATTCCCGCAACCTTGCCCCGACGTCCAGCCTCTACGGGTCAACTGCAGGGTTATTGAAGGTCGCGGCGAATCCCAAACAAAAAACAACCTGCGACCGTCTGCTCTCTGAGGTCAACTGCAGCCAGATCTGCTGTGGTCACGATAACGCTCGGTCCAGTTATGTCTTTGTTATCTTCGCCAATAAAGAAAAGCTCACGTTTTTAATGCACGCGTGAATAAAGACTTTTTTGTTCCAAGAAAACAGAATAGAATCTGTGAGTGACCTTGTGAACTGTCCATGACCCCAGGTGACCCCGAGGGACGCTCACTCGTCCTCGTCTGTACTCTCGAAGGAAGATAGAAAGAGTGTCCTGCCACCTCTAATTACGAGGATAGTTCAAGAAGACAAAAAATGTTGTGTGTTCTTTGAAGGACAGTGCCATCAATTCTATGGTGATGTTCTAGCTACATTCAGTAGTTTGCCATTGCACGCTCTTAAACTTCCGGGTTGATGGCAGGGTAAGCGGATCAACCCCTATACCTATATTTTATTTTAATGTTTCGTGACATTTACAGGGCGCTGCGATCAACCCCAACCCCAGATTGATATGCTAAGCACTTTTATGTTAAGTAGTTTTCCATTGCTTAAAAGTTTACAGGGTCGACTTCATTGCATATGGTTTTATCCCATTTGGCTCAGTCTCTTTCCGCAGCGCGGAAAGCGTCGCACAAAGCATGAACTCCGCAGCTCCAGCTACAACCCCTAGGAGTCTGCTAACAAATGCACTTGTGAACCGAAGGACGCAGCCCGGAATCGAACCCACAACCTTCGGAGCCCGAGTCAAGCGGCTTGAACACTTCGCCACGGAGACTCCCAGTTTACCACTGCTTTCTGAAGGAGAGGTTAATATTGTAGTCCAGCTGACCGATGTATGGACTGGACCGTTAGTTACCTCGCCGTCAAAGTACCAGAAGTTAACATTGCAGTCCAGCTGACCGATGTATGGACTGGACCGTTAGTTACCTCGCCGTCAAAGTACCAGAAGTTAACATTGCAGCCCAGCTGACCGATGTATGGACTGGACCGTTAGTTACCTCGCCGTCAAAGTACCAGAAGTTAACATTGCAGTCCAGCTGACCGATGTATGGACTGGACCGTTAGTTACCTCACCGTCAAAGTACCAGAAGTTAACATTGCAGTCCAGCTGACCGATGTATGGACTGGACCGTTAGTTACCTCGCCGTCAAAGTACCAGAAGTTAACATTGCAGTCCAGCTGACCGATGTATGGACTGGACCGTTAGTTACCTCGCCGTCAAAGTACCAGAAGTTAACATTGCGGTCCAGCTGACCGATGTATGGACTGGACCGTTAGTTACCTCACCGTCAAAGTACCAGAAGTTAACATTGCAGTCCAGCTGACCGATGTATGGACTGGACCGTTAGTTACCTCGCCGTCAAAGTACCAGAAGTTAACATTGCAGTCCAACTGACCGATGTATGGACTGGACTGTTAGTTACCTCGCCGTCAAAGTACCAAAAGTTAACATTGCAGTCCAACTGACCGATGTATGGACTGGACCGTTAGTTACCTCGCCGTCAAAGTACCAGAAGTTAACATTGCAGTCCAACTGACCGATGTATGGACTGGACCGTTAGTTACTTCGCCGTCAAAGTACCAGAAGTTAAAGCGCAAGCGTATAAAACTCCGCAGCCACGCATACCTCAATCAGATTTACATGCTGACTTCTCGTTCATGAACCAATGGCAAACTAATGAACGCAGAATTGCAAAGAAACTCAACCTGTTCTTACTTGCAACGCCTGGCAAAAAAAAAAAAAAATGAAACATATTTTGTTAGTTTGTCATATCTTTCTGAACTAAAAGTCAACGTTTAAGTCCAGCTGACCGGTGTAAGGTGTCGATCAAACTATATCGATAGCAGCGCACCGGAAGTTTATGAGCAAGGGCGCTGTTTTCCTTTAGGTCACCATGACTGCTTCCGGTTCAAGGAGTGGGGGGGGGGGGAAGAAGCTGAAAGGCAAGAGTACCGAGTTCATTGCATCGGGTTTGATCCCACAGTTATCAGTCTCTCTCCGCAGAGAAGCTAGCTAACGGTCCAAAGCCAGCGGCGCACAGAGCATGAACCCAGTACCAACTGAGAGTATACCACAACAAGCAGTGATGTACAGACCCCACATAACTCAGCTACTAACTAACAGTATACCACAACAAGCAATGATGTACAGACCCCACATACCTCAGCTACCAGCTGAAAGTATGTTGTTGTTGTTTGTCCATCAAGAATAATGATGACCATTCATTTCATCCAGTGGGGTTGAAAGTATGGAGCCGTGAGTTCTAAGATGGCTGATAAGGCCTATTTTGGCTCGAAATGTTCTTTGACAATGTGGACAAAGAATGCTTGGCGTTTCTGGAGGAGGTTTTCCAGCAGTGGTTTTTCTGTCCTGCCTTTTTCTTCACAGCTCTTGCAGTCCTGGTTGCCTCACACGTGACTGCACCCTTGCGTAATGATGCATGCCACGAATTTCGGTCTCTGGCTGCAGTCTCCCGTGTGTCATGATGAATTCCAAAAGCATTCAGTGAGATGTTTAGAGTGTCTTTAAAGCATTTCTCTGGCCGCCTTGGGAGCGATTACCACAACGCAACTCGCCGTAAAAAAATTCGTTTAGGGAGCCTGTGATTTGGCATGCGAGTCAAGTGACCAGCCCAGCGAATCTGATTCTTCATAAGTATAGTGTGGATACTGGGCATGGACGCTCTTTCTAGGACTTCAGTGTCTGGGATCTTGTCTTGCCATTCAATCTTCAGTAGCTTCCTAAGTCAGACTGTGCGGAAGTGGTTTAATTTCCTAGCGTGTCGCTGATAAACAGTCCAGGTTTCACAAGCATATAGCAGTGTGGACAATACAACTGATTTGTAGACTTTTAGCTTTGTTCGCAGGCTTATTCCAATTCTGTCCTATACATTCTTGTACAGTCTGCCAAAGGCCGCGCTGGCCTTGGAGATTCTTGCTCTCTGAAAGTATACCACAACAAGCAATGATGTACAGACTCCACATAACTCAGCTACTAATGATTGATTGATTGATTTAGGAACCGACATCACAGCATTCGGGGCATTCCCATAAGCGCTCCGTCCCCATCCTCAGCAGCCAGCGAAGAGTTCCAACACTAATAGTACCAGTAGCAATCTGATTATATGTCCGTCTCGCCTTTCCTCTGAGCGTCGATCGTCGGCCAGATCCCCTCGTCACCCCTCGTTGTCGCATTCTTGCCAGACCATGGTGATCCATTTGCTCCTCCGAGGTGTACTAAGTGACAGTATACTACAACCAGCATCGATGTACAGACCCCACATAACTCACTTACCAACTAACAGTATACTACAACCAGCATCGATGTACATTGAAATCTCGAGCAGCTGAATTTGAATCATCAACTCCGTATGTGCAAAACATACGTTCACTATCTCTAAACCACAGTGCTAGCTAGTAATAGCTTGATCTTAAACCGATAGGCGGGCAGTTATAGCATTGCTTTTATAGCATTGTCTTTTTTCTGATATATTGGTGTTACCTTTACTCGGGAGTAAACTAGGCCGAGAGAAGGATCATGCTGCATGGGCAACACACGGTCTCTACAATTCAGCCCAGGCTTTGTGCAATGGAGAGGTACAACTCCATCCATGGTCCCCACCATGGGTTCTAAGTTGTAATGCCTTTTGTGAAGCACAGTGTAACAAACTATCGTCTGTCAAGACGACATAGTTTAGTTTAGTCGATGGATCAACATCACGACTCAGCTCAGTGCATGAACTCGGTAGCACCGGCGAGGATCCTGAAATACTTTGGGTAGATTTTTAACACGAAATTTTGCCCGGGCGACACCGTTAGCCTACCCTTTTTCGATTTCCAATAGCCAAGGAATTTTTACGTGAGCAACAATACACACGGGCGTCCGATCTCACTACCCATAGACCAGAGGAAATTTTATTACTAAAAAAAAACACGTGAAAACACGTGAAAGAAATTCCGATCCTCACCGGGGCTTGAACCCGGTGACCTCCAGCACTCGAGGTGGACACCATACCTCGAGACCACGCAGCCCCCGTAAACGACATAAGACGACATAGTGTCAGCAAGTAAGATTGGGATTCTAAACGGGTACTCCACCTTGCCCTAGGGTATCCTGCAGGCTAGCGGAGGGAAGGAGAAGCCTTGATAGCCCTACCCTGCTACACATATATACAGGTCAGTAGGACATAAATGAGATCGATCGCCTGTGGTAATTTTAGCGTTGACGACAATTCCGGCCCTGCATGCGTCACCAGGGAGATCAATACAAACAACATGGGGGAATAAAAACAACAACAACAACTGGGTAAACAAAACAATTTTTTGTTTAATATATCGCACTTTCCATGTGAACCTGTGGTGACATAGAGAGTCGGGTTGTCGTGCTTCTTGATGCGTTTGCCTACCCAATAAAAATGGTTAAGGTTTAAGTCCTAGCAACATCATCATTAATCATCTTGTGTCCTGCCAACTGGCGTAGTCGTTTATGCATCTTAATAGATCACGGTCGACGGCGTTCTGGAACGATCTGATTGGTGATATTCCTCCAAGCCGCGGTCGCAGAGAAGTCGGCGTTGAAGAGAGATTTAACGTACTCGCGCTTTAACTTCCTTACGCTGAAGGCGACGTATTGGATTGACACACACACACATATACACACACACTCACACACGCACGTACGCACGCACGCACGCACACACACACACACACACACATTCAGGTCAGTTGGGCCTAAACGTTGACTTCTCGTTAAAAAATCAATGGCAAACTACTGAACACAAAGTCACGCGGTAAGTTACGAACAGCCAATAGGGGTTGGAGGTGTGTATAATGGCATGCACATAATTACAACGTAAAGTCACGAGTTAAGTCACAAACAGCCAATAGGGCCGGAGGGGTGTGCAATGGCATGCAAATAATTACAAAGCAAAGTTACGTTGTAAATCAAAAACAGCCAATCGGGGCTGAAGATGTGTGTAATGGCATATACATAACTAGCCGATAAGTTTGGCGTGCTCGTGCTTAAACTTCTCGTGTGCTGAGGGTGGGGTTGTGGGTTAATTTCAGTGAGGAGATTGAGAGAGTGAGAGAGGGAGAGTGAGAAGGAGAATGAAAGAGGGAGAGTGAGAGAGGGAGATAGAGAATGAGAGAGGGAGAGGACGAGTGGGAGAGAGAGAGTGAGAGAAGGAGAGGAAGAGTGAGAGTAGGAGAGGGAGAGTGAGAGAGTGAGAGAAGGAGAGGAAGAGTGAGAGTGAGAGAAGGAGAGGAAGAGTGAGAGAGTGAGAGAAGGAGAGGGAGAGTGAGAGAGTGAGAGGAGAGGAAGAGTGAGAGAGTGAAAGAAGTAGAGGGAGAGTGAGAGAAGGAGAGGGAGAGTGAGAGAAGGAGAGGAAGAGTGCGAGAAGGAGAGAAGGAGAGGGAGAGTGAGAGAAGGAGAGGAAGAGTGAAAGAGAGAAAGAGATGAGGTGAAAGTTAGTGAGAGAAAGAGAGTCAGACAGAGACAGAGACTGTCTCTCCTCTCTCTCTCTCTCTCTCTCTCTCTCTCTCTCTCTCTCTCTCTCTGCCCTTATCTATTTCTCTCCCTCCCTCTATCGCTGGAGCTACACAAGCCTATTTGTTTCAAATGTTATCCCATTGTGACTGAACATATCAATTGTTCGATGTGTTTATTTTGGCAGTGGAAGGGGCTGAACCGACATCACAGCACTCTGGACATTCCCTTACGTGCTCTGCCCTCATATTCAACAACCAGAGAAGAGGCCCAATACTAATGGTACCAACTGCAGTCTAATAATGTGTCCGTCTGGTCTTTCCTCGGAGCACTAGCCGACTATTGGCCAGATCCTCTGGCCACTCCCCGTAACACCATTATCTCCGGACAATGACGGTGTTTCTGTTCTTCCACCCGATACACGTCATCCCAAAGGCCCTGACGAAGTCTGCCACATCAATACCTACACCCAACAGTGGCAGACCCAGCCAACCTGCCCGCCTGCTAATTTCCCACCACACCAGCATGCCCTGGGAAAAAGAACCACCAGATGCTCCCTATCTGTGATTTGTTTTTGTTCTTTTTTAATTGAAGCATGCAATTCTACGCAAAGTATGCCTGCCTTCACCCATCTCATAATGTTCTATGAGTCCGTTACACTTACGGAAAGAGTTTGCTGGTTGTTCTCCAGCCACGCGAACGCATCACTAATTTCCTCCACCTCCATTAACAGACTAGATAGTGAGGTATTCTTCTTCTCTATTGCGTTCATCCGGAGTCTTTTTTCGGATGTGACTGCGGTGTGCCTGTTTACAGCGAGCTGCGATACTGCGCCTTTAGGCTGACACATCCGACTTCTGCGGACGTTTCTTGACCGGGTTAACCTTCCCGGGGTGTGGTATCGTGTGCCAGGATCTCCTGCACTAAAGTTAGTTGCATATCCTTTAAGGACGTCGCAGTCAACCCCAACATGTTTGGATGTTTGTGATTTCTTTGCAAGTTTACTTTCAGTAGTTTGCCATTGCTTTCTGAACGTCCAGCACTCTCACCATTGTATGAAATCTAATGCAATACGGTCTGCTTCCAAATCGCCCGCAGCTGTGTTTTGTACATGGTATGCAGGATTACGAATAGCGTTCGAAACTCCTTCGCCACATGACCTGCACTAAACACCGCCCATTAAACTTTGCTATGAACCCCCAGGTACTTCATTTGCATCTTAGCACACGACCTTCCTTGTAGATGACATCACTTGGGCGGGAATTGTCGCGGATCAATTATTGCACCTCCCATTCAACGCAGCCTGCTGGCCTTTCCCTACGCTCCTGATCCTATGTAGGAGAAGAAGAAGCAGCAGCAGAAAAAGTAGTAGTAGTAGTAGTAGTAGTAGTAGTAGTAGTAGTAGTAGTAGTAGTAGTAGTAGTAGTAGCAGTAGCAGTAGCAGTAGCAGTAGCAGTAGCAGTAGTAGTTGAAGAAGAAGAAGAAGAAGAAGAAGAAGAAGAAGAAGAAGAAGAAGAAGAAGAAGAAGAAGAAGAAGAAGAAGAAGAAGAAGAAGAAGAAGAAGAAGAAGAAGAAGAAGAAGAAGAAGAAGAAGAAGAAGAAGAATCAACGCCTTTTGGCCTTTCGAGAACGAAAACACAATATTCACACTAACAATCAACACGAGTTGTGGGTGCGTTGCAACTTTTGCAACCCCACAAACACTAACCAACTTCCGGTGCATGTTTGTTTTTCATGCCTCCCCCCAGTGTTTCACTTACAAACATTCACTCTCCAATTTTAAACTAAATATTAACAAAGCTAATTTTGGACTTCTCCTTTGTTTCAAAAGTCGAATAATGAGTTTAGATATTTCGCTGAACGCAACAACATCGAACACAATGGAACGCATACATCATTAGAGGAAAGTGCGTTTACTTGCATGACGAAGCTAATACGGTTTCGACATTACATAATGTTCAGAAATCGCACCTCATTGAGCTTACACCTACACAATCCTTATTGGAATCTTTAACAGGAAGATGGGTTTGGCTTTTGCAATATTGTTTACCACGTTAATGCTTACCCAGTTCATTCTCACAGTCAATTTGTTATGAATTATTTCTCACACCGTTCCTTTTGTGCTGTAATAAATTGTGGTGTGTGTGCGTTTCTGGAAAATCCGTTTTTCAGCTTACAAAAATAATAATTGTTTACCACTTCTATATTTGTTTCACATTTGGTGTTAACTTTAATATCAGATTACATTTTTGCTTATTGTTTAGTTCTGTTTGTCTTGTGGGAGTGCGTGTTTGTGTATGCCTATTTTATCATTTCTGCAAAGTTGGCAGTTTATCAGTTTATCTCATTTTCATATTATTATATTTGGCTGCTATAAAATAGTGTTTCGAGGTTCGATGCCCGCCTCACTCCCAAAATATAATAACTCATTTCTTTAGGTCTTTCATGTGAGTACTAGAAGGTGTGAGTCTGGTCTTAGTCAGATATGACTGAGCTACCCTATGCCAGTAGACGGTACTTCCTGCTTTCTGTTAGCGCCAAATGTTGGGCAGTACTCACCGAAACAGGCACCCCACATTGTGCCAACGACTTAGGGCGGATGTGTGCAATTCAATCAATCATGTGCCATGCCGGAAAGCGTGGGCGGTCATGATTCGCCATTTCACTCGATCACCAGAGTCGTGGATCAGCTCAGTGTTCCTGTCTCGTCCATGCCATGTGGCCAAGCCATCCAGGTATTTTCCTCTCGGTCTTCCTCTTGGTCTGTTCCTTTCGATCTTGCCAGCTGTCACTAAGTTCTCCAGTCCATTTCTTCTCATAACATCTCCAAAAAATTTTGACTGTCTACGTCTAATTTCTCTAATCAATCTACGATTTTCATTTGTCTCTTGTAGTACTTGGTCATTGGTCTTTCTATCTGTCCATGATATTCTTTGCATTTTCCTCAGAAACCACATTTCTGCAGCCATCAGATGTTTTTCAGCTTGACTGCACATTGTCCAAGTTTCACATCCATACAAAAGAACAGGCTCTATGTATCCCCTCAACACTCTGTGTGCAATTGGAAGCGTACAAACCTTATCCTAGTGCGAGAATCGCAACTTAACGACTAAATGCCATGGCAGGGCAGAAAAGAACAGACCCTAAGTCTTGATCGGCAATTCGTCTAGGATGGAAGCTCCAACAGGTGAACAGTGGAGCATTGCTTTGCTGACCCGGCAGCTTCTGCAGCTTGTCTTGTTTCAGGTGTATTGGTGTTACTTTTCCTCTGAACTAGACTGACCGAGAGAGATAATCATGCTGCGTGGGCAACACATGGTCACTACATTTCAGCTTAGGCTTTGTGTTATAGAGAAGTATAACTCTTTCCCTGGTCCCCTCCATGGGTTGTAGTTATTGTGCCTGTTTTGAAGCACCGTGTTAGAAACTATCGTCTGTCAAGACGGCACGGTGCCAGTAAAGTAAGCCACTGTAGTGTAACTCCGTGATTTGTAACTGTCTTTTATTGTTTTTGCTTGTTGACGAAGGCTCGCCCCCGCAGCATCCACGGTTTCCCGTTTTATTGTTTATTTTGTAGAGGTGCCCTAGACGTCTTGTTTTTCTGCTGTTTACAATCCCGCGGCGTTATTGCTTTTTTTGGACCCCATTTCATTCTGAAGTATATATAAATAAGTAAAGTCAAAGGGAAACCACCGAGCTAATCTTCAAAGACAACGCATAGTCACAAAGCTAGATAAAGAACCTAATTGGTGGGTCGCAGGTTCGTATGGCCGAATGGATAAGAACGCATGTTCTTAAACATCCGGTGTGCTGATGCCGAGGTAAGCGGTAAGTATATATAAGTAAAGTCAAAGGGAAACCACCGAGCTAATCTTCAAAGACAACGCGTAGTCACAAAGCTAGATCAAGAACCTAATTGGGAGGTCGCAGGTTCGCATGGCCGAATGGATAAAAACTTCTCCTTCTTCAGCGTTCCGAGCCATTGAGGTTCTTTGCTGCAGATACAATCCGTCTCCATTCGTCTCTCTGGTTGACCTTCTCTTGCCAGTCGTTGATTCCAAGTTCTTGTAGGTCTGTATATATATATATATATATATATATATATATATATATATATATATATATATATATATATATATATATATATATTATCTCTCCACCGTCTTCTTGGTCTACCTCGGGGTCTACGGTCATTTATTTCCTGAGTGTAAGCGAGTTTTGTTTCCCTATTGTCTTCCATTCTTTCTATATGCCCCAGCCATTGTAGTCTATTAGCCTTCATGTTCTTAAACATCCGGTGTGCTGATGCCGAGGTAAGCGGTTCAACCCCTATACCGGACAGCTGGACTAAAATGTTGACCTGTCGTCCTTGACTTGGAGACGTTAATTACAAGTACCTCTGAAATCGGAGTTGGTTTACCTGATGGCGAGGGACACTGGTAATAGGGAAGGCTAATCCACCCGCAAAAATAAGTCCAGTGCACTAGAAGTAGTAAGCACGTGTATGGACTAGGCTTGGGTTCAACTCCAGCAAGGGCAAGACAAGAAAGAACCTAACTGGACAGAATGCCAGAGGAATAATAACATACATTATTTACTGAATTATAAGAAGTTAGTTGCATATCCTTTACAGGACGTAGCAGTCAACCCCAGAATTTGTTGGCTGTTTTTAAATTCTTGTAAGTTTTACGTTTAGTAGTTTGCCATTGCTTTCTGAACGACCGGCACTCATACCATTGTATGAATTACCAACGCAAGGCGGCCTGCTTCTGAATCGCCGCAGTGTTTCGAACCTAACCTCTTCGCTATATCGCCGGTCAGAATGTAAGAACAATGAACATCAAAGTCAGCCAAGTCCAGTTGTACGCGGCTCAAATGTTTATTTGTTCACTTGGTGCTATAGGGTGTATTTTTAATGGCTGTGCGGTGTTTTAAAATATTGCCGGTCCAAGTTTTGTATTTACCCTTTGAAAGGTCAAGCCACATAATAGGTAAATACAAAACTTGGACCGGCAATATTTTAAAACACTGCACAGTCATTAAAAATACACCCTGTCGAACCAGTCCACACTTGTGGATGATGTGGTTCCCCTCTGCTGTGTGTCCACCGTGACGAGGTAGAGGGGCTTGTGCGTCCCAATGACCCCAAGAGCTATGCCGACGGTAGCACAGCTACTGGTAGGGCCACCCATGTCGGACAGGTCAAGGGAGAGGGACCAGACGAAGAGACACACAAACCTGCTGCCTTGTAGGTAGACTGGGGACAGTCAAAGGCTAGGGAAAGCATCCCGAATAAATGCTTGTCGAAATCGGATGTACTGAGCCACAGGCTTGACAAAGCAGTGCAACGTAACTTAATTCATGATGTCACAAATCAAAATTAATCGTTATGGTGCTAATCCCGTGAAGTCCCATCAGGCGGCGATAGTGCCGGGCCCCCTGCCTCGAGGGGGTCCACCCATGACTACTGGTGGTCACCTTCCCCTGTGCTGTGGAGTCAAGGCACAGAGGAGTAGGTTAAGAGCTATTGACCAAATACCCCGGACACTCAACATACTACAGTGGAATGCCGAAGGAGTTTACAAGAAGAAAGACTCCCTAACACAGCGTCTTCATAAAGATAGAATAGATGTGGCATGCATTTAAGAGACACACCTCAACGCCAATCACAAATTCTCAGTCAGAGGATATCAGGCCACACGTTTCGACCGCGAAGGACACAAAGGAGGAGTTCTAATACTTACACGAAATACAATACCTTGCAGTGAAGTATCTGTGATCTCTGACAACCAAACGGAAATTATAGGCGTTGATATAATGATAAAGGACGTGAAAATAAGAATCTACAATCTGTATAGCCCAGCAGATAAGGGCCTTACACTCTAAAACATGAAAATAACTGACACAAACTGCATTATTGTCGGAGACTTTAATAGCCGTTCAGAAAGATGGGGATACCCAGATACTGACAAAAGAGGAGATGAATTGGAGGACTGGGAAATAGACTCAAATCTCCATCTACTCAACAAAGTGGATGACACACCGAGCTTCTACTCCAGAAGATGGCTTACCACTTCTACTCCAGACTTAGCTTTCTGCACAGGAGACATACTCCACAAAATAGATCGCCATGTGCTGGACCAATTAGCAGGTAGTGACCACAGACCAATCAAGCTTGTAATGAATATGGAGTATGTTCCACAGGAGCAAAAGCCCTTGCCCCGCTGGAATTACAAACGAGCAGATTGGGACAGATTTGCCATACTAACAGACAAATATTGTGAAAACATAAATACACGATATGGCAACATAAAGCAAATGGTGGAAAGTCTAAACCGAGCGATAATACAGGCAGCCAATGAGTCCATTCCAAGAGGAGCGAGGAAAAATTACAAACCATACTGGACTGAAGAACTACAAAGTTTGGAGGACAAAGTTGAAGATGCCAGGAAGACAGCAGAGAGAGAACAAACAATTGAAGCGAACATCTCTCTCAAAGCCATCTCAGCAAAATATAAAAGAACAGTAAATCAAACAACAAGAGATTGTTGGAGGGAAAAAACAGAAAACCTGAATTTTGACAGGGATGGAAACAAACTATGGAAACTAGTGAAAGCCATGAACAATGAAGGACCTAGAAACAAACAAATAACAATTAAACAAGGAAATGCCTTGCTTACAGGAAAAAAGGCCGCAAATGCACTAATGGAACACTATGCAAATGCAAACCACATTGATATTACAACCGAACAGAAGAAAGCAATCAAAGACAAACAGATACATCATACAAATACAGAGACAGCAGCAGAATATATGATGGCAAATCTAACAATGGAAGAAATGGAACAGGCAATGAATACCCTAAAAAAAAAGAAGAAATCACCAGAAAAGGATGGAATCACAAATGAAATGCTAATAGGACTAGGCACTAAGGCAAAAGCCGGTCTCTCTGGCTGTGGGGTTACAACACTTTCTCTCTGTAATCCCGTTTATCACGCAGAATCTCGTAGCGGAGCGAGAGCTGAGGCGATTCGACCCCCGCTCGTGACTTTGCGGGATACTGAGCCGGCCGCTCAGAAAGCAATGGCAAACTACTGAGCGTAATCTTGCCAAGAGATCAACATACAGCTGAAAGATGCTGGTGTTGACAGCTAAGTCCTGTAAAGGACATGCTAAAAAAAAAAAAAAAAAAAAAAAAAAAAAAAACTAAGGCAAAAAAGAAACTACTAGCAGTCCTAAATTACAGCTGGAAGAGTGGAATAGTCCCACAGGCATGGAAGGAAGCTATACTAATACCAATCCCAAAGAAAGGAAAAGACCTGGAAGAACCAAATGGCTATCGACCTATCAGTCTACTTAGATGTGTAGGGAAATTAATGGAACGCATTATCAATGGCAGGCTAACATGGCATCTGGAAGAAAACAAACTCTTAACACCACACCAAGCAGGATTCAGAAAGTACAGATCCACTGAAGATCAAATAACCTATATAGCTCAGGAAATAGAGGATGCCTTCCAAGAGAAAAAGCACACACTAGCGGTCTGGATAGATTTAGAAAAAGCATTTGATAAAGTATGGAAGGAAGGACTGAAAGTAAAACTGCAAAAAATGCATGTTTGTGGGAAAATGTACAAATGGATCAGCCACTACCTTGAGAACAGAACTGCCAGGACAAAAGTACAAGGACAAACAAGCAAAATGATGCTGTTGGAGCAAGGTGTCCCCCAAGGAGGAGTTCTTTCACCAACATTATTCCTAGCATATATAAACGACATCACAGAAAGTTTTCCAGCCAGAGTACACACATCATCCTTTGCAGATGACCTAGCCATATGGACATCTGAAGAATATATTAGTACAGCTAACAGCAGAATACAGCAAGCCTTATTAGCACTAGAGGACTGGTCAAAATCATGGCTAGTGAAGATAAGTGAGGAGAAAACAACATGCACAGTGTTCTCCCTCTCAAATAAAACTCAACAACCTAAGTTGGTATTGAATGGAAAAATATTGCGCCATGAAGAAAATCCAAACTATCTCGGAGTCACCTTTGATCGTCGCCTGACATGGAAAACACAGGTTGAGAAAAATCGAACAAGAGCAAGGCAAAGAATGGCAATCATGAAAAAGCTTGCTGGTACAACGTGGGGAGCAGATGAGAAAGTTCTCAAGAAGTTATATACTGGATGGGTGAGGCCAGTACTGGAATATGGCATTGCAGCTTGGGCAACAGCAGCTAAGTCAAACTTTAACAAAATAAGTAGAGTCCAAAATCAAGGAATGCGAATCATAACTGGAAGCCTGAAGACAACGCCTATTAATGAACTTGAAAAGATCACTTGTTTACAACCAATGCAGGATAGAAGAGATAGCAGAGCCCAGCAACAAGCTGAAAAATTTAGAAGATTGACAGACCACCCTATGTATAAAAGGTTTAGTGGTTTTGGAAAGGGACGACTGAAGCGTAGCAACTTTGTAGAAACTGCAAAACGAAAGATTAGGGCAGATCCCATACTTAACATATCAACAGTCAAACCTATTTACAATGCAGACAAGTTCCCAGCTTGGAGACAGCAGCATCTGCCTGAGATGATAGAAAACATTCCTGGTATTGAGAAAAAGAACACTCAGCATGAAACCGAAAGAAGAGAAATAACCCTAAACTACATAAAAGAACATTACCCAAGCAGCAATTGGACCCATGCATATACAGATGGATCAGCCAAAAATTCAATAGAGAATGGAGGAGGAGGAATTCTCCTAAATTTAAAAAATGGAATGAAAAAAACACATTCAGTGGCAACTGGAAAGTTTTCAAGTAACTTCAAAGCGGAAGTAGAGGCTCTGAAAACTGCAGCAGAAATGCTCTTGATGGAGGAAAATAAAGAGAAGCAAATAGCTATCTTCACAGACGCAAAGTCAGCTGCCGCAATACTGAAGAGCAATAACAGCACAGAAATAGCTGACCTAAGAGCAGCACTCCATGGTCTATGCCAGAAATCCAAAAAAGTTGTAATACAGTGGATCCCATCACATTGCAGTATACCTGGAAATGAAGAGGCTGACAGACTGGCAAAAGAGGGCGGACGACTACCACAGCCTGACATAGACATAACCTATAATGAGGCAAAGAGGTTGATAAAAAGCACCTATAGAACCAAATGGGAATCAGAGCATTCAGGCCACCAGAAGAATCTGTATAGCCCAGCAGATAAGGACCTTACACTCTCAAACATGAAAATAACTGACACAAACTGCATTATTGTCGGAGACTTTAATAGCCGTTCAGAAAGATGGGGATACCCAGATACTGACAAAAGAGGAGATGAATTGGAGGACTGGGAAATAGACTCAAATCTCCATCTACTCAACAAAGCGGATGACACACCGAGCTTCTACTCCAGAAGATGGCTTACCACTTCTACTCCAGACTTAGCTTTCTGCACAGGAGACATCCTCCACAAAATCGATCGCCATGTGCTGGACCAATTAGCAGGTAGTGACCACAGACCAATCAAGCTTGAAATGAATATGGAGTATGTTCCACAGGAGCAAAAGCCCTTGCCCTGCTGGAATTACAAACGAGCAGATTGGGACAGATTTGCCATACTAACAGACAAATATTGTGAAAACATAAATACACGATATGGCAACATAAAGCAAATGGTGGAAAGTCTAAACAGAGCGATAATACAGGCAGCCACTGAGTCCATTCCTAGAGGAGCGAGGAAAAATTACAAACCATACTGGACTGAAGAACTACAAAGTTTGGAGGACAAAGTTGAAGATGCCAGGAAGACAGCAGAGAGAGAACAAACAATTGAAGCGAACATCTCTCTCAAAGCCATCTCAGCAAAATATAAAAGAACAGTAAATCAAACAACAAGAGATTGTTGGAGGGAAAAAACAGAAAACCTGAATTTTGACAGGGATGGAAACAAACTATGGAAACTAGTGAAAGCCATGAACAATGAAGGACCTAGAAACAAACAAATAACAATTAAACAAGGAAATGCCTTGCTTACAGGAAAAAAGGCTGCAAATGCACTAATGGAACACTATGCAAATGCAAACCACATTGATATTACAACCGAACAGAAGAAAGCAATCAAAGACAAACAGATACATCATACAAATACAGAGACAGCAGCAGAATATATGATGGCAAATCTAACAATGGAAGAAATGGAACAGGCAATGAATACCCTAAAAAAGAAGAAATCACCAGGAAAGGATGGAATCACAAATGAAATGCTAATAGGACTAGGCACTAAGGCAAAAAAGAAACTACTAGCAGTCCTAAATTACAGCTGGAAGAGTGGAATAGTCCCACGGGCATGGAAGGAAGCTATACTAATACCAATCCCAAAGAAAGGAAAAGACCTGGAAGAACCAAATGGCTATCGACCTATCAGTCTACTTAGCTGTGTAGGAAAATTAATGGAACGCATTATCAATGGCAGGCTAACATGGCATCTGGAAGAAAACAAACTCTTAACACCACACCAAGCAGGATTCAGAAAGTACAGATCCACTGAAGATCAAATAACCTATATAGCTCAGGAAATAGAGGATGCCTTCCAAGAGAAAAAGCACACACTAGCAGTCTGGATAGATTTAGAAAAAGCATTTGATAAAGTATGGAAGGAAGGACTGAAAGTAAAACTGCAAAACATGCATGTTTGTGGAAAAATGTATAAATGGATCAGCCACTACCTTGAGAACAGAACTGCCAGGACAAAAGTACAAGGACAAACAAGCAAAATGATGCTGATGGAGCAAGGTGTCCCCCAAGGAGGAGTTCTTTCACAAACATTATTCCTAGCATATATAAATGACATCACAGAAAATTTTCCAGCCAGAGTACACACATCATCCTTTGCAGATGACCTAGCCATATGGACATCTGAAGAATATATTAGTACAGCTAACAGCAGAATACAGCAAGCCTTATTAGCACTAGAGGACTGGTCAAAATCATGGCTAGTGAAGATAAGTGAGGAGAAAACAACATGTACAGTGTTCTCCCTCTCAAATAAAACTCAACAACCTAAGCTGGTATTGAATGGAAAAATATTGCGCCATGAAGAAAATCCAAACTATCTCGGAGTCACCTTTGATCGTCGCCTGACATGGAAAACACAGGTTGAGAAAAATCGAACAAGAGCAAGGCAAAGAATGGCAATCATGAAAAAGCTTGCTGGTACAACGTGGGGAGCAGATGAGAAAGTTCTCAAGAAGTTATATACTGGATGGGTGAGGCCAGTACTGGAATATGGCATTGCAGCTTGGGCAACAGCAGCTAAGTCAAACTTTAACAAAATAAGTAGAGTCCAAAATCAAGGAATGCGAATCATAACTGGAAGCCTGAAGACAACGCCTATTAATGAACTTGAAAAGATCACTTGTTTACAACCAATGCAGGATAGAAGAGATAGCAGAGCCCAGCAACAAGCAGAAAAATTTAGAAGATTGACAGACCACCCTATGTATAAAAGGTTTAGTGGTTTTGGAAAGGGACGACTGAAGCGTACCAACTTTGTAGAAACTGCAAAACGAAAGATTAGGGCAGATCCCATACTTAACATATCAACAGTCAAACCTATTTACAATGCAGACAAGTTCCCAGCTTGGAGACAGCAGCAACTGCCTGAGATGATAGAAAACATTCCTGGTATTGAGAAAAAGAACACTCAGCATGAAACCGAAAGAAGAGAAATAACCCTAAACTACATAAAAGAACATTACCCAAGCAGGAATTGGACCCATGCATATACAGATGGATCAGCCAAAAATTCAATAGAGAATGGAGGAGGAGGAATTCTCCTAAATTTAAAAAATGGAGTGAAAAAAACACATTCAATGGCAACTGGAAAATTTTCAAGTAACTTCAAAGCGGAGGTAGAGGTTCTGAAAACTGCAGCAGAAATGCTCCTGATGGAGGAAAATAAAGAGAAGCAAATAGCTATCTTCACAGATGCAAAGTCAGCTGTCTCAATACTGAAGAGCAATAACAGCACAGAACTAGCTGACCGAAGAGCAACACTCCATGGTCTATGCCAGAAATCCAAAAAAGTTGTAATACAGTGGATCCCATCACATTGCAGTATACCTGGAAACGAAGAGGCTGACAGACTGGCAAAAGAGGGCGGACGACTACCACAGCCTGACATAGACATAACCTATAATGAGGCAAAGAGGTTGATAAAAAGCACTTATAGAACCAAATGGGAATCAGAGCATCCAGGCAATCAGAAGGATGATGCATATTACAAACTCGACCGAAGAGAACAAGTAGCAATCTTCAGACTCCGCACAGGACATAACAGGCTGAAATACCACTTGTTCAATAAACTAAAGATAGGAGATACCGATGAATGTAATTGTAGAACTGGAAAAATGACAGCAAAACATTTGCTGCAGGATTGCCCAACGTATGCAGAACAGAGAAAGATATTTTGGCCCACACCTGCTTCATTTGAGGACAAGCTCTATGGAGATATCAACAAGCTCAAGTTGACCGCAGCTTACTTTAACTACATATAGGTTGACATTTAAAGGTGCATGAAGACCCAGAGGCATGAAATGGAATATTGCTTGGATAGCAAATCCATTATGCGGAAAGTCCAAATCGAAAGCTCGCTGTGTGGGCTTCATAAAAGGTGGGAAAGTGTCCTAGTGGCACGAAATGGAATATTGCTTGGATAGCAAATCCATAACGTGGAAAGTCCGAATCAAAAGCCCATTGTGTGGGCTTCATAAAAGGTGGAAAAGTGTCCTAGTGGCATGAAATGGAATATTGCTTGGATAGCAAATCCATTACGTGGAAAGTCTGAATCAAAAGCCCACTGTGTGGGCTTCATAAAAGGTGGAAAAGTGTCCTAGTGGCACGAAATGGAATATTGCTTGGATAGCAAATCCATTACACGGAAAGTCCGAATCGAAAGCTCACTGTGTGGATGTCATCTGCAGACTGCATACTTCTGGTTTCCGGAAGAACAGCCTATGGTGAACGGAAGGCCCAATATACGGAAGTGAGGCTAAGCAGCCATGTGCAGGACGTGACGATTCCTTGGGTGAGCCCAGTACCAGAGCGCTATGTATCGGCTCTGCAAGTATGGAAGCCTCCTTGGATGGCGGGGAATGCCCATGGTCTGCCCCTGCCTTCCCTTGAGGGCTGACCAGGATCTTTGGCTGTTCTATATGGGCCAGCTGGGATGGGGGATAACACCACAACAGTGACAGTCAAACGTCCTAAGAAACCCCCGGGAAGGTTAACCCGGTCAACAAATGCCCGCAGAAGTCGGATGTGTCGGCCTAACGGCGCAAGAACGCAGCTCTGCTGTAAACAGGCACAACGCAATCACATCCGGAAAAAAAAAAACTCCGGATGATCGCAGAAGAAGAAGAAGAAGAAGAAGAAGAAGGCCACCAGAAGGATGATGCATATTACAAACTCGACAGAAGAGAACAAGTAGCAATCTTCAGACTCCGCACAGGACATAACAGGCTGAAATACCACTTGTTCAATAAACTAAAGATAGGAGATACCGATGAATGTAATTGTCGAACTGGAAAAATGACAGCAAAACATTTGCTTCAGGATTGCCCAATATATGCAGAACAGAGAAAGATATTTTGGCCCACACCTGCTTCATTTGAGGACAAGCTCTATGGAGATATCAACAAGCTCAAGTTAACCGCAGCTTACTTTAACTACATACAGGTTGACATTTAAAGGTGTATGAAGAAGTATTCAGACTGCCACACTTCATACCACAAGTATGTCGGTTACAAAAGCCTCCCAGAGTCATGAAATGGAATGTTGCTGGATAGCAGATCCATTACGTGGAAAGTCTGAATCAAAAGCTCACCGTGTGAGCTTTCAAAAAAGGTGGAAAAAGTGTCCTAGTGGCACGAAATGGAATATTGCTCGGATAGCAAATCCATTGTGCGGAAAGTCCGAATCGAAAGCTCACTGTGTGGATGTCATCTGCACACTGCATTCTTCTGGTTTCCGGAAGAACAGCCTATGGTGAACAGAAGGCCCAATATACGGAAGTGAGGCTAAGCAGCCATGTGCAGGACGTGACGATTCCTTGGGTGAGCCCAGTACCAGAGCGCTGTGTGATGGCTCTGCAAGTATGGAAGCCTCCTTGGATGGCGGGGAATGCCCATGGTCTGCCCCTGCCTTCCCTTGATGGCTGACCAGGATGTCTTTGGCTGTTCTATATGGGCCAGCTAGGATGGGGGATAACAGCACAACAGTGAGAGTCAAACGTCCTAAGAAACCCCCGGGAAGGTTAACCCGGTCAACAAATGCCCGCAGAAGTCGGATGTGTCGGCCTAACGGCGCAAGAACGCAGCTCTGCTGTAAACAGGCACAACGCAATCACATCCGAAAAAAAAACTCCGGATGAACGAAGAAGAAGAAGGATGCTGTGGTTAGCTCCACGCCGGTCGCCTTCCTTTCCCGAGACATTTCCTGGTATCCACTGCATGTTGAGTGTGCCTGGGAGTCCGAGTTAAATTTAAAGTTCCTAATCCACCCCAATGCAGATGGAACCCATGACCATCACGACGACAGACGTGTATTTATCCACTACGCCACTGCGACTTACATTCTAGGGGTCTGAATGCTCGAAGATGTAACCGTTTCCCTCCTATCAACAAGAAGCTGTGTTCAAGTTTATTTTATTTTGTGTGCTTTATTTCGCTTTTGATCTTTTTGTGTTGTCCTGTCCTTGACAAAGGTTCTAGAACCGAAACGTCGGCAGTGTTTTGTTGTCTTATAATACTTATTGTTTTATTTTAATACTTCAGTATTATATATTTATTGATTGTTTCTGATTTTTGATAAGTCACACTTTGTTTTCACCTGTGTATGGAGTTTTTTGTAAGGTATGTATATCGTGTCTGTCTTTAGTATGTCTCTTCGTTTCGCAGGAGCTAAATATACTTGTTTCCAATTCATATAATTATGAAATAACACGAAGTAATGCAGTTTTCACAGTCAGGTCTTAGTCAGATATGATTGAGCTATTGTATGACAGTAGACGGTACTACCTGCTTTCTGTTAGCGCCGAATGTTGTGTCTTAGATATCACTAAGCTACCCTATGACAGTAGACGTTACTACCTGCATTTTGTTAGTGGTGAGTGTTGGGTCTTAGTCAGACATGACTGAGCTACCGTATGACAGTTGACGGTACTACCTACTTTCTGTTAGCGCCGAATGTTGGGTCTTCTCTTAGTCTGATATTAATGAGCTACCGTATGACAGTAGTACTAATCAGGGTAGCAGGGTACTAATCAGAGAGAGTTGCTTTTTGCGGATGATGCTGCGATTACGACCCACTCTGAGGAAGAATTACAACATCTACTATCTGCATTCTCCAATGCTTGTTCTGAATTTGGTTTAACAATTAACAAAAAGAAGACACAGATTATGTCACAAGGTGCACATGGTGTACCATCAATCTTTATTGACGACGCCGAACTGGAGATAGTAGACCATTTTACATATCTTGGATCAGAGGTAAATAGCAAATTATCCCTCGATCAGGAAATCAACATCAGGATTGGCAAGGCAGCAACAACAATGAACATGTTAGCAAAAAGAGTCTGGGAGAACAGGAAGCTTACTGCCAAAACAAAAGTCCTCGTCTACCAAGCCTGTGTCCTTAGTACTCTTCTTTATGGCAGTGAAACCTGGACATCTTACTCACGCCAAGAGAAACGTTTAAACAGCTTTCATATGCGGTGTCTGCGAAGAATACTTGGTATTAAGTGGCAAGACAAAATCACAAATACTGAAGTATTGGAAAGATCAGGTTGTGTGACGGTGTATTCCATGCTCAGTCTTCGTAGACTTAGATGGATAGGACACGTTAGGAGGATGGATCATAGTAGAATACCAAAGGACCTCCCCCGATGTGTCTCCACCTTGACGTGGTGGGGGAGCTTGCGTGTCCCATCGACCCCATTTTGCTTGCTGATGGATGAAAACTACATATCGGACAGCTTATGGGATAGGGACCAGACTAAGAGAGACACAACCTGCTGCTCTGCAGGTGAGACTGAGGATAGCAGTCAAAAATTTAAATCAGGCGCACGAAGGCAGAAGTTCTGGTCCGGACAAAACACTAAAGGCTCCCTGTCGAGGGCTGTGGCTGAACGCCTCTAAGCCACAAACCCTCGGACCCAAGAGCCGGGCCGATTCCCACCTTTCGAAAAATAAAGGCGTGATACTGAGCAAGCTACACGCTCAGGTCTGATACAAGTTCGAAGGCTCTCAGCTGGGGGATATGAGAGATTCCCGGATGAGGGGGCCAGGCCGTTTCTCGTTCACCGCTGCACAAAGGTAAGGTGCTGAGCAGGCAGCACAAGTAGCCTACCTCGTGAGCGAGTACAAAAAGTCAAAAAAGTGCCCCAGACGAAGAAAATGACTGCGAAAACTCTATCTAACTCATAGAGAGTGTAGACAAAAGTGGAAGAACGTCTCAATGACGCAAAATGGAACGCACGGCGAGCGAACCTATTGTGTGGTCCGAAGTCAAAAGCAAAAGCTTACCGAGTGGGTGTCGCTTGCAGTCTGACCGTCCCTGGTGTTTGCTTGAGCGATCAGTGGCAAACGAGTTGCCCAACACATGGAAGTGAGGAACTAAAGCAGCCATGAGCAGGACGTGGCAACTCCTCTGGTGAGCCCAGTCACAGAGCAATATGTGCCGGCTCTGCAATTATGGAAGCCTCCTTGGATAGCGAGGGAATGCTCATGGTCTGCCCCTGCCTTTCCGTGAGGGCCGACCACGATGTCGTTCATCGTTCTATCTTGACCAGCTGAGATGTTAGCGACATCACAACAGTCCAACGTGCCTCGAAACCAGAGGATGGCAAAACTCATTAAAAAATGCCCGCTGGAAGTCGGAAGTGTCGTCCTACGGGTGGCAAACTAAAAATTGACACTACGCAATTACGTCCGAGTGAAATATCTCGTCCGAATGTCTCTCGTGCTAGGAACAGCTCTGACTACCTAGTTTCCGAATGCCGCTCTTGTTCGGAACAGCTCTGACTGGGTAGTTTTCCGAATGTCTGTTGTGCCTGGAAAAGCTCTGATGGGCGCAACGACAAGCACATGTCCGAAAACTCGCTGAGTGGATGCCGTCTGCAAACCTGTCTGGTTTGTGCGGGAATGACCCGGGGAAACGAAATGACCAATATATTGAAGTGAGGATTTAAAGCAGCCATGAGCAGGACGTGACGATCTCCCTCGGTGAGCCCAGATCCAGGGCGTTATGTGTCGGCCCTGCAACTATGGAAGCAACCTTGGATGGCGGAAAATGCTATGGACTGTCCCTGCCTTCCTTTGAGGGATGACCGTTGTCTTCGACCGTTCAACCTTGGCCAGCATGGTTGCAGATGGCACCACAAAAGTGAGAGTCTCCCAGGAATGCTACCTGGTCAAAAAAGCACGCTAAAGTCGATGTGTTGGCCTACGGGTTTCGGCCCAAGGGCGCATAACAGACACACCGCAATCACATCTGAAAAAACACTCCGGATGAACGAAAAGAAGAAGATACCAAAGGACATCTTTTTTGATGAATTACAGACGGGTAGGAGATCTCAGAGTCGGCCTCTACTACGATACAAAGATGTGTGTAAGCGGGACATGATTGATACAGGCATTGATAATGCACATTGGGAGCACGTCGCCGCTGAACGTGTTGCATGGAGGGCAACTATCAGAAATGGAATAAAGACAAAGGAGAAAATGATTGCAGATAAAGCACACACAGAGCGTGAGAGACGTAAGATGGTGCAAAATGGTGGAAATGACCATGTTTTCACATGCACCTACTGTGGGCAAACATTTGCAGCAAGAATTGGCCTTACCAGCCACACTCGCCACTGCCATGGATCGTAGTTATTGCCATATGACAGTTATTAAGCCTTTTTGAAGCACAATGTACCAAACTATCGTCTGTCAAGACGGAAAGGTGCCAATGTAATGACAGTAGATGGTACTACATGCTTTCTGTTAACGCCGAATGCTGAGTCTTAGTCAGACATGACTGAGCTACCGTATGACAGTAGATGGTACTACATGCTTTCTATTAGTTAGCGTCGAATCTGCTTCCTGTATTCGGATGTGTTATCATTGTGTTCGTTTCATCCTTGTGGTTTTACATGTCTAAACAGAGTCGCACACTTGTTGAGGCCTAGCGTAATTGTGTACCCGCCTCGTCATATGGTGTTGTTTCCTTCAGGGATGATTACCCGTCGTCATCCTTCCTCCAGACATCTCATCCTGATCTGTTTTCGTGTCTTCTTTTGTACCTACCTTGTGTCATGGACGGCTTAGTAGCTTGTTCTTGTTGGAGAGTAATCTCTTCTCCTGGCCACCGTCCATTCGTGGTCTCTGTCGTTTTGGTTTTCCCCCTCTTCTGTTTCCTTGCCTGGTTCTTTCTCTTCTGTCTATGACTTGGTATATTTTATTTCTGACGTCACATTTTTTGACTTGAACTGTTCTATCTTTTATCTTTCTTCTTGGATATTTGTCAGAGTTTCTTCTGTTTCAGTCTTTATTGCAGCAATTCGAGCTACATCCTACTCAATCTTCTGCTGTACTTGCTTCAGTTCGTCCAGGATGCACTGAACGGCTGTTATTTGCGTCTCTTGTGTCTGGACTTTTTTCTCCTCTATGTTGGTGATTTCTTTGGTCATGTGATGAGAAGAGAGGCATTGGAGAACATCGTAACAACTGGAAAGATCGAGGGGAAGAGAGGCAGAGGCAGACCAGGAGAAATGATGCTGGGCGGATTGAGGACGGTGGCATGGAGGAATATCATCAGCAGAGTTGATCCAGAACACCAAAGACCGAGATCTGTGGAGAGCCATGAACGCCTACGCCAGCCGGCACGGCACTTGATGATGATGATGTTGGTGAACTTTTATCTCAGGTCCTTCAGTTGGCTATCCAATTGCGCTTTGTCGCTTTTTGTTAATCGAGTGGTAGCCTCGCCCTTCCTTCTTGCCTCTTTATAAGGTAGATTGGCTTTGATAGCGATTTTCATGGCTTCCTTGATGTTTTGGTGGCGCCGTGATTATCGAGGCAGTTGGCGAACTTTCTGTTTTGGTTAGGCCTCCTGAAGTTCGTGTCGATTTTAGCTTGAAGGCACTGGCTGTATGGGTGGGGTCCAGAGCAGTATCTGCATACCTCCACCTCACTTTTGCACGTGACACGGGTGTGCCAAAACTTCTGGCACCTAGAGCACTGCAGCACTCTAGGTATGTAGTGCTCTGGAGCTTGTTCTCTTCTGTCCCATCTGACTATTTGAGGGATCATCCAGTCCTCCGATATGATACTGACGACTGTGGAGGGGATGTTGTTCTTCCTGGTGATCCTCTCAGCACCAGTAATCTTCAGTGTCGAGTTCTCTATCAACAGTATCTCCCTGGTCTGGTCATTAGTGAGATGGGTCTTGACTCCCTCGATGACCCATCTTTTCATCGTGCGGTGTCGAGTGGCTTCCACTGAGATGCTGCGGGGAAGCTTGATCTTGGCTTTCTCTTCTTGTTTGATAGTCTGCAGTAGTGAGGTGGTCTTTCGAGTTCTTGTTGAAGGAGACCACTACTCCATCAGGTGTCTTGCGCAACTGGGTGACGTAGCGTCTTCCCAGTTCGTTCTCAAACAGACTGAATATCTTGTCTGTTGGTAGCGCCGACAATTTAGCCTCACCAACGCTGGTTTGTTTCAGCAGGATTCTGCCGGTGAAGTCCTCGGTTGTGGTTTCCTCCGATGTGGAGGTCTTTGGTGAGTTGCTTCGCTGCTTCTCGTTGGTGTGGTTGTGGACTTCTTGGCTGCTGCTGGCTTCATTTGTAGTCTCTTGCCTCGGTTCAATGACGGGAGCGGCTTCAGCTGGTGTAGGAGTGAGACTGCTTCCTAGCCTCTACTTTCTTCTTCCCGGCTGCATCCATTACGTCTTTTCGCGGCGTTTTTGGTGCGAGCCATCCTCTGCACTATTAGATTGCCATCTGCTTCGCGATAGAGCGTCGAGTCGATGTACTAACTGTTTGTCAAGACGGCAATGTGTCAAGTACTTTCCCTCCCTTACATCGCTGTAAGATGGGTGTATCGGACGCGGGACATCTTGCTTATGATCGAGAGGTTTTCCGGAAGGTTTTTACGGGAGCGAGGTTCTGCAAAGGACATACTACTGAATGAATGACATCGCTGTAGTGGTAAATTAGAAATACGAATGCAAACATAAACGGAGAACCGGAAGTGACAACAAACAGGGCGCGGGAGGACAGCCAGCAGACGAGGAGACAATCTTCAAGCTTTCGTCTAACTTTTCTCCCAGCAAGAATGGCTGGACAAGAATATGATCAAAACGTTCTTCCAGATTTACTGCCACTCTATTACAAGCGGCTCTTTCCATATGGACCTTACTGTAAATGGCTAAACTACGGTGGAAGTAAGTTTTGTTTTTAGATTCAAATTTCTCGATGGGGTGGTCGGAGTTTCTAGGAACATGAAAATTTATAATATAAAATAAATTATTAAATTATAATTTATATGGCAGGAAATTATGTCCAATTCTCCACCACGCAGAATTTAACTTTAAGAGACTTCAATTATGTGCCTGCTTGTTACTTCTACCTTTCGCCTCCCAGTGAAGCAAAGGCCATCAACCAGTCCATGTAGACAGACGTGTTCATCATGAACTCACTGTAGCAGGTAGCAGGTTCGATCATAATTTTCAAGTTCACTAATGAGACCACCACAGATAGATGGGCATTGAAAAACCAAATCTAATGGTACCTCATTGATGCCTGTATGTCAATTATAAGCTGAGATATTCACATTTGAGTGTCTGTATCTCCAACAAAAATTTAAAATTGACATGATTCACGTAATTTTGGAGCTCTTCTGTGTGGTCCATTATCTCCGCTGCCAGTCCATGCAAGATTGTCTCAAATGGGTCATAGACGGATATGAAAACTGACTTCAAAAATGTTTTGTCATGTTAAATGATAAATAAAATAGTAAAAGTATACAAATAAAGGAGAAGTTATACACAAAAATTTGTGGCTGGTCACGTAATTATTCGGCACAAAATTTTGTGAATAGTACGAGCCGCTGTTCACAAAAATTTGATGAAGACTCTATTATTCTTTCTTCTCGTCTGTCTTTTTTTGTTTTTGCAAGTTCTTTTTGTTCAAACCTCTCAGAGACAATATTTGTCGACAAGGACAAACTCTATGTACAGTGATATTTTATTTGGCAAATAAAATTCACGTTAAACAAAGACATCTATTGGATTCATCCGAGACTTGATCACTGACTCCGTCGTTGCCTGGGGGATGCGCCCCCCGGCAGCTACCACAGATCCATAGAGAACACTTTATTCAGATGCTTCGAGTTTCTCAGTTCTATATTTTAGTTCCTAAAACAAGCAACTAGAAAGTCGCTTAGAAGCCCTGGAGATGTGGATATTGCCATGAGATGGATACGAGAAACAGAGCAAGTGTAAACTTATGTCACTAAGATACGAGTTGACAAACCAACCCGACACAGGGACATGAAGGGGCGGAGTTATTTGGTCACATGACTGCGCCAGGCGAGAAGCCGGAAAAGGGTGCGCTCAGGCAGAGCGAGCTGAGACGTAAAAGAAGAAGGTTGATTCGGAGTGATTCTTGAGTTTGAAAGCGGTTTTGCGATGGTTGCAGTTATTCAAGATGCAGTCAACAGTAACGAGTGTTCTTGTTTAAGAAAGCTGTGAGCGAAGAAGCAGTACACTGAAGTTAACGACTGACGATGGGCCAGTAAATGTCGACCAGCTGTGGCGAGAGAGCTGACCCCGTTTTGTTAACACTTTGACAAGAATGGCGAAGAGAGAGAGAGACACGCCGAGACAACGACTGGGTGGTCATCAGTGTAATGTGCGTGAGTAACTAGAACTGTTATTATCGTTTAGCAGTCAATTGTAGAGTCTATAGTGTGCAGCAACAGTAAGGAACAAATGACGATTAGTTGTATCATGTATTCTCTATTGATAGACAGTGGGTGTGTTGGTCATGCACAGAATGCTGAAAGGCAGGAAGCCAGCGGTGTATGATGGCAACCACGGTGATAACTGTGCTATAATAAAGTGATCTTGTGCTCTAAGAACGCGTTGAACTTGTGTTGTGTGCACAAAAGATTTGTACAGTATTTATACCAGCCTGCAGAGATATTTCTAATAGATCTTCTAACCCCTAGACCAAAACCAAGATGTCGGACATGAGCAGTGAAACCGGCTCTTGGCAGATATACAGACGAATATGTCGTATTTCATGGAAACAAAACAATCAAATGCAGAGGTTCTAGAAAAACTGGGAATGAAGAGAGAGAGAGTTGACGGAAGAACTAAAGAGGAGGCAAATGAAATATTTTGGCCATTTTATTGTTAAAAGACATGATACTCTTATAAAAACCATACTGGAGGGCAAGCGAGCAAGAGGTAGACAACGATCCAAGTGGGAAGATAACATCAAGA
This sequence comes from Cepaea hortensis, assembly GCA_963921405.1. Taxonomy (NCBI): domain Eukaryota; kingdom Metazoa; phylum Mollusca; class Gastropoda; order Stylommatophora; family Helicidae; genus Cepaea; species Cepaea hortensis. The sequence continues at coordinate 15,334,353 of OY992879.1, read as the reverse complement.
GATGGACGAACATCAGCCTGACAGAATGTACAGCCAAGGCGAAAGACAGTGTTGGAGATCCATTGCAGCCAACCTTCATTGTGGAGACGGCACCTGATTGACTGATTAAAAATCTTTTTAAAAAATTGCTAGCGGGTAGTCGAACCCAAGTCTCCCGTGCGACAGGCGGAGATACTAATCACTACACTACCGAGAACACAATGACAGTTCCACAAACATTAATTATGTAGTCAAAAGGAAGTAGACATCACGTGATCAGCCGAATAATCACGTGACCAGCCACAAATTTTTGTGTAAAGCGGCTCGTACTACTCACAAAATTGTGTGTATAGTCACTCCGTACAAATAAATTATTAATAATCTTTAAACTTGTATTCTCTTTAACTTTAGTAGTTCACATTGCATGTTTTGAGCCTAGTCCTATCGATATTCGTGTCGGCCGCCAGCTTGGCTTTCCATTCACAAAGACCAAACATATCTGCAGAAATAAATTTCTACCACACATGCAATATAAGCGATGAAACTCTCCAAGTGTATGTAAAAATGGGTGCAGAATTCGAATATCCATCTAAAAATATTGTACAATTAAATTAAGTACACAAGCTCTAGAAAATAAAATTACTTACGTTTTGCCAAATAATTAAATTTATTTAAAAGTCACGATAATTTCAACCAATCGCTATGCATGAAATGTTAGCCTAACCTTTTCTGCAGAACCTAAGATGGCGTTTGTTATTGCTACGTGATATATGAATGAATGACGTCGGAAGCATGAATGCTCTTTACAGCAGCCAATTTTGGGGACACAATGGAGTATTCCGGGGTGGCGCTGTATATCATTTCTGGTTTCAGTTCGGGTCGCAGCATGACTAGCATACCTATGAACTTCTTGAGGTGTTAGATTGTGCACTTTCAGTTTTCTGCGTGACGGTGATGAGATAACGAGGTAGCCAGTCTCACGCTAACTCTCCTTTTTCACCTGTTACATGTATACTAGGCTGTCTTATAGTGTTACTGTTCTTTGCTTTCCTTAGATGTATCATCATCATGTGCCCTGCCCACTGGCATAGGTGTTCACTATTTCTCCATGTCACCGTCTCAATCCATCCAGCATCATTTCTCTGTCTGCCTCTGCTCCCACTGATTCTTCCAGTCACAATATTTTCCGTTACCTCTCTTTCCATTATACGATCAAAGAATCCTGTTTTGTCTCTTTCCTATAGTTGTATATAATATAATATTCTACTTTTCTTAGCCTCTTCCAGGCAGTCGTAAGTTACTCTCTCAGTCCAAGGTGTATGTAATATTCGTCTCAGGAACCCACATCTCTGTCACTTCCAAGATCTTCATTCGTCCGGAATGTTTGTTTTGGATGTAATTGTGTTATGCCTGTTTACAGCAGAGCTGTGATATTTGTGCCTTTCGGCCGACACATCCAACTTCTTCAGGTATTTGTTGACTGTGTTAACCTTCCCAGGAGATCTTCTAATTTGTTCATTCGTAATCCATGATTCACTCCCATCCAGCAGTCATGTTCTATAGGAAATGTCTGCACTCTCTGTTTAAATTTAGTGTTAATGAATTGCACAAGACACTTATTTTGCTGCTTGAATTGACCTTTTCTGCTCTTACTCCCTGTTATTCATCTTCCATGTGATATGATTGCCTGTAGATATTTCAGTGTGTCAACTTGGATTGGTACTCATGGTTAGTTAATTGCATATCCTTTACAGTACGTTGCAGTCAACCCCAGTGTTTTGGCGGTTTGTGATTTCTAGACAAATCTACATTCAGTAATTTGCCATTTCTTTCTGAACAACCGGCACTCACCTTTGTATGAGAAACCAACACAAGACAGCCTGCTTCCAAATATCCTTAGCTGTGTTTCGAGTGCAGTATGCAGGATTTTGAATTGCATCTGTAACCTCTTCATCACGGAACTAGCTGTAAGACAATAGTATGAGCGAAGCAATGGAAAGCATGCTGCACCTGTATATGCTCACATCCCTCACCTGGATGTACACACCAGGACGAGCCAAAGTTAAGGTGATGAACACGCAGACTGGCTGGTAAATAGTGCACCAATACACGCGGGAAGAAGCATGGACAGGGCTGGTATAATCAGCGCAGTGTGGACTCGGTTGGCGGGTAATGTCAAGATTCTGGCCCTAGCCCGATTACATGAACTGGCGGTGAAGTATGGTCAGGCATGCCAATGCCCCGTTTGATGGAAAGAGTGAAGATACCATAACATAATATAGCATAACATAATATAACATCTTCATCATCATTAAGTGCCATGCCGGCTGGCGTAGGCATGCATGCCTTTTCACAGATCTCGGTCTTTGGTTTTCTGGATCAATTCTGCTGATAATATTCCTCCATTCCACCGTCACAATCCATCCAGCATAATTTCTATTGGTCTGCCTCTCTTCCCCTCGATCTTTCCAGTTGTCACGATATTATCAAATGCCTCTCTTCTCATCACATGATCGAAGAAAGCTATTAGCCTCTTTTGGGCAATCGTTGTTAGTTACTTTGGCAGTCCAAGGAATTCGCAACATTCGTCTAAGGAACCACATCTCTGTTGTTTCCAAGTTCTTTCTAATTTGTTAATTTACATTCCAAGATTCGCTGCCATCCAGCAATACAGGTTCTATATAGCATTTCAGCACTCTCTTTCTTACATTCAATGATGGTGACTTATTGCATAGGATACTCTTCATTTTCTGAAATGCAGCTTGTGTTTTCCCTATACTGTTCTTAATCTCTGTTGTGCATCTTCCATCTGATGTTATAAAATGCCCTTAAGGATAACATAGCATAACATGATATAACATAATATAACATAGCATAACATAATATAGCCCATGTATACTGTACTTCATGTGATCCTAATGCTAAGATATTTGTTTCCACAGTTCCCAAACATTACTTCAGCCACCGAGAGTTCTCCTTCACATTGCAGGATGATGTGTACATGCGCTATCAGTCATTTTCGGACCAGCAAGACTTTGAGAAAGAACTTCAGAAGAAATGTCCACATAAAATTGACATAGGGGCAGTGTACTCTCACAGAGTAGGTACCTGGTTCTTCAGTTTTGTGTGTGTGTGGGGGGGGGGGGTGTTATGTTTGCTGGCTTTGAGTTCAGGCATAGTCCATACATGTGCTACTACTTCTAGTACACTAGACTGATTTTTGCATGTGGATTAGTTTTCCCTATTGACAGTGTCCCTCGCCATCAGGCGAACCTACTCCGACTTCTGAGGTACTTGTAATTTACATCCCCATGTCAAGGACGAGACATGTTAGTCCAACTTCTTCTTCTTCTACGTTCATCCGGAGTTTTTTTTTTTTTCCGGACGTGATTGCGTTGTGCCTGTTTACAGCAGAGTTGCGTTCTTGCACCGTTAGGCCGACACATCCGACTTCTGCGGGCATTTGTTGACCGGGTTAACCTTCCCGGATGTAGGAGTTGAATCTGCTACCTCAGCTTCAGCACACTGAAAGCCAAGCTGACCTCCAGAATTTTTTTGATTTTGACAGATTTGCAATTGTCCCTGCATATACAGTAGAAGTCTGTCCTAGTGTGGGGCCCCCTTCTCTCTCTCTCTCTCTCTCTCTCTCTCTCTCTCTCTCTCTCTCTCTCTCTCTCTCTCTCTCTCTCTCTCTCTCTCTCTCTCTCTCCATCACTCTCTCCATCACTCTCTTCCCTTCCCTCTCGCTGAGAGTAGGGCAGTCATGGGTCATCATCTCACACAATCAGGTCTGTATTCCTGTGCCAATCATGCCATGTAGCCAGTCTGTTGTTTTTGGTTACCACTTAGACACATAATGTCTGCTTCATTCCCTTTGTCTTTAGTTCCCCTTTGGGGGAAACTAACGTGTGGAACATATGCTTGTAATGAAGTTGGGCGTGTTGATCAAAATTTGCAAATATTGCTGCTCTGCTGTAAATATGCATTGCACATTTATGCAAATATTATCGAACAAAGAAAGCTTAAATGACTGGCCAGCAAGCAACACCAAAATATCAGATGACAGAGGATTGGAGAGTTGTTGCCGATCTACTCCAGGCCATGTCCTTGGAAGAAGAATAAATATTAGTTGAAGATAGGTCAGAATCCCCCTATACTGGCACCTTGCTGTCTTGACAGACGATAGTTTGTTACATTGTGCTTCAAAAAACGGCTCAATAACTACAACCCATGGCAGTAGCGAATGTGACTGATCAGACCAATTCATGTAGTAAATGTTCATCAACAATGGATGCATGTGAACACATGGTCATTTCCACCATCACACACTATTGGTTGTCTCACACGCTCAGTGTGTGACTTATCTGCAATCATTTTCTCTTTTGTCTTTATTCCATTCCTGATCTTTTTTTTCCCTCCATGCAACGCCTTCAAGGGTGACTTGCTCCCAAGGTGGGGTATCAATGCCTGTATCAATCATGTCCCACTTACAATCTCCTATACACATTTAGAACAATCATTGGGACAAGCTGCCTATTATTTTATTGGGTATATCATTTGCCTGTTGCAATCTTATTTCATCATCGGGTGCCCTGCCAACTGTCATGGGTGATCATGCTTCTTCATATCTCACAATCTCCAACAAAACATATATATTAGTATGCTGGCACTTCTCCAAGCCTTGATGAACAGCTGTCAGAAATCTTCTCTTGCTGTCCTCTTCTCTCTATATATCTTTGTCAGGTTTCCATTTATCATAATGTGGCCACAGAATACAGACTGCCCCTTTTCTCATATCCATGAAAAGTTGTCTTTGTGTCTTCTGCACAGTATCCCCTCATTGAAGCATACACCGCCAACCAGCGCACTCCCAGCCATCCCATAATTTCCTGTCTCATGCAGTTCCGTCTGTATCCTCCCCATATTATTAATCTGTCTCTTTTAAGTTTTAATACTTCTTCATTTGTCCTGTGGGCTTACTGACATAGACCCAGACTAGGTGGATCCAGTCATTGCTATAGTTAATAGTTGGCCTGATTGAGTATTGGTACAGTTTGTTCACTTGGAACAAGTATTGATATAAGTGGACCAAGCCACGCTATTATATTATGATTGCCATTCAGTACGTGGCTGGTTAGACTTGTAATTAAACTCTTTCACTCATCCGACGTGACGTACCCCAAAGTGACATAATTATAAGCACTGAACCAGAACACCAAACAGTTTTCATTATCTAATTCACCGTTTCATGTTTACAACAGTTCATATTATCATATAGTTGCACGATTACTCTCTTCCTAAAATACTGTCAATACAATAATTAAAATTATCACACGGTCCAGGTAGTCACTAAACATGGCCATTGCCACAATCAATCTTGATCCGTCCAACTCAGACTGCAGTCTAACTCTCACTGCCTCTTTTAGGAGATACTTGTCTCCTGACCAGCACATGATGGCGTGTTTCACGCCATAAAAAGTGTGAATGTAATCAGAGCTCACAACTAACTCTCAACTGGCTCATGGCACTCCCGACAAATGATTTTACAGGTCTGCTATTCTCATGTTTTATACAAGCAAGCGGTGGCTAAGGAGGGTTGGCCCTGGGGCTGGCTTCTCCATGCCACAGAACAATTTTAGCTGCAAAATCAAACCCACTATGAACAAGCCCTTGTGTCTTAGCCTCATTTTGACTGTTATTTTCAGCATTATTCTGTAAAACCACATTGCTGTGGCTTCAATGGGTTGCTGCTTTGCTTTCTTGTCCATTATTTGTAAAAGTTTGTAATATTTGTCCTCTGTCGACAGCCTAAGGATAACAAGACGGTCAAATCGGCAGCTTTCCAAGCTCAAGAGAAAGAGCTGGTGTTTGATATCGACATGACAGACTATGATGATGTTCGAAGCTGTTGCTCGTAAGTGCTTCTGTGAATTATTCATTTTCATAATACTGCTCTTCTGCTGTTTAGTATTTCAGGGGAGTTTAGGTTCAGTTTTTTTGCCTTGCCTGTGGGTCAAACAAAACACTGGAGGAGAGAGGCTGTGGGGTAATTAAGGATGCACAAATAGTGGTGGTGCAGGGTAAATTAATGTCACTAGGATACATGGTGCAGGGTAAATTAATGTCACTAATAGAGACTGCTGCAGGGTAAATTAATGTCACTAGGGGAGAATGTTGCAGGGTAAATTAATGTCACTAGGGGAGAATGTTGCAGGGTAAATTAATGTCACTAGGGGAGACATGTTGAAGGGTAAATTAATGTCACTAGGGGAGAATGTTGCGGGGTAAATTAATGTCACTAGGGGAGAATGTTGCGGGGTAAGTTAATGTCACTAGGGGAGACATGTTGAAGGGTAAATTAATGTCACTAGGGGAGAATGTTGCGGGGTAAATTAATGTCACTAGGGGAGAATGTTGCATTGTAAATTAATGTCACTAGGGGAGACATGTTGCGGGGTAAATTAATGTCACTAGGGGAGACATGTTGCGGGGTAAATTAATGTCACTAGGGGAGACATGTTGCGGGGTAAATTAATGTCACTAGGGGAGACATGTTGCAAGGTAAATTAATGTCACTAGGGGAGAATGTTGCAGGGTAAATTAATGTCACTAGGGGAGACATGGTGCAGGGTAAATTAATGTCACTAGGGGAGACTGCTGCATTGTAAATTAATGTCACTAGGGGAGACATGTTGAAGGGTAAATTAATGTCACTAGGGGAGAATGTTGCAGGGTAAATTAATGTCACTAGGGGAGACATGTTGCAAGGTAAATTAATGTCACTAGGGCAGACATATTGCATTGTAAATTAATGTCACTAGGGGAGAATGTTGCAGGGTAAATTGTCTCTAGGGGAGACTGCTGCAGGGTAAATTAATGTCACTAGGGGAGACTGCTGCAGGGTAAATTAATGTCACTAGGGGAGACACGTTGCTGGGTAAATTATTGTCACTAGGGGAGACACGTTGCTGGGTAAATTATTGTCTTTAGAACACATGGTTTAAGGTTAAAATGATGAGACTATAATTTGATATGAGACCAACATGTCATCTCCATCTGTGCCTAATGTTTGGACAGCCTAGGCAGTTGGCAAGGCTATCTTCACTCTCTATGCAATGCCTTTTAACTCTTAGTTTATTTTGTGCCATGCTGCTAAATGATTGTTATTTCGCATCACAAGATCACTACTCTAGAATCAAGTCTGAATTTAAGCGTTTGATAATCATTGGTAATCTTGTGCTCTAATGAGTATGCCGGTCTCCGTGGCCAAAGGCTTGCGAATGCGGTTCGTGAGCCGCTTACCAGGCGTTTGAAACGCAGCCGTGACCGATTTGTGCAGCAGACCGTGTCACGTTGTGTAATGTGTTGGTATGGGAGCCGATCGTTCAGAAAGCAATGACAAACTATTGAACGTAAAATTTGCCTAGTACATCAACAGCAGCTGAAAAATGCTGGTGTTGACTGCAACATCCTGTGAGGGATATGCAACATTTAAAAAAAAAATGAGTATGCCAACTTCATAAGTAAGCCACTGTTGTAGTATTGCGTGTGGCACTGTTGTAGTATTGTGTGAGGCACTGTTGTAGTATTGTGTGAGGCACTGTTGTAGTATTATGTGCAGCACTGTTGCAGTATTATGTGTGAGCACTGTTGTAGTATTGTGTGTGTGGCACTGTTGTAGTATTGTGTGAGGCAAGTTCTGCTATGTTCACCGTTGTATATTACAGGGGTGCAGATATCTGTTCCAAGTGCTGGCCCCTCATGGTGATGGCCGTGAAGATTTTGGATAGAGCTCTTAGAGGTAAATCTTCCTGTCTGTCTCCTTCTGGTCTTCCATCTCGTGGCTGTTGTCAACTGATTATTAATCCATCCATCATGTGCCATGCCGATAAGCATGGGCGGTCATGTTCTGCCATCTCACCCGATCACCAGAGTCGTGGATCAGCTCCGTGTTTCTGTCTCGACCATGCCACAAGGCCAAGCCATCCAGGTACTTGCTTCTAGGTCTTCCCCTTGGTCTGTTCCCCTCGATCTTACCAGTTGTCACCAAATTCTCCAATCCATTTCTTCTCATAACATGCCCCAAGATTATTAATGCTCTGTGACTATATATATATATATATATATATATATATATATATATATATATATATATATATATATATATATATATATATATATATATATATGTAGCTGCGATAGTACAGTGGCTAGTTAGCCCAGTGGTTATGTGTTCGCGCCTCCCCCCCCCAAGGATGGGGATTTTAAAAATCATGAGCCTGGTCTTCCAGCTCAGCCCTATCTAAATTGGGCGCGAAGAATTGTTCCGTGAAACAAGGACAGCCCATGTTTTTTCGCTTGGTTACTCAAGCATAGTCCATACAAGTGTTGCTACTTCTAATGCACTGGACTGATTTTGTGTGTGGATTAGCTTTTACTATTACGTGTCCCGCGCCATTAGGCCAACCCACTCCGACTTCAGAGGTACTTGAAATTTACATCCCCAAGTCAAGGGTGAGAAGACATTTTAGTCCAGTCATGGGTTAAGGACAGGAAAATTTGGCCAAGGGGAGTCCATACCCCCCTGGCTGCCACTTCATATCATAGTTAATTCATGTTATTTATTGGTGTGTAGTTGCACCTGTCTTTTTGTCACTAAATAGAAGATACATCTCTGCTCATATTCTGACTTATGACTCTTTCTTTCTTCTAGATGACTTTGGATTTCAAAACTTACTGTGGGTCTACTCTGGTCGTCGTGGTATTCACTGTTGGGTGTGTGACGAATCGGCAAGAATGTTGTCACCCCAGGGAAGGTCAGCCATCGCCGAGTATTTGACGCTTGTCAAGGTTTGACCCTTTAATATTTAATTTTCTTGTTATTAATCCAGCGGTACATGGACTTCTGTCCTTCTGTCTAATGCCAAGTAGTGATACATGCAAGTGTTCATGAGATGCTGTGTTGTTTCATGTAGTGATACATGCAAGTGTTCATCAGCTGTTGTGTTGTTCCATGTGGTGATACATGCAAGTGTTCATCAGCTGTTGTGTTGTTCCATGTAGTGATACATACACGTGTTCATCGGCTGTTGTGTTGTTCCATGTAGTGATACATACACGTGTTCATCGGCTGTTGTGTTGTTCCATGTAGTGATACATACACGTGTTCATCGGCTGTTGTGTTGTTCCATGTAGTGATACATGCAAGTGTTCATCAGCTGTTGTGTTGTTCCATGCTGTGATACATACAGGTGTTCATCAGCTGTTGTGTTGTTCCATGTAGTGATATATGCAAGTGTTCATCAGCTAAGTATTGTTCCAAGTAGTGATACATGCAAGTGTTCATCAGCTGTAGTGTTGTTCCAAGTAGTGATACATGCAAGTGTTCATCAGCTGTTGTATTGTTCCATGTAATGATAAATTCAAGTGTTCATCAGCTGATGTGTTGTTCCATGTAGTGATACATGCAAGTGTTCATCAGCTGATGTGTTGTTCCATGCTATGGTACATACAGGTGTTCATCAGCTGTTGTATTGTTCCATGTAATGATATATTCAAGTGTTCATCAGCTGATGTGTTGTTCCATGTAGTGATACATTCAAGTGTTCATCAGCTGTTGTGTTGTTCCATGTAGTGATATATGCAAGTGTTCATCAGCTGATGTGTTGTTCCATGTAGTGATACATGCAAATGTTCATCAACTGTTGTGTTGTTCCATGCTGTGATACATGCAAGTGTTCATCAGCTGTTGTGTTGTTCCATGCTGTGATACATACAGGTGTTCATCAACTGTTGTGTTGTTCCATGCTGTGATACATGCAAGTGTTCATCAGCTGTTGTGTTGTTCCATGCTGTGATACATACACGTGTTCATCGGCTGTTGTGTTGTTCCATGTAGTGATACATGCAAGTGTTCATCAGCTGTTGTGTTGTTCCATGCTGTGATACATACAGGTGTTCATCAGCTGTTGTGTTGTTCCATGCTGTGATACATACAAGAGTCCATCAACTGTTGTGTTGTTCCATGTAGTGATGCATGCAAGTGTTCATCAGCTGTTGTGTTGTTCCATGTAGTGATATATGCAAGTGTTCATCAGCTAAGTATTGTTCCATGTAGTGATACATGCAAGTTTTCATCAGCTGTAGTGTTGTTCCTGCCGGTCTCTCTGGCTGTGGGGTTACAACACTTTCTCTCTGTAATCCCGTTTATCACGCAGAGTCTCGCAGCGGAGCGAGAACTGAGGTGGTTCGACCCCCGCTCGTGACTTGCGGATACTGAGCCGGCCGCTCAGAAAGCAATGGCAAACTACTGAGCGTAATCTTGCCAAGAGATCAACAGACAGCTGAAAGATGCTGCTGTTGACAGCTAAGTCCTGTAAAAGGATACGCAAAACATTAGTGTTGTTCCTAGTAGTGATACATGCAAGTGTTCATCAGCTGTTGTATTGTTCTATGTAGTGATACATACAAGTGTTCATCAACTGTTGTGTTGTTCCATGTAGTGATACATACACGTGTTCATCAGCTAAATATTGTTCCATGTAGTGATACATGCAAGTGTTCATCAGCTGTTGTGTTGTTCCATGTAGTGATATATGCAAGTGTTCATCAGCTGTTGTGTTGTTCCATGTAGTGATATATGCAAGTGTTCATCAGCTGATGTGTTGTTCCATGTAGTGATACATGCAAGTGTTCATCAGCTGATGTGTTGTTCCATGTAGTGATACATGCAAGTGTTCATCAGCTGATGTGTTGTTCCATGTAGTGATATATTCAAGTGTTCATCAGCTGATGTGTTGTTCCATGTAGTGATATATGCAAGTGTTCATCAGCTGATGTGTTGTTCCAAGTAGTGATATATTCAAGTGTTCATCAGCTGTTGTGTTGTTCCATGTAGTGATATATGCAAGTGTTCATCAGCTGATGTGTTGTTCCATGTAGTGATATATGCAAGTGTTCATCAGCTGATGTGTTGTTCCATGTAGTGATACATGCAAGTGTTCATCAGCTGATGTGTTGTTCCATGTAGTGATATATGCAAGTGTTCATCAGCTGATGTGTTGTTCCATGTAGTGATATATGCAAGTGTTCATCAGCTGATGTGTTGTTCCATGTAGTGATACATGCAAGTGTTCATCAGCTGATGTGTTGTTCCATGTAGTGATATATGCAAGTGTTCATCAGCTAAGTATTATTCCGTGTAGTGATATATACATGTGTTTATAAGCTTTAGTATTGTTCTTGAAAAAGTATTCCTTGTATCTGACTCTGGTCCATAATAAATTAAATGAAACAAGTATACTGGGGCTGTCCAGCCAAGATCATACACTTTACTAGTTGTCAACTTTCCATGTAAATTCTGTTTCAAGGTTTGGGGGGGGGGAAGGGGGGAGGGGATAATCTACATTAAGTATATTTATAAAATACAAGTTTTAAAACAATAGTTGTGCGTATATTTATGGACTGACAATTTATTGTTTTGGATTCTGCTTAGGGCGGAGAGAATCAGATTCGTAAAGTCAACCTACCAGATAAACTGCACCCATCTATCAGGTGAGGAGTGGTTGGCTTGTACATTTATAAATGTTATATCATCACCATCATCATCAGGTGCTATGCTGGGTGGCAGAGACTATCTTCCTCATTCTGTACCAATTTCATTGTGTACTTGTGAGTTCTGTGCGGTCATTAATGTTGCCATGATTGTGCGTCATTTCTCTCTAGATAAACTATTGGTAGTCTCCATTCAGCAGACGCTTGTTAGGTGCTATGTTCTGCTCCATGTGTTGTCAAAGGAACTGGTAATTTCACCTCATCTCATGATCTAGAATATTTGAGGCCCGATGTTTCACTCTTGTGCGGCAGTATCTCCCATTAGAGTTAGTTTTTTTACCTGGACATCGTCTGTTTGACCAGCTCTTTAATTTCCACTTGCTGGGGTATTTTTAGCACACATAACATTCACACTGGCCTTCCGGGTGGCACGCCTCCGCAGTCCCCCCACAGTCACTTAAACATGTATACACATTTTGTGATTGTAACTGATTCACAAAGCATGCTGGTGAAGGTGAAGACATGCATGCTTCGGGCAAAATGGCTTGCATCGATTCAGAGATCATGAGGTAATCGCTGGATGTTTTCACCAGAACACTCTGGTGTGGTTGGAAATGAACAGGCAGGCAAATTGGCTGGTGCCGCATCTTTAAGGGGTGATTTGATGCATGATAAAGCAGATGTGGTGAAGGCCCTCGGGAGCATGTGAATAATGCAGAACAGATGGAGACTATTGTGGTCTAGAGAAAATGCAGCAGCAGGGGGTGGTCAGAGGATCTAGTTGACGGTCATCACTCAGAGGTTGTAAAGCAAGACGGACATATAATCAGATGGTAACAGGCACAATTAGTATTGGAACTCTACACTGGCTGTTGAAGATGAGGACTGAGCACTTATGAACATGCCCCCAGTGCAGTGATGTCGGTTCTTGACTGAACTCAACTCAAGCATGCCTATGGGATGGCTGGACATCACTTCATGAACAGTCTTTTATCAATGTTTTGTTTACTTTGTGGGGTAAATATTACCCACAGCATCTACATCTCAGCTGGTCTGTATGTGTTGTGCTGCAGTCTGACCTGGTTACATCTTAATGTGCCTCTCCACTGATGGGAAGTTCCAGTACTTTGTCTCTTCCCACATACATCATGGAGATAACGAGACAGTACTTCTTGGTTCCAAATTGCTGTATGTAGTCGGGGCGCAGTGTTGGGGTGAGCGCCCAACATTGCTTAAATACCCCAATGGCTCGTGAATACATAACCTCTGCAGCAAAAGTCCAACTCCTGGCCTTCACGTGGCGGAACTGTTTTAACTAACAGGAGAAGGGGCGACGGCGAGTATCTAGCGCCGGATAATAACCAGTGCGCTCTAGATGTGTATACACATACATGCATGTGCAGACACGTGTGTGCGTGTGTACACATCTAAACTCGAGTGAGACCACAGTCTGCTCTAGCAAAGGAAAGGTGCTGAAGACGGAGGCAACCAGCCAGGAGGCGCACCACAGAAATCAGGATGCCACGCAATTACGCAAAATGGAATATGTCGACTGCTGCTAAACGTTATGGTGCTCGCCCTGCTTTGGACCCCCAGGCAGGTGCAGTGCCGGGCCCTATGTCTCGAAAGGGTCCAACCCCAACTACTGGAGGTCCTTCTCAGATGTCCTGTGGAGCCAGGGGACATGAGAATAGAACAGCTGGCCATACTAAACGAAGACTTAAAATAATGCACTGGAATGCGGAGGGAGTCAGCAACAAAAAAGTAGAATTAGAAAACATCCTGGACAAAGAAAAAGTAAGCATATGTTGCTTGCAAGAAACTCACCTCAGCGAAAATATAGCCTTCAAAATCAGAGGCTACCAGTGTTACTGATCTGACCGAAAGGACAGGCGAAAAGGTGGGATACTTACCCTTGTAAAAAATAACATCACTGCTTCCCAAATCGAAGTCTATATGGAAGGGGCTGAGTATCAGACACTTAAACTTAAAACAGGCTATACAGACCTACATCTGATCAATTACTACTGTCCAAGTGACCATCCACAGGCACTGGACACACTACCATTAACAGAAAAAATGATTGTGTGCGGCGATTTCAACAGCCACTCGCAGAGTTGGGGCTATGATCACATGGATCAGAGAGGAGAGAGACTGGAAGACTGGCAGGATGAGAATAGATTCATCTTGGTTAACAAGCCGTCCGACCCACATACTTTCTACTCGAGATCATGGCACTCTACAACTACACCTGACCTGGCTTTTCATTCACCAGACCTGGAGTGGAACATTACACGAATTGTTGGGAAACAACTAGGTGGCAGTGACCATCGACCAGTCTTTCTAACTGTAGAAAATGAGCTTGTAAGTGAAAGCAGCACCCTCTCGAGGTGGAACTACAAGAAAGCAGACTGGGCAGTGTACAAGCATCGCACCAGCATACTGGTTAGAAACCTGAACACTGAGAAAGACATAAATAAAGCAGTTGAAGAGTTTGGGAAATGCATACTACAGGCAGCGCGAGAAACAGTACCAAGAGGAGCCCGTAAACAATATAAACCCTACTGGAGTAGTGAACTGGAACAGTTGCATAATGATGTGGAAGTATGTAGAAAGCTAGCAGAGGCCACACCCAGCCAAGAGCACCACAATAAATTCCAGCATGCAAAAACCAAATTTCAAAGGGCCAAGCTGCAGGCTAGACGGAAAAGCTGGCAGGAAAAAACAGAGTCTCTGAACTTTGAAAGAGACACAAGGAAATTGTGGAAGCTAATAAAACAACTTAACGATGAGGGCACAGGGAGAAACTCAAAAATTGCACTACATAAAGATGGAAACATCTTAACAAGAAAGCAAGCAGCTGACCATTTTGCGGACTCATTCGCACAAGATAACAATATCAAAATTAGTCCAGAGAAACAACAAGAGATTCAAGAGAAACGGCAACATACAGGACAGAAGGAAATAGTACATGAGGTTCTGGAGGCACCCATCACAATCAGCGAACTGGAGCTAGCCATATCAAAACTGAAAATGAGAAAGTCACCAGGAGCTGATGGTATCTCTAATGAAATGATCAGGAACCTAGGAACAGAGGCCAAAGCAAAGCTGTTGCAGATCTTCAATAACAGTTGGACCTTAGGCAGTGTTCCACAAGCCTGGAGAGAAGCAATCCTAAAATCAGGGAAAGATAGTTCCATTGCCTCTAGCTACAGACCAATTAGCCTCACCAGCTGTCTCTGCAAAACACTGGAGCGCATCATCAATCACAGACTGCAGTGGTACATTGAAAGTAAAAACATCCTTGTGCCACAGCAGGCTGGCTTTAGGCAGTGCTACTCTACGGAAGATCAGACAGCCTACCTCTCTCAAGAAATTGGGGATAGATCTGAAGAAAGCCTTTGACAAAGTCTGGAAAGAAGGTCTGTTGAAGAAACTGAGAAACTGCAAAGTCAATGGAAGAATGTACAAATGGGTGAAAGCATACTTGCACAACAGAAGAGCCCGAGTACAGATAGACGGACTAAAGAGCAAGAAAGTACTACTGCGTCACGGAGTTCCCCAGGGCGGAGTATTGTCCCCCACACTCTTTCTAATCTTCATCAATGATCTCATTGCTAATCTACCGCATGGAATTAAAGCCGCAATGTATGCTGATGACCTGGTTCTATGGAGCACAAATGAACATGCATCAGTGGCCACCAGATTACTACAAAGAGCTGTAGATACATTTGTTGCATGGGCAAATAGATGGTGTGTCAGCATAAACACTAACAAGTGCAGCACCACCCTATTTACCCTCTCTCCAAAACAAAAGGCAGGGACCATCTAGATAAATGGAACACCCCTACGAGAAGATAAAGAACCAACATACCTTGGAGTAACATTTGATGGCAGGCTGACATGGAGAAAGCACATCAACAAAGCAGTAGCAAAAGCCAGAAGGAAAATAGCCATCCTGAGAAAGCTAAGTGGAACCACATGGGGAGCCAGTGGGAAAATACTTAGCAAAGTTTATCAACAGAGCATACGACCACACCTGGAATACGGATCAACTGCATGGTGTTCGGCAGCAAAAACCACACTACAAGAGCTGGACAAAGTGCAAAATCAAGCACTTAAGAGTCACCACAGGAGGGATGAGATCAACCCCTATAGTGGAAATGGAGAAGATGGGGAGGACACAAGCACTGAGTGAGCGCAGAGATACGAAAACGCTAATACAAGCAGAAAAGTTCCTCAGCTTGCCAGGCCACCCTATGAAGAACAGATTTGAAAACCTAGCTATGGAGCGGTTGAAAAGAAGTAGTTTTATCCACCAGGCCAAACGACTCTGCAGAGAAACCACCGATCTGCCCACAGTTGGTATCCCCCTAACAACTATTCCAGAGCGAACTCCATGGAAGGATGAGCATAGACTATCATTACAAATCCAGACAAAAGTGAGAGGAATATTTGACAAGGAAGATCAGAACAATGTGCAGCGCAGAACAGCCACTCTCAGCTTCCTTGATGAAGAATACCCACAGGACCTCTGGATCCGAGTCTACACAGATGGGTCAGCACAAAATGCTGTTCGAAATGGAGGAGCGGGAGTGTACATAGAATACCCAAATAATACCAGGGACACAGCTAGAGTACCGACAGGAAAGTACTGCCATAACTTTGATGCTGAAATTGAGGCAATCAAGATAGCAACAGAGAAATTACTAAATACCAGCAATGGTACACAACCTGTGGTGCTATTGACAGATGCAAAATCAGTACTCGAGGCGCTCCTGTCTGGGAAATTGCCAGTACTAAGGACACTACTTTCTGAACTTAGCAGTCAGCATAAGGTCACCATACAGTGGATACCATCCCACTGTGGAGTACCCGGGAACGACAGAGCTGATCAATTGGCTAAGGAAGGAGCCAAAGAAGAACAGCCTGATGTGCCCGTTACATACCACCAAAAGAAAAGAATGATCAAATCAGTCAGAAAGCCACCAAAACCTGCTCAAGATGACTACCACGTTATGGATAGACCAGAACAAGTCATTATTCTGCGCCTCAGAACAGGGCACAATAGATTACGCAACCACATGTATACAAAATTCAAGATTGGTGAAACAGCCATGTGTACATGTGGATTGGCGTCGCAGACAGCAAAGCACATACTCCAAGACTGCCCAAAATATAACATATCTAGGCAAACCTTCTGGCCTAGAGAGACGACAGTGGAAGATAAACTCTATGGACCGCTGTGTGAACTGAAAAAGACAGTTCAATTCATACAAGAGACAGCACTGCAGTTATAGACATATTTCAAGCGAACGAAAGAAGAAGAAGAAGAAGTACTTCATGGAGATAGCTAGACAGTACTTCATAGAGATAACTAGACAGTACTTCATAGAGATAGCTAGACAGTACTTCAAAGAGATAACTAGACAGTACTTCATGGAGATAGCTAGACAGTACTTCAAAGAGATAACTAGACAGTACTTCATGGAGATAACTAGACAGTACTTCATAGAGATAACGACAGTACTTCATGGAGATAACTAGACAGTACTTCATGGAGATAGCTAGACAGTACTTCATGGAGATAGCTAGACAGTACTTCATGGAGATAACTAGACGGTACTTCATGGAGATAACTAGACGGTACTTCATGGAGATAACTAGACAGTACTTCATGGAGATAGCTAGACAGTACTTCATGGAGATAGCTAGACAGTACTTCATGGAGATAGCTAGACATTACTTCATGGAGATAGCTAGACAGTACTTCATGGAGATAGCTAGACAGTACTTCATGGAGATAGCTAGACAGTACTTCATGGAGATAGCTAGACAGTACTTCATGGAGATAACTAGATAATACTTGTCTGTTTGTCTGTTTTCTTAGCACTTCATGGACAGTGTTTTGCCTGTTTTCTTAGCACTTCATGGACAGAATATGTTTGTTTTCTTAGAACTTCGTGAACAGTTTGTCTGTTTTCTTAGCACTTCATGAACAGTTTGTCTGTTTTCTTAGCACTTCATGAACAGTTTGTCTGTTTTCTTAGCACATCATAGAGTTTATGTCTTTCCTAAGCACTTCATGGACAGTGTTATGACTGTTTCCTTAGCACTTCATGGACAGTTTATGTATGTTTTATTAGCACTTCATGGACAGTGTTATGTCTGTTTCCTTAGCACTTCATGGACAGTTTATGTA
This sequence comes from Cepaea hortensis, assembly GCA_963921405.1. NCBI lineage: Eukaryota > Metazoa > Mollusca > Gastropoda > Stylommatophora > Helicidae > Cepaea > Cepaea hortensis. The sequence goes on along the minus strand of OY992879.1, from coordinate 15,316,619 downwards.
TGTTTTCTTAGCACTTCATGGACAGTGTTATGTCTGTTTTCTTAGCACTTTATGGACAGTGTTATGTCTGTTTTCTTAGCACTTCATGAACAGTTTGTCTTTTCTTAGCACTTCGTGGACAGTGTTATAACTGTTTCCTTAGCACTTCGTGGACAGTGTTATGACTGTTTCCTTAGCACTTCATGGACAGTTTATCTTTTTCATTACTCCCCAGACATGCCCTGGAGGTCATTGACCACTACTTCCTGGACTACATTGTCAAGAAGCAAGACCTGTTGGACTGTGAGGAGAAGTGGAAGAATGTCATTGCTCTTGTCCCGGCCGACAATATCCTTTTGACTGTGATCACCGGTCAGATAGGGTCAGTTGTGGGAGCACAACATGTGCCAGAAGAGATTCGTGGCCAGGAACTCATTGCATCATCATTTCTTGTGGTCAGGTTAGTGGACCACAGCTGGCCAAGCCTGGTCCATCTCCAAGTGGGGCTGCCTGAAAAAAAAAGACTGCATCACTGCAGTGTGGCCGAGAGACCAGACATCAGAGAGGGGAGACATTACCTTGTCTGGACATTCCAGTCTCTTTCTTTGCCCAAAATGTTTATTTTTCCTCAATGTTATTTACCTTAATAACTTAATAACCAGTCCTTGTATTGAGTCCTTGTTAGATAGATCTCTGTGTTCTCTTGTCTGCCTGGTGAATGTTTAGTCTCAGAATATTAACCCTTTACAGGGCAGACGTTTGTCTGTTTTGTAGCCGTGAACGGGCAAGAAGAATTTTGAGGTTTGGTGAAGTTTTGGGTTACGTTAGTAAAATCATCACATAAAAGGTGTTAGTCAACCGATTTTACTTAAATAAAAAACAAAATGGAGTAAAAAGCATGCAGATTATTTTACTCACGTGAATGTTCCTGATAATCCACACATGAACACAAATATTTACAAAATGCAACATATTGTTTGTGATTGTGTCATTTATATGGCAATTTACAAACACATTTTCAGAATCAGAATCACTTTCTTTAAAGTCGACTCACGACTGCTAACGCAAAGTAATGCTGATCACTGATATCTAGCTCTGATTAATAGTCAACTTCGTGCCCTTCAATGTCACTTAAATTGATCCCAGCGAAATCTCCACTATCACTTTCCATTTTGAAATACAAAGCGTAAAACCCCCCAAAACTTTATTTAAAAATCTGTTCAAATTCAAAGTACATGCTTGCGAATGGCGGCCACATTGTCAAGATATTGGCGAAACCAAAAGTAGACAATCAGAAGTCTCGTACAGCCGCATGATCGCGTTTTTACAATGCATAATAGTCACAGATGCTTTTGGGCGGTTTGCCCGTTCCGGGGTAGAAACGTTCCCGGACGTCTTGCCCGGGAAAGGGTTAACTTAAGTGTTAAATCAGAACTGCTTGATGGATCATAGAAATGGAGAACAACTAAAAGAATGACTAATAAACAACAAACATTTGTGACTTGGTGTCCAGTGAGACTACATTGGTATGACAGAATCATCAATGTAGAGCTCGTGGAGAATATTAGACTAATACCATAACAGAAAGCAGGTAATACTGTCTTCAGTTATACAGTAGCTCAATCATATCTGACTAAGACCTGACTTCTGTACCACTTATATTCAAAGATGCGTATATATTTGTCAGTGGATATGTTAATGTCCAAGTTTCCCACCGATGTGTTGTCACAGTAAGTATACATGCTTGTCATCAACAATATTGCATGTCCTAGGTAGGACATTGCCACCAACCACAGGTTGATTTTATAGGTAATTGTACATTCTGTAATTTGCCATGGCTTTCTGAATGAGAAGTCAACGTTTAGATCCAACTTAATGCCAATTTAGGGGTTGAATCGCCAAACTAGCCATCAGCACATCGGAAGTTTAAGAGCATATGCTCTTATCCTTTCTTCTTCTGCGTTCATCCGGAGAATTTTTTCGGACGTGATTGTGTTGTGCCTGTTTACAGCAGAGCTGCGTTCTTGCGCCGTTAGGCTGACATGTCTGACTTCTGCGGGCATTTCTTAACCTTCCTGGGGGTTTCGTAGGACGTTTGAATCTCACTGTTGTGGTGTTATCCCCCATCCCAGTTGGCCCATTTAGAACAGCTGAAGACATCCCGGTCAGCCCTCAAGGGAAGGCAGGGGCAGACCATGGGCATTCCCCGCCATCCAAGGAGGCTTCCATAATTGCAGAGCCGACACATAGCGCCACTTATCCTTTTGACCACGTCAAATTCTACGCTTTTATACTGCGACTTTTGTTTTTTTATCTGTTTTAATCCATACAGATTTTAATTGCTGTAGTTTTTGCAGAGCAGTGAGTGGTTCTTCTTATAATTATTATGTACTTACTTCCTGTTCATCAGTAGTTAGTCTATCCCAGCAGAAGCTGTAGTGTGTGGATGATGATTGTCTTCGTTGCATGAGCTGGTTAATACATTGGTAAATGAATAGAACAGATATAGTATAACAGGAACGTTCATGGTGTTTTCTTTAACCTGTACTAAATGTTAGACAGCATCTGTCGGAAGACTTCAGTGGCAGGTTGGGCAAAGACACAAGAAGCAGATGGAAAATCTTGTCGGCACGGCTGGAAGAGGCAGTCAAAGTAAGTGGCTGGGTTTGAGTAAATTTGTTGAGTGACATTTTATTTCATGACATGAGTTGATTTTTATTTATTGTCTTTACACATATTTTATGGATTGTTTATGATGTTTATTTCTTCTCTTAGGTGTTACATTTTATGGCGCTGGTTGATTTGTATTTCTTTTCTGTAGTATAGTTTTGGTGTGTTTCCTACTGAATTGCTTTCTAATCACTATCATCATCAAGTACCTTGCCAGCTAGCATCAGCAATCATGCCTTTCCATGTCTTGCAATCTCCGAAACGTTAAAAAAAAAAAATTGCTTGTCAGACATTTTGTCTCAAAGTTGAAGTAAATATCAGGTACATTGTTAAAGTGACAACAATGCTTTATTGTATTTATTATTGGTCTTTTTTTTTTTTTTTTTTTAAATCTCCAAATGGAACTTAGCCTTGCTGTTTGTAATATAATGTAAATTTCCATTCATTGCCCATTGATATTGCAGAAGATATGTCAGCATGGTCGAATGGATAAGAACGTGTGTTCTTAAACATCCGGTGTGCTGATGCCAAGGTCAAGGGGTTTAACCCCTGCACCGGACAGTTAGACTAAAATGTTGATCTACCGTCCTTGTCTTGGGGACATTAATTATAAGTACCTCTGAAGTTGGTGTGGGTTCGCCTGTTGGTGAGGGACACTGTTAATAGGTAAAGCTAATCCTCATGTAAAATTCAGCTCAGCACTACTAGAAGTAGTGTGTATGGACTACGGTTGAGTTCAAAGCGAGCCAGCGCCAAAATAAATATTGCAGAAGATAGAATGAAACAAAACAAATAAGATGATCCTAGTATATCAGTATATCAGACAGATATGTCTCATTTATTGATCTCAGACAGATATGTTTCATTTATTGATCTCAGACAGATATGTCTCATTTATTGATCTCAGACAGATATGTCTCATTTATTGATCTCAGACAGATATGTCTCATTTATTGATCTCAGACAAATATGTCTCATTTATTGATCTCAGACAGATATGTTTCATTTATTGATCTCAGACAGATATGTCTCATTTATTGATCTCAGACAAATATGTCTCATTTATTGATCTCAGACAGATATGTTTCATTTATTGATCTTCTTCTTCTCTTCTTTTCGTTCATCCGGAGTGTTTTTTCAGATGTGATTGCGGTGTGTTTGTTATGCGCCCTTGGGCCGAAACCCGTAGGCCAACACATCGACTTTAGCGTGCATTTTTGACCAGGTAGCATTCCTGGGAGACTCTCACTTTTGTGGCGCCATCTGCAACCATGCTGACCAAGGTGGAACGGTCGAAGACAACGGTCATCCCTCAAAGGAAGGCAGGGACAGTCCATAGCATTTTCCGCCATCCAAGGTTGCTTCCATAGTTGCAGGGCCGACACATAACGCCCTGGATCTGGGCTCACCGAGGGAGATCGTCACGTCCTGCTCATGGCTGCTTTAAATCCTCACTTCAATATATTGGTCATTTCGTTTCCCCGGGTCATTCCCGCACAAACCAGACAGGTGTGCAGACGGCATCCACTCAGCGAGTTTTCGGACATGTGCTTGTCGTTGCGCCCATCAGAGCTTTTCCAGGCTCAACAGACATTCGGAAAACTACCCAGTCAGAGCTGTTCCGAACAAGAGCGGCATTCGGAAACTAGGTAGTCAGAGCTGTTCCTAGCACGAGAGACATTCGGACAAGAAATTCACTCGGACGTAATTGCGTAGTGTCAATTTTTAGTTTGCCACCCGTAGGACGACACTTCCGACTTCCAGCGGGCATTTTTTAATGAGGTTAGCCATCCTCTGGTTTCGAGGCACGTTGGACTGTTGTGATGACGCTAACATCTCAGCTGGTCAAGATAGAACGACGAACGACATCGTGGTTGGCCCTCAAGGGAAGGCAGGGGCAGACCATGAGCATTCCCTCGCTATCCAAGGAGGCTTCCATAGTTGCAGAGCCGGCACATATTGCTCTGTGACTGGGCTCACCCGAGGAGTAGCCACGTCCTGCTCATGGCTGCTTTAGTTCCTCACTTCCATGTGTTGGGCAACTCGTTTGCCACTGATCGCTCAAGCACACACCAGGGACGGTCAGACTGCAAGCGACACCCACGCTTTTGACTTCGGACCACGCAATAGGTTCGCTCGCCGTGCGTTCCATTTTGCGGCATTGAGACGTTCTTCCACTTTTTTCTACACTCTCTATGAGTTAGATACAGTTTTCGCAGCCACTTTCTTCGACTGGGGCACTTTTTGACTTTTTGTACTCGCTCACGAGGTAGGCTACTTGTGCTGCCGGATCAGCACCTTACCTTCGTGCAGCGGTGAACGAGAAACGGCCTGCCCTCTCATCCGGGAATCTCTCATATCCCCCAGCTGAGAGCCTTCGAACTTCTATCAGACCTGAGCATGTAGCTTGCTCAGTATCACGCCTTTATTTTTCGAGAGGTGGCTATCGGCCTGGCTCTCAGGTCCGAGGGTTTGTGGCTTAGAGGCGTTCAGCCACAGCCCTCGACAGGGAGCCTTTAGTGTTTTGTCCGGACCAAGAACTTCTGCCTTCGTGCGCCTGGTTTAAATTTTGGACTGCTATCCTCAGTCTCACCTGCAGAGCAGCAGGTTGTGTCTCTCTTAGTCTGGTCCCTATCCCATATGCTGTCCGATATATAGTTTTTCACCCATCGGCATGCACATGGGGTCGATGGGACACGCAAGCTCCCCCACCACGGCAAGGTGGAGACACATCGGGGGAGATTTATTGATCTCAGACAGATATGTCTCATTTATTGATCTCAGACAGATATGTCTCATTTATTGATCTCAGACAGATATGTCTCATTTATTGATCTCAGACAGATATGTTTCATTTATTGATCTCAGACAAATATGTCTCATTTATTGATCTCAGACAGATATGTTTCATTTATTGATCTCAGACAGATATGTCTCATTTATTGATCTCAGACAGATATGTCTCATTTATTGATCTCAGACAGATATGTCTCATTTATTGATCTCAGACAGATATGTCTCATTTATTGATCTCAGACAGATATGTCTCATTTATTTATCTCAGACAGATATGTCTCATTTATTGATCTCAGACAGATATGTTTCATTTATTGATCTCAGACAAATATGTCTCATTTATTTATCTCAGACAAATATGTCTCATTTATTGATCTCAGACAAATATGTCTCATTTATTGATCTCAGACAGATATGTTTCATTTATTGATCTCAGACAAATATGTTTCATTTATTGATCTCAGACAAATATGTCTCATTTATTGATCTCAGACAAATATGTCTCATTTATTGATCTCAGACAAATATGTTTCATTTATTGATCTCAGACAAGTATGTTTCATTTATTGATCTCAGACAAATATGTCTCATTTATTGATCTCAGACAAATATGTTTCATTTATTGATCTCAGACAAATACGTCTCATTTATTGATCTCAGACAAATATGTTTCATTTATTGATCTCAGACAAATATGTCTCATTTATTGATCTCAGACAAATATGTCTCATTTATTGATCTCAGACAAATATGTTTCATTTATTGATCTCAGACAGATATGTTTCATTTATTGATCTCAGACAAATATGTTTCATTTATTGATCTCAGACAAATATGTTTCATTTATTGATCTCAGACAAATATGTCTCATTTATTGATCTCAGACAAATATGTCTCATTTATTGATCTCAGACAAATATGTTTCATTTATTGATCTCAGACAGATATGTTTCATTTATGGATCTCAGACAAATATGTCTCATTTATCTACCTCAGAAAGACATGATCAAGGGCCACGTGGAGGCTGAGATCAAACTCCAGCTGTGCTATCCTAGACTGGACGTTAACGTCAGCAAAGGAATCAACCATCTCCTCAAGAGTCCCTTTTGTATACACCCAAAAACTGGTTAGTTTGTGTTTATAGAAGTTGAAGCAATGGCTGAAATGAGAACAAACCGGCAACGGCAATTTAGAACCTCAAGGTTTTGAAAATCATGGGTAAATTGGGGGGGGGGGGGGGGGGGGGGGGGGGGGGGGGGGGGGGGGCAGGGAAACTTGAAGAGAACAGTGAGATTGTAAAATATGTTTTTTTTTTTTTTTGGGGGGGGGGGGGGGGCAGCTTGAAATTTGCTCACACTGGCAGGGAAACTTGAAGAGAACAGTGAGATTGTAAAATATGTTTTCGGTTATTGGTCGTAAACTAGAGCAATATGTATGTATCAAACATTTCCAATTCAAAATTGTGCAATACAAAACTTAGTTGCTATTTCTGTTAAATAAATGTAACCGCTGGAAATCTAGAACAGCAATAATTTTCTGCTGTTCTCCCAACATTTTTTGTGGACTTATCGTGTATTCACATGGTCTGATCTGAGGCCTTTCTTCTTCTTCTCTTTATATTGGGTATATGGTGCTAGTCTCATAATTTGTATAGACCAAACAGCACCCGATGTGGGATGGGGTCGGTAGGACACTTGACTTCCCATGTCATTTCCTGGTAGCCATGTTAAGCTGGGTTGATCTGGAAGCCTGTAGCAATGAAGATTCGAACACATGACCACAGGACCATCAGGCAGGTGTACTAGCCACTGCGAGTCCCTCAGATAGTATAGTTGAGTTGACCAGAACCGACATAATTGCACTCTGGGCATTCCCATATGCGCATCAGCAGAAAGTTCCAATTCTAATGGTGCCTGTTGCAATCTGATTACATGTCTGTCTTGCTTTACCTCTGAGTGACGACTGTCTTATCAGATCCTCTGACCACCCCTTGCTGCTGCATTCTCTCTAGACCATGATAGCCGTCCGTTCTTCTGCATTATTCACACGCTCCTAGAGAGCCTTCACCACATCTGCCTTAACATGCATTAAATCACCCCTCAATGATGCAGCGCCAGAGAATCTGTCTGCCTGTTCATTTCCAACCACACCAGAGTGACCTGGAGAACAGATCCAGCGAATGCTCACAACCCACGACCTCTGAATTTATGCATACCATTCAGCATGAAGCATATCAGTCTTCACCTTTGTGAAGTATAGGTGAAACATTAGACACCCTCAACATTATCTCACGGGCTGAAACACATGGTGCAAAATGTCTTCTGTAAACACACAGCTTAGATAGGTTCAACAGTCAGACATATGTGACCTTATGGGACAATAGAAATGATGGCAACGTGGAATTTTACAGGTCGTGTGTGTGTGCCTATGGATCCAAAGACCATTGATGATTTCGACCCTCAGGCAGTACCAACCATAAGGTAAGTCGGACCAGTCCACTGTCTGCTCATGTGTGTGTTTGTGCTAGCAGTCGGCTTTTCACAATATAATGTACATTCTTGGGGCAGACAAATTTAAAGATAGTTCAAGAACCGGCCCCAAATTCTCAGAAGCCAGCATATTTTATTGTTTTCCAATGTTTGGTTTGCTTGCTTTGAATTCAAGCATAGTCCGCAGCCGTGCTGCTTCATCTCGTAGGCTCCACTACAGGAGAGCATGCTGGACTCATGTTTGTGTGTGGATTCGCTTTCCCTACTACCAGTGTCTTTCACCATCAGGCTCTAACTTCTGAGGTACTTTTCTAAAGTGTAGGCTAAGAAAACCATGAACCAAACTAAGATAAAGTATATTTAAAAAATATGTTATTCAAATACCTAATTTTTTAATTAATACAAGATTGAATTAAAGTAATTACTTTTTAAAAATAGACACTAACCAAAATAGCCATCAGTCAGCTCCGTATAACATACGGAGGGTTGGGGTGAGATACTCTACTTCATCCCATGGACAACTAGCTGCACATTCAACCAATCATGAACATCTATACAAAGGGCACGGCATTAGTTGGTTGAAGGTGTCTGGTCCATTGGCAGATGATGATGATGGTGATGTAGAGGCAATTTACAGTGTTGCATAGATTTCTGCGTTCTTCTTCTTCGTTCATCCGGAGTTTTTTTTTCGGATGTGATTGCGTTGTGCCTGTTTACAGCAGAGCTGCGTTCTTGCGCCGTTAGGCCGACACATCCGACTTCTGCGGGCATTTGTTGACCGGGTTAACCTTCCCGGGGGTTTCTTAGGACGTTTGACTCTCACTGTTGTGGTGTTATCTCCCATCCTAGCTGGCCCATATAGAACAGCCTAAGAGATCCTGGTCAGCCCTCAAGGGAAGGCAGGGGCAGACCATGGGCATTCCCCGCCATCCAAGGAGGCTTCCATACTTGCAGAGCCAACACACAGCGCTCTGGTACTGGGCTCACCCAAGGAATCGTCACGTCCTGCACATGGCTGCTTAGCCTCACTTCCGTATATTGGGCCTTCCGTTCACCATAGGCTGTTCTACCGGAAACCAGAAGAATGCAGTGTGCAGATGACATCCACACAGTGAGCTTTCGATTCGGACTTTCCGCACAATGGATTTGCTATCCGAGCAATATTCCATTTCGTGCCACTAGGACACTTTTTCCACCTTTTTTGAAAGCCCACACAGTGAGCTTTTGGTTCGGACTTTCCACGTAATGGATCTCCTATCCAGCAATATTCCATTTCATGCCTCTGGGAGGCTTTTGTAACCGACATACCTGTGGTATGAAGTGTGGCAGTCTGAATACTTCTTCATACACCTTTAAATGTCAACCTGTATGTAGTTAAAGTAAGCTACGGTCAACTTGAGCTTGTTGATATCTCCATAGAGCTTGTCCTCAAATGAAGCAGGTGTGGGCCAAAATATCTTTCTCTGTTCTGCATATATTGGGCAATCCTGAAGCAAATGTTTTGCTGTCATTTTTCCAGTTCGACAATTACATTCATCGGTATCTCCTATCTTTAGTTTATTGAACAAGTGGTATTTCAGCCTGTTATGTCCTGTGCGGAGTCTGAAGATTGCTACTTGTTCTCTTCTGTCGAGTTTGTAATATGCATCATCCTTCTGGTGGCCTGGATGCTCTGATTCCCATTTGGTTCTATAGGTGCTTTTTATCAACCTCTTTGCCTCGTTATAGGTTATGTCTATGTCAGGCTGTGGTAGTCGTCCGCCCTCTTTTGCCAGTCTGTCAGCCTCTTCATTTCCAGGTATACTGCAATGTAATGGGATCCACTGTATTACAACTTTTTTGGATTTCTGGCATAGACCATGGAGTGCTGCTCTTAGGTCAGTTATTTCTGTGCTGTTATTGCTCTTCAGTATTGAGACAGCTGACTTTGCATCTGTGAAGATAGCTATTTGCTTCTCTTTATTTTCCTCCATCAGGAGCATTTCTGCTGCAGTTTTCAGAGCCTCTACCTCCGCTTTGAAGTTACTTGAAAACTTTCCAGTTGCCACTGAATGTGTTTTTTTCACTCCATTTTTTAAATTTAGGAGAATTCCTCCTCCTCCATTCTCTATTGAATTTTTGGCTGATCCATCTGTATATGCATGGGTCCAATTGCTGCTTGGGTAATGTTCTTTTATGTAGTTTAGGGTTATTTCTCTTCTTTCGGTTTCATGCTGAGTGTTCTTTTTCTCAATACCAGGAATGTTTTCTATCATCTCAGGCACTTGCTGCTGTCTCCAAGCTGGGAACTTGTCTGCATTGTAAATAGGTTTGACTGTTGATATGTTAAGTATGGGATCTGCCCTAATTTTTCGTTTTGCAGTTTCTACAAAGTTGCTACGCTTCAGTCGTCCCTTTCCAAAACCACTAAACCTTTTATACATAGGGTGGTCTGTCAATCTTCTAAATTTTTCTGCTTGTTGCTGGGCTCTGCTATCTCTTCTATCCTGCATTGGTTGTAAACAAGTGATCTTTTCAAGTTCATTAATAGGCGTTGTCTTCAGGCTTCCAGTTATGATTCGCATTCCTTGATTTTGGACTCTACTTATTTTGTTAAAGTTTGACTTAGCTGCTGTTGCCCAAGCTGCAATGCCATATTCCAGTACTGGCCTCACCCATCCAGTATATAACTTCTTGAGAACTTTCTCATCTGCTCCCCACGTTGTACCAGCAAGCTTTTTCATGATTGCCATTCTTTGCCTTGCTCTTGTTCGATTTTTCTCAACCTGTGTTTTCCATGTCAGGCGACGATCAAAGGTGACTCCGAGATAGTTTGGATTTTCTTCATGGCGCAATATTTTTCCATTCAATACCAGCTTAGGTTGTTGAGTTTTATTTGAGAGGGAGAACACTGTGCATGTTGTTTTCTCCTCACTTATCTTCACTAGCCATGATTTTGACCAGTCCTCTAGTGCTAATAAGGCTTGCTGTATTCTGCTGTTAGCTGTACTAATATATTCTTCAGATGTCCATATGGCTAGGTCATCTGCAAAGGATGATGTGTGTACTCTGGCTGGAAAATTTTCTGTGATGTCGTTTATATATGCTAGGAATAATGTTGGTGAAAGAACTCCTCCTTGGGGGACACCTTGCTCCAACAGCATCATTTTGCTGGTTTGTCCTTGTACTTTTGTCCTGGCAGTTCTGTTCTCAAGGTAGTGGCTGATCCATTTATACATTTTTCCACAAACATGCATGTTTTGCAGTTTTACTTTCAGTCCTTCCTTCCATACTTTATCAAATGCTTTTTCTAAATCTATCCAGACTGCTAGTGTGTGCTTTTTCTCTTGGAAGGCATCCTCTATTTCCTGAGCTATATAGGTTATTTGATCTTCAGTGGATCTGTACTTTCTGAATCCTGCTTGGTGTGGTGTTAAGAGTTTGTTTTCTTCCAGATGCCATGTTAGCCTGCCATTGATAATGCGTTCCATTAATTTTCCTACACAGCTAAGTAGACTGATAGGTCGATAGCCATTTGGTTCTTCCAGGTCTTTTCCTTTCTTTGGGATTGGTATTAGTATAGCTTCTTTCCATGCCTGTGGGACTATTCCCCTCTTCCAGCTGTAATTTAGGACTGCTAGTAGTTTCTTTTTTGCTTTAGTGCCTAGTCCTATTAGCATTTCATTTGTGATTCCATCCTTTCCTGGTGATTTCTTCTTTTTTAGGGTATTCATTGCCTGTTCCATTTCTTCCATTGTTAGATTTGCCATCATATATTCTGCTGCTGTCTCTGTATTTGTATGATGTATCTGTTTATCTTTGATTGCTTTCTTCTGTTCGGTTGTAATATCAATGTGGTTTGCATTTGCATAGTGTTCCATTAGTGCATTTGCAGCCTTTTTTCCTGTAAGCAAGGCATTTCCTTGTTTAATTGTTATTTGTTTGTTTCTAGGTCCTTCATTGTTCATGGCTTTCACTAGTTTCCATAGTTTGTTTCCATCCCTGTCAAAATTCAGGTTTTCTGTTTTTTCCCTCCAACAATCTCTTGTTGTTTGATTTACTGTTCTTTTATATTTTGCTGAGATGGCTTTGAGAGAGATGTTCGCTTCAATTGTTTGTTCTCTCTCTGCTGTCTTCCTGGCATCTTCAACTTTGTCCTCCAAACTTTGTAGTTCTTCAGTCCAGTATGGTTTGTAATTTTTCCTCGCTCCTCTTGGAATGGACTCCGTGGCTGCCTGTATTATCGCTCTGTTTAGACTTTCCACCATTTGCTTTATGTTGCCATATCGTGTATTTATGTTTTCACAATATTTGTCTGTTAGTATGGCAAATCTGTCCCAATCTGCTCGTTTGTAATTCCAGCGGGGCAAGGGCTTTTGCTCCTGTGGAACATACTCCATATTCATTACAAGCTTGATTGGTCTGTGGTCACTACCTGCTAATTGGTCCAGCACATGGCGATCAATTTTGTGGATGATGTCTCCTGTGCAGAAAGCTAAGTCTGGAGTAGAAGTGGTAAGCCATCTTCTGGAGTAGAAGCTCGGTGTGTCATCCGCTTTGTTGAGTAGATGGAGATTTGAGTCTATTTCCCAGTCCTCCAATTCTTCTCCTCTTTTGTCAGTATCTGGGTATCCCCATCTTTCTGAACGGCTATTAGTCTCCGACAATAATGCAGTTTGTGTCAGTTATTTTCATGTTTGAGAGTGTAAGGTCCTTATCTGCTGGGCTATACAGATTGTAGATTCTTATTTTCACGTCCTTTATCATTATATCAACACCTATAATTTCCGTTTGGTTGTCAGAGATCACAGATACTTCGCTGCAAGGTATTGTATTTCGTGTAAGTATTAGAACTCCTCCTTTGTGTCCTTCACGGTCGAAACGTGTGGCCTGATATCCTCTGACTGAGAATTTGTGATTGGCGTTGAGGTGTGTCTCTTGAATGCATGCCACATCTATTCTATCTTTATGAAGACGCTGTGTTAGGGAGTCTTTCTTCTTGTAAACTCCTTCGGCATTCCACTGTAGTATGTTGAGTGTCCGGGGTATTTGGTCAATAGCTCTTAACCTACTCCTCTGTGCCTTGACTCCACAGCACAGGGGAAGGTGACCACCAGTAGTCATGGGTGGACCCCCTCGAGGCAGGGGGCCCGGCACTATCGCCGCCTGATGGGACTTCACGGGATTAGCACCATAACGATTAATTTTGATTTGTGACATCATGAATTAAGTTACGTTGCACTGCTTTGTCAAGCCTGTGGCTCAGTACATCCGATTTCGACAAGCATTTATTCGGGATGCTTTCCCTAGCCTTTGACTGTCACCAGTCTACCTACAAGGCAGCAGGTTTTACGTTGCACTGCTTTGTCAAGCCTGTGGCTCAGTACATCCGATTTCGACAAGCATTTATTCGGGATGCTTTCCCTAGCCTTTGACTGTCCCCAGTCTACCTACAAGGCAGCAGGTTTTACGTTGCACTGCTTTGTCAAGCCTGTGGCTCAGTACATCCGATTTCGACAAGCATTTATTCGGGATGCTTTCCCTAGCCTTTGACTGTCCCCAGTCTACCTACAAGGCAGCAGGTTTGTGTGTCTCTTCGTCTGGTCCCTCTCCCTTGACCTGTCCGACATGGGTGGCCCTACCAGTAGCTGTGCTACTGTCGGCATAGCTCTTGGGGTCATTGGGACGCACAAGCCCCTCTACCTCGTCACGGTGGACACACAGCAGAGGGGGATTTCTGCGTTCAATTTAGGATGTAGATTTTCTTTGGTCATCTTCTTCTGCCCAGAAATGTAGAGGACCTTATGGTCCTATTTAGCCCTTCCTCATCTGCCCTAATCTTTAACATTAAAAGGTATTATTACTTTTGATAAATGCACATGTTTATTTCTGGATCAGTTAATGTTTTCTATTTGTTTCCTTCTAGTGGTTTACTTGATGAACTTAATGAAGTAGAACCTGGAGAGAAAGACGAACAGGGGAAGAGGCTTAAAGGTAACATTGTCTTTCACTTGACATTATGAGAAGAAATAAACTAGAGAACTTGGTGACAACTGGTAAGACTTAGAGGAAGAGATCAAAGGGGAGGCAAATAAGTAAATATCTGGTTGACATGGCCATGTGGCATGGTCAAGACAAGAACACAGAGCTGATCCACGACTCTGGTGATCTTGTAAGATAGCGAAACATGGCCATGCTTATTGGTATGGCACATGATGATGATCTTTAACTTTGTTATTGTGTATAGAAGAAATTCTGCAGCTGATGGATGTAAAAAGAAAGAAAAACCTAGATAAAGAAGCATATAATAGAATACATAAAGACTAATTTCAGACTCCATTAGCTTAATGCGCTGTTAATTTGGTTCACATATAGTTTCATTGTCAATATCATTCGTTGCCGCAGTCTCCGTCTGCTCATCATGAACATTAACTGCTATTTGTTGTTCAATACGTGACCAAGTTCGTTCTTTTGACAAACACTTCAGGTATTTGTAGCGTGGATCAAGTGCTATTGCAATCTGTATTTCAATACTAGTCATATGAGCTACATGTTCACTGAAGTCATTGAAAGATGCTGCCTTAAATTTGGCTATGTAGCCCGGATCATCATCGTGTACAGTCATATGCTTTGTCAACGATGATAGCAGTGGCAATACACAGCTATATGAAACAAAATCTTGACTGCCAAGCAGGACCGTGGTCTGGCAGAATAAGTCCAAAAGTTTGACATATTTCGAAATCTTCTCCCAATCTGAATCTGACAGTTTTGGACCTTTGTATTGCTTCTTTTCATCTGACATGTAGACAGTTAATGCTTCTCCTGCCTGTAGAAGACTCTGTAGCATAATAAACATACTGTTTCATCTTGTTGGTACATCTTGCTGCAGCTTACACAATGGTGACTCAGTACAAGTTTGCAACTCAGTTGTGTTTGCAGCACTGTGTTTAACATTTTCAACATCCGGTTCATTTGTATAAATTATGGGAGAAAAGTTTTTAATTAATCGTTGAAACAAATTAACGATTAATCAATTAATTAATTGTTAACTTCCTCAGCCCTAACACACACGCACGCATACACACGAGAGTGCGCGCGTGAGAGGGGGCTTCAAATGAAAACATTAAAAGTGTGATATACATTACAATAACCATGCCATTGTCTTATAACCTGTGAATATTGTTGTGAAGGATGTCAAAAGTGTTAAACATATCATGTCGCAGGAAAATACAGTGACGTCATAGGAACAATTTAAAGATGGCCACCACACTTTTGACATACGTTAAAGAGGAGCTGCGTTATGTTATCCGTTATTTTGAATAAATTTAAACTATAGAAATTGATCGGCAAATGAAGGTCCACTATGGTGGTGCATGCCTGTCAGAGTGGAGTAGGAAGTTTCAAAATGGCGTGACTTCTGTGACAGACTGTTCACGGCCAGGTCAGCCATACTGAGCAGTGATCCCATAGACAATGTTTCTCCAGGAATCCAAGAACATTATCACCACTCGAGGACTTGCACTGAACGCAGTGGTGACTACATCGACAAAATTATACATTTGTTCCGTACTTTTTCAGAATATATTCACACGCGCACACACATTGACAAGTTGCCTGCCTAATGAGGTCATGGTAGTAACTAAAGCATTAGCTTGTCTAGAGACAGACTTTCACCCAGTCATATTTTATCACTGGCTCAATGGGTAAGCACAGGAAGATAGAAATAAGCTGGGCACAAAGTCAAACTTTTCTGCAGAACCATCAAATTTGATTATACACTTCATGCCTGTGTGGAACGATTCCACAATGGACGGAAGAGTTGGTGGGCAGCCAGTCTTTAGTGCCTTGAACAGATTCCTCATGGCTGACCAGATTAAGTGCCTTTGTGAGATTGATGAAAGCAATAAACAGTGGTTGATTCTGTTCACTGCATTTTTCTTTTGATAAATGCAAAGCTTTTTCTTCAGCTTATATGCCCTGAACTCCTCCTCCTTTCGTTCGCTGCCCTGAACTCCTGTGCCTCAGTCTTCCAGAGGATTCGCAAGCAACTGTCTGTTTGTCAAACCTCCTGTCACATCACCAGATACATGTAGATGAGTACAACACTGTCCTGGTTTAGAATCAGCGGGTTGAAATACTGCAGGATCTGGGCATCAAAGGATGGCTGTCTCAAGGGGTATCATGTCTGGGAAGCTGGAGTCCTTTGGTTATATTGAGCATCACGGTGGCTGGGAAAGACAGGTATTGGAGGACGTGGTTCCTGGGGGGGGTGAGGCTGGGTTAAACCTGCACAATAATGGACACAGGACAGTGCAGACATTTGGGGCAAGAGGCTGGAGAAATGGCACGAGGCGGGAGACATGGCACGAGGTGGGAGAAATGGCACGAGGTGGGAGACATGGCATGAGGCGGGAGACATGGCATGAGGTGGAGTAACTTGTCAACGGCCTGTGATGACTGACATTGTGCCAAGGACCTGCTGCATGATGATGTTTACAACCAGATTCTACCTACAGGAGGTCAGCGTGGCCGAATGGACAGGAGCCCTCGTTCTTAAAAATCTGGTGTGCCAAGGTAAGGGGGTTCAACCCCTCCTACACCGGTCAGTTGGACTAAAATATTGACCTGTCGTCCTTGACTTGGGGATGTAAATTACAAGTCACTCTGAAGTCATAGTGGGTTCGCCAGATTGTGAGGGACACTGGTAATAGGGAAAGCTAATCCACATGCAAAATTCAGTCCAGTGCTACTAGAACTAGCGTGTTGAGTTCAAAGCGAATGAGCTTGCACACAAAATTATACCTACAGAGTAGCAAATTCCCTAGGCCTCGTATAACTGCCTACATCACACATATAAATGGTAATCTACGGCAGTTATATAGTCCACATGGTTGCTTCTCCTCTCCTGGCATGGTCAGGTCAGGAGAAGACAGCACCAGTACAGCTTGGCATACTTTCGTTTGATTGCAGATTACAAAAAGACTAGTCTGGGGCCTTACATACAGGTCTTTGAGGCATTCTTGCGAGGCTTGGAATCTTCTAGAAAGGGGAAATTGATAGAGCAAAGTGGTGAGTAAATGAAAGTAGTTGTTATTCGATGTTTATCAACTATTAATTGGTTGTTATTCGATGTTTATCAACTTGTAATTGTACCTACAGAATGTGTTGTGGAAGCACTGAGACCTGTTGATTACCTGTTGAGACCTGTTGTTTTGTTTCTGTGGTAGCCTTGTGCGTTCAGGCTCAGATTTACCTGTTCATGCTTTAGATTGCTGATATCCAGACATCATTATGTGCCATGTCAGTAAGCGTGGGCGGTCATGTTTTGCCATTTTACACGATCACCAGAGTCATGGGTCAGCTCTGTGTTCTTGTCTCTACCATGCCATGTGGCCAAGCCATCCAGATATTTGATTCTCTGCCTTCCCCTTATTATTTAAAAAAATTTTTTGTCAGTTGTCACCAAGCTCTGTAGTTTATTTTTTCTAACGTGCCCAAATAAATGTTGACTGTCTACGTCTAATTTCTCTAATCCTCCCCCGATGTGTCTCCACCTTGCCGTGGTGGGGGAGCTTGCGTGTCCCATCGACCCCATGTGCTTGCCGATGGGTGAAAAACTACATATCGGACAGCATATGGGATAGGGACCAGACTAAGAGAGACACAACCTGCTGCTCTGCAGGTGAGACTGAGGATAGCAGTCTAAAATTTAAATCAGGCGCACGAAGACAGAAGTTCTTGGTTCGGACAAAACACTAAAGGCTCCCTGTCGAGGGCTGTGGCTGAACGCCTCTAAGCCACAAACCCTCGGACCTGAGAGCCGGGCCGATAGCCAGCTCTCGAAAAATAAAGGCGTGATACTGAGCAAGCTACATGCTCAGGTCTGATAGAAGTTCGAAGGCTCTCAGCTGGGGGATATGAGAGATTCCCGGATGAGAGGCCAGGCCGTTTCTCGTTCACCGCTGCACGAAGGTAAGGTGCTGATCCGGCAGCACAAGTAGCCTACCTCGTGAGCGAGTACAAAAAGTCCAAAAGTGCCCCAGTCGAAGAAAGTGGCTGCGAAAACTGTATCTAACTCATAGAGAGTGTAGACAAAAGTGGAAGAACGTCTCAATGACGCAAAATGGAACGCACGGCGAGCGAACCTATTGCGTGGTCCGAAGTCAAAAGCGTGGGTGTCGCTTGCAGTCTGACCGTCCCTGGTGTGTGCTTGAGCGATCAGTGGCAAACGAGTTGCCCAACACATGGAAGTGAGGAACTAAAGCAGCCATGAGCAGGACGTGGCAACTCCTCGGGTGAGCCCAGTCACAGAGCAATATGTGCCGGCTCTGCAATTATGGAAGCCTCCTTGGATAGCGAGGGAATGCTCATGGTCTGCCCCTGCCTTCCCTTGAGGGCCGACCACGATGTCGTTCATCGTTCTATCTTGACCAGCTGAGATGTTAGCGACATCACAACAGTCCAACGTGCCTCGAAACCAGAGAATGGCTAACCTCATTAAAAAATGCCCGCTGGAAGTCGGAAGTGTCGTCCTACGGGTGGCAAACTAAAAATTGACACTACGCAATTACGTCCGAGTGAAATGTCTCGTCCGAATGTCTCTCATGCTAGGAACAGCTCTGACTACCTAGTTTCCGAATGCCGCTCTTGTTCGGAACAGCTCTGACTGGGTAGTTTTCCGAATGTCTGTTGAGCCTGGAAAAGCTCTGATGGGCGCAACGACAAGCACATGTCCGAAAACTCGCTGAGTGGATGCCGTCTGCAGACCTGTCTAGTTTGTGCGGGAATGACCCGGGGAAACGAAATGACCAATATATTGAAGTGAGGATTTAAAGCAGCCATGAGCAGGACGTGACGATCTCCCTCGGTGAGCCCAGATCCAGGGCGTTATGTGTCGGCCCTGCAACTATGGAAGCAACCTTGGATGGCGGAAAATGCTATGGACTGTCCCTGCCTTCCTTTGAGGGATGACCGTTGTCTTCGACTGTTCCACCTTGGCCAGCATGGTTGTAGATGGCGCCACAAAAGTGAGAGTCTCCCAGGAATGCTACCTGGTCAAAAATGCACGCTAAAGTCGATGTGTTGGCCTACGGGTTTCGGCCCAAGGGCGCATAACAGACACACCGCAATCACATCTGAAAAAACACTCCGGATGAACGAAAAGAAGAGAAGATTTCTCTAATCAGTTTACGATTTTCATTTGTTTCTTGTGGGACTTGGTCATTGGTTTTTCTGTCTCTCCATGGTGTCCTTTGCATTCTTCTCAGAAAACACATTTCCACCACCATTAGATGTTTTTCAGGTTGTCTGCCAATCATCCACATTTCACATCCATACCAAAGTACAGATTTTCTGTAGCACTTCAACACTTTTTTTCTCGTTGCAATTTCTGCTAATATCCAGACAACTGATGTTATTAAGATGGTTGGGGCAGCCTCGGCTGGGATGGTTTCTGAGAACCACATATCACATGTCCTTGTGATCTTCCTGGGTAGTGAGATGGATACCTAACCTTCTTGAATAAGTGTGAAAACAAGAGGATGGGAGGTCTACAAACTTACCTTCAGCATATGCAACATTCAATTTTTGAAACAGAATTACCAGTTGTGTGAATGTGTTAGTTTGTCAACAGATCCATAACTGCTCAGATCCTCTCCCCTCTTCTAGATATCTCCCTCAGCGTGTAGCGACCGAAGACATCAGTTCTGTGTTGGTGACTATTCTTCTTAACCTTCACGCCTGGTGCTGTGCGAACACGTGTATATTTCAGCTTGAAGGGTTTATATAGTTATTTTACTTTATGTTGTAAAATGTTTATGTTAATGGTTTGCAAATTATGTTTGAAATGTTGTCCTATCTCTCCTACAGATATCAAGATGGAATTTTAACATCGTGTACAGATTTACCCGTCAGCTTCGCTGGGTTTGTGATAGAGAGTTGGTGTTTATTGAGGCAAAATTCACACTCATGGAGTGCAATGTTAGTTATTTCTATCCACATGTTAGAACCAGGCCAAAGAGATTACAATTTAAAGGCATCTGGACGTGATAATTCAAACAATGACATGTTTGTTAGTAATTAAGTTCCATTCTAGAAAATTATGGGTTGAGCACAATATGCTCAGCGTGCCTTAAGGCTGCACTATCACGTGTGGTGACAGTTTGTGTGTGTGTGTGTACATATTGTATTGACATGCCATCTCTGGAGTTCTGCGTTCATCCGGACTTTTTTTTCCGGACATGATTGCGTTGTGCCTGTTTACAGCAGAGCTGCGTTCTTGTGCCGTTAGGCCGACACATCCGACTTCTGCAGGCATTTGTTGACCGGGTTAACCTTCCCGGGGTCTGGAGTTCAAACCCTGAACATTTCACAGTAGGTATCTCCGTGGCGAAGTGGTCAAGCCATTTGACTCGGGCTCCGAAGGTTGTGGGTTAGATTCCGGGCGGCGTCCTTCGGTTCACAAGTGAAATTTTTCTCAGACTCCTGTGGGTCGTCGCTAAAGCTACTGAGTTTGTGCCTTGTGCGACGCTTTTCGCGCTGCGGAAAGAGACCCAGCCATATGGGATAAAATCCCGGTGCAATGAAGTCGATCCTGTCGACTTTTAAGCGACAGTAGGTATGCTCTGAAGATGTGGCTTAACGCTGTGGCCAGGAAAGCTGTCAATTGCAGTGAGGATAAGGCTGTTGTATCTAGAACCTCGAGTCCATAATAAGACAGCTACTCACAGATGAGTAACCTGTGTATACATTTTAATGTACGAGGGAGCTTCTAATGAAAACTATAAAAGCATAATAGAAATTTAAAAAAAACAACAGAACGCAGCTCTTCTCTGGTGCATGTTACAAGTGGGACAGCCATCTTTAAACTGTCCTTGTGATGTCGCTATGTTCGTCTGCACCGTGATGTCATGTGATTAAAACTCTTGACATCCTTAACAGCAATATTGACGGGTAACAAGGCAATGCATGGTTATTGTAACTTCTATCACACTTTTAAGGTGTTCATTAGAAGCCCCCTTGCAGTTGTATTGTGTATGTTTGTTTGAGTGCTGATGAAGGCTTTAGCCACAGCATCCATTTTGTCATGTATGATTGTGTTCTGGTCAAGCTGACTGATTCTACTTCTCGTGTTTCTTGATTCACTCATGATACAGTCTATACTTGTGTTGTTGTATGGATGTGAAACATGGACAATAATAAGATCAGCTGAGAAACATCTGATGGAAGTGGACATGTTTCTGAGGAAACGCAGAGAATACAGTGGACTGACAAAACAAAGGAGTTAGTTCTTCAAGAAACAAATGAAAACCATAAATTGATTAGACGTAGACAGTCAAGAACTGTCTGGCATGTTATGAGGATTAAACTAAATGAGAATTAAACTAAAACATTTATAGACAGGTGGGAAGAGAACAAGGGGAAAGCAGAGAGAAATACTTTGATGGCTCGACCATGTAGCATTGTCAGGACAGGGACACAGACTGGTGACCGCCAAGTTTGAAACATGCCTTTTGATTAGTGAGATTGGAATCGGAGCTAAGCCAAGTGCGGTACTGCCACCTTGTCTTGACAGGACGATAGTTATTGTGCTTCAAACAGAAAGACATAACCTCTCATAGCATAAAGCCTGGGCTGAATTGTAGAGACCATGTGTTGCCCAAGCAGCATGATCCCCCTCTCGGCCTGCCCAGTTTACTCCAGAGGAAAGGTAGCACCCCTACATCTGGAACAAGACAAGCTGCAGATCAGCAAAACAATGCTGTCCCGTCTGAGCTTCCATCCTAGACCAGTTGCTGGCTTAGGTCCTGGTGTGCCCTGCCATAACTTTTAGTCTAGGTTGCATTTCCTCGCACATGAATCAGGCATGTACCCTCACAATTGCACTCCTCCGCCCGAAGCCATTGCCACAATTTGCGTTGTCGGGTTTGGTGAGCGCTGCCCAACATTTGGCGGTAACAGAAGCAGGTAGTACTGTCTACTGTCATATGGTAGCTCAGTCATATCTGACAAGACTCAACATTCAGCGCTAATAGAAAGCAGGTTGCACCGTCTACTGTCATACATTAGCTGAGTCACATCTGACTAAGACTTGTTTAAATGGGAGAAGGGGTACAACGTTTTAGTATTTTGGTACGTTAAGAAGAACATGCAATGATCACTGTACAGATAAGTCCAGACCCTATACATTCCAGTGATGGTTATGTAGTTGTCTGGTCAGGTGACCAAAGGACTAACTGCTGACACAGAAAACATGACAACCAAGAGAGGGGAGTACAGGACAAATGGGACAGACGTAAGAGGAACAAACAGATGACTAGAAATGTAGACTAAAGGGGAGGGCTAGCGTGAGACTAGCTACCTCAACCTGGAGGCAACTTTAGCTGCTAAATTCCACCAATCATGAAGATTACGAACTACTTTAGAACCCCAGCTAAGTGAAACACAACTTGGATTTAGGAAAAACAAAGGATGCACAGATGCAATTTTTGCTCTTAGTATAGAAAAATCAATTGAATTCAATGAAACACTCTACTTAGCCTTTGTCAACCAAGGAAAGGCATTCGATAGAGTAGATAGAAACAAGTTGTGGCAAATCCTTAAACAATATGGAGTGAGTACACATCTAACAAACCTATGTAGAAGTTTATACAACAGTGAATGCATAGTGAGAGCAACTGGAGGACACTCAGAACCCTTCAACATAAGATCTGGAGTACGACAAGGTTGTGTCCTGTCCCCTCTCTTGTTCATCACATATATAGACAACATATGTAAAGAAACCAGCCAAGCAGAGATAGCAAGAATACCACATGACGAGAACACAGAAGAAGAACCAACTGCAAATCTAACCATTAGAGAACTCCTTTTTGCGGACGACCAAGCACTAATAGCAAAATCAGAAGCTGAATTACAAGACCACATGAATAGCCTAAATGAAATGTGTAGGGAACATAACATGAAAATTAGCACAAGCAAAACAGAGGTAATGACTATAACTAAAGAAGAACAAACAACAACAATTCACCTAAACGAACATCCCCTGAAACAAGTTCAATAACCTTGGAAGTATAATATCATCAAATGGCAGATCAGAAGACGAGATCGAAAATAGGTGCTATAAGGCAAATCAACTCATTGGACAAATGGCACCAATACTAAAGAACAAACATGTATCAGTAACTACTAAGAAAGCACTTTACAACACAATCTTCCTACCAACTCTATGCTACCAATGTCAAACCTGGACAATGACAGAAAAAGAGAAAAGAAAAATCACAACAACAGAAATGAGGTTCCTGAGAAGAATACTCAACGTATCAAGAAGAGATAAATAAGATCAGAAATAAAGAAATCAGGACTAAAGTGGGGGTTAAAGCAGCACTAGATTTTATTAGAAAGCAGCAAGTCAAATGGTTTGGCCATGCAAGCAGGCTACCAGTCAACAGCATACCACAACAAGCAATGATGTACAGACCAGGTGGAAACAGGAAGAGGCCGACCACGTAAACGTTGGACGGAGGGAATAGCAGAGTCCATGGGAATATCGATATATGAAGCCCATAATCGGGCACTCTCACGAAGTTTATACTTCACCTCGACACCGCAAGGTACAAGAGGAACATGATGAGATGAACACGTCTACAAAGGGCATGATGGATGTTGGTTGAGAGACAGTGTTCTTTGGTCAGAGAAGTGATGCTCCATGACCAAATATGGTGCCATAGATTATGTGCTTTGTATCCTGTGCACCATCTTGTTTGAATGTCCCTCTTTGTATTGTCCCCCAAGACAATGCACACAGGGACACCCCACAATGCAAGACTAAATACAAGCAAATATTTCAGCTGAAGAAATGCATTTTCTGTTTGCTGAAACCTGTGCATTATGTTTGTGATTTTTCAGATTTTTAGCAAAGTGTCCTTGGTCTTTCCTTCTTTATGGGAACTTCCACCGGTTTCTTTTGTCTTTTCTGTCATTCAGCTGCTTGGTAAGTTGTGTTCATTTTCCCATACTATCTTGGACGTTTAGAAATAAATGTCCAGCAGCAAAAACTCGCTATGGGTCTTTGAAATAGAGAGACCATCACATCTGGTTAGCCTGCATGCATGACCAATCTGTCCCTCACAGTAAGACTGCATGCATGACCAATCTGTCCCTCACTGTCAGCCTGCACGCACGACCAGGCACCCTTCATTTAGAGGGACTTTCATGACAGTAGCAGCACATGATTCCGCCGTTTTGAATGTTATCATCAAGTGCCCTGCCAGCTGACGTAGACGTCCATGGTTCTCTCCAGATCTCTCTATTTGGTGTTCTTTTTCTTCTGAGCTCGTCCGGAATATTTTTTCAGATGTAATTGCATTGTGTAAACGGTTCCCTGGCCTAGGGGTTAGCGACTTTCTCTGTAATCCCATTTATCCACGTGAGCAAACGCGGCTGCGTGAGAATCGGTAGCAGTTCTCGCCGCACCCGTTACTTACAGGATATGTGAGCCGGTCACTCAGAAAGCAATGTCAAACTACTGAGCGTAATCTTGCCAAGAAATCAACAATAGCGGTACAATGCTGGTGTTGACAGCGATGTCCTGTAATAGGATACGCGAAGAAAAAATTGCGGTGTGCCAATTTTATTTGCACCCTTAAGCCTGCACATCGGATTTCTGCGGGCGGTTTTTTTGGTGTTCTGGATCAACTATGTTGATAGTCCTCCATGCCACTGTCTCAGTCAATGCATCGTCATTTCTCGTGGTTTGCCTCTCTTCCCAACTGATAGTGGAGTAGTCTTCTGCAGTGGTTTTTCTGTCCAGCCTTTTCTTCACAGCTCTTGCAGTCCTGGTTGCTTCACAAGTGACTGCACCCTTATGTAATGATGCACGCCGCGAATTTCGGTCTTTGGCAGCAGTCTCCCAGGTGTCAAGATGAATTCCAAAAGCATTCAGAGAGATTTTTAGAGTGTCTTTAAAGCATTTCCCCTGGTCGCCTTGGGAGCGTTTACCACAACGCAGTTCGCTGTAAAAAATTCGTTTAGGCAGCCTGTGATCTGGCATGCGAGTTAAGTGACCTGCCTTGCGAATCCGATTCTTCATTAGTAGAGTGGATACTGGACATGGACGATCTTTCTATCTGGGACCTTGCCTTGCCATTTAATCTTCAATAGCTTCCTAAGGTAGACTGTGTGGAAGTGGTTTAATTTCCTAGCGTGTCGCTGATAACCAGTCCAGGCTTCACAAGCACATAGCAGTGTCGATAATACAATTGCTTTGTAGACTTTCACTTTGTAGACTTTCAGCTTTGCAGACTTATTCCAGTTCTGTCCCATACATTCTTGTACAGTCTGCCAGATGCCACGCTGGCCTTGGAGATTCTTGCATCAATTGTGGCAGCTTGTGACATGTTTACACTTTTTCCGGTTTCAAGATGGCGACGGACGGTCGTGTTGTTTTGTGTTCGTTAACTTTTTCGCGTAGGGGATGGATTTATTCATCTCTTGCGTGTAATTGGTGTGCCAGGATGTAAAACCAGGAGTTTCTACTCAAGATCTGCGCGGGTGCTACGGAGTTCGTGCATCGAGCGAAGCCATCCTTGAGTGAATTTTCAGCAGCGTGTGTGGTTTTCAAAGTCTGTGTTTACGTTTTTTCAACATGGCGGAACAACGTGTGTTCTTCGTGCGGTCTGCAGTCAACATACCGAAGCGGCGGGGTAGACGCGCAGGGAAAAAGAAGCAAGGTAAGCGTGGAGGTTTGAGGCGTTTTAGACTCAGGAATATCCGTATTCTATATTGGAACTGTGCCAGTGTAAAACAACGGGGCTCTATTTTAGAAACCCTAGTTTACAGGAACGACATTGTAGCACTCCAGGAGACGAGACTGGGCGATCAGCTACTCCAGATTGCCGGCTTCAAATGTTTCTACAACAGACGACATCTGGGAATGGCGATTCTCGTTCGCGACAGCATGGTGGCGTCAGAGCTAGACATGTCCAGTTGGGACAGTGACGATATACAAATACAGGCGTTGAGAGTTCATTCCAGGTTACCATTCGTGGTGGTTAATGTTTATGCCCGCAATGCCAGTGTGGACGCCCAGAAGTGGCAGTGCTTAAGTGGCATATTAGGCCACGAGAGAAATGTTATTTTCTGTGGTGATTTCAACGCTAAAGGCAGATCATGGGGAAACACTTCCTCCAATACACAGGGGGAGGAGCTCGAGACTGCACTGGAAACCATCGACCTGGTTTGTATCAACAGTGGCTGTGTCACCAGAACAGCAAGCCGTCCGGGCGATGAGGACAGTGCTATTGATCTGGCGCTAGTTTCACCTTCACTCACTACAGTGTGTAGATGGGGTGTCCTAGGACACCATGGCAGCGACCACCACCCGTGCAGCATACTGGTGGAGAAAGGCAGAACCAGGCAGCACAAGCTAAAGGTAAAGACGTTCCAGTATGACAGTACAGGGCAAGATGTGGTGAGTAAAAATAAGACGTGACAAGCGCAGAACGTTTCAGGGCAGGAAAAAAAGCTGGGAGCAGCCACCGTGGTGGAGTTTCGAGGTGGAGAAGGCTTGGGTGGATAAGCGTAGTGCTGTAAGGAGATGGCAAAATGCCAAGAAGAACAGAGCTGGTCATCCTAGTCCCTGCTTGCACTTAGAAAGAGAGATGCACACAAAAGTAAGCTACTTCAAAAAACTGGTCAAGGTTGTTAAAAGCGAAAAATGGGCAGAGGTGTGTCAAAGAGTAAGCACAGACAAGTCACTGAAATTGTTCTGGCGACTACATAAAAGCATGAGTGGTGTAGTCAAGAATAAGAGCATTTCTGACTTCCAAGGTGCTGACCTCATCTGGCAGAGGACTGACGAGGACAAGGGCAAAGCCCTCTTTGAACGCTACCTTGAGCAAAGCAACCAGACAGACATGGGAGGCCGAAATCTGGCCAAGGAGGTCACCTCAGACAGATGCAAGGCCCAGGACACTTCGGATGAAGACACAGTGACAGTGAAAGAAATCAAGGCTGTGCTTCGACGATCAAAAAACAGTGCTC
Source organism: Cepaea hortensis (assembly GCA_963921405.1). NCBI lineage: Eukaryota > Metazoa > Mollusca > Gastropoda > Stylommatophora > Helicidae > Cepaea > Cepaea hortensis. The sequence continues at coordinate 15,289,668 of OY992879.1, read as the reverse complement.
CAGGTCCTGATGGCATAAGATACGATGACATTAATAGGTGTACCGACAATGAGCTAGAGAAACTAGCAGACATGTACAACAACAGTATAGGGGGTGCTAGCATCAAGGAGGAATGGTTACACAGCTATCTGATTCCCTTGCCGAAGCCTGACAAAGACCACAAAAAAATTCAGGGATATCGAATTATAACCATGCAGAATACAATAGGCAAGCTGCTGGAGAAGGTAATTGCCAAGAAAATATCAAGCCAACTAGAGAGACAAGGTGTTTTCCCACCCACCCTGGGTGGGTACCGTCCAAAAAGGGAAACCTGGACCAATGCAGCAGTCTTTGCCCAGGATGTCTATGAAGGTTTCCACTCAGGCACTGAAACCGTTGCTGCAGCGATTGATCTTGAGGACGCATACAACAGAGTACCACTGGACTTTTTAATGTTTCAGCTTCTCGAACTAAACATAAGTCCATTCCTCCTTAGTTGGATCGCTGCAGCCCTCTTCCAACGGAAAGTAGTTTTTAGATGTGGCAGTTGGACTTCGGAACCAACAACAATATATCCTGGCCTACCACAGGGATCACCATTATCTCCGGTACTGTTCAACGCCTACACAGTGAGAATCACCAGTGAGCAGATCACTGGACCTGGCAGGACATTGTCATATGCCGATGATGTTTTAGTGTATCGTCAGGGGAAGGATAGAGAGGCGGTTGCTGTGGAACTACAAACCGAACTCAATCGCATAAGTACTTGGTGTGATGAAGCTGGGGCAATGGTCAACCCAACAAAGGCAACAGTGACTTGGTTCTCGTTGAATAATCATATTGTCAACACTCCAACACCAACTGTAATGCTGTGTTCAGAGATGGTGGAAAGAACGCAGGCAATGAATTACCTGGGGATACGGTTTGATCGAAGCCTTGCTTATAATGTGCACATAGACCAGGTGATAACAAAGGCCAAGCGGGGTTTGGCAGCGATGCGGGTGATGGCGGCAGCAAACTGTGAGCAGCGCCATCTATGTCTTCTGTACGAGGGGTTGGTCATGTCTGTTTTGGAGTATGCAATGGCAATCCTGACTCTCAGCCATAAGCAGATAGAACGGATGGAAAGGATACAGAATGAAGCTATGCGCATTATTCTTGGATGTACAAGAGATACAGCATGCAGGGCGATGCGCTACCTTCTTGGGTTTCCAACCATTGAAGAGAGAATACAAGATTGCAGGGCACGCGCCTACCTCAGAATTAACGCAAACACACAACATCCACTGCATAGTGAAATTAGGAAGGTGAAGGGCAGCAGGTTAAAAAGAGGACGGTCGTGGATGGGTCAAGCCGAAGACATTCTTCAACAGGTGTGTTCACTTGAGGACTTAGAACCTGGCGAGGAGTGGGTGCAAGTGCCAACAGACTTCTGCACATCCTTTTCAGTTTGCATCCAACTTGACAGAAAATGCAGACAAGAAAATCCGGCTGCTGTTGAGGCTGAAGTACAAGCGTTGATTTTCGAGAATTCGCTAGACGGTGACGCGGTCATCTACACAGATGGGTCGGTCGTCCGACATGTGAGAAGCTCATGGGCCTTTACAGCTCGGGCCGGAGGGAGAATTGTGAAGGAGGACTCTGGTGCTTTTACTGAAACCACAAGTAGCCTGACCATGGAAGTCATGGCAGTAAGTAAATCAATAACATGGCTCGAGACACAGACATTCACTAGGGCTTGTTTCCTTAGCGACTCAATGAACATGATCAAGAGGATAGAGGAGGGGTCGATCCGAAGAGAATGGTTGCTGCCTCTAGAGCGGTCTCGACTGGCAAAGATTAGTTTCATCTTCGTGCCAGGGCATGCGGGAGTACAAGGAAATGAGCGGGCTGACAAGCTCGCAGGTGAGGCTACTGTGGAGGGCGGACGCGCCATGGACCAGGCCGACATTCTGAATGCTCTACGAGAAGTAAGACTTTTGCGAGAACCAAGTGATGACTGTGAATCTACAACCATGGCCAGAATGCGAGAACAGCAAATTAAAAGAAGTGTGGCCAAACAAGAACACTACGCAGGAAGCCAAAGAAGATTGATAAACCAACACAGAACTGGTGTCGTTAGCCGCTACACGCTGCGGGATTTGCTGAGGAGGGGATCCGAGCACTTATGGACTGAATGGTTCGATGTGCAATGAGGATGATCTGTCGACTAACTATCTAACATGTGTATAGTGCCCTCTAGTGTCTATTTTCTTCTACTTTTATGAGTGTTGATTAAAACCTGTGAATGTGCTATCTTAAGAGCTCCCCGACATTTTTGTATACCCTTGGTAATCCCTTGGTAAATGAGCCACCCACCCACACGACCTCACTCCAAACCCACAGCTCCAATGCTTACATACAGACTCAGTGGTTCATATTGTTTATTATGTTCATCTTGTTTTGCAGACAAAAAAATAAAATACTGCTGTTTGTTACGACTGATACCTGCGTCTCATAATCATCATAAAGCTAGACACACACAAAAAAGTGTGATGTAAAGAACAAAACATGTCTGTTATGCGATTCTATATACCTTTAGTTTTGTCAATGAACATTGGGTTACATAGTCACCATTTATATCTAGCATGGTTTATTGTGCCCGTGGCAGAGGCACTCTCTCCGCTTGTGGAGAGGTTCGTTATTGTCTTTATCCAGGAGAAACCGATTTTATCTCCTAAAGCACTGAGATAGGGAACTGAACAACGGGCTGTCTATAAAATCAGAGAGAGCAAAGTGGCCGTCTATGATTGTGCAGGAAACCAGAGACTGAGCAACGAGGCCGTCTATGATTGTGCAGGAAACCAGAGACTGAGCAACGAGGCCATCTATGATTGTGCAGGAAACCAGAGACTGAGCAACGAGGCCGTCTATGATTGTGCAGGAAACCAGAGACTGAGCAACGGGGCCATCTATGATTGTGCAGGAAACCAGAGACTGAGCAACGAGAAGAGATTTTGCGGCCTTGAGAAGGGCCATGGCTGAAATGCGATGATGTTCGCCTCACCTCTGGTTCAAAATATAACCAGGTGGGAATTTTTCTCCAAGTCATTGGTGTCTAATGGCATACAACCCCTGATATTTTGAGTACTGGATTCGGACACCTAGTCTTCTCGGCTAGGGGCGAAAAAAGGTTACAAATCACACGGTAGTTGGAAATCGCAGAGTTAATCAGGTTTGTAAAGAGAAAACACCCACGGGAATCTGTACCTTGGAAGTAATCTGTCTAGAGCAGTGGTTCTCAACCTTTTTTGGTTGATTTTGATTCATGCATCCCTTCACCATATGTTCAGAATGTTATCCTCCCTATACATTCGCTAAAATTAATTTACTACAAGACATAAAACGTTATTTGTTACGTTATAACAGGAATTTCAGAAAAGCGAGAAGTACCCCCCCCCCCCTAAAACCCACACAGGTCTAGAGAACCACTGGTCTAGAGGAAACAAACGGGACACAGATACGTGCTGACAGTCGGAGGCAATGACCTGTGAGGTGCACAACTGGGCGTGATGCGCTCACATAGGAGATTCCCAGACTTCTAGATGGGGTGAGAGATTCTCTCTGTGTATTACATTTATTTGTATGGGTGCGAAGCCTGAAGCAAGAGTGGGAAAACTCGAACCGCGGCGATAGTTGAACTGTTCCGTGCTACTGCAGCCTCTAGACCAGCCCTTATTGGTCACGACTGTTAGCGTAAGAAAAATCGGCCGATGTATTATTCTGGGCAGCTTGAACAGCCAGGCTGTGATAAAGTCTGGCTGCCAGATTGCAAGAGCCATCGAATTTTGTGTCCTGTGATGGTGGTAGATCGTCAACACCTGTCTTGCATACCCCGGATAAAGAACCCGCTTGTAGTTTTGGTTCAGTGTGCCGATTTCTGAAATGAACCCAGGCGCCAGTCTGAGTTCAGTACTTCTTCAGCAAACTCATTTGGATACTAGGTCAGTCAATCAGCGGTATACATGACACAATGGAGTCCACATATCCATCCGAGTATCATCTCCGGGTGAATGTTTTCAGTACATACATATGAACTTCCCGTGTTCCGTCCATTACAACAATGGTCTCTGGCTAAGACAATCTGTAACTCTATCCCAGTTGCTACTTTTCAACTTCTCACCCATATTTGGAATTGTATCCCAACTTGCTCAGGCTTGTAACTTTGTCTCAGTGCTGTCCAAATTAGTAAATTTACCCCAGTTACTACTTCAACTACTGGCCCAAATGCTTATAACTTCACCAAGTTGCTATAACTCCTGACGCAGACTTGCGACTATTACCAACTCCTGAGCCAAGCCAGTTTGGTCCCAGTTGCTCTTGGGCCCCGTGACTCGTTAACTGGACCCGGACTCCTTGGCACTGACAAACAGGTGACCTTCCGTGTGTAATAATCGCAACTGTGGCCTGACGTGGAACTATCATGGCTGCCCACTGCTGCAGGCATCTGGGGTTCCACTGTTTCTGTGACCAGGTGGCACCTAAAGGAGGACGTGTCAGTGTCCTGCCCATGTCCAAGCATTTTATGGGTTTGGGTTGTGGTCCCCCTTAGGCTGACAGATCAATGTGTACTTGCCACCAGGGTAGAACTGCAGAAACACGGGTTACAAGTGCAGGGATGAATGTAAGACCATGCACAGAAGACAAAAGACCATGCAGGGTCTCTATACTCCAGGGTAGAAGAGGAAAGTGGCCCCAAAGGTTGTGGGTTCAATTCCAGGCAGCATCCGAGTGCTTTTTTAAAAATAAGCATGAGGGTCGTTGCTGGAGCTGCGGAGTTTGTGCAACGCTTTCAGCGCTGCAGAAGGCCTATTGGATAATAACTCGGTGCAATGAAGTCGACTAATACTCCTTAAAAAAGGAAAATTAAGAGGATAGGATGTTGAAGATATAGGATGTATACGACATAGGATAACTCTAGCTATGAATAAAATTATATGGTGGAACTGTGGTAAAGCTGTGAAAATGTAAACGATATAAAATGAGACTCAGCTTTACATAACACAACATATATAGCCAAGGATATCTCCTGTGACTACATCAACACAGGACGTGAAAAATGAAAATTGTTTCCAATTTTCATTTTCTCTTCATTGCTTTCATTTTTTCACGTGTTGATGTAGTCACAGGAGGTTTGTGAATGTGTTTGCTGATAAAGGCTAATCACCGCAACATCCTGTGTGTGTGGTAATTCTGTTATGTAAAGCTGCACTACTTTGTGTCATTTTATATTGTTTATACTCCAAGGTAGAAGAGGAAAGATGAAGAATATAAGACCACACAGTAACTCTATACTCCAAGGTAGAAGAGAAGATGAATATAGACCACACAGTAACTCTATACTCCAAGGTAGAAGAGGAGAGATGAAGAATATAAGACCACACAGTAACCCAATACTCCAAGGTAGAAGAGGAGAGATAAGACCACACAGTAACTCTATACTCCAAGGTAGAAGAGGAGAGATAAGACCACACAGTAACTCTATACTCCAAGGTAGAAGAGGAAAGATGAATATAAGACCACACAGTAACTCTCCAAGGTAGAAGAGGAAAGAAGAATATAAGACCACACAGTAATTCTATACTCCAAGGTAGAAGAGGAGAGATAAGACCACACAGTAATTCTATACTCCAAGGTAGAAGAGGAGAGATAAGACCACACAGTAACTCTATACTCCAAGGTAGAAGAGGAAAGAAGAATATAAGACCACACAGTAATTCTATACTCCAAGGTAGAAGAGGAGAGATAAGACCACACAGTAATTCTATATTCCAGGGTAGAAGAGGAGAGATAAGACCACACAGTAATTCTATACTCCAAGGTAGAAGAGGAGAGATAAGACCACACAGTAATTCTATATTCCAAGGTAGAAGAGGAGAGATAAGACCACACAGTAATTCTATACTCCAAGGTAGAAGAGGAGAGATAAGACCACACAGTAATTCTATATTCCAAGGTAGAAGAGGAGAGATAAGACCACACAGTAACCCAATACTCCAAGGTAGAAGAGGAGAGATAAGACCACACAGTAATTCTATATTCCAAGGTAGAAGAGGAGAGATAAGACCACACAGTAACCCAATACTCCAAGGTAGAAGAGGAGAGATAAGACCACACAGTAATTCTATACTCCAAGGTAGAAGAGGAGAGATAAGACCACACAGTAACCCAATACTCCAAGGTAGAAGAGGAGAGATAAGACCACACAGTAATTCTATACTCCAAGGTAGAAGAGGAGAGATAAGACCACACAGTAATTCTATATTCCAAGGTAGAAGAGGAGAGATAAGACCACACAGTAACCCAATACTCCAAGGTAGAAGAGGAGAGATAAGACCACACAGTAATTCTATACTCCAAGGTAGAAGAGGAGAGATAAGACCACACAGTAATTCTATACTCCAAGGTAGAAGAGGAGAGATAAGACCACACAGTAATTCTATACTCCAAGGTAGAAGAGGAGAGATAAGACCACACAGTAATTCTATATTCCAAGGTAGAAGAGGAGAGATAAGACCACACAGTAATTCTATACTCCAAGGTAGAAGAGGAGAGATAAGACCACACAGTAATTCTATATTCCAAGGTAGAAGAGGAGAGATAAGACCACACAGTAATTCTATATTCCAAGGTAGAAGAGGAGAGATAAGACCACACAGTAACCCAATACTCCAAGGTAGAAGAGGAGAGATAAGACCACACAGTAATTCTATACTCCAAGGTAGAAGAGGAGAGATAAGACCACACAGTAATTCTATATTCCAAGGTAGAAGAGGAGAGATAAGACCACACAGTAACCCAATACTCCAAGGTAGAAGAGGAGAGATAAGACCACACAGTAATTCTATATTCCAGGGTAGAGGAAGAGGAAAGATGAATATAAGACCATATGACAAACCTACACCGCAAGTTTAGACATGGGAATATGTAAAGAGAAAAACAATGTAAGTAGGTCATTCATTAAATGGGCTTCGCTGAATATTAAAACCAGTATGAATATTGTCCCTCCTCTTCCTACAGACTGCATTATAATGCACAAAACCAAACAAATGCCTGTCAGTTAACATGTGCCATCTGTGTCCTGAATACGCCAGCCATGTATTTCTCTTTATGCCTGCCACTTGCTTTCTTCCTATATTTACCAGCCGTTACCAAGTTTTAGTTTACTTACCCTCAAAACAGTTTCAAAAGATCTTTACTGTCTAAGCCTAAATTTTCTGGTCACTTCCCAGCCACTTCAGAGCCTGTTCCCCTCAAGTGATCCATTCAAGTCTCTTGTATGCTTTTTGGCTTCCTATATAGCTGTGTAGACACAGCCAGTTCAGGACTGTAGTTGCATCATAGAACTAGATTCATCCCGACTGAATATCACAAACCCAACAACTACTGGGTTAAAGAAGAGCTGTGGTGGCATAGTGATCAAATCGCTGGCCACCCAATATAGTAGTCTGGGTTCAACCCACAGCAGAAGCCAGACTTTTTTCCCAGACTAGTATGGCTGTGTGGTCGACCCAGCCTCATAAACAGAAATGTCTGGGAACAGAAGACACTGGTCACCCTGCCTCATAAGTCGCAGCCTACTATATGTGAAAGCCCAAAACTTCACGCCAACAACAGTTATCTGCTCCTTACCTACAGAAATAGCTTTAGCTGAATTATATACATTTACCAAGCAGAAGTGTCAAGTTTGTTGAATATTGAACACATTTTTTCTTTAACTGACAAATCTGGACAAGTTACAGCTCATTTTAATGGTTCCAACCATGTGAAGTTTGCCGCAGTTAGCGGCCTGTTGTTGTCAATGAGTTAATCCATTCTTAAAAATAAAAGCCACGGTGAGAAAATGGCCGATAAATTTCTAAAGAAAAACAATGCATGTAGCTACAGGCCCAGACATGCAGGTAAAAATGAGATGTGGTGATGAACAATCCAAAGTTACAAGATACGCTGCAGATGTGATGTACGTAATACATCCAGTAAGGCTGTAACAATATTACAGCTTCAAAGTAATAATAATTGGGGGGAAAAAATAGAAATGTGAAATGATTGGAAGGTGTCGGTAATGTAACGTACGTGTTGCCAGCAAGCTTCCTCTCACACACGTGTAGGTTTGTTTGCATATCATTCGTACATCTGTTATACATGCAAATGTGTTTTACCCTTACAACTCACTCCACACATTCATAGAATTTTAACAAACCACTCTCTACAAACTGGAATATTCTGTGCTTTCATACACCTCTCAATATGTTACACTCTGCATCATCTAACACTGCATGCACACTCTGCACAGCTCTCTCACACACCTCTCAATGTTGCTCTGAAATATCTCGCACTACACACACCTCTCAGTACATTACTCTCTAAAATACCTCACATCATTGTTCCCAGCTCTCACACACCTCAAATGTATTACTCTCTGCACTCTCACACCATACTGAGAAAGATCTCACACTAAACATAATTCCCTGTGCCATCATACATCTCTCATTACCTTCCTCTCTCCACCACACACTGACACACTACTCACTCACACAGACTAAATACCTTTCACACAGCATGCAATCTCTCCACCACACACACAGACTAAATACCTCTCACACAGCATGCGATCTCTGTGTTTCAAGTTGAGCTTTGCTGCTACAACAGCTTCAGACACTTCCAACGTGTCACGTATATAACCCATGGAACTGTTCCTCCACAACCCGTGGGCCCAGATGTAATACATCAGCTCCACATGGAGCTAACCAAGACAGAGCAATCAGACTCTGCTGTCTATAAGATCACATTTCTGGGGCAGGCTGCAGCTGTAAGGTGACATAAGAGCATTCAGAGTACTGCCCCTTTCTCTAGCAGTCAGAGAAAGAGAACTGCGCCTTTTCTACCAGTCATACAATACTAATACTGCACATTTTCTTGTGTACAATAAGTTAGCAAAAGTAAATTAAGTTAGGAAAATAAAGTCTGGGGTTATCTGGACAACACATAGTTTCATGGCATAGAAGAGTTAACATCCAGTAGCCCTCATAAATGTGAGTCCACATGGCATATATGTAACCTCCCTCCCTGGTGTTACATTTCACAAACTCTGACATCTGTTGCAGGTACTGTATGGGTCAGACATAGTCACGCATGCAACGCCCCATATAGCAGATATACAGGTTGGACAAATATTACCTGTCATCCACAGAATTAGCAGTGGAAGTGGCCAGCAGGACAAGAGCACTCTTGCTCTGACACGTCCAGTGCACTGATAGATGGCTAGGGCGTTCACCCCTACACCAGTCAGTCGGACTTTTTGACTTATTCAGAAAGTAATGGCAAACTACTGAACATAATAATAGCCTTAAAAAATCAATCCGGGGTTGATGGCAATGCACATTCAGAAAGTAATGGGCAAACTACTGAACATAATAATTGCCTTAAAAAATCAATCCGGGGTTGATGGCAATGTCCTGCAGTTAGTTGTTTGTAAGTAGAAGTACAACTCACTGGCCACTCTCACTGTTGGGAGCAGGGGTCCAACAGCTGGAAGGAACATGGCAGAGGGCGGGGTTAGATGTGCATACTCTACTGACTAGTGGACCTTACTCTCTCTCCATTGGGAGATCTGATGAATATATAGGGCAGAAATGGTCTTGCTAAACACAAGTTGACAAATCAGAAAGGGACAGACCTTGTAGTATGACAAGCCTAGCAGTTGTTCAGAAATAGCGCAAGAGATGGCTGCCTGAACAGAGAGGCGGAGGAATCAAGGGGGATAATATGGGGAAATAAATGACATGTCCCAACCAAAAGGCAATGACACCATCAATGCTCTTTGCAGAACAAGCCAGAGCTGAATTTGTCATTTTTGAATGGGACTCAATAACCTACTAAACCATATCAATCCTCGACATTGTTCTCACCCGTATGAAATATATCTTTTCTTATGCCCTGTACTGTCAAATGTTTGGGGAAAGCTAGAACAGCCGTATTAACCATTAACAATCTGGCTCTACAGCTAGGGAGGACCCCTCAAACAGCTAGAGGATCAAACCCACCAGCAGTTGGTTGACAGCAAGTGTACTACATACATCACTAACCCCACCCTTCAATCTAGCTCCACTTTATTGCTATCTGACTTTTAACAACATACAGGCAATCATGATCCAGAATCTACACCAGGTCACTTTTATGAGCTCAAGTAGCCAGTTTCTTTTAATCCGAGGGTCTTCCTCATACCCAGTAGATGTAACCTGCCCTACATTTGCACCTAGTTTCAAATCTAGAGCCACACAGCCAAGAAAGTAGATCCCTCTGTTGACTGATCAAGCGAATGATGAATTTTTGAACAGCTACAATTGCAGCTGCCTGTCCAGGGAATCTTGAGGAATGTGAACTGTGAAAGGAATGCTGGAACAGAGCTGTCCAATCAAAGATAAGTGTATCAGCAGCTATGTCTTTCAAGGTTTTCGGCATGTCTTTGATACTCTTCCTAAAAGAAAAGTGCCAAGACCACACTGAATTGGGATGTATTCAGAATTAGACCTACAAAACATCCACAGACATGAGACAGAAATAAACACGGAAACAGATTCCAGACATGTCGGAATACATAGTTTAGGGCATGCAGCAGATTCTTTTCAATACAGACATCTTCAAATATTTAGCTACTTCCAAATGTAATTGCAGCAAAAATTACGAGTGTCAAACACACGGGACACATGCACACAATACCACTGCTTTCTGAGCTTGTAGAGAAGAGTTCTGAATTTAGACCTGTGGGTTTCGGAATTGAGACACAAAATTTGAGAATGTTTCCGAATATTTTATGTGTTCATCCGGAACTGTTTATCATATTGCCTAGCAAATAGTTCATAGTAGGAAACAATGTAGAACAGATATCTGGATGTTTAAGTAACATACTGAGCAGTTGTAAGAGGTCAACAAAATGGAGGTGCTGCCGTGTGCATCGCCACATAAAGAGTTCGTGAAAACAGGTACCTGGTAGAGGTCTGCTGCCCGTGGCAAAACACAGACAAACCGGAGGCATGGCAGACACCAGACTCAGCCTGCGGTGGGTAAGGCTTGACATGACCAACAAGTGTGGTGTTGATGCAAATAGTTACAAGTTCAAGGTCAAGATTGCATATGTTCGTCTTGTGGCTGAAGCTGCAGCCAGAGAACAGGATGTCATGTGATCTGGTGACTTCTACAAACTCCCCGTACAACACCCCAGTGTCCCAGGGCCGGGCCATCAGGTGTCCACTGCTAACCCCCGCTGTCACTCAAGGCAAGCCAAGAAAGCTACCACCTACACTTGAATCTTGCCACATCTCATGCTGACTCGAACCTCTGCTAACCAGTTGCCAGTGCAATAAATACCACTTTCTCTCAGCTGTCTCTGGTATCTGTAGAAGAAGTGGTTCCTAGCATGCGGCCTGCAGACTCCCAAGGGTCATCCATACAGTTGAAAGCTTGCTGCCTCTCTCTCTCTCGCGCGCGCACATATCTCCCTCACTCATTCTGCTGGTGATGTGTTAGAAGTTTGCTGTGTTTTCTGTCCGGGCCTTCAGTTGGTCAGGGGTTGACGGCCTCCTTGAACCGGCTCAAAAGCAGATGAAAGTTGGGGCTTGGAGCTGTTGCCAGAACAAGTGTGTGGGGGTCGTCACTGTTGCCAAGGCTGTAGCAGTCAGATGTCCGGTCATTCAGTCTTGATGTTTTCCTTTGTTAGTGTTTCACTTATCTGTGGAGACACAAATGTCAAGTTCGTCTGATTACATCCATCACGAAGACAGTTCAATACAATGACATTAATAAAAAATACAACACAGCACAACAATGACATCAATAAAAAATACAACACAGCACAACAATGACATCAATAAAAAATACAACACAGCACAACAATGACATCAACAAAAAATAAACACAGCACATCAACTCAGAATGTTTACAATAATAAATCAAGTGTCCAATATCTGAACAATCAACCACAAATACAGTGGCATGAGCTGACATGGCACAAACATCGTGGCATGAACTGACATGGCACAAACATCGTGGCATGAACTGACATGGCACAAACATCGTGGCATGAACTGACATGGCACAAACATCGTGGCATGAACTGACATGGCACAAACATCGTGGCATGAACTGACATGGCACAAACATCGTGGCATGAACTGACATGGCACAAACATCGTGGCATGAACTGACATGGCACAAACATCGTGGCACCAACAGGCCTGGCACAAACATCGTGGCACCAACAGGCCTGGCACAAACATCGTGGCATGAACTGATGACATGGCACAAACATCGTGGCACCAACAGGCCTGGCACAAACATCGTGGCACCAACAGGCCTGGCACAAACAACATTATCATCCATACTAGGATAAATGAGAAGCATGACCATATAGGGATAACTGCCCGACTCTAAAATATGTTCAGCATGACTGATCAGGGACAGGTTAATTCTCATGTCAAGCTGACCAATCTCATTTGTCAACAATTTTTCAACTTTGTAGATTTACTCGTATTTTAACAGCGTTTCTAAGATTCAGCCGGTCTCCCTGGCCTAGGTGTTAAATGACTTTCTCCATAATCCCGTTTATCCACGTAGGGCAACGCAGCGCGCAAGAATTGGAAGCGGTTCTCGCCACGTTGGTAACTGGGATAAGTTAGCCGGACGCTCAGAAAGCAATGGCTACTGAGCGTAATCTTGCCAAGAAATCAACGACAGCGGTGAAATGCTGCTGTAAAGGATATGCAGAAAAAAAAAAACAGCTAAGATTCAACCTATTTTGTTTCTCGTTGTTAGCCAAGTAAGGACTAGAACATTACCCCCCTCCCCTAATAGACAGCTAATACAGCCCTACTTGAGTGAACTCAAGCTGACACAAGGACACAACCACAAACCAGGCAATGCTCAGACAGAGAGACAAGACTGACATCTGCCTCAGAAATACTAATCAAGAGCTCACAGTGATCACTTTCAGAGTTTTCTCTCATCATGGGCAACAAGATCACATACAAGTACAGACATCAGTAGGTATAGACATCATCCTCATCTTCAGTGACTACCCAGCACAAGGACATGGGATACACTGCAGAACTTTTACATTAATGTATATGTTATCAGGACAGGCATCAATCAATAACAGATAGAAGACAATATCCGGACACAATAGGCAACCAAACTAATTTGAAAATAACTGGCACACTAGATTCAACTGTACTGGCGCACCTTGCTGTCTTGACAGACCATAATTATGCTTTAAAAAAGGCATAATAACCTCTCCATAGCATAAAGCCTAGGCAGAATTGTAGAGACCATGAGTTGCCTATGCAGCATGATCCCTCGACCTGCCTGGTTTACTCCACCCATACATCTGGAACAAGACAAGCTGCAGAAGCTGCTAGATCAGCAATGAAATGCACTGTCCACCTATCGGAGCTTCCATCCTAGACCAGTAGCTGACCAAGGTTAACGGCCTGGTCTGACCAGCCATGACATTGTGTCTTTAGGCTGCACTGCCTCACCTAGGACCAGGCTTGTGACGTCTCTTTAAAGGCTAGGGAATTAACTGTAGACAAACTGGCAGAGGGCAATGCGAATCCTCTCCTAGTACATTATGATTAGACAACTTGCACAATTTCAGAAAAATGGTGTAAATGAGTGCTTGAAAGGAGCAGTTACAGTAGGGAAAGCAGGTACATAGAATATTCATCCAGGCAGACAGATGGCAAATTAGAGAATATTAAACAAGAAATGAAAAGACAATATTAACACCTAAGTAATGTGAGACCAGATGGACAAGGACAGGACCAACATCATCTCACAACTTTAATGTACCGACAATATACACATGAGATTTTCTTTCCCAACTTTCCCCTTAATAATTTTTCTATGGCAGTGTCTTGACGGCCTGTCTTTTGCAATTTCCAACTGCCGTAGAATGTTTAACATCTTTCACACAGAACCTTTGGTCTTTGCCCTTATCAGAGAAACCTAAGTGGCTAACACTAACTAACTTTTAAGGTCATGAAAACACTTCACCATGACACAAGAGAAGAGTTACATGAACTCATGAATACTCCATGACATCTGCCTCAGAAAGACTAATCAAGAGATCATAAAAATCACATATAATATTTTCTCTCATCATTGACATTATCATAGAACAGCAGCCGCCACAAATAAAACTTCTAGCTATTTCAAGAATAAACAACCCGTGCTAGCCTGAGATTTTCTCTCTCTGCATTTTACCCAATGGAGCCTGGACTCAAGACATGCCAAACTGCCCTATCCGTTGTGACCTCCCTCCTGCCCCCCCCCCATATATTTACCCTATATGGTTTTATTTCTCCCTAGCAGGCCTTCCGGTCGCCAACATGGCGTTAGGCATTGAACCGCTGGAGTCTGTGGCGTGTTTACGTTTGTGGCTTCGGTTTGCAATCGCATTTTCCTCATGTTGGACTGGTAGTACATGGTTCCGTCGCCCTGCTACTGAGTGTGTGGGCAACACCGTGAGCTGTGAAATTCACGTGGAATGCTTTTACATCTGTCCTGTACAGTGACCTGCATGTTCGGAACAATGGTTACCGGCTGTGGCTGAATTGACTGATTTGCCTTTTCGGTTCACGAGTGTATTTTTCGGGAGACTCCATTGAGTCGGCGCTGAAGATGCGGTGTTCGTGCTTTGTGCGACACTTTCGGCGGGTCGCCCTGCGGTAAGAGACTGAGCCATGTGAGAAAACCCGGGTCAGTGAGATCTTTTTGGTGACTGCCGAGTCCATCGACGATGATCTGGTATTCGTGGATGAATTTTGTGTTGGCATTATGCACTGTGTACCTGTGCGGACTACTTGGATTGCCGAGACTCCTGTCTATTCCACTTTTCACATTGGACAGCATTTTGTGTGATATTCGCTGGCACGGGAATGGAGCATAATGGGGACAACCCGCTGCCGTGAAGTTGGAACCTCGACTAACTTCTCCCTAGCCTCTTCTGCTGTGATCTCCTGCGGCCCCTTTCCTTTCCTCCCTATATGGTTTTAATTCTCCCTATACTCTTTTGCTCTGTGGGTTCCAAAGAAAGGCTGTCTAGTTATACTATTAACTAGTCCTCTCAATGTGGGTCCTTCCCTGTCTAGTTATACTATTAACTAGTCCTCTCAATGTGGGTCCTTCCTTGTCTAGTTATACTATTAACTAGTCCTCTCAATGTGGGTCCTTCCTTGTCTAGTTATACTATTAACTAGTCCTCTCAATGTGGTTCCTTCCGTCTAGTTATACTATTAACTAGTCCTCTCAATGTGGGTCCTTCCCTGTCTAGTTATACTATTAACTAGTCCTCTCAATGTGGGTCCTTCCCTGTCTAGTTATACTATTAACTAGTCCTCTCAATGTGGGTCCTTCCTTGTCTAGTTATACTATTAACTAGTCCTCTCAATGTGGGTCCTTCCCTGTCTAGTTATACTATTAACTAGTCCTCTCAATGTGGTTCCTTCCCTGTCTAGTTATACTATTAACTAGTCCTCTCAATGTGGTTCCTTCCCTGTCTAGTTATACTATTAACTAGTCCTCTCAATGTGGGTCCTTCCCTGTCTAGTTATACTATTAACTAGTCCTCTCAATGTGGGTCCTTCCCTGTCTAGTTATACTATTAACTAGTCCTCTCAATGTGGGTCCTTCCTTGTCTAGTTATGCTATTAACTAGTCCTCTCAATGTGGGTCCTTCCCTGTCTAGTTATACTATTAACTAGTCCTCTCAATGTGGGTCCTTCCCTGTCTAGTTATACTATTAACTAGTCCTCTCACTGTGGGTCCTTCCTTGTCTAGTTATACTATTAACTAGTCCTCTCAATGTGGGTCCTTCCTTGTCTAGTTATACTATTAACTAGTCCTCTCAATGTGGGTCCTTCCTTGTCTAGTTATGCTATTAACTAGTCCTCTCAATGTGGGTCCTTCCCTGTCTAGTTATACTATTAACTAGTCCTCTCAATGTGGGTCCTTCCCTGTCTAGTTATACTATTAACTAGTCCTCTCAATGTGGGTCCTTCCTTGTCCCTGCGTCTTGTCATCGCCTCTTGTTTCACTGGGATTTGTGTGGTCTGCTCCATGAGCACCACATTGGGGATTCTGGGAACCATTCTAATCCTGTAGTAGTAAAATAGGAGGTGGTAGGTAGCACGATGAATGAGTCATGGATACATGATTGTCAGGGGGTTGAGGCTGGGCTAACATAAGTCAAAGTATCATAACTTAGGAGAAGTGGACAACATATCAGCATATACAGGACCAGACATCCTGATAATTGCTTTGAATGGACAAAATGTAGTGTCGGGGTCTTACTGCGATGTTGAAAGATAATTCAGGATAGAGACTAGATAGTACACATATTTGTGTACATGTTAGTATAGAATATCTATATCTATAAAAGAGACTATGTGGCTGGCTATGTATTGGATGGGTTCGATAACGGTACATCCGATTGAGATGAAATTTTCTACACGTCTTCCTTTCATTCCTGTGCAACCGACTATAATAGTTTCATAGTGTAAAATCTTCTACTTATTTAATAACATTTACTTTTTCATTATATAAGTTCTATATAGCAGGGGGACTTCTCTAGAAAAGTTATTTCAACTCAATTTTAGATCAAGGCATAACTTTTAATAACATTTCTATATACTTTATAGTCATATTGTTGGACTTACTTGCAATATTGTTAAACTCTTTGTCTATAGTTATTTTCAGGCATATGAGTTATAATAAATAATGATATAATCTTTAAGGCATTTTCAAAGTTTGCATAAAAATAATGCATAATGCATAACATTGTAACCCATCTTTTTCTGCTTAAAGAACTTAACTGCCATGTCGGTGATTAAAAACAGTTTTCATTAAAATTAATGAATGGTGTGTGGAAGGACATTCTTTTAAGTTACTGTACGCCAGGAGCTGGGCGAAACCACGCCGGGTCAGATAGATAGACAGATAGTCGGGAACGGAAGCTTATTTGACTACTTATGTGAATTAAATGACATGCTCCCCACCAGGGACTGGGTGAAGCCGGGCCGGGCAGACAGACAGACAGACAGTCGGGAACGGGAGAGCTTATATGACTACGTATATGAATTAAATGAGATGCTCCCCACCAGGGACTGGGTGAAGCAGGGCCGGGACAGACAGATAGACAGACAAACAGATAGTCGGAACGGGAGGTTATATGACTACGTATATGAATTAAATGAGATGCTCCCCACCAGGGACTGGGTGAAGCCGGGCCGGGTCAGACAGACAGATAGACAGACAGACAGATAGTCGGGAACGGGAGAGCTTATATGACTACTTATATGAAATAAATGAGATGCTCCCCACCAGGGACTGGGTGAAGCCGGGCCGGGTCAGCCAGACAGACAGACTGATAGATAGATAGATCCCCTCCAGGGCCTGGGCGAAGCCGGGCCAGGTCAGCTAGTATAAGTAGACACCTTGCAGTCTTGACAGACCAAAGTATGTGAGTGGAATGTGGCCAATATTCCAACACAATGTCTGGGCAGAGCTTCAGAGATCATGTGATGCCCAAACGACATGATTTCTCTCTCGGCCTAGTCTTGTGTATTCCAGAGGAATGGGTAACCAATACGTCTGGCACAAGGTAGGCTGCAGACGCTGGCGGCTCAGCGTCAATCCACCGAGACCTCACCACCACGAGCTGGTGGTGAGTTATGGCCAGACCCTGACACCCAAGGGACCCGGCTTAGAGGCGTTCAGCCATGTCCCACAGGTGAGGGCCTTGTACGAGCCCGGACCATGAGGGCGCGCACATCTGTCAATCACAAGTGTCCGGACCTGTGTAAAGCGTGCACTATCGTCAGACTCCCCACCTGACTTATAGCGGTCCCCGCGACCAGCGGGAATAGGCCCGCCATAGCTACCGCAGGAGATATTGCCTGTCTATTTGCAAGCAAATCTCCCATACTTCCACTGTGCGGATCTCGCGATCAGCGAGAATAGGCCCGCCGGAGATTATGCTCGTCTGCTGCGAACAAATCTCTACCGAGAGACTGAATAAGTAAAGAAACGATAAATATATATATATATATGTACACATGGATTGGCACTGCAGACAGCAGATCACATACTCCAACACTGCCTGGTCTAGAGAAGCAGTGGAAGATAAACTCTACAGATCACTGAGTCTCATCTCATCTCATCATGTCTGTACATCATTGCTTGTTGTGGTATGCTGTTGACTGGTAACCTACTTGCATGGCCAAACCATTTGACCTGCTACTTTCTAATAAAATTTAGTGCTGCTTTAACCGCAACTTTAGTCCTGATTTCTTCATTTCTGATCTTATCTCTTCCTGATAAGTTGAGTATTCTTCTCAGGAACCTCATTTCTGTTGTGATTTTTCTTTTCTCTTTTTCTGCCATTGTCCAGGTTTGGCATTGGTAGCATAGAGTTGATAGGAAGATTGTGTTGTAAAGTGCTTTCTTAGTAGTTATTGATACATGTTTGTTCTTTAGTATTGGTGCCATTTGTCCAATGAGTTGGTTTGCCTTATTGCACCTATTTTCGATCTCGTCTTCTGATCTGCCATTTGATATACTTCCTAGGTACTCTTCCCTTGTTTCAAGGGATGTTCGTTTAGATGAATTGTTGTTTGTTCTTCTTTAGTTATAGTTATTACCTCTGTTTTGCTTGTGCTGATTTTCATGTTATGTTCCCTACATATTTCGTTTAGACTATTCATGTGGTCTTGTAATTCAGCTTCTGATTTTGCTATTAGTGCTTGGTCATCTGCAAACAGGAGTTCTCTAAGGAGATCACTGAGTAAACTAAAAAAAGTCAAAGTTTATACAAGCGACAACACTGCAGCTACAGACAAATTTCAAGCGAACACTAGAAAAATATAACTGGATTGTTGAGGTAGTCATGTCATCTGTGGGGGTAAATATTCTTTCCACTAGGAGGCTGCAAGAAGAAACATGCAATAATAAGATCATGCAACTTCTTGGTGGCCTCTGGGAGCGCCAGATTTCTGTAGTGTCATGGCCAAATGTAAAACCGTTAAGAACCACATTACAGGATGATTGGGATTCAAAAAGAACCAAACACACACTAAATGTGACAGAAAGAATTAAACACACACACAATCCCTACTGCTCCGAGGCGTGAGTCGTATATAAAAAAAAACAGACCTTGGGGTACAATACCTGCCTCAGAAAGACTAATCAAAAGCTCACAATAGTCACTTTCAAGGGTTTTCTCTCATCATCGGCCACACACAAAATGACTACACAACAAGATACTATGTCCCCTGGCAAGAATAAACCAGCCAATAATTGTCAAGAAGTCAGGTGTGCTGGTTGAACAATGCACATATCTCCGCTGTGTGACAGAGAGGCACAATGTAAATAGCATCCAACAAGTTACAACATTCGACAAGGCAGAAGTTGAAGATAAGTGTGTTCTGCTCAACAGCATCTCATAGAACAATAAAATAAAACCAGCAATAAAGACTGCATATTTCTACAAATCTCTGGCAGCTAATCTGTTTTGTAAAGCTAGCCCTAAAACTACTATTGCCTAGAAAATAGAAGAAACAAATATTCCCAATCAGCAAATAAATGCTGGGATAGCTTGCAATGTCCTGTACAGAACATGCAAATAAATCTTCAAGAAAATGATGTCACCTACAAATCCGCTACCCGGACAAGCTCTGACGACAATGCGTAACTCACCATGACGAGGTGGCACTTTTGAGCCTTCGGATTTCCTTGGTTGCCCAAGTGGCCAGTGTCTTGGCTTTCTGCATCTTACTGCGTCTGCCTTGTGTCAGGAGATTGTTGATGCTCTCCCTGTCAACCATGGGGAGCATTGAGCTGCCAAATGCAGAACACAGGTCTCTGTGGACAGATTGCAACACAGTTAACTCACAGATACACACAGAAGAATTTAGCTCACAGATATATTAAAGATTAAACAGTCACAGGTGACTAACGAAACCGATTATAATTAGCCTAAAAGTTGATGATTAGTAAGATTATTCTAACAGTCAATCAGTGATTAGAATTTTAAGTCATAAAATAGCCAGGAATAGTGCACAATAGTCAGGAAGTCTACCACCATCATGAGCCATGCTGACAATGACTTATCTTGTCCTGATATGAGGTGTCCAATGTGCTATCAATAAGTGATTTCAATTACAAAGAAAATATGAACTACAAATTCATGGGCCAAATTAAGATAATTCTATAGACAGATCAGCTTCAATGGGCACCAGGTAAATGTGTGGATGAGTGTTAGCTTGCTTTGAACTCAAGCGTTGTCCATACACATGCTACTACTTCTAGTGCCCTAGACTAACTTTTGCATGTGGATTAGCTTTCCCTACTACCAATGTCATCCTCATCAGACTTCAGAGTTACATCTAATTTACATCACCAAGTCAAGGACAAGAAGTCAATATTTTAGTCCAGCTGACCGGTGAAGGGGTTGAACCCGCCACATTGATAGCACCATATAAGTTTAAGCGCAAGTGTTCTCATCCATTCGGTCATGCTGACCTCAATACCAGGTAATGTCCTGAAAAGTAAAATGGCGACATAATGTGACGGCTCAATCAGTGCCGACTGGTCTACAAACAGTGGAGCTGGCACCACAGATCTAATCCACCTCAAGGTGTGAAGAAGAGCCCTCTACTATTTTACTATGGTATGAAGACAAAGCTCTATCTAAATAATCAGCCATGAGTAATTACAATCAGGGAATGGGGTGGTAGCACAGTGGTTGACTCACTCCTCTAATTCAAATATTTTGTTTACAGCAGAAATCATGTTTACAAAACCAGATAGTAGATCCAACCAGCCTTACAAGATATGAGCCCTAGAACATTCTGGGGAAAGATATTGCGATCAATTTCATGTTTCCCCAGAACACAGTACTCATCTTAGACAGGATTGACCTGGCCAATTTTTAAAAAAAATACCCACCTTAAGATGTTTGCCTGGGATTGTTGTTTAAGACGTAATTGCATTGTACCAGTTTACAGCATAGCTGCGATACTTGCGCCTTTTGGCCAACACATTCGACTTCAGCGGGCATTTGTTGACCAGGTTAACCTCCCCGGGCCTTAGAATTCAAATACTGACCACCAGGCAATCTAGCCTAGCCACTGCACCCCACTGTTCAATATAAGGGGTGTCTAGTTGGTCATGCATCGAAGTACACTTGTTCTTGCAGCAAGGTGCCATAGTCATTTGGAGGTGAAGGGTGCGTATCCCTGCAGGTAACCAGTGCTTTCAATTGTTATATTGTCTAGTGCGCCCCCCTATTCTTTACTTCCTTCTCACTTCTATGAGCGCCAAACAATACTTTGTGTGTTTATTTATGAACTGTTCAATATAAACAAACCACAGCAGAAAACAAGCAAATTCAACAGAAATGTCGAAATCAACAACAAAACCATACCCACCCAATGAGACCACAGCAGGCGGCCACGTTACTATCACTCTTGTCTTCATCAGCGGCGATGTGCTCAATGAATGACACGATATGTCCAACATGCTGCTGGATCAGGACCACATCAGCTGTGAACACAAGAAAATGTGTTTAGTCGACGGATCAACATCACGACACATGGGTGTAACCCATAAGTGCTACGTTCTACTCAAACCTGAGTCCAGAGAATCTCAGCTCAGTGCACGAACTCCGTAGCACTGGCGAGGATTCTGAATGGAAAGACAGAAACATGTGTGTCAATCATCCATGCTTATGTTCTAATCACCATGGTTCATTCGTATTGGATTATAAAAACCTTTGCACAATTTCCCACTAATATATAAATTAAACAGTGGAAAGAACCTATAGCATAACACTGACAAAGTTAAACATTTTTGAGGACATGCATTTTTCATTTGAATGTGAGTCTCATTAGTCTCTCTAAGACCTAAGATCTGTTCTCATTAGTCTCTTCAAAGATCTGTTCTCATTAGTCTCTTCAAAGATCTGTTCTCATTAGTCTCTTCAAAGATCTGTTCTCATTAGTCTCTTCAAAGATCTGGTTCTCATTAATCTCTTCAAAAATGTGTTCTTATTAGTCTCTTCAAACATCTGTTCTTATTAGTCTCTTCAAAGATCTGTTCTCATTAGTCTCTTCTAAGATCTGTCCTCAAGTCTCTTCTAAGATCTGTTCTCATTAGTCTCTTCAAAGATTTGTTCTCATTAGTCTCTTCAAAGATTTGTTCTCATTAGTCTCTTCTAAGATCTGTCCTCAAGTCTCTTCTAAGATCTGTTATCATTAGTCTCTTCAAAGATTTGTTCTCATTATCTCTCCCAAGATATGTTCTCATTAGTTTCTACTAAGATCTGTTCTCATATCCTAATATTTGTTCTCATTAGTCTCTCCTAAGATTTAGTCTCATATGATGTCCCTCCTAAGATCTGTTCTCTTTAGTCTCTCCTAAGATCGGTTATCAATTTTTCACAAATCACCACCCACTGACTCCAAAGCTCTTGTCTGATATTCCAGAAACTAAAAGACTGTCACAATACTCACGATTTGGAGATTCTCCATCACCTTTGAGTCCCTGCACAATGCCAGTGTAAGCCTCCAGGCATCCTTCTCTCAGCTCATTGAGATAGTCGATCATATCATAGTCAGTCTGAAAAGTCACACAAACACAGCCAAGTTACACTTTCATAACATGCCGTTCACAGGATCTCAACAGTCAGCAGCTGTTTCAGTGTGATGACTTTGGTTGCAGACTAGGATTATGTGAGTCTCCTAGCATGAATGAACAAATGACAGCTGTCTCAGAACATACATAAACTAGTCATAATATCAGACTGGGGGCGTCTAAATACAGCACAGCAGTATGACAGTTTGAACAAGATCTGATCAGCTTAGTATCAGTTAACGTACATGTGTGTTTTTGAGAGAGAGAGAGAGAGAGAGAGAGAGAGAGAGAGAGAGAGAGAGAGAGAGAGAGAGAGAGAGAGAGAGAGAGAGAGAGAGAGAGAGAGAGAGAGAGAGAGAGAGAGAGAGAGAGAGAGGCTGTGCGAGCAAGCGAGAGAGCCTGTGCGAGCAAGGAGAGAGCACACCCGAGTAAGTGAGAGACAGAAATGGGGGAGGCAGCAGGACAGCAAGTGAGAGAGCCTGTGCGAGCAAACCAAAAAATAGCAATAAGCATGTGCGAACAGGTGAGGGAAAGAAAGAGACATATCCACTCACAGAACACCAGATGTCACTCACCTTATCTACTTGAGCCTGAGAAGCTTGCTGCAGCGTGTTCATCACCACGTCCAGGCAGTTCTTGAAGTTGGTGCCGATGGCTAAGGCGATGTCACCAAACACTGACAGGATCTGAGGTTTCACTGATCGGTGGACGTTTTCGTTCTGAAGAGAGATGCATACAACTTCTTCAAAACTCTACTTGCAGCAAAGAAGTAGAACTTGCAACACTCAACACATAAATATACAGACTTTAATCATCAAACCAGGAAAGTACTGCCATAATTATGATGCAGAAATCCAGGCAATCAAGATAGCAACAGAGTTCTGATTACCAACCATGGTACAAAGCCTGTGGTGCTATTGACAGTTGCAAAATCAGTACTTGGGGCGCTCCAGTCTGGGAAATTGTCAGGACTCTACTTTCTGAACTAGACTAGCCAAGCAACGGTCGCCATACCGTGGATACCATCTCACTGTGGACTATCTGGAAACAAGTTGATCGACTAGCTAAGGAAGGAGCAATAGAAGAACAACCTTATGTGC
This sequence comes from Cepaea hortensis, assembly GCA_963921405.1. Lineage (NCBI taxonomy): Eukaryota > Metazoa > Mollusca > Gastropoda > Stylommatophora > Helicidae > Cepaea > Cepaea hortensis. The sequence continues at coordinate 15,265,864 of OY992879.1, read as the reverse complement.
CTATTACATACCACCAAAAGAACAAAATATGATCACATCAATCAGAAAGCCACCAACACCAGCTCAAGATAATTATTACTTTATGGACAGACCATAACAAATCATTATTCTGCATCTCAACAGAACACAAATTATGCAACCACTCATCTCATCTCATCATGATCCGCATGTATCTTGCAGGTGTCGAGATGAAGTATAAACATCGTGAGGGTGCCCGCTTACAGGCTTCATGTATCGATATTCCCATGGACTCTACTATTCCCTCTGTCCAACGTTTATGTGGTCGGCCTCTTCCTCTGCTTCCATTTGGTCTGTACATCATTGCTTGTTGTAGTATAGTTAGTTGGTAAACTGCTTGCATGGCCAAACAATTTTACTTGCTGCCTTCTAATAAAATATAGTGCTGCTATAACCCCCACTTTAGTCCTAATTTCTTTATTTTTGATCTTGTCTTTTTGATACATTGAGTATTCTTCTCTGGAATCTCATTTCTGTTGTGATTTTTCTTTTCTCTTTTTCTGTCATTGTCCTGGTTTGGTATTGGTAGCAGAGAGCTGGTAGGGAGATTGTAAAAAGTGCTTTCTTAGTAACTATTGATACATGTTTGTTCTTTAGTATTGGTGCCATTTGTCCAATGAATTGGTTTACCTTATTGCATCTTTTTTTATCTCGTCTTCTGATTTGCCATTTGATGCAACCACATGTATGCAAAATTCAAGATTGATGAATCAGCTATGTACATTCAGGGTTTCTTCTTCTTCTGCATTCATCTGGTGATGTTTTCGCTGTGTTGTGCCTGTTTACAGCAGAGCTGCGTTCTAGTGCCGTTATGCACACACATCTGACTTTGCGGGCATTTGTTGACCGGGTTAACCTTCCCGGGCATTTGTGGTTTGACGCCACAGATAGAGACTGCCAAAAATACAATATATATAGGCAAACCTTCTGGTCTATAGAAAAGTGGAGGATAAACTTTATAGACCATTGAGAACTAAAGATAGAAGTTCATACAAAAGACAACATTGCAGAATAGACAAATTTCAGACCAATGAAAGAAGAAATTATCAGACAGCATCATGGGATGGACAGTTCCTGTTATCATCACCTTTCTTTCCCATACAATTGCTGAAAACTGTCAGGCAACCATTTACATGAGCCTGAGTTGATCTTAGAGCTATCAGAACCTAGAAATATATGTGGATAGAACTAGCAACCTCATGTCATAAATGCCTCAGAACATGAACCATTCAGTCATGCTATCATCAGACTGGGGCGGTTTATGCCACATGGGTCAATGACACGGAAAAGCAGTGAATATTATAGGTCACTGTAACAGATCAGGTATACCAGGACTATGTTCACGGCAATACTTATGTGGACAAGACAATTAAAAGCTAAATGTAGTAAGATTGTGCAACAAAGACATAAAAATAAACAAACAAAACAACAAAAACCCGCAGCACCTCATAGTTAAATAGCAGTGACACAGATTATAACTTCAAATGGCTATGGCTAGGAACAGAACAAAATACCTCGTTTATATTGGGGGGGGGGGGGGGGGGTGTGTGTGTGTGGGGTGGAGGGGGGGGGAGGATTATTGCTCGCTCTGAACTCAAGCAGTCTATACATGTGCTACTAATTCTGGTACGCTAGACTGATTTTTGCGTGTGGATTAGCATTCCGTATTACCTGTGTTCCTCACTATCAGGCAAACCAACTCCGCCTTCTGATGTACTTGTAATAACATTTTAGTCCAACTGACCGGTGTAGGGGTTGAACCCATTACCTCAGCATCAGCACACCGGAAGTTCAAGAACAAGTGTTCAAAATCCAAACAAATGCTGAATCAAAATATGAATCATTCAATCACTATCTACTCTTACTCAAGCTGGGGTGCCATGTGATTTGACATATAGATGAATACTTTAAAAACACAAAAAACAAAGGACTGCCTGTTGAGGTGTGTGGGTCATGTGGTGCTACCACCATATCTGTATAGACCAATCAGCTCTGAAGGCAGGTCATGTGCTAAATATCTGACTAGCTGACTTAACTGTCCCAATTATTTCCATGTAGCCATTTTAGGCTCGATCAACATATTAAAATAAAAACCAGCCAGACATTACAGACCAATAATTGCCCCAGAATAAGAACCATACAGTCGTGATGTTGTCAGGCTGAGGGTGGCATGTTTCATCATGCGGCTCCATACGATTTGCTGGTAAAATGAACATTTATCTCATCATGTGTCCTATAAGTTTTTTTTAACCCTTTACAAGGCGTAGCGTCCGTTACCGGCCGGTCTCTAAATACAAGCGTAACGGCCGATTCCGGCCGATACTATTATGCATTGTAAAAACGCGATCTCTCGGCTTTCCGACACTTCCGTCGGCTACTTTCACTTTCGCCCATAGCTTGACAACGTGGCCGCCATTTGTAAACGCGCTACAATGACTTTGAACAGACTTTTACGGACTTGTTTTGATAGTTTTTGGGAGTTTTACGCTGTTTTTCAAAATGGATTTCGGCGATTCTTCAAGTGATAGCCGAGATTTCGCTCTGTTCAATTTAAATGACATTAAAGGGCACGAAGTTGATTATTAATCGGAGCTAGATATCAGTGCAAAGCGTTACTTTGCATTAGCAGTCGTGAGTCGGACTTTAAAGAAAGTGATTATGATTCTGAAAATGTGTTTGTAAATTGCCGTATAGATGACGGAAAATCACAAACAACATGCCGTATTTCGTAAATATTTGTGTTCATATATGGATTACCGGCAACAATCACGTGAGTAACATATTCTGTATGCTTTTCCCTTCATTGTGTTGTTTATTTAACTAAAATCGGTTGACTAACACCTTGTTTGTGATGTTTTTACTAACGCGACCCGAAATTTTTACAGAACCTGAAAAAATCTTGCCCGTTCAGGGCTACAAAGCGGACAAGCGTCTGCCCTGTAAAGGGTTAAACAAATAATTGTCTATAGCCACACTCCACTGAAGACACTGCAGCAGACAAACTAATCAGGTGAACTATAGGTTTAAGAAGGCAGAAAACCGATGTGCTAGAAGAACTAGCGGTTAACGTCTTTCTCCGTAATCCTGTATATTCTCGTGAGTAACGTAACCTGCGCAAGAATCGGTAGCGGTTCTCGCCGCGTTGGTAACTTACTGGGTATGTGAGCCGGTCGCTCGAAAGCAATGGAAAACTACTGAGCGTAATCTTGCCTAGTACATCAACAGCAGCTGAAAAATGCTAATTATTGACTGCAACATCCTGTAAGGGATATGCAAAAAAAAAAAACAAAAAAAAACTCAATATCCATGGACACAAGCTCAAGTACCTATTTGCGATTACTTAAGGTACATTATTAATAACCTTAGGCAAATGGGAGTCCCATACATTGATACTACATATTCTAGGCCAAGCCATATGAGGCGATATGATCGGTCCCCTTTCCTTCTCAGATAATGTCCGGAAAATTGGTTATCTATGTTTATGAGACTGGATTGACCCCCCCCCCCAGGGCTGGACTGGTCAGAGTAAGTCACCCTGAGGACTGAGCCCAGACCCTGGTCTTGGTGGGCAAGTGCACTAACTACTATGGCACCAACCATAAACACAACAAACAGAAATGTCAACAAACAATGGTGCAGAATGTGCTGCCCAAAACCTGTACTGACCCCAAGATTCTCTAGAAGCATCATCATCAGCTCATCACAGTGTGTCAGGATGTTAGCACCAAGAGCACGGCACAGGTCACCAACGATGCCTACAGCAGCCAGGCACACCTGCAGACAAAACAATACCACTTGAACAACCACACATCCCTGCTGCCAGTCCACTGTGATCTCACGTAACTACACACGCTACAGACAAGATACAGAGTGTGTCATACTCACAAGTGTTCACAAGCACATCTCTCCGCAGGTTCTTGTTACTTATATTTCTTGATTTATTTGGTTGCTTCGGGATTTGAGATTTAAATATTGAGCACAACCCACCACTGGCAACGCTGATCGTATTCTGGTATGAACCTAAGGCCTGTCCACGTCAATGCAGAAGCACTAGACTCGAGTTTCGCTCTCGTTTGAGCTCGTCAGTAGTGCATATCCTTGACCGGACCCGGAAACAAACCCCGGTTCACTGGCGTGCGAAGCGGGTGTGTAAACACTAGACCACGCAGCACACGCTGGACACGGCCACACTATCACAACAGAACACTACAACGTCAACCACCGTAGGCTGTAGCTCAAGATTTGCCCGATCGCCGCGCCTGACGTCCGTCAATCGATGTGGCCCCGAACGATCAGGTCTTCTCACTGGCAAGGAACAATAGGCCACCTAAATTCCAGCGAGCAATAATCAAATTGATTTATTTGGTTGTTTCGGGATTTGATATTTAAATATTGAGCACAACCCGCCACTGGCAACGCTGATCGTATTCTGGTATGATATTGGTACTTATATTTCTACACAGCCCCTTTAGTGTACAGTCATCCAAATCTCTTACAATATCAGCAAATTATCCCATATCCCCACACCTGTAATGTCAACATACCCAACACATCTTGGACAACCACACATCCCTGCTGCCAGCCCACTGTGATCTCATGTAACCACACATATTACAGACAAAACAATAGCACCTGAAGAATCACACACCCCTGCTGCAAGCCCACTGTGATCTCATCCAACTACACATTTTACAGACAATGTGCCAAGTGTCCACAAGCACGTCTCTTCACAGGTTCTAGCCCCTCTAGCAGCCCAAATCTCTTTCAATATCAGCAAATTATCCCACATTCCCACACATGTAATGTCAAAATTTTGTGCACATTCCCACACATGTAATGTCAATTTGTCCCACATCCCCATACTTGTAATGTCAATTTTTCTTCCACACCCCCACTTGTAATGTACATTTGTCCCACAACCCCACACATTTAATGTCAACGTACCCAACATATCTGATGCCATTTCTTGATCACACACCCTCACTCTTCAATTGTCAAATTATCTCACATCCCCACACATGTATGTAATGTCAATTTTTCCCACATCCCCACACTTGTAATGTCAATTTTTCCCACATCCCCACACTTGTAATGTCAATGAACCCAATATCTCTGATGGTATTTTTGTTATCACACACCCTCACTCTTCAATTGTCAATATACCTCACATACCCACTATTCCAGTGATAATTTACCATACAAATATTTTTACATTCATTATATTTCAAAGAGGAAAAACCAAGAAATAGTTGGCTAAAATAGTGAGTCAAGCGTCAAGGCTAAAATAAAAAACATCCGACGGGATTCACACAACTAACCTGATACTCTGCATAGTTCTTGAGACCCAACAGTAGGTAGGGTTTAAAGGCCTCCATGTACATCTGGAACTTCTCACCCAGAACTGATGAAATAAGCGAGACAAAAGTCGAGATTTTTCAACAAGGACATAACAAGGAGGCAACAGAAAAATACAGAAACATTGCAGCTGCTGTAATGTGTTAAACTATAGTAATGTGTTAAACTAATGTCTCAGAACATGAATCATTCAGTCATAATGTGATCAGACTGGTGATCGAATATGCTTCATCATTGACATTAAACGTAAGGCACACAACTGACCAAAGCTATCATATTTGAACAAGCTATTAAGAACAGAACTTAGTACTACATCACATAATATCAGGAGATGCATCAGAACATGAACCATTCAGTCATGACTTAATCAGACTGGGGCGGTGTATGCTTCATCATTGACATTAAACATGAGGCAATCAACTAACTAAAGCTATCTTTGAAAAAGCTATTAGGAACAGAAATGGGTACTACATCACATAATATCAGGAGTTGCATCAGAACATGAACCATTCAGTCATGACTTAATCAGACTGGGGCGGTATATGCTTCATCATTGACATTAAACATGAGGCAATCAACTAACTAAAGCTATCTTTGAAAAAGCTATTAGGAACAGAAATGGGTACTACATCACATAATATCAGGAGTTGCATCAGAACATGAACCATTCAGTCATGACTTAATCAGACTGGGGCGGTATATGCTTCATCATTGACATTAAACATGAGGCAATCAACTAAAGCTATCATCTTTGAAAAAACTATTAGGAACAGAAATGGGTACTACATCATATAATATCAGGAGTTGCATCAGAACATGAACCATTCAGTCATGACTTAATCAGACTGGGGCGGTATATGCTTCATCATTGACATTAAACATGAGGCAATCAACTAACTAAAGCTATCTTTGAAAAAGCTATTAGGAACAGAAATGGGTACTACATCACATAATATCAGGAGTTGCATCAGAACATGAACCATTCAGTCATGACTTAATCAGACTGGCACGGTATATGCTTCATCATTGACATTAACCCTTTACAGGGCAAAACGTCCATTTGCGGCCGATCGCTTAAATGAGCAGATCGTCTGAAACCGCCCGATACTATTATGCATTGTAAAAATGCAATCTCTCGGCTTTCCGACACTTCTGATGGCTACTTTCGCCGATAGCTTGACACTGTGGCCGACATTTGTAAGCGCCTACTATGAATTTGAACGGACTTTTACAGATTTTTTTTTGATAGTTTTCGGGATTTTTACGCTTAGTTTTTCAAACTGGATTTCGGCGATTCTTCAAGTGATAGCCGAGATTTCGCTAGGTTCAATTTACGTGACATTAAAGGGCACGAAGTTGACTTAATCGCAGCTAGATATCAGTGAAAAGCGTTACTTTGCATTAGCAGTTGTGAGTCGGACTTTAAAGAAAGTGATTATGATTCTGAAAATGTGTTTGTAAATTGTCGTATAGATGATGGAAAATCACAAACAATATGCTGTATTTCGTAAATATTTGTATTCATATATGGATTACCGACAACAATCACGTGAGTAACATATTCTGCATGCTTTTCCCTTCATTGTGTTGTTTATTTAACTAAAATCGGTTGACTGACACCTTATTTGTGATGTTTTTACTAACGCATCCCGAAAATTTACTGAACCTGAAAAAATCTTGCCCGTTCAGAGCTAAAATATGGACAAGTGTCTGCCCTGTAAAAGGTTAAACATGAGGCAAACAGCTAACTAAAGCTATCATCTTTGAAAAAACTATTAGGAACAGAAATGGGTACTACATCATATAATATCAGGAGCTGCATCAGAACATGAACCATTCAGTCATGACTTAATCAGACTGGGGCGGTATATGCTTCATCATTGACATTAAACATGAGGCAAACAGCTAACTAAAGCTATCATCTTTGAAAAAATTATTAGGAACAGAAATGGGTACTACACGATATAGGATGAAAGACCTGGGAGTAAGAATCGGCACAGCCAGACGCGAGAGGTACATCGGGAAAACAAAGCGCCTCGTCAACCAAAACAGAACTGGCACTATTAGCCACCGGACGCTGATGCATATGCTGGGGGGAGGATCTGAGCACCTATGGACATGTCCGGAGTGCAATGAAGATACCCCAACTGATAACTGATAATATCAGGAGTTGCATCAGAACATGAACCATTCAGTCATGACTTAATCAGACTGGGGCGGTATATGCTTCATCATTGACATTAAACATGAGGCAAACAACTAAAGCTTTCATCTTTGAAAAAACTTATTAGGAACAGAAATGGGTACTACATCATATAATATCAGGAGTTGCATCAGAACATGAACCATTCAGTCATGAATTAATCAGACTGGGGCGGTATATGCTTCATCATTGACATAACATGAGGCAAACAGCTAACATAAGCTATCATCTTTGAAAAAACTATAAGGAACAGAAATGGGTACTATATCATATAAAATCAGGAGTTGCATCAGAACATGAACCATTCAGTCATGACTTAATCAGACTGGGGCGGTATATGCTTCATCATTGACATAACATGAGGCAAACAGCTAACATAAGCTATCATCTTTGAAAAAACTATTAGGAACAGAAATGGCTACTACATCACATAATATCAGGAGTTGCATCAGAACATGAACCATTCAGTCATGACTTAATCAGACTGGGGCGGTATATGCTTCATCATTGACATTAAACATGAGGCAATCAACTAACTAAAGCTATCTTTGAAAAAGCTATTAGGAACAGAAATGGGTACTACATCACATAATATCAGGAGTTGCATCAGAACATGAACCATTCAGTCATGACTTAATCAGACTGGGGCGGTATATGCTTCATCATTGACATTAACCCTTTACAGGGCAAAACGTCCATTTGCGGCCGATCGCTTAAATGAGCAGATCGTCTGAAACCGCCCGATACTATTATGCATTGTAAAAATGCAATCTCTCGGCTTTCCGACACTTCTGATGGCTACTTTCGCCGATAGCTTGACACTGTGGCCGACATTTGTAAGCGCCTACTATGAATTTGAACAGACTTTTACAGACTTTTTTTTTGGATAGTTTTCGGGATTTTTACGCTTAGTTTTTCAAACTGGATTTCGGCGATTCTTCAAGTGATAGCCGAGATTTCGCTAGGTTCAATTTACGTGACATTAAAGGGCACGAAGTTGACTTAATCGCAGCTAGATATCAGTGAAAAGCGTTACTTTGCATTAGCAGTTGTGAGTCGGACTTTAAAGAAAGTGATTATGATTCTGAAAATGTGTTTGTAAATTGTCGTATAGATGATGGAAAATCACAAACAATATGCTGTATTTCGTAAATATTTGTGTTCATGTCTGGATTACCGACAACAATCACGTGAGTAACATATTCTGCATGCTTTTCCTTTCATTGTGTTGTTTATTTAACTAAAATCGGTTGACCGACACCTTATTTGTGATGTTTTACTAACGCATCCCGAAATTTTACTGAACCTGAAAAAATCTTGCCCATTCAGGGCTAAAAAATGGACAAGTGTCTGCCCTGTAAAAGGTTAAACATGAGGCAAACAGCTAACTAACGCTATCATCTTTGAAAAAACTATTAGGAACAGAAATGGGTACTACATCATATAATATCAGGAGCTGCATCAGAACATGAACCATTCAGTCATGACTTAATCAGACTGGGGCGGTATATGCTTCATCATTGACATTAAACATGAGGCAAACAGCTAACTTAAGTTATCATCTTTGAAAAAACTATTAGGAACAGAAATGGGTACTACATCATATAATATCAGGAGTTGCATCAGAACATGAACCATTCAGTCATGATTTAATCAGACTGGGGCGGTATATGCTTCATCATTGTCATTAAACATGAGGCAATCAACTAACTAAAGCTATCATCTTTGAAAAAATTATTAGGAACAGAAATGGGTACTACACGATATAGGATGAAAGACCTGGGAGTAAGAATCGGCACAGCCAGACGCGAGAGGTACATCGGGAAAACAAAGCGCCTCGTCAACCAAAACAGAACTGGCACTATTAGCCACCGGACGCTGATGCATATGCTGGGGGGAGGATCTGAGCACCTATGGACATGTCCGGAGTGCAATGAAGATACCCCAACTGATAACTGATAATATCAGGAGTTGCATCAGAACATGAACCATTCAGTCATGACTTAATCAGACTGGGGCGGTATATGCTTCATCATTGACATTAAACATGAGGCAAACAACTAAAGCTTTCATCTTTGAAAAAACTTATTAGGAACAGAAATGGGTACTACATCATATAATATCAGGAGTTGCATCAGAACATGAACCATTCAGTCATGAATTAATCAGACTGGGGCGGTATATGCTTCATCATTGACATAACATGAGGCAAACAGCTAACATAAGCTATCATCTTTGAAAAAACTATAAGGAACAGAAATGGGTACTATATCATATAAAATCAGGAGTTGCATCAGAACATGAACCATTCAGTCATGACTTAATCAGACTGGGGCGGTATATGCTTCATCATTGACATTAAACATGAGGCAATCAACTAACTAAAGCTATCTTTGAAAAAGCTATTAGGAACAGAAATGGGTACTACATCACATAATATCAGGAGTTGCATCAGAACATGAACCATTCAGTCATGACTTAATCAGACTGGGGCGGTATATGCTTCATCATTGACATTAAACATGAGGCAAACAGCTAACTTAAGTTATCATCTTTGAAAAAACTATTAGGAACAGAAATGGGTACTACATCATATAATATCAGGAGTTGCCCGGGAAGGTTAACCCGGTCAACAAATGCCCGCAGAAGTCGGATGTGTCGGCCTAACGGCGCAAGAACGCAGCTCTGCTGTAAACAGGCACAACGCAATCACATCCGAAAAAAAAAACTCCGGATGAACGAAGAAGAAGAAGAAGATATCAGGAGTTGTATCAGAACATGAACCATTCAGTCATGACTTAATCAGACTGGGGCGGTATATGCTTCATCATTGACATTAAACACGGGGCAAACAGCTAATTAGCTTCTCTAACAACTCCATTAGACTTAACATTGAAAGCCAATTAATAAACCCTCTGGGCTGCATTCACCCAGCAGGAATCAATACTGTTGATGCCACAGTATAACTATACTATCTTCCCTGTATTTCATTCATATCGGACTGTTTACACACCATTTGGCAACACAAACTTTTGTAGCCCAAGAGCATCATTCTGCACTGGTGTAAACCACCCTTTTGCGTTTCCCTCTTATCAACAAGAAGCTGTGTTCAAGTTTTATTTTATTTTGTGTGCTTTATATCGCTTTTTATCTGTCTGTGTTGTTCTATCTTGACAAAGGTTCTAGAACTGAAACGTCGGCAGTGTTTTGTTGTCCTATAATACTTGTTTTATTTTAATACTTCAATATTATATATCTATTTCTGGGAAGGTTAACCCGGTCAACAAATGCCCGCAGAATTTGGCCTAACGGCGCAAGAACGCAGCTCTGCTGTAAACAGGCACATGGCAATCATGTCAGAAAAAAACTCCAGATGTACGCAGAAGAAGAAGAAGAAGAAGATTATATTTATTGTTTCTCATTTTTGATGTCACACTGTTTTCACCTGTATATTGAGTTTTTTGTAAGGTATGTACATTGTGTCTGTCTTTAGTATGGTTGTTCGTTTCGCATGAACTAAATATACTTAATTGTTTGCAATTCATAACTAAAGCTATCATCTTTGAAAAAGCTATTAGGAACAGAAATGGGTACTACATCATATAATATCAGGAGTTGCATCAGAACATGAACCATTCAGTCATGACTTAATCAGACTGGGGCGGTATATGCTTCATCATTGACATTAAACATGAGGCAATCAACTAACTAAAGCTATCATCTTTGAAAAAACTATTAGGAACAGAAATGGGTACTACATCATATAATATCAGGAGTTGCATCAGAACATGAACCATTCAGTCATGACTTAATCAGACTGGGGCGGTATATGCTTCATCATTGACATTAAACATGAGGCAATCAACTAACTAAAGCTATCATCTTTGAAAAAACTATTAGGAACAGAAATGAGTACTACATCATATAATATCAGGAGTTGCATCAGAACATGAACCATTCAGTCATGACTTAATCAGACTGGGGCGGTATATGCTTCATCATTGACATTAAACATGAGGCAATCAACTAACTAAAGCTATCATCTTTGAAAAAACTATTAGGAACAGAAATGGGTACTACATCACATAACATCAGGAGTTGCATCAGAACATGAACCATTCAGTCATGACTTAATCAGACTGGGGCGGTATATGCTTCATCATTGACATTAAGGGTACACAAAGTTCTAAACAGGGAGTTAAAAGACAGAAGGTGAAGACACAGACCTTGGCACATCAGTAAATAAAGTTCTTTTGATGCAAACCAATAACACCCCAGATCTATTAAATGTACATAGCTTTCAAAAGACAATTCCAGCATGTGATTACTATTGTCTTGCGTTATTGGTGTTACATTTGTCATAATTAAAAAAAAGTAGTTCCATGGCATAAACAGCAATATTCTAGATCACTGCATGATGGTTAGCAAATGTACTGCTTAGTCTATGTAATATGTCACTGCCCTTGGATTTGCAACATTCACAACAATCGTAATGACATTCAAATCCCAATAAAGGCACAATTAATAACAGGCTTTATAAATAAAGAATGAAAGCATGTGCCTGCATTAAGACATGTCATCTACTGCTTCAGAACAGAAACCATTCAGTCATGACATTATCAGACTGGGGCGGTATAAACTTCATCATAAGCTTCAGAATAGCTTCTTTCACACTAACCAATACTCATTTCTATGGCAGCAAATGGAGTTGTCATAGAACCCTCCCTATGGTGGTTGAGGCAGAAATTCAAGTATCTAGGCACATGGATAATATCAACATGGCAGATGTATGAACAGGGATAAACAAAACCGGACAAGCAGAAACTGCCTTTTATAAAATGAAGAACATCTTAAGCAACAAATCCTTTAACTGGAGGTTAGAAATGGCAAGATGTGGAGAAGCAGGATAGCCCGAGCTAGACGACAAAAAACTTGATGATGATGTATCAATTCACATTCACCACAGACAACAGTGTATGTACATTAAACATTTACCATCAACTGTTTCAGGACAGTAACCATTCAGTCATGACAGATCAGACTGGGGCGGTATGTTCTTCATCATAAGTTTAACAGCATATATTCTTTTATACTAACCAATATTGATTTCCTTGGCAGTTAACACAGAAATCACACCTCAACAATGATAGCTTCAATTACAGATGGTATTTAACTGCACTAAGCCACATAGCTATTGCTTCAGAACAGAAACCACTCAGTCATGAAATTATCAGACTGGGGCGGTATGAACTTCATCATAACTTGTATATACTTTCATACCAAATTCATTCTAGGCAGTCATCACAGGCATCAAACCTCATTAACCCCGGGAAGGTTAACCCGGTCAACAAATGCCCGCAGAAGTCGGATGTGTTGGCCTAACGGCGCAAGAACGCAGCTCTGCTGTAAACAGGCACAACGGATGAACGAAGAAGAAGAAGAAGAAACCTCATTAATAAAAAGCACGATCTATCTGCATAAAGACACACATCTATTGGTTCAGAACAGAAACCATTCAGTCATGACATTATCAGACTGGGGCGGTATACGCTTCATCATAAGTTTACCAACATACCTTGTATATTCTTTCATACCATGCAAGAGTCAAGCAGTCAACAAACCCCATTAACAAAAGCATGCATTACAGATCTATATGCATTAAGTCACACATCTATGGCTTCAGAACAGAAACCATTCAGTCATGACATTATCAGACTGGGGCGGTATATGCTTCATCATAAGTGTAACACCATATATTCATTCACACTAACAAATACTTATTACCATGGCAGCAAACAGAAATGGTCACCTCACCAACTGAGTGTCACTGCTACACTCAAGGGTCTGGAGAAGGTCATGATAACAGGGAAGATGGACATAAGAAGAACATGCTGGACAGTTTGATTGAGTGATATGATAAATGATTAACGGTCAATTTGATCAAGGATACACAACATACAATTGCCTGCGCCGATGACGATATACCAAAACGACTAAGGGTGGTACACATTATAGGCACAGAAATCTATCCGAAAATAACAATATACTAAAATAGCTAAGGGTGGTACAGATTACTCAAGCAGTCAACACAAGCATCAAACCCCATTACAGATATGCATTACAGATCTATATGCATTATATACTGATATATCCGAAAATAGCCCAAACTAACAATTCACACAGAGCCATTAGCCACAAACCTTCAATCAGCGTAGACATGGCCAGCAGGGCATCCTCCTGCACTCCGCCAGCCTTGCCGCTAGTTGACTGAAACATTCTCAACAGAGCAGTCATGATTTGGTCGGAAATCTTGGGGGCATCTTCCGGTGTCACCTTTCGTAGTACACTCTGTGGGTTACATTAACATTTGTTTTATGACACATTTATTACTAAAAGAAATTATAGACAAGAAAAGCAACATGACTGGTCTCCCTAAAACAGACAGAGATAAAGATGGAAGATGTAGAAGATGGAATGAACAAACTTTATTGTCAAAGATTTCAGAACTGGGCATACAGGCTCATCTAGCATTCTGCCCTGCTCACCTTTTATATATCAAATCCTTCTCACATCCCTCATAAGATTAATGTTAAATAATCAGAAGATACAACCTGAAATAGGGGAAGAACAATGCGGGTTTGTAGAAGGAAAGGGTACAGTAAATGCTGTGTATGTGCTGCGAACAGTTATTGAACGTGCTATAGAAGTAAACAAGGATATACATCTTTGCTTTATTGACTATATAAAGGCTTTTGATAGCATTAGACATGTCAGCATGGTGGATATGCTTGCAGATCTACAAATTGATGGGAAAGACATTAGACTTATAAAAAACATATATTGGAAACAACAAGCTGCAATAAGGATTGATAATGAAGTGGGACAATATCAGCCTATTAAGAGAGGTGTTAGGCAGGGATGTTTGATGTCTCCAGATCTTTTTTCCCTATCCAGTGAAAATATTTTCAGAAATGTAGAGGATATAAATGGAATCAGCATTGGAGGACAAAACATCAATAACATTAGATATGCAGATGATGCAGTATTAATTGCAGACAATGCGCAGGACCTGCAACAATTAGTAGATGCGGTTGTTGTACACAGTGAGCAACTGGGGTTAGAATTAAATTGTAAAAAGACTCAGGTTATGGTCGTCAGTAGGAAGGAAGAAGTGCCACAATGTAATATACAAGTAAATGGAAATATTCTTCAACAAGTGAATCGGTACAATTATCTTGGAACAGTTATAACATCTGATGGGAGATGCCTTGAAGAGATTAGAACAAGAATCGCCATGGCGAAAGTAGCCTTTGGCAAGATGAAAAACATTCTGACCAATAAAAAGATGTCAATTGAAACGAGAAAAAGAGTGTTGACGGGCTACATAGAGCCTGTTCTTTTGTATGGATGTGAAACTTGGACAATGAGCAGTCAAGCTGAAAAGCATCTGATGGCTGCAGAAATGTGGTTTCTGAGGAAAATGCAAAGAATACCATGGACAGACAGAAAAACCAATGACCAAGTACTACAGGAGACAAATGAACATCGTAAACTGATTAGAGAAATTAGACGTAGACAGTCAAAATTTTTTGGACATGTTATGAGAAGAAATGGATTGGAGAACTTAGTGACAACTGGCAAGATCGAGGTGAACAGACCAAGAGGAAGACCGAGAGGAAAATACCTGGATGGCTTGGCCACATGGCATGGACGAGACAGGAACACTGAGCTGATCCACGACACTGGTGATCGAGTGAAATGGCGAGTCATGACCGCCCACGCTTTCTGGCATGGCACATGATTGATTGATTGAATCATAATATATGCACAATAAATACACAGAAGGGGGTAATGGAGAATAAAAAAGGTAATATCTAGTTGGCCAAATAATAATTATCAACACGTTACTTGTAATACGGGCAAAGTAAATATAGAACCAGTTTATACTTTGTATTCTGTAGTCATTTTTATAGGTTTATGTGAGTATGTAATCGGAAAAAAACTGTAAAAATGGATTTCTGTGTGTGACTGTGTTGGTGTTGTCTTGAAAGATTGCTTTCCCCAAGATGAGCTATGGAGTTTGTTAGATTTGTTTTGTATAGAAAAAGGAGATGGAGCCAAGAGACTAAGAGCCAAGAGAATAAAATCAGTGCGTCAGAGACAGCAAGCAAAAGAGAGATGAGGCAAAGACAGGACAGAAGACAAACCAAAAGGAAGAGAGACAGAGTGAGGAATCGAGAGACAGAATGAGGTTGACGGTAATGATGATCAATCTGACTATTCTGCTAAAAATGTTGCTCCCCGTACATATTACAACAAATAGGGCTTGGACACAGCTGTGTTCAGGCTCCAGACATCAATTACAGACGGTAGCCATAAAGACTAAATTGTATGTACAACTGTACCCACATCAGCAAATACACCTACCTGCCCTAAGATAATCAGACCAGGGTAGTATATTTCAATCAACACAGCACAACATGTCTATCCCTAACCATTAACATGCACCAGAAGCAAGTAAACAAACAAAACTCTGCCTCACCTGTAATGTGGCACACAGCAAGGACTGTAAATCGTAGTACTGTACTCGTTCATTGGTGGACTGAATGGCACCCTGCAGATAGAGCAGACACACGGCATCAGTCAAGTTACCACACACTGCATCAGTCAAGTTACCACACACGGCATCAGTCAAGTTACCACACACAGCATCAGTCAAGTTACCACACACGGCATCAGTCAAGTTACCACACACGGCATCAGTCAAGTTACCTTAGTTGTCATTATTTTGTTTCAGTGTTCTCTTTGAACTCAAGCGTAGTCCATATATATGCTACTTCCAAGGCACTGATTTTTGCGTGTGGATTCGCTTTCCCTATTACCAGTGTCCCTCACCATCAGGCGAACCCACTCTGAATTCTGAGGAACTTATAATTTATGCCCCAAAGTCTAGGACCAGATTTGAGTCCAACTGACCGGTGTAGGGTTTGTTATCTTCCAATGCAGCCCTCAACTCACACCAAGCCTTCCTTTTGTGTGTTGTCCTGCAATTGCCTCCATGTCCTTACTTTCTGGAGACATGGTCGTGACTGGTTGCATTATGTGGTTTAAGCTTTCTTTCTAGGGGACGAAGCAGCTAATCCCCTCAGTTGTCTTGTACAAGGTAGGTTACACTGTTACTACTCTCTGCTTCCCTTACAACCCCAGTAAGACCTGGGCAGCATGTCACAAATACCAACTGTGACATGGAAGACAGATCAGCCAGCTTCCAAGCTGCATTAGGGATCAGGTGACACCAGAAGTCAATGTGCTGTAGCCATGATCAGAACCTATCATATCACAGAAACATCTGTCACTTGATGACTTAATAAACCGGATATTGCTTACAATGTTTGTCAGTCTTCAGCTTTTCACACACATCTTTGTCTTTCTCTGCCTCTTGTCAAGTTTTTTCACCCGACATAAGCTTAATTTGTTCCAGCACAACCGGTGATATTCCCCACACATTGTGTCTTCTCCTGATGGTTTTAATGAGTCACCTGATAACAGTGTTTGTTCTAAGTTGGTTCTAAGTGTTTGTTTTCTTCTATGTACATGATGATCTTATTTACAAAACCACATTTCCCCCACCTCCAGTTTCCTCCCCATTTCATCACTGATTGCCCAGCATGTGCATTCATACAGAAGACAGAGAGACAGTGGCACCACTGTTATTCATCTACAACTGGCAATCAGCATAGACCAAATGCAGGAAATGTGCTAACAGGTCTACTACGGTAAATATAACAAGAAAGAGGTGAAAACTGGAATTAGAAAATGCCAACCTCAATAGCCTTCTATTTTATAAACTGCAATAGGTGGAAAACTTTGACATCTATTGAAGTGGTGGCAGGAACGTTCACACTACTCACTTATCTCTGCTTGTGAACCCTCACTACATAAGGTGCTGTGAACTGCACTAGCTAGTACAGCTGTCATGTATTGAAATTCCCTACAAAAAGGGTTTCCCTCCCGCTTATCTAGTCTCCCTCCCTAAAACAGGCATCATGATATATCTCCCTGGCAAGTATCAGCTGCCAGCATAAGATTTACAAATAAAATATCTCTGATGTATTTAAAAAACTGTAAGAGCACAAGACAAGTAGAAGACAATCATGTAAGAGGTAGATAGTTTCAACAGCAAGTAACCAAACGCAGACAGCAATGCTGGACTACTATAAAAGCAAGAGAAAGAACATGCAAGAAATCTGTTACAGCTGATATCCAATGTCAAGAGGCAAATTATTTTTTGGCGCTTGCTCACTTTGAACTCAAGCGTAGTTCATACACACTACTTCTAGTAGTGCTGAATTTAATTTTGCATGTGGATTTGCTTTCCTTATTAACATCATATCGCCATTAGGCGAACTCAATCCGGCTTCCCAAGTCAAGGGTGATAGGTCAACATTTTAGTCCAACTGTCCGGTGATAGGGTTGAACCCCTTATCTCTGCATCAGCACACCGGATGTTTAAGAACATGCGTTCTTATCCATTTGGTCATGCTGACCTACCAATTGGATCTGAATGCCAGTTTCAAGAAAAGGTTTATAAAACAGGCAGCACACAAATGAATATGTATCTTACCTCCATAGATAATACCCGTTCCAACTTTTCTAAGATGATCATTGTAGTTTTCTGTACAATCACATAGCAGTCCTGAAAGGCAAGCAAACACACCATTAACACTCTGGAAACATTATTTATGTCTATCGAGACCATTTCCCAATTTTTACAACAAGAGGAATCTCATTAACTGACTTTACAATAGGTGTCATCATAATTTTCCAGTCTTCACAACACCACCAAAAATCACAATAAATAGTTAAGTTAGTCGTGGCTCCTGGTCTAGGAACAAACATCACAAAGCTATAACAATACTCAAATTGGGGTGGCAGATATTCATCATGTGAACCCAAACAATAACTTTACAAATTACAGATACCACCATATGTGATTTGTTTAAAATAATTTCATAGATCTGGCGTATAAGAATTTCACAAAGAAAAAATAGATAAGTTTCTTCACTTGACGTGCATACGGTATTCAAGAAAGTCATTAAAAGTCAAAAGCTGCAATTTTACATTCAGTAGTTGCCATTGCCGGCTTCGTGGCTTAGAGGTTATGACTTTTCTCCGTAATCTTGTATACTCTCGTAACTTACGGGGTATGTAAGCCAGCCGCTCAGAAAGCAATGGCAAACTACTGAGCGTAATCTTGCCAAGATATCAACATACAGCTGAAAGATGCTGGTGTTGACAGTGATGCCCTGTAAAGGTTAAGCAAGAAAAAAAAAAGTTTGCCATTGATTTCTGAATGAGACGTTTAAGTGGCCGCTGCTTGGAATGAACCCATATCCAGCCACCAGCACACAGTGCCATAAACCTCTGTCGTGCAGATCTATAGGTCATACTTTTTTAAAGTTAGTTGCATATCCTTTACAGGATGTTGCAGTCAACCCCACCATTTTCTGGCCATTTGTGATGTCTTGGAACGTTTAAGTTCAATAGTTTGTCATTGCTTCCTGAACAACCGGCACACATACCACGGTTTAGAGACCAACACAATGTGGCCTGCTGCCAAATCGTCTTCATATATGTCGAGAGCAGTAGGCGGGATTACAAATTACATCCGTAACCCCTTCACCATAAACCGGGCAAGTCATAAAACAAACACTAATCGAGACAACAGTGCACACTCAACTACAGGTGTGAAACAAAAGACCTGATTCCACTGTACAGAACATTACCTTTGGACTGTTCTTCACCAACTCCATCAAAGCTTCGTAGGCGGCATTGCGTAAATTATGCTGGTTTCCATCAGGTCTGAAACAAACAGCAAAACATGTTACCAACATCCAGATAGGTTGAACAGAAATCCTCTGACAGGGTGTCTAGCAGCTGGCAGGGTGTCTAGCAGCTGGCAGTGCCTATCACTACCAAAGAGATAAGGGTTGAGTTGAGTCAAGAACGAACTACTTCTGAAGTTCAGGATGTAGCACTTATGTGAGTGTCCTGAGTTGTGATGTTTTTTTTTACTCTTTGGTAGTGATATTTGATATTTAGTCTTCTTGCACAAGGATTTAAAAAAAAAAAAAAAGAGAGAGAGATACAGTGGGAAAGGCACGTAAAAATCATACAGGGGTTGGAAATTGCAAAAGCAGTAGGCAATACATTAGCTGTATAACATAAGGATAGACATGTAGAACAAAGCTGAACCATCAACTTCAAACTGACCTTTCTTCTCTAATAAGTCTGATCAACATGATTATTATGGCTGTTGATCTTCACTACTCCATCAACAGAGTCCAGCATAACAGCGTAGATAGCAACAGATACCCAGAGACAAGAAAATGCTAAAGCGTTACCCAACAGCCATGTTTTAGAATTAACTTCTGGCTTCTTGTGTATACAAACTGACTGCACCCCCAAACAAGTGCCTCAGAAAGACTAATCAGAAGCTCACAAAATTCACTTCCAGAGTTTTCTCTCATCACTGGCAAATGATGTCAAGGACTAGTAGAAACAAGCTGTCTTGTCACTCAACCACCATGCTAAATGACAATGTCTCCCCACACAACTAAATCAACAATATTCTTGCTCGTTCCTCTCCTGAAAGAGTCAGCTACGCCCCATTATGTGTCAGACTTCAGCATGAATTTGTGTCAAGTTTTTTCCCCCATAACAGATTCCATCAAAGGTAACGGGCTTCATTTATCCAAGAGTAGGTTCTTTCCTAGGTGTGTGCCAGGACTGTGGCTTTATGGCCCACTCTGTGCAATTTCTAACTGCAGTGTAATATTTCTCATAGCCCAGAAGTGAAGCAAAGAACAGTAATATGGGACTAGCCACAAAACAGACAGAAAACCAGCTGCACAATCGAACCAACCAAGTCAAAAGAAAAGGGAAAGAAAAATACCTCGGCCAACCGAGTCAAAATGGCAGTCTGAATCCCGACTTACCCCCCCATTCCCGCAAGCATAAGCGTCACATCAAGCAATATTTGTTAGTTAGTTAATCGCAAATAAAGCCATAACCTACAGCAGCAGAAGAACAGCAACAAGAGCCCAAGGTAGATGAAACTATGTCTGTTCCCAAACGCCATGTTCTAGAAATCACTTCTGACTCTTCATGTAGACAGATTGAGGCACACTGCAGTCTCAGACAAGTGCCTCAGAAAGACTAATCAAAAGCTCACAACATTCACTTCAGGGTTTGCTCTCATCACTGGCAACATGTTCGTGATATGGCAGAATATATCATTGAACAAACACACTACCGCAGTACACCAGAACAAGTTTAAGCATGAGCATGTCCTTTACAGCCATGGCAACAATTACTCCCCATGCCCAAAGTCCCTAAGAAATCATCAATCTTCTTCATTATTCTTCTTCCAAGGAAGCTATACCCGTTATGTAACTCATAGAAGACATATAAGAGCAATCTCTAGGGCAGTGGTTCTCAATCGGTGGGGAATTTCCCCCTAAGGGGGAATTTCATGGTTTCCAAGGGGGAATTAAGATTATTTCAAGATGGCGTTCTAGTAAGAACCGATTACTTGATATTGTTTTTCTCTTCATGCTTTACGGTTTTGTACGTCTTACCCTTCTAAAATTCATTTTATAAAGTAAGTAAACCCACAAATCACGTTTTATGTGAACGTCTAGACTTGCTTTAGTATGTGCTATTAAATTTAGTTTCTATTATTACATATACTGTGAAAAAAAAAGGGGGGGGGGGGAGAGATTTTTAGGTAGGAAATATGAAAGGGGAGGAATGAATTTCTGAAAATATGGTGAAGGAGGGCACGGGACAAATTTTTAGGTAGGAAATACGAGAGAGAGGGGGGGGGAGGAGATGATGTTCTGAAATTATGGTGAAGGGGGCCACAGGCTCTAGGGGTTATGCTGATATCAGAGTAGACACCGTGTCTGTATGTCTGTACCCAACAGTCATGTTCTAGAATTAACCTCTGACGACTCATGTACAAACCTACACTGCCTGTTTCACACTGCAATCCCGGACAAGTACCTCAGAAAGACTAATCAAAAGCTCACAACATTCACTTCAGGGTTTGCTCTCATCACTGGCAATATGTTCATGATATGACAGAAGTATACTATTGCTTTGTCACAAAACCACCACGTCATTTGGCAATCAGATCTCCCCACACACATGACCTTATGAAATCATCAGTCTTCTTTCTTGTTTCTCTAAAGAGGCATTAAGCTACACTTAGCTGTGCCCAACAGACGTCACTGGGCCCAGATTCAGCATTTCCCAGGACAGTTCATAAAAAGAATCAGGCTCAATGGGCAAGTTCTCTCCTAACAATGTTGCCAGGGCCCAGGCTTCATGGCCTACCCATTGTTATTTCCAATAGAAATGTGATTTTCACTGAGACCCATAGGTAAGCAAAGAACAGTAACTATTAACTTATGGATGTCAAAGAGCTGTCTCAAGAGGGTTGTTGTGACACCTACTACCCAACCCCATAGAAAACTGGCTGCCAAAACCCAATCATGAACAAGTCTAAACAACAGCAGTGAAATATAACTCAGCCAAACAAGATGAAAGGGGGCTCTCTTCGCAGAAAATTGACACAGTGCGGAGAATGTAGTAAGGATAGCTGACATACCTATCTTCACACAAGCATATGTATCTATGTCAAGCAAACAAAACCATGACCTCCAGATAGAAGACAATATCTGTACCCACCAGCCATGTTACAGAATGTACATCGTGTGGACGACTAAACTGCCTGTATCACACACACTGCTGTCCCAGACAAGTGCCTCAGAAAGACTAATCACAAGCTCACAACATTCACTTCAGGGTTTTCTCTCATCACTGGCAACATTGTCTTGGCATCATCCCAGTACTGTCAGCCAGTCACATGGCCGAATAGATAAGAGTGTAAACTCAGAAACTTTGGTGCACTGATGCCAAGGAAGGGGGATTTCTCCCTACACTGTGGCATTTGGACTTCAACGTTGCCTACTTGTCCTTGACTTGGGGATATAAATTACAAGTACCGCAGAAGTTGGGAGTGGATTCGCCTGATAGCGAGATGGTAATAAAGAAAAGTTGGCCCACACAAGTCAGTCCAGTGTGGACTGCGCTCAACTTCAAAGTGATCATGCCCAATATATTTTTTTAAAATCACAATATTTCACTTTTTTGCTGTTGCTCACTTGCTTTCAACTCGAGCGTAGCCCACAAGCGTGCTACTACTAGGGAGTGCACTGGACTGATTATTGAGTGCTGATTAGTTTTTCCTTTTACCAATGTTGCAATTTACATCCCCAAGACAAGGACAAAAAGGAACAAACTCCCTACCGCAGTAAACCAGAGAAAGTTTAAGCACAAGCTTGTTATTCTTTTCGGCCACAAAGATTTCCTATCATGTCACTAAACACCCATGCCATATGGCAACCATTTCTCTCCAAGCCAAAAGTCCCTAAGAAATCTTTCTTGAGGTATTTAAGCTATATCTACTTATATAACTCTCAGAGGTGTGTCAGTGTAATCACTAGGGGGTTACGCTGATGTCATTAGCACAGAAACCCTGCCTTGTTCTAGAATTAACTTCTGACTCCTCATGTACACACCTAAATGACTGGTACAATGCAATCCCGGACAAGTGCCTCAGAAAGACTAATCAAAAGCTCACAGCATTCACTTCAGGGTTTCCTCTCATCACTGGCAACATGTTCAAGATATGACAGAAGTATACCATTACTCTCTCACAAAACCAGCTCGCCATTTGGCAATCAGATCTCCCTACACACATGTCCATAGGAAATCATCAGTCTTCTTCCTTGTTTCTGTGAGGAGGCATTAAGCAACACTTAGCTAGGCCCCTCCGACGTCACCGCTTCAGCACGCACTTGTGTACAATCGACTTTCCCTAGACACTGTATCCAAGGTATCAGGCTTCACCCACCAATGAGTAGGTTCTTTCTTAACAATGTTGCCACGGCACAGGCTTTATGGCCTACTCTTGGCCATTTCCAACAGAAATGTGATTTACACCGGGACCCATAGGATAAACAAAGAACAGTAACTATGTAACTTACGGATGTTGAAGAACCGACCCACTACCCCATCACATAGAAAACTGAAGAGGGTTGTTGTGGCACCCACTACCCCATCACATAGAAAACACTGCCAAATCCAACCAATTATCAACAAGTCTAAAGAGCAGGAGTGAAATATAACAGTCAACCAAGATAACAGGAGGCTCTCTTCCCAGAAGAGTGAAACACTACAGAGAAAGTAGTAAGGATAGCTGAGGTCCCTATCTTCACACAAGCATGTGTATTTTTATGTCAAGCAAACAAAACCATGCCGCAGAGCTGTACAAGAGCAACAAGACCGCCAGATAGAAGACAATATCTGTACCCAACAGCCACGTTACAGAACGTACATCGTGTAGACGACTACACTGCCTGTATCACCCTGCTGTCCCAGACGAGTGCCTCAGAAAGACTAATCACAAGCTCACAGCATTCACTTCAGGGTTTTCTCTCATCACTGGCAACACTGTCATGGAACTATCAGTCCATGCCATATGGCAACCATGTCTCTCTACGCCCACAGTCACTAAGAAATCATCAATCTTCTTCCCCATTCTTTTTCCGAGGGAGTTAAGCTATACCTAGTTATGCATCTCATACCATGCATGTCAGCGTAATCACTTGGAGGCTACACTGATGTCAGCACAGTTAGGAGAGGTTTCGTCATCTGCTAAGAGTAAAACCACCTATTCCTATGTGCATTCAGACCTACACAATGTAATGGTTCTAGCACTTCAGACACACAGTAGGTTCCTGCTTCAAAACATGATTTCTGTAAAAAGAGAATTAGAGACAGAAACGACTAAAAGAAAAGACATGGAAGGCGCTGCAGGATATCGCAAGACAGTAGGGCTTGGAGAGGGTTTAAGGGCCTAAATTACATTAGGGGATACAAAGCATAAGGTCATTTTGCTTTCCCCTTATTCTATAAGGCTTGCGTAAAAATGCAATTTATGTGATTCAAACCTAGACCCGAGGCAGAAAATGTAACCTCAAAGACAATGTAATTTTTTCTTTTGCGTTCATCCGGAGTGTTTTTTCGGACGTGATTGCGTTGTCCCTTTTTACAACAGAGCTGCAATACTTGCGCCTTTCGCAGACACATCAGACTTCTGTGGGCATATATTGACCGAGTTAACCTTCCCGGGCAGACAATGTAATATCAAAATACTTGTTTCACCATGTTGTTTTTCCGTTCATGAACTTTGTCAGTTGCCACGACAGCCTCTTCTTACTCACTGGAAAATCATGAACATTTGGCGAGACCATCAATGACAGAGAAAGTATGCGCCCACTTAACAGTTACACCCACAACTGGTACAGGACCCAGTTACAAGTACTGATCAGTGCTCAAAACCACACGGAAAAGGCCGTCCTACCTGTCTGCAGTCTGCAGCAACCTCTCCACAATCACCTCAAAGTAATTGGAAAGACAATAGGTATCAGGTTCGGCACAGTCGTCTGGTGTTTCTGCGTTCTCATAGGCAGCCTCTGCCAGACTAGAAAATGCCTGCAAGGAATCCACAATAGAGGGTTACACTTTTATAATAGTCTCAATATTTTTACATGCATCTATAAATTGTAACCACAGGCAAGCCAAAATAAAGGTTAACACTTCAGACTAAACACAGTATTTATACATCTTAAAACGCTCAAATGTCGACAGGGTCGACTTCATTGCACCGGGATTTTGTCCCATATGGCTTAGTCTCTCCGCAGCGCAGAAAGCGTCGCACACAGCATGAGCTCCGTAGCGACAGTGACGATTCTCAGTTGTCTCCGAAAAAATTTACTTGTGAACCGAATGGCGCGGCCCTGAATCAAACCCACAACCTTCAGAGCCCGAGTCAGGCGGCTTGACCACTTCGCCACGGAGACTCCCATTTCTTAATACATCTATAAATTGTAACCATAGTGAAGACAATACAGAGCTAACCTTCAGACTACTCATAATATTTATACATCTATAAATTGTAACCACGGGGAAGCCAAAGAAACTTCAAATTACTCACAATATTTTCACAAGTGTCTATAAATTGTGTCACAAGGAAGCCAGAAGAGAGTTAACCTTTAGATTACTCAATATTGACATAAATATCTATAACTTGTGTCACTGTGAAGCCAGAAGCGAGGTCACCTTTGAGACTACTAACAATATTCACACAAATGGTGTACATTTATCAGGAGGAAGGCGGCCTCAAGAAGTTTGGGAATCACTGGTGGGCAGAGAGATCATGGCAATTAGAAACTACTGCTTCCTCAATCTGATGAATCCCTGGCCATGAATTTCTGCACTTTCAGGCCGTATCCTAAGTAGTGTAACTGGCTCGTCTATTTTGTCATTCCAGAGTTGGCAATCAATCAAATTTACTTGTTCATATATTTATGTTAATTTCATTTCAATGTAGATTATTACAGTAACCAAACCTGGTTATTATTTTCACAATCTGCAATCATACAACCTTGCCACCATCTACTTTATAGGATAAATGTAATCACAATGTTTGTGGGTTCACTATTCCAGGAGAACAAAAAAAGACGCTTTCACTTGCCAAGACAAACACATCACTTACCCAGCAGACATTGCTGGCAACTCTAGGCTCTGCCACCAGGCCTTCTACCAGAGCATTCAGCAAGGGAGTTAGGCATGTCTCGTGCAGCACAGAGTCTGGTAAGAGTTCGCACACCCGCCCCACAGTCCAGGCAGCAGTGTCTCGAACCACCACACTGGGATCTTTCAGGAGCTCAATCAGCATGGGCATGGCCTGCTCCACAATTGGTTTCATCTTCTCTGGATCGGGTCCTTCCAAGATTGAACCTGTTGACACAGAAGACAAGACCATGAAACAGACAATGACAAACATTTTCTCTGGATCGGGTCCTTCCAAGATTGAACCTGTTGAAACAGAAGACAAAGACAATGAAGCAGACACTGACAAACATTTTCTCCGGATCGGGTCCTTCCAAGATTGAACCTGATGAAACAGAAGACAAGAAAATGAAGCAGACACTGACAAACATTTTCTCTGGATCAGGTCCTTCTAAGATTGAACCTGTTGACACAGAAGACAAGACAATGACCACATATTTTCTGCATAAGCTTGGTCGCAAATAGATATTAAGGCCGTCTTCTGGTAATATACCAATAATAACCCACATGTTTACAAAAGTCCATTTTTGGACACGTAATGAGAAGAAATAAATTGGAGAACTTGGTGACAACTGGCAAGATTGAGGGGACAAGAACAAGGCAGAGAAGTAAATTCAAGATTGGCAAATCAGCCAAGTGCACATCTGGACTGGCACCGTGGACAGCAGATCACATACTCCAAGACTGCCTGAAATACAAAACATCTAGGAAAACCTTCTGGCCTAGGGAAACAACAGTGGATACACCTCTATGCACCACTGAACTAATAATGACAGTGATGTTCATACAAGAGACAATATTGCAGTTCAAGTGAATGAAAGAAGAGTGAAACAGCCCTAGAAGTAAGATAGCAGGGAATACAAAACCAAATAGAGGACAGATTAGAAACAGATAAAAATTGAGAAAATAATATTCAAATACGCAAAAAAAATGTCAATTTGTCGATATAAATTCATTTATTTGGTCGTTTCGGGATTCGAGATTTAAATATTGAGCACAACCCACTACTGGCAATGCTGCTCATATTATGGTATGGATGTAAGGCACATCCACGTCAATGTGGAAGCACTAGACCTTAGGTTCATACCATAATACGATCAGCGTTGCCAGTAGTGGGTTGTGCTCAATATTTAGATATAAATTCAGTAAAGCAACTTTTTTTTGTAGTTCACTTCTCATTCAAAGTAACTGAAAAATCTACACCATCAAACAGCACAGAAAAACTTACCAAAAGCCATAACAGCAGCGTCCCTGTACCGCCAGTCCTCGTTGCGAATGTTGTCTCTGACGAAGGGCAGTACGTGTGGGACGACATCATCCTCGCAGCAGGTAGCCATCAGCATCAGACAAACACCAGCGGCTTTGCATGGATTCCACTCATCATCATCATCATGTTCTTCCTGCATAAAAGTACAAGATATGGTAGAATGTGAAACATGTATCAGCTGTTTGTGTTCCTAACTTTTATACTGCATGCATTTGAGGAGTGATTGTGGCTGCTACCATTTCGGCAGACAAGCAGCACACACATACATACGCAGAGAGACAGAGAAAGAGAGATGACTGACACACGGGTGTGCACGCATGCAAGAAGACATGGTGAGAGAGAGACACACACAAGCAAGAGAGAGAGAGACAAGACAAACAAACATAGGCAGACACAGCTTGTATAGCATAAACATATTGTCAGATTTCATTACCATGCAATAACAAAACAGTAGAGAATCACAAATACACCATCGCGACAGAAATTATCAGTGAAAAAGGCAGGAGTGGAAGAAGAGAAATGAAGCTAGACAGGGTAGAGGTGTGCATTTATATGAAATAATGATCAACCCTCTTCCCTCTGCTGCGTTCATCTGGGTCTTTTTTCGGATGTGATTGCATTGTGCCTTTTACAGCGGAGCTGCGATACTGCGCCTTTAAGCCGACACATCCCAGGGATTCATACTTTCCACGTAATGAATTTGCTATCCAAGCAATATTCCATTTTGTGGCACTGGGACGCTTTTGTCACCGACATACCTGTGGCATGAAGTGTGACAGGCTAAGAACTTCTTCACGCACCTTTAGATGTCAACCTGAATGTAGTTAAAGAAAGCTGAAGCTGCAGTCAACTTGAGCTTGCTGATATCTCCATGGAGCTTGTCCTCAAATGAAGCAGGCGTGGGCCAAAATTCTCTGTTCTCCATATATTGGGCACTCCTGCAGCAAGCGTCTAGCTGTCATTTTACCAGTTCTACAATTACATTCATCAGTATCTATCTTTAGTTTATTAAACAAGTTGTATTTCAGCCTAACCCTCTTCCTGGCTAGCAGATATCTCTGGTACCTGTATGATAATGAGGCGGAGTTTGACCCAGAACCATGTTGATGACTGAACTATAAATGTGTTGGCAAGTCAGTACCTCAACAAATGGCCATGTACGTCCCATGTGCCTGGTCAACTGGCGCAGGCGTTCATGTGTGTCTAGGGGTCTGGGTCCTTGGTGTTCTGGATCAGCGCTGATATTCCTCCATGCCATCGTCTTGGAGGTATATGTTGCTCGCTCTAACAATATCACACTCTGGCCAACACAATATCACACTCTGGCCAACACAATATCACACTCTGGCCAACACAATATCACACTCTGGCCAACACAATATCACACTGGACTCAACTCTGAGCAGGCATACACAACTATAACTACACTTCATATACATCATCTTCAGACAACCACATTCAATGAAATCAGGACATTTTAAAAAATGGCAATTTGGGCACAAAAGGAAATGTTTAACTCATGGATGATCATACAAAAGGCAATACCTGTTTAGCCAGAGTCACCAGCAGTATAGGAACAAGGTACTGCAAGGCTCCCTTAGCATAAAACATAGATGTGCGCTCCGGTGGGCGACCTTGTTCTGTGGCCTGCATCAACAAAATACGCAGTAGTTAAAAAATGTTTTCCAGAAAACACAATGAAAATGTTTACACATTTGTGAGTATATACAAATATGTGGTTAGCACCATATAAACAAAACAAAAAAAATGATCTTCTACTTAATCGACGTTGCTGTCAGAAGAAAAGTTATAATACTGCTCTCATTCCTGGGTTTTATCATCTTTGGCAATGTCTATGAGACTTGTAATCAAACTTCCACCCTCTAAACTGTGTGGCATCAGCCTCTACACCTCATCCTTTCAAATCACGCTTGTTTTAAGCACACATGCAATTAGTTTTTCTAACAGCATCGGTGTCTCTAGATAATATGTAGATTTAGCTGTTTTATTTATTCTTCGTATATGAGAAAACTGTTGGCATATTCACGTCTGAACCCCTGTAAGCAAACAAGAGCACCCAAAATGCCCATCACCAGCGCTTCAAACTAACATATTTATAAAACTGACAAACGTGTTACACATCTTGAAATAACACTCATGAAATCCCCTCTAAGGAGTGCTTCAAAACAACCTACATATATGAAAGTGACAAAGTGTATGTATTACACATCTTGATGGAACAACCAGAAATTTCCCTCCACAGAGCAGACACCCAATACATCCTAAATGAAATACTTGAGTAGCTGCAGATTTATCTAGAAGAGAAAGAATTAGAAATGACATTACAAACATCGCTATAAGAGAAATAATTAGAAATGATGAGAGAAATAACGCTATAAGAGAAATAATTAGAAATGGCAGAAATAACGCTATAAGAGAAATAATTAGAAATGGCAGAAATACCGCTGCTAGAGATAGAATTAGAAATGACAGAAATACCGCTGCGAGAGATAGAAATGACAGAAATACCGCTGTAAGAGAAATTAGAAATACTGCCATAAGAAAAATAATTAGAAATAACAGAAATACCGCTATGAGACATAATTAGAAATGATAACAGAAATACTGCTGTAAGAGATAATTAGAAATGACAGAAATAATGTTGTAAGAGACAGAATTAGAAATGATGACAGAAATAATGTTGTAAGAGACAGAATTAGAAATGACAGAAATAATGTTGTAAGAGACAGAATTAGAAATGATGACATAAATAATGTTGTAAGAGACAGAATTAGAAATGATGACAGAATTAGAAATGACAGAAATACTGCTGTAAGAGACAGAATTAGAAATGATGACAGAAATACTGCTATAAGAGACAGAATTAGAAATGACAGAAATACTGCTGTAAGAGACAGAATTAGAAATGATGACAGAAATACTGCTGTAAGAGACAGAATTAGAAATGATGACAGATATACTGCTGTAAGAGACAGAATTAGAAATGATGACAGAAATACTGCTGTAAGAGACAGAATTAGAAATGATGACAGAAATACTGCTGTAAGAGACAGAATTAGAAATGATGACAGAAATACTGCTGTAAGAGACAGAATTAGAAATAATGACAGAAATAATGTTGTAAGAGATAGAAATGATAACAGAAATACTGCTGTAAGAGACAGAATTAGAAATGATGACAGAAATAATGTAAGAGATAGAATTAGAAATGATGACAGAAATACTGCTGTAAGAGACAGAATTAGAAATGATGATAGAAATACTGCTGTAAGAGACAGAATTAGAAATGATGACAGAAATACTGCTGTAAGAGACAGAATTAGAAATGATGATAGAAATACTGCTGTAAGAGACAGAATTAGAAATGATGATAGAAATACTGCTGTAAGAGACAGAATTAGAAATGACAGAAATAATGTTGTAAGAGATAGAAATAATGTTGTAAGAGATAGAAATGATGACAGAAATACTGCTGTAAGAGACAGAATTAGAAATGATGACAGAAATAATGATGTAAGAGATAGAAATGATGACAGAAATACTGCTGTAAGAGAAATAATTAGAAATGATGACAGAAACATCACAGACACCAATTCCTGCACTAAACTTTTAGAGACAAGACATACAGTGGTGCAGACATGTGAGACCGAGTCCAATCAGCAAATGCTTTGTGCTACAATCCAAGTTCAAGCTATAGAACTACAGGCAGACCAAGAATCAGATGGGAGTTTCTAATACACGTGCACTACATAAATGGAGTCGACGTTATATTTGGCTAAAGATCACATTATACTTAATGGCCAATGCTAACCACAAGCCAGCATACAGACGAGAGTAGATTATATACACAGAACCTACCTCAGACAGTTCTATTGCCAGGTCAACTTCCTCATCACAAACTGTGGACCAAAATTCAATTCCCTGCAGAGCAATTTCCTCATTGTCGTGTTCCATGGCGTCAATGGTAATCTGTAATGTAGATAAAACAGCATTATAAAACTGAAATTCATGTATGCTACGGTCTTGGTTTTACCAGGCTGAGGTGAGGGAAATCACATCTCATACTCACCATTCCAACTAAAGGTACTAATGGAGTAGTGGTTAATGAATAGGTGTATCCATCTCATCTGCATGGTTCATTTTTTTCCCCCAACCAGCATGGGTCTAGTCTTGAAGCAGCCACAAAATAAGCAGATTCTAGGGACATCAGCTAGCTAACACTAGATTTTATATAACACCACATGGCTCAGTGAAATAACTAAAGTAAGGCAATAGCACACAAGAAATATGGAACCATGTGTGCATTACTTATAAAGGTTAAATACACAGAAAGAATGACTATTGGGGAAGACAGATTTATTTAGCCTTTGGCCAACAGAGTGATTGAGATGGTTGGGATTTACAGGACAGAGCCTGCAGACTGAAAGAGTTAAGGTACAAATCTCCCTCACTTGCTCTAAAAATGAGTTCCATCTTTATTGTAAATCCTAAGATTCATGCTACAGATCCTGATTAAGTCTCTACATAGAACATACTAGAAATCAAAATACCTAACCATGCTCCTTAAACTAATATATACATCCTAAGATCGCCATAAATCATCAAATGTCCTATATATCATTTCATGCTGTATAAATTATCACAACAAATATCAAGATATAAATTCTCACACTTTCTATGTATGGATTCACATTGTATAAACCATCTCTATAAAAATTAAGATACACATACTTAAAGCCTATAGTTTCTTGCTGTATAGATTATCACTATAAATATTACTTACAAATCATCAGACTACAAACCCATAGCTATAAACCCCCTACAGACCAATTAACCCCCATTTGGGTACAGAATTCAAGAAACTTAACTGCCATTAACTTCACAAGGATTTCCCCAGCCACAAAGACAGAAACCAAACAGCACGTGTGGATACTTACTGCAAACAGAGCTGGGCCCATGTAATGAGTCATATAAACGTAGTAGAGGGACATGATCTTCACCAGGCACTGCATGGCGGCCACTCTGACCTGTGTCACAAATCAACCATGTCTTAATATTCACAATCACAATATCAATCGGTATTAAATCACATTTACGTGTTCACTAACTTCTGTAATTTTTAAAAATTCAGTTTCAGGTTAGGAAAATACTTGATAGCTCTGGTGTGTGCTTCAAATATGGTGGTATTCTCTTCTTGTGACTGCTGCCTTTGATGATTACACCGTTAAGCCAGTTATCATTAGTTCAATAAGGCTGCATACTGTGTCCAGTTTTCCAACATATATTTTAAAACATGCAGACAAGGATTATAAAATGTCTATATTGAATAGTGCTCCAACTCTTATGTAACTACTAATTGCTGACATTTATTCTATAGCAGGAAGTGATAATATTTTATGGCAATCTCACAACAGGAACTCCAAGACTTCACCAAAGCATTAGAGATTTCAGAAAGATCTTGCCCGATGGAAACAGAAAAACAAAAAATAAAAAACGCTGGTGTAAACAGACCCACTGTTAATGGTTGCAGAGTTGACGTGAGCGCTGTTAACTATCTTGGGTATTATTATAAGTACAAATGAAGAAACGGATATTTTAACCTACTATCTGTGGATCTAGAGTTGAGTAGGGGTTGGGTGTTGGTGTGTATAGATATGTCTCTGTAGCTCAGTACATCTGTGTGTCTATCATCCAAGTAAGCCTGAAGTGTATCTGTAGTGTCAGACCATCATAAGTACAATGAGCTGGGCTCATCTGCCAAGACAAGACAATATAGACAACAAAGTGACAGTTTCTGTATGAAAATAAAACTACAAAAACTAGTTTACAGAGTATAAAGATTTAGCGCCACAAAATTCGTAGCAAATGCAACATAGACAAAACAAATGAATTTGGAGAATGAAACCTCAAAGCCTGAATGTTCCCATCCTGTTTCATTTGTAGGACATACACCTAGCATGTAATATTCAAAACCATGTATAGAACAGAGTCAAAACGTCAGAAATAAATGCATTAACTTCCATATTTCCTTGGTATAAACAAAATAAGATGAACAAAACTCTATACCCGTGTATCTGTTGACTGTGTGGCCTCACAGGTCACCTGCATGATCAAGTGTCGCTCAGCCTGAAAGGACAGAAGACGTAGTAAGACAAATTCAAAATAAATCAATAACATGTTGGAAGCACAAATAAAGGTTATGTTCAAAAAAGCTCATATTTCTTCTTTCAAGGAGAGTTCATCACTGTTATCTACACAAAGGTCTGTGTCTGACTTCAGCGTGCTCTTTCTAGACAGATTCCATGTGAGGTAACGAGCTCTACCTACTCATGGCTGGATTTTCTTTATAAACAATGTTTGCCAGGGCAATGTACTGTTGGCCTTCTCTTTGCGATTTCCAACTGCTGAGAACTTGTAATGTTCACAACCTGCCCACAGGACCACCTATTTTTCATCCTTATCTGAGAGGGCTAGGTATCCACACTCACTACCCAAGAGTATTTGCAATATCATTATGTACCAGTGGTTCTTGGGAAAATTTCCAACCCTGCTGGGTTCAAACTTGTACCTCATCAGCCTGGGGATAATGATATCCTCTCAACCAGAGTTTCCCCTTTCAACAAAAATCTCACCAAAAGTACACTAAAAACATGTGCATCTGAACAAAACAATTCAAGAAATACACAAGATGCTTCAGACATACTGAAAATAAGAGATCATGAATACGCTCTGGAATTTTATTTACAGGCCATACAGACCATCACCATCTGGTGGCAAGTCCCTTTGAGAACGTCAATTTCATAACAATCCACCCAGAGACTTAATCCTGTCTGTTCTCCTGTCATGTATTTTCATACTCAGGATGTCTTCCAATGTCCTGTGCCCACCCCTGTGTTAGTCAGCCCTACCTTGTCCACCAGGACAATATCTAGACTAGACAGGTTATCCCATAACAGAAACTGCCATAGGGGTGTCATGTTTAACACATATTCTAAGCTTCTAACACATGAGGATGGATGGCCAGTTCCCTTCCAAAACCATTTCCAGAACATTCTAGACACTGACATTTGCATGAGCCTGGACTTACCCCAGAGCCATACAGGTCAGAACAAATCATCCTGTTTCTGCTGGAGATTGAACCCGCAGCACTATCTGGGCAGGCAAGCATATCTGAACTACACCACTAAATTGATACTGTATATCAACTAACATCCAGACAACACAGTTTCACAGCTCTCTAGTTTAACAAATGTAAAAAGTACCTCTTGATCAAAGTTAGCTTTCGTGAACTCCAAGGAGTTGAGCAAGGCATTTGTCGCAGCTAACCGGACATGGTTGCTGAAATAGAACAATGGGTCACAGATTGACTGATAGTCAAGAATCACTTTCATCGTACTAGGATATCCCTGTAAGCTCCAGTCGTCTCCCATAGATCACACAAGGTGGTGTCAGCCGTGCACTAACTTCGCTGCATTGGCAAGGACCCAAATATGTGTCAACCAGAATCACTCATGAGCATACATTTTCTTTGCTGAGTAGGGTTTCTCTTTACATTTAGCCCAGGGAGATGCTTTTTCAGCCTGTGCTACTATTTTAGTTTTCAAACTACTGAAGCTCCCCCGATGTGTCTCCACCTTGGCGTGGTGAGGGAGCTTGAGTGTCCCACTGACCCCAAGCGCTATTCCGATGGATATTAACTACATATTGGACAGCTCTTGGGATAGGGACCAGACTAAGAGAGACACAACCTGCTGCTCTGCAGGTAGACTGAGGATAGCAGTCTAAATTAGGCAAACGATGCCAATAATCCCAATCCGGGCATAACCTCTAAGGCTCCCAGTCAAGGTGTATCGCTGGACGTCTCTAAGCCATAAACCCTCGGAAGCGAGAGCCTGGCCGACACAAACCTACATCAAAATTGCGGTGAGGTGCTGAGCATGCTACATGCTTGGCGCAGATACTCGTTCAATGGCTCTTAGCTGGGGGATATGAGGGATCCCCGGATGAGAGGGCCTGTCCGCTACTCGCCCACTGACGCACGGAGGTAAGGTGCTGAGCCGGCAGCACATGTAGCCTACCTCGTGAGCGAGTACTAAAGGTGGAAAAACACCTCGGTCGCACGTCCCGTAGGTAGTCTGTAACCGTACCATGGAGTGAGTGTAGCCAAAGGTGGAAAATTGTCTCGTTGACACGAAATGGAACGCCTGCCTCGCGAATCCATTACGTGGCAGCCCGAAGCAAAAGCTTGCTGTGTGGAAGTCGAAATAAGAGTCTAACAGTCTCGAAACCCGAGGAAGGCTAACCTCATCAAAAATGCCCGCTGAAGTCGGAAGTGCCAGCCTACGGGCGGCAAAATAAAAATGGCACTACGCAATTACGTCCGAGTGAAATGTCTTTCGTGACCGGAAAAGCTCTAACTAGTCTTCCCTCGTGCTAGAAACAGCTACCTAGTTTCCGAATGCCGCTCTTGTTCGAAACAGCTCTGACTAGGTAGTTTTCCGAATATCCGATGTGTCTGGAACAGCTCTGACGGACACAACGACAAGCACATGTCCGAAAAACTCGCTGAGTGGATATTGACTGCAAACCAGTCTGGTCTGTGCGGGAACGACCCGGGCGAACGAAATGTCCAATATATTGAAGTGAGGAATTTGACGATTCCCTGCACCAGAGCGTTATGTGTCAGCTCTGCAATTATGGAAGCCACCCAGGATGGCGGAAAATGCTATGGACTGTCCCTGCCTTCATTTGAGGGATGACCGTGAAGTCTTCAACTGTTCAACTTGACCAGCTGGGAGGTGGACAGTACCACAAAAGTGAGAGTCTCCCAGGAATGCTAACCTGGTCAAAAATGCACGCTAAAAGTCGGATGTGTTGGCCTAAAGGTTTCGACCCAAGGGTGCCTAACCAGATACACCGCAATCACATCTGAAAAAACACTCCGGATGAACGCAAAGAAAAAGAAGAAGAAACTACTGAAGGATTTTTAATGTGCACAGACCTTCAGTGCCAGCTTCCTGGCCTAGAGGTTAGCAACTTTTCTCCGTAATCTCATATACTCTTGTAGGTAACGTGACGACGGTGAGAATCAGCAGTGGTTCGAATCGCATCTGTAACTTATGGGGTATGTGAGCCGACCACTCAGAAAGCAATGGCAAACTACTGAGCGTAATCTTGCCAAGAAATCAACAATCAGCTGAAAGAAGCTGATGGTGACAGCAATGTCCTGTAAAGGATATGTAAACAATTTTTTTTGTTTTACAGACCAGCATGTTTCGTCCTTGTAAGACCACTGGCTCTGGACCATGGGTGTCAGAAGAAAAATTAAAAAATGTGTGTGTGTGTGTATGGAAAGGAATATAACATCCTCTTCTTATATTGTAACATTTATAGAGGACACCGTTGAGGGAGCTGAGTCTGCTCAAGCAAGTGGCAGAGTCTGAACCTCCAAGCTACTCCGTCTTGTGAGTCACAGAGAATAAGTGGACAAGCAGCTTCCCCTGGATGTCTCAGGCATCTTTAGTAGTCTCTGATGACTCGTGTCAAGCTCCAGCTTTTATGTCTAGTACTTTAGCAGCATGTTAAGCTCCCACCCTCTGACCCAATGAGTTGCTGTAGAAACAGTGTAATCGATTTCTAATATGCTTAGACCCTAATATGGTTAGACCCTAATATGGTTACATCCTAATATGGTTACACCCTAATATGCCTCTGTGCAGATGTGAAGTTCCAGTACGGGTCTGGCACACCCTGCTAGTTTCTGAACTTGGAGAGGGGAAGCCAAGCTCTGCAGCACAACCCCATGGAGATGTACTTTGGTACCAGGCCTGCAGGAGTTTCTAGACTAGCCTCATTCCAACAGACAAGACCTGAACTTCAATACACACTTAAAGAGTTTACCATTCTCAAGCCGACCATTCACCAACCCACTAATGGTGACCTACATAGCTGGCATCAGATGTACTGATCAGAGGCTGAGCTGCACCAAGAATCACAAGACAGGAAGTTGTATGTTAGTGGTAGGCTGTAAATAAAGACTAATGCAAAAGAAGATGAAGACGGCTTACCTTGGTTCTTCTTTCTTCATTGCATGTACAATTGCTGTGAGAATCTCATTGGACTGTGGCTGGAGAATTTCTGGCTCCTAAAACAAGACAACAGTATAGAACATGTTAGAAGCCAACTAGAGTCTTCATTATGTATACAACAAGCGGACAACACTTTTACATAACAAACCTCTGGTAAACACACAGCAACAGGAATATCTAGATGAATAGATATCTACAGCAATGTCTAGCTGAATACACACATCTACAGAGTTTCTGGCTAACTATATATATATCAATGGATGGGTGACAACTTCAACGTTGTAATTTTTAAAATCTACATTATTTAAAACATTAAAAATAAAGTATTTCCTAAATCAACATAGGGAAATAAATACTATATGTGATACCACAGTATAATTTGGCATGGGTGGCCGAGCAGTCAGCATACTGAAGCCTAACTTTAGTGGAGACAAGATAACATCCCTCAGTTCGACAAAAACGTTCATTTAACATGAAAAGAAAGAAATTCTGTCTCAACAAGGGCGTGGATATTCTCTAGGCAAAAGGCCACTATTTAAATGTCCCCGGGAAGGTAAACCCGGTCAACAAATGAGTTGACTTTTAAGAGTTCTGCAACGGTCCCTGTGGTTACGGTACTTTTGTATTGGGCCTGGGGAGCAAAGTTTCTATACCAACCTCACTCTTACAGAAGAAAGCCCCAGAGACAGATTTTATTTAGCATTCATTCCTTTGAACTCACATCGTAGTCCATACAAATGCTGCTACTTCTAGTGTGCTGGACTGATATTTGCGTGCGATTAGCTTTCACTATTACTAGTATCCCTGGACATCAGGCGAGCCCACTCTGACGTCTGAGGTACTTGTAATTTACATCCCAAAGTCAAGGACGAAAAGTAAACATTTCAGTCCAGCTGAATGATGTAAGGGTTGAACTTGCTACCTCGGCATCAGCACACCGGAAGTTTAAGAGCGAGCGCTTTTATCAAATCAACCATGCTGACCTCCAGGGACCATGCATTGAACCTTGACCTCTCCCAGAGGTTTCACTACGAACCAATCAACACTAACTTGTGAGAGAGACAACAATAACTTACAATCTCCTGACAGATGTAGCCCACTGCCTCAAGTGTGGCCTCTTTCATCATCTCGGTGCTGGCAGCATTGATCACGTTGTTTGTCAGCCGGGCAATGAGGTCTGGCCACAGTCTGTGAGGCAACTCGGCACAAGCAATGTAGGCCACACACTGAGCAGCAGAACTGGGCCGGACAGTTTCAGTGCCGAGCGAGTCAAGTACCTGCAAGCATGATTTATATGTTCTGAGGTTTTACCAAATCATCAGCAAAATCAATCAATAAAATTAATGGCAAGTCCACATAAAATATGTGCTGGGTTCAAAATGGTTCTGTGACATGTCTACATAATAAAGGGCTGTAATGCAAGAGATCGATCAACTTCATTGCACCAGGTTTTATTCCATTGGCTTGGTCTTTTCTGCAGTGGTCTGCCAAAAGTGCTTAACAGAGCATGCACTCCGTTGCTCTAGCGACGAACCCCTAGATGTCTCTGGAAAAAAAAACTACACTCATGAACTGAATGACGGAACCCGAAAATGAATCAACGAACTATGCAGCGTGTGGCTTGACCACTTCGCCACAG
This sequence comes from Cepaea hortensis, assembly GCA_963921405.1. Lineage (NCBI taxonomy): Eukaryota > Metazoa > Mollusca > Gastropoda > Stylommatophora > Helicidae > Cepaea > Cepaea hortensis. The sequence goes on along the minus strand of OY992879.1, from coordinate 15,226,508 downwards.
AGTCCCACATCTACATACACAACAGCCAGGGTTCGGCTCTATCAAATCAGCAACTGTTACCATTCATTTTTCTGCAAAAGACAGGCCACTAGATGAAAAATCTGTCATTTTAAGCAATGTGTTTTTAGTGTTCAATAGATAAATCATACAAATATATCCATCCCTAATCTTGTCGATGCATTACATTTATTAGAATAAGTCAAAATGAAAAAGTCAATGTGATGACATGGTACTAGTATTGTAAATATTTTAGGCCTGTACGTGCATTATCTACCTCAGGTAGTGGAATGGACATCTAGGTTTCTCAAACAAGGGTGTACATGCTAAAAATCCTTATCTCATCTCGTTCCTCTTGTACCTTGCGGTGTCGAGGTGAAATATAAACAGCGTGAGAGTGCCCGTTTATGGACTTTGTATCAAGATTTTCATGGACTCTTATTCATTCTGTCAATCGTTTACGTGGTCGGCCTCTTCCTGTTTCCATCTGGTCTGTACATCATTGCTTGTTGTGGCATGCTGTTGGTAATCTAGTTATATGGCCAAACCATGTGACTTGCTGCCTTCTAATAAAATCTAGTGCAGCTGTAACCCCCACTTTAGTCCTGATTTCTTCATTTCTTTCCTCTTGATACACTGAGTATTCTCAGGAATCTCATTTCTGTTGTGATTTTTCTTTTCTCTTTTTCTGACATTGCCTAGGTTGACATTGGTAGCATAGAGTAACATACGCCTGTGAGACATGGACACTTACTAAACAAGCTAATAAATGCCTTTGAATATAAATGTTATAGACGAGTTCTAAGAATATCTTGAGTAAAGAAAAGAACAAATGCATCCATACTTCAAGAATTGAATATTGAAGAAGGTTGGCTATTAAAGAAGATAAAACAAAATTTTAAATATTTTGGTCACTTGAAACGTCACAAAAGTTTCGAGAGAATAATAATTGAAGGATATATGCCTGGGAAGAGAGGAAGAGGAAGGCCAAAGAGAAGATGTGTGCAGGATGTGGCGGATGATCTCCAGATGGGCGTATCGGACGCGGGACATCTTGCTTATGATCGAGAGGTTTTCCAGAAGGTTGTTATGGCAGCGAGGTTCTGCAAAGGACATGCTACTGAATGAATGAGCATAGAGTTGGTAGAAAGATTGTGTTGTATAGTGCTTGATACATGTTTGTTCTTTAGTATTGGTGCCATTTGTCCAATGAGTCTGGTTTGCTTTATTGCATCTATTTTCAATCTCGTCTTCTGATTTGCCATTTAATATTATTCCTCCTGGGTACTTGAAGCTCTTTACTTGTTTCAGGGGATGTTCTTGTAGGCAAATTGTTGTTTTTTTCTTGGATATAGTCATTACTACTGTTTTACTTGTGCTAATTTTCATGTTATATTCTCTACATACTTCGGTTAGACTATTCATGTAGTCTTGTAATACAGCTTCTGATTTTGCTATTAGTGCTTTATCGTCCGCAAATAGTTCTTTAATGGTGTAATTTGCCAATGGTTCTTCTTCGTCATGCAGTGTTCTTGCGGTCTCTGGTTGGTTTCTTTACATATGCTGTCTATATAGATTATGCACAAGAGTGGGGACAGACACAGCCGTGTACTCTAGATCTTATGGTGAAGGGCTCTGAATGTCCATTTGTTCTCACCATGCATTCACTGTTGTAAAAATCCTTTAACCGTCTGAAATAATGAGACGGCTAAATTTCAAAAATAAGAGAACATTGGGGAATAAAAAGAAACACTATTTCTTATTCTCAAGCTGGAACCATCATATTTCATAGGCCTGGATGCACGGAGTCTTTCCATCACTTTAGCAGACAAATGGTGGCATCATATCATGCTTCTTAAAGTTGTGTATAATGTTTTATTTTCATTAGTCTCCTCTAGGCAATCGTTAATTATCTTTCCTTCCAAGGTATTGACAGCAGCAGTCTCAGAAAACACACCTCAGCTGTCTCCAATCTCCTCCTAATCAGTTCATTTATATTCCAAGATTCATCACAATCTGGACTATAATTACATGGGTGGTGTAGGTTGAAGCCATGTGCCAGATAAAGTTTACAATGCAAACTATATGTAATTACATATATGACTGATTATGTATGATTATATATGATACAAGGTTGAAACTGGTCCCCCATAAAGAATACAATGCAAACTAAATGTGATCTGGGTTGAAGCTGTACCCATGAAGTATAAAATATAAACTATACATATTACATGTGTGATCTAGGTTGAAGTCACGTGCACCATGAAGTCTACACACAAGTGTACTTACATTTTGCTTGATGTAGTTGCGAATTTCTTCTGGAAACTGGAGCCATCTCTGCTGATGCTGTAGTTTGATGGTGTTGTCTTTTGAATAAAGAGCATTCTTGAGCTGTAGACCAGCCTGCATACGAGCCACTGGGCTGTTGCCACCATGTTTCAGGATGTCGCTGAGTGATTTCAACAGCTCTGGCTACAAGTTTCACAAGATTGAATGCTTAAGTCATATAGTTTGTAACATACACACACAAAAACATTGCTTTCAATACAATTTCAAAACATTTATGTACTTCTATGTATGTTAAAATTCCTATCTCAATAAAATACGGATTTCTCCAACACACAAGTTTATATGACCAGAAGGAACAAATGAGGAACCACAGACCATGACTGGTACATGCTTGTCAGTTGCATATCCTTTACAGGACGTCGCCCTTACCCCAGCAACTTTTGGCTCTGTGATTTCTTGGCAAGACATGCATGTATGGGGAACTAAAACATGGACTACACATGGCAGCAGAGGAAGATGCTATGTTGTCTAAATGTAGCCATAAGAATTATATAAACAACCAGAAATTGTATACTAACAACTGGATAATAACCAAAAGTATTGTATCAAGTAAATGTAACATATACTATCTAAATGGGTAAGAATAACCAGAAATATTACATCATCTAAATGTAAAATACACTACCTAAATGGGTAAGAATAACCAGAAATATTACATCATATAAATGTAAAATATACTACCTAAAAGGTCAGAATAACCAGAAATATTACATCATATAAATGTAAAATACACTACCTAAATGGGTAAGAATAACCAGAAATATTACATCATATAAATGTAAAATACTACCTAAAAGGTCAGAATAACCAGAAATATTACAATCTAAATGTAAAATACACTACCTAAATGGGTAAGAATAACCAGAAGAAATACATCATCTAAATGTAAAATACACTACTTAGATGGGTAAGAATAACCAGAAATATTACATTATCTAAATGTAAAATACACTACTTAGATGGGTAAGAATAACCAGAAGAAATACATCATCTAAATGTAAAATACACTACTTAGATGGGTAAGAATAACCAGAAATATTACATCATCTAAATGTAAAATATACTACCTAAATGGGTAAGAATAACCAGAAGAAATACATCATCTAAATGTAAAATACACTACTTAGATGGGTAAGAATAACCAGAAATATTACAATCTAAATGTAAAATACACTACCTAAATGGGTAAGAATAACCAGAAGAAATACATCATCTAAATGTAAAATACACTACTTAGATGGGTAAGAATAACCAGAAATATTACATCATCTAAATGTAAAATATACTACCTAGATGGGTAAGAATAATCAGAAATATTACTTATTTCCAAATGTATCACACGTAAATAGATGTAAAGTAGTACATTAACTGAAACACATGACAGGGCATACTCACAAGGTTCTGGGCGGCGGCAGACTCTAGAAACTGTTGGGCACTTTCTAACTCATGAGTGTCTGCAAAGATCATCAGTAAACATATTGCAAATAGTGTTTCAAAATAATCGGACGTGTCAAAGCTAATGTGAAGTGCTTTCAGATGATAGTTTTTTGTTTTGTTTGCTAAATGATATTATCGTAATTTTTTTTGTTTTCTATTTCATTATAAAGTGAGTTACACGCAGTTAGTTAGTCTGTTAAATGTGATTCATGTACATTTTCTTTGTGATTATTTCATTATAATGTGAGTTACACTGTACTGTTTCATCAAGACTTAAATGTGATTCATGTACTTTTTCTTAGGCCTTATTTTATTATAAAGTGAGTTACACTATTGTTAATCGAGCCCGTATGTTAAATGAGATTCGTACACATTTTCTTTCCTCTTATGTCATTATAAAGTTAGTTACATTGCACTCTTTCACCTAGCCCATGTATTGTAAATTTTCTTTGTTTTTACGTCATTATAAAGTGACATACAGCATAGTTTGGCGAAGCCTGTATGTTAAATATGATTTATGTACATTTTCTGTGTTATTTTATTGTAAAGTGATTTCTTCTTCTTCTGCGTTCATCCATTTTGTTTTTTTCGGATGTGATTGCGTTGTGCCTGTTTACAGCAGAGCTGCGTTCTTGCGCTGTTAGGCTGACACATCCGACTTCTGCGGGCATTTGTTGACCGGGTTAACCTTCCCGGGGGTAAAGTGATTTAAACTGCAGTGTTTCACCAAGCCAATGGTAAATGTGACTCCTGCATATATTCTTTTTCCTATTTAATTATAAAGTTAGTTGCACTACACGTTTCATCCAGCCTGTGGCCCAGTACGTTAACCCTTTACCGGGTGGAACGTCCATTTCTGTCCTATCACTTAAACGCGCCCGATACTATTATGCATTGTAAAAACGCGATCTCTCGGCTTTCCGATACTTCCGACGGCTACTTTCGCTTTCGCCGATAGCTTGACAATGTGGCCACCATTTGCAAGCGCCTACTATGAATTTGAACGACATTTTTGGATAGTTTCCGGGGTTTTTGCGCTTAGTTTTTCAAAATAAATTTCGGCGATTCTTCAAGTGATAGCCGAGATTTCGCTAGATTCAATTTAAGTGACATTAAAGGGCACGAAGTTGACCATTAATTGGAGCTAGATATCAGTCACAAAGCGTTACTTTGCATTAGCAGTTTGAGTCGGACTTTAAAGAAAGTGATTATGATTCTGAAAATGTGTTTGTAAATTGCCGTATAGATGACTGAAAAATCACAAATAACATGCTGTATTTCGTAAATATTTGTGTTCATATATGGATTACCGGTAACAATCACGTGAGTAACATATTCTGCATGCTTTTCCCTTCATTGTGTTGTTTATTTAACTAACATCGGTTGACTAACACCTTATTTATGATGTTTTTACTAACGCAACCTGAAATTTTACCGAACCTGAAAAAAATCTTGCCCATTCAGGGCTAAAAAAACGGACAAGTGTCTGCCCTGTAAAGGGTTAAAGCAATTCTCTGGGACAGATAAGTTGAAGATGACTAAGGAGGCTTGGCGTGAGGGTGACAGCAACATCCTGCAGTTAATTTTAGCTACAAAACCCAGCCAATCATGAAGAATGCAAAGCACTTGTGAGTTGGTTGGGGGGCTTATGCTCAGTTGCGAAATGAAAGAAAATTTCATTGACTGCATGTACAGGTTTTCCTCCCAATTATCTGTATGTATTGTACTGGGAAAGATGGTATGGTATGTACACAAGCGTGTGCAACATGAACTCCTGCTAACGAGGTTTATTATGGATGGATACTGACAAGACACAGCAGCTAGCCCTACCGCACAAACTGGGAGTAAAGTCTGGTCAAGCACAACAATACCGCTTTCATGGAAAAGATAGGAGATACCATGATCAATGCTTTATGGGGACAGTGAGCTGAAATACTTTGGGTTGGCTGTTGCATTGGAGGACTAAGCACATATGGGAATACCTAATGTGCAGTGGTCGATCTCTCTGGCCGAGGGGTTACAACACTTTCTCCGTAATCCCGTTTATCACGCAGTCTCGTAGCGGACGAGAGCTGGAAGCGGTTCGACCCCCGCTGTTGACTTGTGGGATAACTGAGCCGGCCACTCAGAAAGCAATGGCAAACTACTGAGCGTAATCTTGCCAAGAAATCAACAGACAGCTGAAAGATGCTGCTGTTGACAACGCTGCCCTGTAAAGAAAATGGGGGGGGGGGGGGGAGGGGTTTGCAGGGGGGCGTGCAGTGATGTCATTTGAATTAACTAATGGAAGTCCCCCTTCTACACGATTTAGCCTCTATCTTCTTTGCACTCTAGTCATGATTTTCAGTTTCTGGTTTACAAGAAAATCAGTCATACCTCACAATTACGGATGGTAGACAACTACCACCCCAAATGTTTAACCAACATGCCAGGGGTGAGTTATGTCAAAACTAGCTCCAATTCAAGCAAGAATGAGGAAATCGTGTCAATAGAGTTCTACCACACAAACAGGACAGAATTTATGGTCAGACATTTTTCCTAACTTGATGATTATAATTTCAAAATACTCGTAACTATGTTTAATAAGTACAGTATTCAAACTTGGAAATAGTTGACCATTAATTTTCAACAGGGCACTCCTCCAAATAACTATACCAAATTATTTATTGTCAAAAGTATCCCTACAGGGCCTCATTGGGTGATATAATAAACAATATGAAACACTACAAACTAAAATACAGAACAGAAAATCGAAATACGCACAAATAATATTAGCAATGTAAGAGTTATCGAACTTCCCGGGCTGGGGCAGGTTTGGTTTTTCTTATTTCGCGAACTTTTTCTTGCGTCCGATTCATTTCCGGTTGTGACCATGTCCATCTAGATGTCAAACGAAAGCAGCGTGGTACGATGAAAGGGGAAGCTATTCTGATATTTTCAGTACGAAGTGACTATTCATACCCCGGCTATGAATAAATGATCCCTTTATTCATAGCGGAACTTTCCCGGTTGGTCACGTGATTTGCCAAGTCACGTGACTTAACGTATGTGAGATCATCGGGACATGAGCGTGGCTATGTTATATATTTTTGTTGGTTCAAAATCGTATCCTCAGTGTTGTTGTTTGTCCATCAAGAATGATGATGACCATTCATTTCATCCAGTGGGGTTGAAGGTATGGAGCCATGGGTTCTAAGATGGCTGAGAAGGCCTATTTTGGCTCGAAATGTTCTTTGACAATGTGGGCAAAGAATGTTTGACGTTTCTGGAGGATGATTTCCTGCAGTGGTTTTTCTGTCCTGCCTTTTCTTCACAGCTCTTGCAGTCCTGGTTTCCTCACATATGACTGCACCTTTGCACAATGATGCACGCCACGAATTTCGGTCTCTGGCTGCAGCCTCCCAGGTGTCATGATGAATTCCAAAAACATTCAGTGAGATTTTCAGAGTGTCTTTAAAGCATTTCCTCTGGCCACCTTGGGAGCGTTTACCACAACGCAGTTCGCTGTAAAAAATTCGTTTAGGGAGCCTGTGATCTGGCATGCGAGTCAAGTGACCAGCCCAGAGAATCTGATTCTTCATCAGTAGAGTGTGGATACTGGGCATGGACGCTCTATCTAGGACTTCAGTGTCTGGAATCTTGTCTTGCCATTTAATCTTCAGTAGCTTCCTTAGGCAGACTGTGTGGAAGTGGTTAATTTCCTGGCATGTCGCTGATAAACAGTCCAGGTTTCACAAGCATATAGCAGTGTGGATAATACAACTGCTTTGTAGACTTTGCAGGCTTATTCCAGTTCCGTCCCATACATTCTTGTACAGTCTGCCAAAGGTCGCACTGGCCTTGGAGATTCTTGTATTCACTTCGTCATCAATTGTGGCAGCTTGTGACACAATGCTGCCAAGATAGGTGAATTTGTCCACAACACTTAGTCTATGATCATTCACTTTGATATTCGGCACAGTGTGATTATTCCCTGGAGCTGGCTGGTACATAACTACAGTCTTCTCCAAGTTGATATTGTGCCCAAAGTTGGCACAGGCATGTGAGAAAGCTGAAACATGTTGCATGTACGCTCTGAGTTGGTGTATAGAGCGCAATCAACAAACAGGAGCTCTCTGACGGTGTCGCTGTTAATTTTGGTTTTAGCTTTCAGTCTTCTGAGATTTAATAACTTTCCCTCCATGCGGTAGCTGATGTCTATTCCAATGTCATCGTTCTCAAAGGCATTCATCCTTGCTTCACTCCATTGGTGACAGGAAAGGGTTCAGACAGTTCACCATTTTCCTGTACTCTTGCCTGCATGCCATCATGAAATAGCCGCACTATTTGGACAAACTTTTGTGGACAGCCATATTTTGCCATAATCTTCCAGTCTTTCTCTGCTGACTGTACCAAAAGCCTTGGTAAGGTCAATGAAAGTGGAGAACATTTCGCAGTTCTGTTCCTGACATTTCTCTTGCAGCTGCCTCAGTATCACTATCCTACTACTATCCTCAGTAGCACAGTGGTAAGTGTCTCTGCCTGATACGCAGGAGCTATTGGTTCGATTCCCTGCCGGACACCATTTTTTTTTTTAATTCTTCAGGAATTAATTGGGTGAAAGCGACTTTTTAATAAGCAAATATTAGAAACTATGATTATGAACTGATGTTTTAAATATTTGTTTATCGAAGTTATTTCTTTTTTGTCACTTTTATTTTATCTTATTTATATTATATAAAAGTTATCACTTTTTTATGTCTTTCAACAAATCTTTCTCATATCTCTGTCTCTCACACTAGCTTCATTATCTATCTCTCTCCTCTTTCTTTTCAACCTGCTTCACATTTACCAGGTATTCCAGCACTTTATATGAGTAGCCTGTCCTTTATTTGTTAATTCATCAGACCTGTCAGTCGAAAGCCTGATGTTTTAATTCCCTAATCAAGTCTCTCTGAGCGACGCATATTACTGTCAGCTTGGACCGGAATGATCAGGACATAAATAGTAGGAAATAGTAGGTCGGTAATGTAAACAAAGATGACTGTAAGAAGCAGTAAGTGTACAGAAACGCAAGTTAACAATTCTTGAACATGCCTGGGGACACAATTATTTGTATTGGGGATACCAATCTGGAAAATTATTCTTGATGTTTAAACAGTCATACTTCAACTATGTATAAAGTATCCCTTTACTCATACTTCAGCTATGCATAAAGTATCTGTTTATTCATACTTCACCTATGTATAAACTCTCCCTTTTCAGTATTGGTCCTTCTGCTAGGCGTCAAGAGATTGAGCCGAAAAACCATTTTCTCTGGAATTTATTTGATTCTATTCACGAATAGTAAGCTAATTTGACTCCTGTAGCTTAAAGAAATGTAAACTTTTAGTTGCATTTTTGAATCCCCCGTTCAATTTTACATAAATGTGAAGAGTTTCAACACAGCTGGTGTTTGCTGGAGCTCAGGACAAAATATTTAGTGACATGGCCATCATGTTTCATAACACAAAATTCAAGATTGCGGTGCCCATACAATAAACTATAGCGGACATGTATTTATTTATAATTAGAACCGGTAATTTAACTATTAAAATTAAACAGAATACAAGTGTCATTTATAGAAGCTATATGTATCTGTGTACTTGCATATATATTTCAGCATTTGACATGACTGAAACAGTCCATGTTCAATGGCTATATATCGTCCCTGAATCAGCATATTGCCCCGGAACGAGCATAATCAACTAATGAGGCCCTGTAAGGGATGCTTTTGACAATAAATAATTTGGGTCCGTTATTCGGAGGAGTGCCTTCAACAATGTATAAAACCTGATGAGACTACAAAGGTATTAAAAGTAAATGTGAGAAACTTTTGTTCCACTTCACTTCAAAAATGCCATGCCCATTGTCTCATGGTAATTTACTCATTACCTCAAATTTGTAGTCAACTGGACTACATCATTTCGCATATAACATCACATCTGTCAGTTATTTTATGACATTGTTTTATTTTATACACATTTTGGTTATATGAAATGTTTTTGGCCTGAATAACTTTTAAAGATACAACGGTTCCAGAAATGGCTGGAACTCAAAACTGAAAGTGAAATTTCAAAAGATTTCAAGTAACTTGATTCTGGCTACAGTGACATTTAAATTACTGAAATATACCCTTTATGATCCACATATATCTCATTAAAGTAATTACAATTAACAGCGAATGCAAACAAGATTATTTAAGGGACATGATTCGTACACAAGATAAACTTTTCCCTTTCCACGTTTGATTACGATTATTTTCAAATTACGTCGCCATTCTTCCAGCAACATTCTTTTACCTGGTGACACCGTCTTTTCCAGAATTTTAATCAGATCCATTTCTGATCAAACGCAGGCGGATGTCAACTGTCTTATGTTGTGGGCTCAGGTGCCTAAAACTGTCTAGAAATCAAAGAAAAAATAAAAACAAGTGAATTCGTTGAAGAAGGTCAGCCGACGACATGTGGAACAGCGTAGTGATACACCAGCTAACTGAATTCCGGTACACGTGAGGATGTCATCTCTCTTCTCGTTGGTCAGTTTCAACCATTCCACCAATCAAATCCGTTAATACATTACCTAGCTGCAGATGCCGGCCTGTTGCCGGCAAATATCTTCACAAAATTATATGTGGTAATATAAATAATCTACCTATAAAATGAATACTGTTATTAACAGATTTTACACTGAGTGCTCACTTTATTATATAATGGGAAGCATAGTTTACACTGGATTTTTAAATTTCACTGGAAGATGCGGAAGGGCTTCCTTCCATGTGTTGCTAGGTTAATCGTAAAATTTTGAATTCGTGCTAAATCATTGAGATATCAGTTATCAGTTATCAGTTGGGGTATTTTCGTTGCACTCCGGACATGTCCATAGGTGCTCAGATCCTCCCCCCAGCATATTCATCAGCGTCCGGTGGCTAATAGTGCCAGTTCTGTGTTGGTTGACGAGGCGCTTTGTTATCCCGATGCACCTCTCGCGTCTGGCTGTGCCGATTCTTACTCCCAGGTCTTTCATCCTGGACAGCGATGTGGAATCACTGACGTCAAAATCCTCTGTTCTCGCCAAATCTTTAAGGACGTTAATAACATCGGCACGATCCATGGGCTGGCCATCTACAGGGGGTGCAGAGCCAGCCAGTTTATCAGCTCGTTCATTTCCCTCGACTCCCGCATGTCCCGGGACGAAGATGAAGGTGACTTTACGGACAACAGACTTCCGCAGCGATTCAGTCCACTGTCTACGTACAGATCCAGCTTCGACCTTCTGAATCATGCTCATTGAATCATTTAGTACACACGTTGGTATAATGCTGTAATTCCAGCCATATGAAAGCCTGTGTAACTGCCATCACCTCCATCGTCATGCTGCTCGTGGTCATAGAGTGGGCACCACTGGATTCTTGAACGGTTCGGCCCGCCGAACGGGCTGTAAATGCCCACGCACTTCTCTGCTGCTTTACAACAGATCCATCTGTATAGATGAGCACTTCGGGGCTATCTGAGTGTTCATAGATGAGCGCGTTAACCTCTGCATTGACAGCGGCAGGGTTCTGCTCTCTGCACCGTCTGTCGAGTGTGATAATGCAGGAGAAAGTGCACTTAAAGGCTGGAGGCACTGGCACCCATTCCTTGCCGGGGTTGATACTGGTAAGACTGCAGACCTGTCTGACGACATCTTCCGCCCGACCCATCCATGATTTGCCCCTCTTTAGCCTGTCACCCTTTTCTCTGAATATAGCGTCATGCAGAGGGTGCTGCTCATCTGCACTTATTTTTAAGTATGCACGAGCTCTCCAGATCTTGATCCTGTGTTCCATTGTCGCGAAGTCAAGGAGGTATCTCATTGCTACACAGCTGGTGTCTCTCGTGCAGCCCAAAATGATGCGCATGGCTTCGTTTTGTACCTTTTCGAGTCCTCCAATCTGTGTAGTTCTGACAGTGAGGATGGCCAGGGCATACTCGATGCGTGAAAGTACAAGTCCTTGGAACAGAAATATTAGCAGTCTTTGCTCGATATTGGCAGTCGCCATGACTCTCATTGCTGACAAACCTTTTCGAGCCTTCGTTATGACATAATCGACATGATCTCTGAAGGACAGGCTACGATCAAGCCTCACGCCAAGATATGTCATTGACTGGGTTCTACTCAAACTGCTCCCATCCATTCTTACTGCCGGCAGGTCTGTTTTCACAATATGGTTGTTTAGTGAGAACCATGTAACCGTTGCCTTTGCAGGGTTGACAGGGGCATCGGCATCAGCACACCATGAGGAAATTCGATCTAGTTCGCCCTGCATATCATTGGCAACCGCCTGTCTATCTCGACCCTGTCGATACACGAGGATGTCGTCAACGAATGACTGAGTGCCCCCTACTGCCTCGGGCCCCCGATCCTCCACTGACTGCTGGTATGTTCAATATTATGCAAAAAAACTAACAAAGAAAAACAGTTGTGAAATGTAAACACATATGTTTGTACTACTATCACTCATATAAAACCTACAATAAGGTATTTCTGTATTAAAATTAATAGTTAATTAATTTTGTAATAATAGTAGACAAAAATACTGTAACTTTTTTGATAGATAAGAAAGTCAGAGAGAGCACACATTTACATTTTAAAGTTCTTTTTTCTAGATTTACGTCTGGCAAAGTTTTTGAGTACATCATCAAAGTTAATTTTGCGCAACAAGTCTGCCTCAATCATCAGCAAAGATAAGGAATCAAGTCTTTCTTGTTTCATTGTCGATCTACTTGGATTGTTTGTACGTTTCAACTGAGAAAAAGAGCGCTCAGTTGAACAGTTCGTAACCATTAATGTTAAAAATATGCGCAATGCGATTTCTACATTTGGAAAAGCACACTCGATGTTGTCTCTAACTATTACTTTGTAGAGTTCTGCATGACTGAACGTGTTGTTGTCAGATTTTGATGCACGAAACTTGTGGCGAATATATGAGGAACTGTTGTAGTTCAGTATATAAATTATTGTTCAGATCTTCAGGATAAGCATTTATTAGTCCTTGACAACACTGAGATGTTTGTGGTACATCGACCAAACAAGAAAATCGAACTGCTAGATCATTATATACCTGTCCTCGTCTACTCATCTCTGTCTCTAGTTTGTCAACAATGGTGTAGAAAGCAGATATACGAAATTTGTCTCTCCGGGGTGCCCCCCAAATGCTTGGTGCCTTAGGCACGTGCCTTGTTTGCCTAATGGTTAATCCATCCCTGGATGGGGTGGGGGGCGGGGGGGGGGGGGGGGTTGCACCATTAAATTTTCTTATTTGGTAAAACTCTACACGCATGTAGAACTAATTATATTGGGAGTTTTGAGCTTTACTCACATTGGTTGACTTGTTAACTTACTCCACTTTAATTGAGTTTGTTGATTTCAAGTCGCTTAAAAGTCGACAGGGTTTAACTTCATTGCACCGGATATGGGCCAGTCTCTTTCCGCAGCGCGGAAAATGTTGCACAAAGCACGAACTCCGTAGCCCCAACGACTACCCTCAGGGGTCTCCGACAAAAAATGCACTCGTGAACCGAAGGACGCGGCCCGGAATCGAAACCACAACCTTCGGAGCCCGAATCGGACGGCTTGAAAACTTCGCCACGGAGACTCCCTTGTTGTAAAACACTAATGAAATAGTTAGCTTACATCATCACTCTAATGGAATTACTCCGCGGGCCGCAACATGACGTCCGGTGGGCCCGCATGTGGCCTACGGGCCTCGTGTTGGCCACCCCTGGTCTAGACGTTCGTCTGCCGATTGGGTCGATCTGCAGCCCCTCGGGTCAATTTTAAACCAGTGCCCCAATGAAACCAGCGCCCCAATGAAAACAACACGGATCATGTGACCACGGAGCCGGCACGCGAGCGTCTAGCCACTAGTCTACCCCGGCTCCAGTGTGGCGAGTATTGTACCCACAATTTTTAGCAGCCGGGAAACTGCGATGGCATGGTATTTTTGTGGTGTGGTGTGTGGGTGTGTGTGTGTGGGGGGGGGGGGGGTGTAACTTATGATGCAGAACTGGTTACATAAGTCCATGCAGGACCATGTACACACATTGAGGTGTATTGGCTATACAGTGATACCTCCATAATTGTATAGACCAATCGGCAGTTGATGGACAATATCACGCCTGCCGCCTTAACATCCCACGATATGTCCTCGTATCTACTTTGGGGGTAGGGGGGGGGGGGGCTGAGAGTACGAGCTTATTTGTAGACATTCGCCTAGACCAGAGTTCGAACGCATGACCACAGGGCAAGCATGCTAGTGACTGTGCTAGCGTGGCTCCCGTACTGCTCTTGCATGCTAGTGACTGTGCTAGCGTGGCTGCCGCACTGCTCTTGCACTCTTGGCACTGCCGCACTGCTCTTGGCATCTGGAAGAAAACCAACTCTTAACACCTCACCAAGAAGGATTCAGAAAGTACAGATCCACTGAAGATCAAATAACCTATATAGCTCAGGAAATAGAGGATGCCTTCCAAGAGAAAAAGCACACACTAGCGGTCTGGATAGATTTAGAAAAAGCATTTGATAAAGTATGGAAGGAAGGACTGAAAGTAAAACTGCAAAAAATGCATGTTTGTGGGAAAATGTACAAATGGATCAGCCACTAACTTGAGAACAGAACTGCCAGGACAAAAGTACAAGGACAAACCAGCAAAATGATGCTGTTGGAGCAAGGTGTCCCCCAAGGAGGAGTTCTTTCACCAACATTATTCCTAGCATATATAAACGACATCACGGAAAATTTTCCAGCCAGAGTACACACATCATCCTTTGCAGATGACCTAGCCATATGGACATCTGAAGAATATATTAGTACAGCTAACAGCAGAATACAGCAAGCCCTATTAGCGCTAGAGGACTGGTCAAAATCATGGCTAGTGAAGATAAGTGAGGAGAAAACAACATGCACAGTATTCTCCCTCTCAACTAAAACTCAGCAACCTAAGCTGGTATTGAATGGAAAAATATTGCGCCATGAAGAAAATCCAAACTATCTAGGAGTCACCTTTGATCGTCGCCTGACATGGAAGACACAGGTTGAGAAAAATCGAACAAGAGCAAGGCAAAGAATGGCAATCATGAAAAAGCTTGCTGGTACAACGTGGGGAGCAGATGAGAAAGTTCTCAAGAAGTTATATACTGGACGGGTGAGGCCAGTACTGGAATATGGCATTGCAGCTTGGGCAACAGCAGCTAAGTCAAACTTTAACAAAATAAGCAGAGTCCAAAATCAAGGAATGCGAATCATAACTGGAAGCATGAAGACAACGCCTATTAATGAACTAGAAAAGATCACTTGTTTACAACCAATGCAGGATAGAAGAGATAGCAGAGCCCAGCAACAAGCTGAAAAATTTAGAAGATTGACAGACCACCCTATGTATAAAAGGTTTAGTGGTTTTGGAAAGGGAAGACTGAAGCGTAGCAACTTTGTAGAAACTGCAAAACGAAAGATTAGGGCAGATCCCATACTTAACATATCAACAGTCAAACCCATTTACAATGCAGACAAGTTCCCAGCTTGGAGACGGCAGCTACTGCCTGAGATGATAGAAAACATTCCTGGTATTGAGAAAAAGAACACTCAGCATGAAACCGAAAGAAGAGAAATAACCCTAAACTACATAAAAGAACATTACCCAAGCAGCAATTGGACCCATGCATATACAGATGGATAAGCCACAAATTCAGTAGAGAATGGAGGAGGAGGAATTCTCCTAAATTTAAAAAATGGAGTGAAAAAAACACATTCAGTGGCAACTGGAAAGTTTTCAAGTAACTTCAAAGCGGAGGTAGAGGCTCTGAAAACTGCAGCAGAAATGCTCTTGATGGAGGAAAATAAAGAGACGCAAATAGCTATCTTTACAGATGCAAAGTCAGCTGTCTCAATACTGAAGAGCAATTACAGCACAGAAATAGCTGACCTAAGAGCAGCACTCCATGGTCTATGCCAGAAATCCAAAAAAGTTGTAATACAGTGGATACCATCACATTGCAGTATACCTGGAAATGAAGAGGCTGATTAGACTGGCAAAAGAGGGCGGACGACTACCACAGCCTGACATAGACATAACCTATAACGAGGCAAAGAGGTTGATAAAAAGCACGTATAGAACCAAATGGGAATCAGAGCATCCAGGTCACCAGAAGGATGATGCATATTACAAACTCGACCGAAGAGAACAAGTAGCAATCTTCAGACTCCGCACAGGACATAACAGGCTGAAATACCACTTGTTCAATAAACTAAAGATAGGAGATACCGATGAATGCAATTGTGGAACTTGTAAAATGACAGCTAAACATTTGCTGCAGGAGTGTCCAATATATGCAGAACAGAGAAAGATATTTTGGCCCACACCTGCTTCATTTGAGGACAAGCTCTATGGAGATATCGACCAAGCTCAAGTTGACTGCAGCTTACTTTAACTACATTCAGGTTGACATTTAAAGGTGCATGAAGAAGTATTTAGACTGCCGCACTTCATACCACAGGTATGTCGGTTACAAAAGCGCCCCAGAGGCATGAAATGGAATATTGCTTGGATAGCAAATCCATTACGTGGAAAGTCCGAACCAAAAGCTCACTGTGTGGGCTTCATAAAAGGTGGAAAAAGTGTCCCAGTGGCACGAAATGGAATATTGCTTGGATAGCAAATCCATTATGTGGAAATCCGAATCGAAAGCACACTGTGTGGGCTTCATAAAAGGTTGAAAAAGTGTCCTAGTGGCACGAAATGGAATATTGCTTGGATAGCAAATCCATTATGTGGAAAGTCCGAATCGAAAGCTCACTGTGTGGATGTCATCTGCAGACTGCATACTTCTGGTTTCCGGAAGAACAGCCTATGGTGAATGGAAGGCCCAATATACGGAAGTGAGCAGCCATGTGCAGGACGTGACGATTCCTTGGGTGAGCCCAGTACCAGAGCGCTGTGTGTTGGCTCTGCAAGTATGGAAGCCTCCTTGGATGGCGGGGAATGCCCATGGTCTGCCCCTGCCTTCCCTTGAGGGCTGACCAGGATGTCTTTGGCTGTTCTATATGGGCCAGCTGGGATGGGGGATAACACCACAACAGTGAGAGCCAAACGTCCTAAGAAACCCCCGGGAAGGTTAACCCGGTCAACAAATGCCCGCAGAAGTCGGATGTGTCGGCCTAACGGCGCAAGAACGCAGCTCTGCTGTGGACAGGCACAACGCAATCACGTCCGAAAAAAAAACTCCGGATGAACGAAGAAGAAGAAGAAGAAGAAGAATGACTGAGTCCTACCCCTCCCGCCCAACTGTTGTTCAGTTATCGGCACCGTATACACGTTGAATAGTACTGGTGACAGTGGTGAACCCTGCGGCAATCCTGGACATATCGTTATCGGCTCAGAAGACCAACTCCCGCATCTTAGCACCACCTTCCTTTGGTCAGAGAAGAGACATGTGCGGCCGCCATAGACTTAGAGGACGCATATAACAGAGTATCTTTCGAGCACTTGACGCAAACCCTCCTCAGACTGAAAGTGCACCCTCACCTTGTACGATGGATAGCTGCAGTTCTGTTCCATTGAGATATACTATTTGTCATGTTTCCAAGTCGTTCCAGTAAAAAAAAAACATGGGTACCAGAAAATGTCTTGAGAAGTAAAGACGACCGGTGTGACACCGACTACATGACCCACAGACCGCCGATTAGTCTATATTTCTATAATAATATGTGTCTAGCACACTATACCCATTGCTACTTAAGGCGTGTGTGTAAAGGGGTGTTTGACTTACCGTACTCATTCATTTATTCATTCATTCATTCAGAAACATGTCCCTTGCGGAACCTCGCTCCCATAACAACTTTCCGGAAAACCTCTCGATCATAAGCAAGATGCCCCGCGTCCGATACACCCATCTGGAGATCATCTGCCACATCCTGCACCATCTTCTCTTTGGCCTTTCTCTGTTTCTCTTACTGGGCATCAGTTATCAGTTGGGGTATCTTCATTGCACCCCGGACAGGTCCGTAGGCGCGCGCGCGCACACACACACACGTTGGTATAATGCTGTGATTCCAACCATATGAAAGCCTGTCCTACGTGTACATAACTCCACGGTCCTCACTTGAGGACCATTCTCTTTGTACAAGGATATGTCCATAAGTGTTTCAGTTTCTCTCACAGAGATCACACAAGGAGAATATCAGCACAGTGCACGAACTCCGCAGTACTCCTGGAAGAAACAACGAATATAATCTATGATCACATAATACTTCATAATAGAGAAGACACACTGAAGTTTGGCCTACCGACATCCAAACTCGAGAAACTACTACTACTGTGCACATCCAATATTGAACTCTTCGTCTTCTACGTTCAGGGGAAGTGCCTGGGGGTTCTTACCAAAAGCTAATGGTCGACGTTTGGTGCAGGAGAGCCTAGCGTATGATACCACAACATCTAGCTTAAGAATGGAGGTGGGGGCGGTCAGTGCAGCTTTCCGCTGGATGGAGAATACGATACATATTCACATCGTGATTATAACTGACTCAGAAAGCATGGTGAGGACAGGCAGGCTTCGCGCAGAGTGGCTTGCTTGGCTTCGGAGGTCACGGGTGGCAAGCATCGCCTGGATCTTTTCACCGGGGCATGCCGGTGCGCTGGGGAATAAACAGGCGGACAGATTGGCTGGCTCTGCAAAACTTGGTGGAGTATTGATGCATGACAAGGCGGACGTGGTTGCGGCCTTGTGGGAGCACGTGTACACCTCGGAGGAGCAAATGGATCATCATGGTCTGGCAAGAATGAGGCAGCTAGGAGTGACGAGGGGATCTGGCCGACGCTCGACGCTCAGAGGAAAGGCGAAACGGGCATATAATCAGATTGCTACTGGAACTATTGGTGTTGGAACTCTTCGCTGGCTGCTTAGGATGGGGACGGAGCGCTTATGGGAACGCCCCGAATGCTTATTCTTCTTTTGTTCGCTTGAAATATGTCTGTAACTGCAATGCTGTCTCTTGTATGAATTGAACTGTCTTTTTCAGTTCACACAGCGGTCCATAGAGTTTATCTTCCACTGTCTTCTCTCTAGGCCAGAAGGTTTGCCTTGATATGTTATATTTTGGGCAGTCTTGGAGTATGTGCTCTGCTGTCTGCGAGTCCACATTTGCACATGGCTGTTTCACCAATCTTGAATTTTGTATACATGTGGTTGCGTAATCTATTGTGCCCTGTTCTGATGCGCATAATAATGACTTGTTCTGGTCTGTCCATAACGTGGTAGTCATCTTGAGCAGGTTTTGGTGGCTTTCTGGCTGATTTGATCATTCTTTTCTTTTAGTGGTATGTAACGGGCACATCAGGTTGTTCTTCTTTGGCTCCTTCTTTAGCCAATTGATCAGCTCTGTCGTTTCCGGGTACTCCACAGTGGGATGGTATCCACTGTATGGTGACCTTATGCTGACTGCTAAGTTCAGAAAGTAATGTCCTTAGTACTGGCAATTTCCCAGACAGGAGCGCCTCCAGTACTGATTTTGCATCTGTCAATAGCACCACAGGTTGTCTACCATTGCTGATATTTAGTAATTTCTCTGTTGCTATATTGATTGCCTCAATTTCAGCATCGTAGTTATGGCAGTACTTTCCTGTCGGTACTCTAGCTGTGTCCCTAGTATTATTTGGATATTCTATGTACACCCCCGCTCCTCCATTTCGAACAGCATTTTGTGCTGACCCATCTGTGTAGACTCGGATCCAGAGGACCCGTGGGTGTTCTTCATCAAGGAAGCTGAGAGTGACTGTTCTGCGCTGCACACTGTTCTGTTCTTCCTTGTCAAATATGCCTCTCCCCGGGAAGGTTAACCCGGTCAACAAATGCCCGCAGAAGTCGGATGTGTCTGCCTAACGGCGCAAGAACGCAGTTCTGCTGTAAACAGGCACAACGCAATCACATCCGGAAAAAAAAAACTCCGGATGAACGTAGAAGAAGAAGAAGAAATATGCCTCTCACTTTTGTCTGGATTTGTAATGATAGTCTATGCTAATCTTTCCATGGAGTTCGCTCTGGAATAGTTGTTAGGGGGATACCAACTGTGGGCAGATCGGTGGTTTCTCTGCAGAGTCGTTTGGCCTGGTGGATAAAACTACTTCTTTTCAACAGCCCCATAGCTAGGTTTTCAAATCTGTTCTTCATATTGTGGCCTGGCAAGCTGAGGAACTTTTCTGCTTGTATTTGCATTTTCGTATCTCTGCGCTCACTCAGTGCTTGTATCCTCCCCATCTTCTCCATTTCCACTATAGGGGTTGATCTCATCCCTCCTGTGGTGATTCTAAGTGCTTGATTTTGCACTTTGTCCAGCTCTTGTAGTGTGGTTTTTGATGCCGAACACCACGCAGTTGACCCATATTACAGGTGTGGTCGTATGCTCTGTTGATAAACTTTGCTAAGTATTTTCCCACTGCTCCCCATGTGGTTCCACTCAGCTTTCTCAGGATGGCATTTTCCTTCTGGCTTTTGCTACTGCTTTGTTGATGTGCTTTCTCCATGTCAGCCTGCCATCAAATGTTACTCAAGGTATGTTGGTTCTTTATCTTCTCTTAGGGGTGTACCATTTATCTGGATGGTCCCTGCCTTTTGTTTTGGAGAGAGGGTAAATAGGGTCGTGTCAGTGTTTATGCTGACACACCATCTATTTGCCCATGCAACAAATGTATCTACAGCTCTTTGTAGCAATCTGGTGGCCACTGATGCATGTTCATTTGTGCTCCATAGAACCAGGTCATCGGCGTACTTTGCCGCTTTAATTCCATGCGGTAGATTAGCAACGAGATCATTGATAAAGATTAGAAAGAGTGTGGGGGACAAGACTCCGCCCTGGGGAACACCGTGACGCAGTAGTACTTTCTTGCTCTTTAGTCCGTCTATCTGTACTCGGGCTCTTCTGTTGTGCAAGTATGCTTTCACCCATTTGTACATTCTTCCATTGACTTTGCAGTTTCTCAGTTTATTCATCAGACCTTCTTTCCAGACTTTGTCAAAGGCTTTCTTCAAATCTATCCATGCCGCAAGCACCAGCTTCTTCTCTGGGAATGCATCCTCAATTTCTTGAGAGGTAGGTTGTCTGATTTTCCGTAGAGTAGCACTGCCTAAAGCCAGCCTGCTGGGGCACAAGGATGTTTTTACTTTCAATGTACCACTGCAGTCTGTGATTGATGATGCGCTCCAGTGTTTTGCAGAGACAGCTGGTGAGGCTAATTGGTCTGTAGCTAGAGGCAATGAAACTATCTTTCCCTGATTTTAGGAGGGGTATCATGATTGCTTCTCTCCAGGCTTGTGGAAAACTGCCTAAGGTCCAACTGATATTGAAGATCTGCAACAGTTTTGCTTTGGCCTCTGTTCCTAGGTTCCTGATCATTTCATTGGAGATACCATCGGCTCCTCGTGACTTTCTCATTTTCAGTTTTGATATGGCAAGCTCCAGTTCACTGATTGTGATGGGGGACTCCAGAACCTCATGCACTGTTTCCTTCTGTCCTGTATGTTGCCGTTTCTCTCGAATCTCTTGTTGTTTCTCTGGACTAATTTTGATATTGTTATCTTGTGCGAATGAGTCCGCAAAATGGTCAGCTGCTTGCTTTCTTGTTAAGATGTTTCCATCTTTATGTAGTGCAATTTTTGAGTTTCTCCCTGTGCCCTCATCGTTATGTTGTTTTATTAGCGTCCACAATTTCCTTGTGTCTCTTTCAAAGTTCAGAGACTCTGCTTTTTTCTGCCAGCTTTTCCGTCTAGCCTGCAGCTTGGCCCTTTGAAATTTGGCTTTTGCGTGCTGGAATTTATTGTGGTGCTCTTGGCTGGGCGTGACCTCTGCTTGCTTTCTACACACTTCCACATCATTATGCAACTGTTCCAGTTCACTACTCCAATAGGGTTTATGTTGTTTACGGGCTCCTCTTGGTACTGTTTCTCGCACTGCCTGTAGTATGCATTCCCCAAACTCTTCAACTACTTTATTTATGTCTTTCTCAGTGTTCAGGTTTCTAACCAGTATGCTGGTGCGATTTTTGTACATTGCCCAGACTTCGTTCTTGTAGTTCCACCTCGAGAGGGTGCTGCTTTCACTTACAAGCTCATTTTTTACAGTTAGAAAGACTGACCGATGGTCACTGCCACCAAGTTGTTTCCCAACAATTCGTGTAATGTTCCACTCCAGGTCTGGTGAATGAAAAGCCAGATCAGGTGTAGTTGTAGTGTGCCATGATCTCGAGTAGAAAGTATTTGGGTCGGACGGCTTGTTAACCAAGATGAATCTATTCTCATCCTGCCAGTCTTCGAGTCTCTCTTCTCTCTGGTCCATGTGATCATAGCCCCAACTCTGCGAGTGGCTGTTGAAATCGCCACACACAATCATTTTTTCTGTTAATGGTAGTGTGTTCAGTGCCTGTGGGCGGTCACTTGGACAGTAATAATTGATCAGATGTAAGTCTGTATAGCCTGTCTTAAGTTTAAGTGTCTGATACTCAGCCCCTTCCATGTACACTTCAATTTGGGAAGCAGTGAAGTTATTTTTTACAAGGGTAAGTATCCCACCTTTTCGCCTGTCCTTTTGGTCAGATCGGTAACACTGGTAGCCTCTGATTTTGAAGGCTATATTTTCGTTGAGGTGAGTTTCTTGCAAGCAACATATGCTTACTTTTTCTTTGTCCAGGATGTTTTCTAATCCTACTTTTTTGTTGCTGACTCCCTCCGCATTCCAGTGCATTATTTTAAGTCTTTGTTTAGTATGGCCAGCCGTTCTATTCTCATGTCCCCTGGCTCCACGGGACATCTGAGAAGGACCTCCAGTAGTTGGGGTTGGACCCTTTCGAGACATAGGGCCCGGCACTGCACCTGCCTGGGAGTCCAAAGTAGAGCGAGCACCATAACATTTAGCAGTAGTCGACATATCCCATTTTGCGTAATTGCGTGGCATCCTGATTTCTGTGGTACGCCTCCTGGCTGGTTGCCTCCGTCTTCAGCACCTTTCCTTTGCTAGAGCAGACTGTGGTCTCACTCGAGTTTAGATGTGTACACACGCACACACATGTCTGCACATGCATGTATGTGTATACACATCTAGAGCACACTGGTTATTTTTCGGCGCCAGAAACTCGACGTCTCCCCTTCTCCTGTTAGTTAAAACAGTTCCGCCACGTGAAGGCCAGGAGTTAGACTTTTGCTGCATAGGTTATGTATTCACGAGCCATTGGGGTATTTAAGCAATGTTGGGCGCTCACCCCAACACTGCGCCCCGGCTACATACAGCAACATTTGGAACCGCCCCAATGCTGTGATGCTGGTTCCTAAATCAATCAATCAATCTTCTTCGTTCTTCAGGAGTTTTTTTTTTTTCGGACATGATTGCGTTGTACCTGTTTACTGTAGAGCTGCGTTCTTGCACCGTTAGGCCGACACATCCGACTTCTGCGGGCATTTGTTGACCGGGTTAACCTTTCCGGGGCAATATTGAACTCAATTTCTTTAGAAAATCCTACCATCAAATTGACGGAGTGGTCATGTGGAGTCCTCTAGGTTTCATAATAGCGGACATCTTTGTGGTGCACTTAGAAGAACAAAGAGCCTCGAATATTAAGGGCCTGTTTCTGTACCACCGTTGTGTGGACGATACATCATTCATCATTCAGCACAGAGACGCAGAATCGTTCCAAGAATGAAGAACATCTCTTTGTCTATTGACCACGAACATAATGACGTCTTTTCGTCCCTAGACATCCTACGTCTAGAAGATGGCACCACCCGAAGATCAGTTTATCGAAAAGAAACATCAATCAATCAATCATGTGCCATGCCGGAAACATGGATGGTTCAAAACATTAATTTTAATAACTATGCACCTATCGAATATTAACGTGGCCTGGTAAGTACCCTGTTTAATCGAGCCAGAAAGATTTGCTCCGGTGACACACTGTTAACCAGACTACCATCTAATGAGTATCCAGCAGACTTCATCAAGCGGTACTGCCGGCCACCCAAACCCACCCCAAGACAATCAAAACGTCACACGTCATGTGTGACTTCAGCTGACTTTTCACGATCGACTTACAACAGCAGTAAGTAGCTGCTGAACCAATAATCAGATGTAAAACCACGCTGATACCCAGTGGCGTCACTGGGGTTGGTGTCACCCAGTGCGGTAAACTCTTGGTGTCACCCCTCTAGACTTTCACCATGGTCTTCTTCCAAGTGTTCCTGTACCATATATAATCGCATATAGTAGTGTTTTTCTGAGCTCTGAGTCTTATTCATTTAAGCACCAGACGCTCTGCATGGTGGCACCCTGTGCCTGCTCATGTATTTAACAATGAACGGTTATGAAACCCGACTAGACAGAGCTATGTCTGCTTTGTCAAATTTGCAATTTTTTTATTTTGGTGTCACCCCTTGATGGTGTCACCCGGTGCGGCCCGCACCCCCGCACCCCCCTAGTGATGCCCCTGCTGATACCTATTCCATCTGTGAAAGAATCATTGTCTCTGTCTACCAAATCTAACCGCAGTTGTCCCGATAGCATCGTCCAAGATCCTAATGAGTGTATATATACAAGAATCACACCCAATATTAATATTTTTTCGTAGCTTGTTTTCTTTTTTTTTTTTTTTTTTTTATTTAGCCTGGGCAACGGATTAATCGGGCTGGACTTTTCGATTTCAAAGTACCGACGGATTTTTAAATTGCGAGGCCTCCAAGTCTTCGTCCTTATCTGAGAACGTTGGAAGTCTCCGCGGCGAAGTGGTTACGCCGCCTGCCTCGCGCTTCGAAGGTTGTGGGTTCAATTCCGGCCTACATCGTTCGGTTCACGAGTGCAAGTTTCTCGAAGACTCCTGGGGGTCGTCACTGGAGCTACGGAGTTCGTGCTTTGTGCAACGCTTTCGGTAGGCCGCCATACTGAAAGAGGCCGAGCCATATGTGATAAAACCATCTGCCGACGGAAGCACTACATGTCGGACAGATCTTGGGATAGGGACCAGACCAAGAGAGACACATCCTGCTGCTCTGCAGGTAGACTATGGATAGCAGTCAAAAGTTTCAACTCAAGCGCACGATGCCACTAACTCATAGTCCGGACACAAAACCTACGGCTCTCGGCTGAGGGATATGGCTGAACGCCTCTAAGCCATTACCATTCGGACGTGAGGGCCGTGCCGAAACTAACTCACTGCAAAACTGAGGTGAGATATTAAGCCTACTACATGGCTGGTTCAGATACGCAACCTACGGCTCTCAACTGAGGGATATGGCCGAACGCCTCTAAGCCGTTAACCCTCAGACGTGAGGGCCGGACCGATACTAACTCACTGCAAGCTTGAAGTGAGTTATCTATCAAGCCTACTACGTGGCTGGTTCAGATACGCATCCTATGGCTCTCAACTGAGGGATCAGGCTGAACGTCTCTAGGCCCATGTCCCTCAGCAGTGCGAACCTAGCCGTTGCTCACCGCTCCTACATTGAGGTGAGATGCTTCCGTCCTTTACTTGTGGACGTAAATAACAAGTACTTCTGAAGTCGGAGTGGGTTCGCCTGAAGGCGAGGGACATCGGTAAAAGGAAAAGCAAACCCACACGCAAAATGCAGTCCCTTACTACTTTAAACAGTATGTAAGGACTACGCTTGAGCTTTAGCGAGCGAACAAAACAGAAAAAATGTGATAACACCCAGTGCCATGTAGTCGAGTCTCTTGCCTGTATATACCTAAGTCATAGAAGATAGATGCCTTGGTAGGGTTGCCAGGCTGTGTAACTGAGGAGCCGGGACATTTCTCTTGAGTATAAGCAGAATCAAAGATGTGACACGGAGCTCAGCATATGGAGCTGGAATGGACAAGAGCGCTCACTCTTAAATTTCCGGTGTGCTGATGGCTCAATCCCCACACCTGTCAGTTGGACTAAAAAAGTTGACTTCTCGTCCTAGACTTTGGGATGTAAATTACAAGTACCTCAGAAGACGGAGTGGGTTCGCCTGATGGCGAGGAACACCGGTAATAGAGAAAGCTAATGCACACGCAAAAATCAGTCCAGTGCACTAGAAGTAGTAGCACATCTATGGATCACAGTAGTAGATTGAGGTTTCCAGACCATTTTTTTGGGAGGGTAATTTGGAGGGTAATGGCGGCTGATGGGTTTATGAAGGAAATATGGGGGTATTTTGGGGGAAAATGTCGACTCGGTAAAAATTTGTGTGGGAACGGTTTTTCGGCGGGTGTCTGTGAAAGTAATTAAGGTAAAAGTAGTTGGTTGGTTCTGGAAAGTGAGGGTGTGCGTACGGATGAAGGAGGGGTGTAAGTTATTTTGGTTACGTATATGAATGTGTTAGTATGCGTGGTGTAGTGATGTATAAACAAGGGTGTGATGGGTCGTGGTTTCTACTCATGGGTTGGATATATGGTGGTTACGTATATGAATGTGTTAGTATGCGTGGTGTAGTGATGTATAAACGGCCAAGGGTGTGATGGGTCGTGGTTTCTACTCATGGGTTGGATATATGGTGGTGGCGTAGACATAATGTATTAGTATGCGTGGTGTAGTAATGTATAAACAAGGGTGTGATGGGTCGTGGTTATACTCGACGAAGTAAGAGGTGGTTACTATCATCTGAACAGTGTGATAGTAGTGAAGGTAAAGGGTGGTATATTCACTATCATCATTACAAAGGAAAGCGTATAAAGTTATAATGGGTATGGTGGTAAGGTGTATTAGTGATCAAGTAGGAGTGATATAGGGGTGGTCATAAATATAATAAGAGGTGTTCGCAATTACACACTGGTCAACCAGTGGTCAAGCAATGGTCAAGTAAGGGTCAAGTAGTCAAGTAAGGAAATTTTAGGGAAAAGTGATTGTAATGATATGGTGGTGATTAAAGAGTGGTAAATTAGTGGTCAAGCAGTGGTCAAGTAAGGGTCAAGTGAGGAAATTTTAGGGAAAATTGGTCGTAGTGATATGGTAATGTTTAAATTAGTGGTAAATTAGTGGTCAAGTAGTGGTCAAGCGGTGGTCAAGTAAGGAAATTTTAGGGAAATATTAGGGAAAAGTGATTGTAATGATATGATGATGTTTAAAGGGTGGTAAATTAGTGGTCAAGCAGTGGTCAAGCAGTGGTCAAGTGAATAAATTTTAGCGGAAAGTAGTTGTAGCGACATGGTGATGCTTAAAGGGTGGTAAATTAGTGGTCAAGTAGTGGTCAAGTGGTCGAGTGACCACTTAAATTGTAGAGGACGATGTGCCTAAGATTATGGTAGTGGGTAAAGTGATCGATGACGTGGTCAAGCAGTGGTCAAGCAGTGGTCAAGTAGTCAAGTAAGGAAATTATAGGGGAAAGTACGTATAGTGCAATGGTGGTGGGTAAAGTGAGGAGGAATCACTAGTAGTGATAATACTACTACCAATATTAGCGACAAGAATATTAGCTGGTGCGTTGTTATTATACTATTTTTTTGTGGGGTGTGTAAAAATCATACAAAGAGGGTCATACAAACACAAGTACACACATGTACACACTTGATACATTTGTACATACATACACATAAAGACAGACAAGCACAAAGACACACCCATACTATTACTACTGTCATCACAACCAGTACACACACAAATACACACCTACTGCAAACTCAAAGACAAATACAAAGACAGCCAAGGATTACTACTGTCATCACAACTATACACAAGTACACACCCATAAACAAATACACAAGAACACTCAAAGACAAACACATCTCCTAGCATTACTACTGTCATCACAACAACCACACACACACACACACACACACACACACACACAGAGACAGACATACACACATGAACACAAATAGAACCAGACATCAACTACACACATACACACTTGATACACTTGTACGTACACACCTACAAGCGTACAGACACAAAGACATACTCATCGCCTAGGATTACTACTGTCATCACAACTATACTCAAGTACACACCCATAAACAAATACACAAGAACACTCAAAGACAAACACAAAGATAACCATACACAGACAACCCATACCATTACTACTGTCACTATCAACAGATATACACACGTGCAGAGACAGCACAGACACACCCATACCATTACTACTGTCATCACAACTATACACAAGTACAGACACACTCACCCATAATCAATTACACAACTACATACCTACAAGCAAATACACACAAAGACACAGACACACTTGTACATACAGACACAGAAGTACAGACAATCCATACTATTACTACTGTCATCACAACTATACACAAGTACACACAGACACACTCACCCATAATCAATTACACAAATACACACCTACAAACAAAAACACACAAAGACACAGACACACTTGTACATACAGACACAGACAACCCATACTATTACTACTGTCATCACAACTATACACAAGTACACACCCATAAACAAATACACAATAACACTCAAAGACAAACACAAAGACACAGACACACTTGTACATACAGACACAGAAGTACAGACAACCCATACTATTACTACTGTCATCACAACTATACACAAGTACACACCCATAATCAATTACACAAATACACACCTACAAACAAAAACACAAAGACAAAGACAACCAAACACACGTACAGATTCAGAAGTACAGACAATCCATACTATTACTACTGTCATCACAACTACACACCCATAATCAATTACACAAATACACACCTACTACAAACTCAAAGACACACACCCATACCATTACTACTGGTACCAGTACAGATACACTCACCCATAAGACTAAACTATACAACCCACAAATTTTTGGTAAAGAACGCGGATGTCCGAGAAGCCCCTACGTCATCAACGCCATATACAAAAGTCATTAAGTATGAGTCATCGGTGTGTAGGGAAGCAGGCGTGAGAATAGCTTGTCTAACTGCCACGTCAGCTACGTCGTGTGCAGAACCAGTGTATAAAATAGAAGGCGTCTCTTGTGAGCTCAGTACCAGTTCACGGGCTGACTTGGGTATCTACAGAGGTGCTTCAGGCTGGTGTGAGCAGTGTTCGTGTAGTAAGCAGATATTGTTCACGTACTGACTTGGCTACATCGGTGAAACAGGTTGGTGTGAGCATTGTTCGTATAGTAACCAGCTATTATTCACGTACTGACTTGGCTAGCTACAGCAGTGAAACTTGGTGTGAGCCTTATTCGTGTCGTCGGCATCTGATAAAACAGTGAAACATTGTATACATCAGAACTTTTTGGTGTTGTAAGAAAAAAAAACAGTTTATCAATATGACCACCAGATCTACTTTCACGTGTTCAGTGTGTGACAAAGTCTATTGTGATAAGTATACCCTTAATCGTCACATTCGGACCATTCACGAGGGGAAAGACCAAATATATCCCTTTCAGTTATGTGATAAGGTGTGTAATACGAACGATGGCCTACAAAAACACAAACGAATACGTCATCAGCCACGTATGAATACATCAAACACTACAACACCAGAGACGACAGCACCACCTGTCTATTTACACCAGCCTCGTAGTCTAACGCAAGTACCAGACTGCCAACACTGTATCTTCAATGATAACCTTACCCGCCATAATGGGAACATTCACAATGATTATCCCTGTCAGATACGTACCAATCTATACAATTCGAACCTACAACGGTACTTACATCACCAGACATCACGAGAAAGGATGACACCCTTAGACACCCTGGCAACACCTCCACTCATAGTAGCAGAGGATATCCAACCAAATGATAGAGACAGCTTGGCAGCCCTTAAGGCGTACTGCAAGGACCTATCGCTTATGCTACCCAATCAAGTGGTAGTATTAGAAAAAAGTGTCGACCACCGCTATCGGGTGGTTTTGGTATGATAAAAAGAAGTATTCAGATATCTTGTATGATATCTCATACATGTCTTTATTCTGGATCCGAAACAAATAAGGTATGTGTGATGACTTCGACAACAACAGTGTTTTTGATAGTCAACCAGCAGAGCCCAGAAGAATGAAGATCACTAATCCAGAACTTTTTGGTTTTTCACTAAGCATCTATGTCATTGATTGTTTCTTATATCACTAAAGTGTTTTTCACTACTCATCTATGTCATTGATTGTTTCTTATATCACTAAAAGTGTTTTTCGCTAATCATGTATGTCATTGATTTTTTCTATCTCTAAACTGTTTTTCACTACTCATGTATGTCATTGATTTTTTCTTATATCATTAAAGTGTTTTGATGAATAACACATTCTTTGATATATTGAAACCAAGATTTTTGTTGATTTTCTTTATTGGTTTTGTTTTCATGACGTTGTCTTGTCGGCTCAGAGCTTACATTACCAGACATGAACAAAGTCTTAGAAGAAGTTATGGCAAATACAGAAGTATATGAAAAGTAACCAAGTATGAAAAGGCCTAAAGAGAGAAATGTCTCGGCCAAATTTATAAAAATAATCAATGGAAAAAAAATCTTGGCCAAATACGAAAATGTATCAACCAAATGAAAAAAAAAATATTGACCAAGTAATGAAATACACCATTCAAGGTTATGAAAAGTCGGAAAATTTGTCAACCAAAAAGGGAAAGATGTCGGCAAAATACAGATATAGATCGTCCAAACTTATAAAAACCTAGGAAAAAAATAATCAAAGGCGAAAAGGCCTAAAGAGAGAAATGTCTCGACCAAGCTTATAAAAATCTAGGAAAAAATATTACAACTAAAAGGTTGATCAAAAATTATAAATTCAAAATTATAAAAATAACCAAATATGAAAAACATCGTCCAAAGACAGAAATATTTCAACTAAACTTATAAATAAGTCACCAAAAGGGAAAAGGTCAAGTACAGAAATAGCTATGGAAAAAGTAAGTCCACAAAACTAAGAAAGAAAAAAATGTAACTTCTGTAGTCAAATGTGTCTTATCTGAAAAGACGCTATCAATGTCACCCCTTTCCTTGTTTTACTTTACCAAAGACCTTCACCGTATATGGTACAGAAACCCTTATACAGCACTCATCTTTCCACACTCTTGGTTGCTTTCTAATACAAAGTGGTTACATCACCAAGAACTTCAACACCTCAATTGTACACGTGCTCCATTGAAACACCCATGACAGTTAACAACATGTATGGCCATGTAATCTGTGAGTCCATCGGGGATAGTTCATCCGAGTATTCGTCATCAAAGATCCATTTCCCATGGCTGACATCTTCAACTTGCTATAACACAACTTATTCTAATATACACTTTACATGAAATTTCCCAAATTTGGGCTCTGTTAAAGAATACGTAATGAGATACACAAAGACACCAAGAACATATCAGACAAAACAACTCACAAATTAAAAACTTAAACCATGTCAGATGAACCAGCCAACAACTACTACTAGAACACAAACATATAATAAGGAAACACATGACACACAGAGCTTACAGACAGATCACTTGGACTCAAACAAATTTTGCTTCTTGTACTGTAGAATTCTACCAACACTTCTTTCCTATCACCAAAACTAAACAACTACCACACAACCACTGGTCATTTGTCCAACATAATACTCATACCCTCGCCAACGACATTAAGGAAATGCATACTTATACATTATCAGACATTAGATTTAAATCCCCTACTACTAACATATCACCGGTGTCGAGTTCCCGTTTCACAAAAACACCCTCTTGTCAGTTGTTAGTGAAAACCATTACACCAGTCCAGATTTGTGACTCGTAGAACCAACACTCACACTGTCGTATCTGTAGTATGAGTCTGCGATCAGAGATTCTTCTATAGAATCATATTGTAATCCTAACGTTGACACTTGTTTAAAACTTTTTCACCTTCCATTCACCAGGTACAATGACAGCTTTAATTGATAGACGGCCATCGTGGTCAGAAGATGAGAATTGTTGTGAAGATGACAGTGTTTTGGAGGAAGATGATTCTGGCTTCTTCACACCAGCTTTATCATTAGACATTTTGTTCTGCCAGAAACCTACTCGTGGCACCCAGCCAGCTTTAGATGTACCAGAGGCAACCTTTGCTTGGGGTGATGATTCGTCTTCAGATGAAGATATTGACCTTTTGGCTAGTAGGCATGCCCCAGAGTCTCTCAAGAAAATTAATGTGACGTGGAACGAAAAATATCCTACTGATGGTGTCCGAAGGTGTTCCTCTTCAACGAATAAGGTGTGTATGGGTAGTAATGCTCATAATTCACATGTGTATTTTTGTAAACATGACCAATACCGAAAACCTATGTGCTATACATGTTTTCTATGTACATCTCTCTATACCACAAACCATCAGTGACTATACCTTTACCCTTTCTCAAGGCGTGACCAAAAGAATGTCGACAGTCTGTTTTTATGCCTTTTACCACTTCTCCTTGTGAATTTTTTACTGTTTTTTCTTTACTGAAGTAGTAGGTTGTCTTGTAAGTTTCAATGTGTTTTATTTACCTCCACAGGTTAATTTTGCACCAGAACCTCACTTCTTGACAGTCCATACTGTTGGCACCGAAGAACGCAATGGTAACTGGCACCGTGTAATCAGAGTACGTGAGAATTTTGAAAGCCGTATACTAGACTTGGACAAAATTTTGAACCCAGTCTTGAGGGACAACCACAGAAGAAAAGTCATCGAACAAAGGACAGCAGTGAAGAAGGCAGCTGTAGTCTAATTAGCATGTATATCTCTCTGCCTTATTAAAAGAATTATAACCAGAAATAAAACTAGTATGCATTTCCTTAATGTCGTTGGCGAGGGTATGAGTATTATGTTGGACAAATGACCAGTGGTTGTGTGGTAGTTGTTTAGTTTTGGTGATAGGAAAGAAGTGTTGGTAGAATTCTACAGTACAAGAAGCAAAATTTGTTTGAGTCCAAGTGATCTGTCTGTAAGCTCTGTGTGTCATGTGTTTCCTTATTATATGTTTGTGTTCTAGTAGTAGTTGTTGGCTGGTTCATCTGATATGGTATTAGTTTTTAATTTGTGAGTTGTTTTGTCTGATATGTTCTTGGTGTCTTTGTGTATCTCATTACGTATTCTTTAATAGAGCCCAAATTTGGGAAATTTCATGTAAAGTGTATATTAGAATAAGTTGTGTTATAGCAAGTTGAAGATGTCAGCCATGGGAAATGGATCTTTGATGACGAATACTCGGATGAACTATCCCCGATGGACTCACAGATTACATGGCCATACATGTTGTTAACTGTCATGGGTGTTTCAATGGAGCACGTGTACAATTGAGGTGTTGAAGTTCTTGGTGATGTAACCACTTTGTATTAGAAAGCAACCAAGAGTGTGGAGAGATGAGTGCTGTATAAGGGTTTCTGTACCAGATACGGTGAAGGTCTTTGGTAAAGTAAAACAAGGAAAGGGGTGACATTGATAGCGTCTTTTCAGATAAGACACATTTGACTACAGAAGTTACATTTTTTTCTTTCTTAGTTTTGTGGACTTACT
The DNA here is from genome assembly GCA_963921405.1 of Cepaea hortensis. NCBI lineage: Eukaryota > Metazoa > Mollusca > Gastropoda > Stylommatophora > Helicidae > Cepaea > Cepaea hortensis. The sequence goes on along the minus strand of OY992879.1, from coordinate 15,193,206 downwards.
TTTTCCATAGCTATTTCTGTACTTGACCTTTTCCCTTTTGGTGACTTATTTATAAGTTTAGTTGAAATATTTCTGTCTTTGGACGATGTTTTTCATATTTGGTTATTTTTATAATTTTGAATTTATAATTTTTGATCAACCTTTTAGTTGTAATATTTTTTCCTAGATTTTTATAAGCTTGGTCGAGACATTTCTCTCTTTAGGCCTTTTCGCCTTTGATTATTTTTTTCCTAGGTTTTTATAAGTTTGGACGATCTATATCTGTATTTTGCCGACATCTTTCCCTTTTTGGTTGACAAATTTTCCGACTTTTCATAACCTTGAATGGTGTATTTCATTACTTGGTCAATATTTTTTTTTTCATTTGGTTGATACATTTTCGTATTTGGCCAAGATTTTTTTTCCATTGATTATTTTTATAAATTTGGCCGAGACATTTCTCTCTTTAGGCCTTTTCATACTTGGTTACTTTTCATATACTTCTGTATTTGCCATAACTTCTTCTAAGACTTTGTTCATGTCTGGTAATGTAAGCTCTGAGCCGACAAGACAACGTCATGAAAACAAAACCAATAAAGAAAATCAACAAAAATCTTGGTTTCAATATATCAAAGAATGTGTTATTCATCAAAACACTTTAATGATATAAGAAAAAATCAATGACATACATGAGTAGTGAAAAACAGTTTAGAGATATAAGAAAAAATCAATGACATACATGATTAGCGAAAAACACTTTTAGTGATATAAGAAACAATCAATGACATAGATGAGTAGTGAAAAACACTTTAGTGATATAAGAAACAATCAATGACATAGATGCTTAGTGAAAAACCAAAAAGTTCTGGATTAGTGATCTTCATTCTTCTGGGCTCTGCTGGTTGACTATCAAAAACACTGTTGTTGTCGAAGTCATCACACATACCTTATTTGTTTCGGATCCAGAATAAAGACATGTATGAGATATCATACAAGATATCTGAATACTTCTTTTTATCATACCAAAACCACCCGATAGCGGTGGTCGACACTTTTTTCTAATACTACCACTTGATTGGGTAGCATAAGCGATAGGTCCTTGCAGTACGCCTTAAGGGCTGCCAAGCTGTCTCTATCATTTGGTTGGATATCCTCTGCTACTATGAGTGGAGGTGTTGCCAGGATGTCTAAGGGTGTCATCCTTTCTCGTGATGTCTGGTGATGTAAGTACCGTTGTAGGTTCGAATTGTATAGATTGGTACGTATCTGACAGGGATAATCATTGTGAATGTTCCCATTATGGCGGGTAAGGTTATCATTGAAGATACAGTGTTGGCAGTCTGGTACTTGCGTTAGACTACGAGGCTGGTGTAAATAGACAGGTGGTGCTGTCGTCTCTGGTGTTGTAGTGTTTGATGTATTCATACGTGGCTGATGACGTATTCGTTTGTGTTTTTGTAGGCCATCGTTCGTATTACACACCTTATCACATAACTGAAAGGGATATATTTGGTCTTTCCCCTCGTGAATGGTCCGAATGTGACGATTAAGGGTATACTTATCACAATAGACTTTGTCACACACTGAACACGTGAAAGTAGATCTGGTGGTCATATTGATAAACTGTTTTTTTTTCTTACAACACCAAAAAGTTCTGATGTATACAATGTTTCACTGTTTTATCAGATGCCGACGACACGAATAAGGCTCACACCAAGTTTCACTGCTGTAGCTAGCCAAGTCAGTACGTGAATAATAGCTGGTTACTATACGAACAATGCTCACACCAACCTGTTTCACCGATGTAGCCAAGTCAGTACGTGAACAATATCTGCTTACTACACGAACACTGCTCACACCAGCCTGAAGCACCTCTGTAGATACCCAAGTCAGCCCGTGAACTGGTACTGAGCTCACAAGAGACGCCTTCTATTTTATACACTGGTTCTGCACACGACGTAGCTGACGTGGCAGTTAGACAAGCTATTCTCACGCCTGCTTCCCTACACACCGATGACTCATACTTAATGACTTTTGTATATGGCGTTGATGACGTAGGGGCTTCTCGGACATCCGCGTTCTTTACCAAAAATTTGTGGGTTGTATAGTTTAGTCTTATGGGTGAGTGTATCTGTACTGGTACCAGTAGTAATGGTATGGGTGTGTGTCTTTGAGTTTGTAGTAGGTGTGTATTTGTGTAATTGATTATGGGTGTGTAGTTGTGATGACAGTAGTAATAGTATGGATTGTCTGTACTTCTGAATCTGTACGTGTGTTTGGTTGTCTTTGTCTTTGTGTTTTTGTTTGTAGGTGTGTATTTGTGTAATTGATTATGGGTGTGTACTTGTGTATAGTTGTGATGACAGTAGTAATAGTATGGGTTGTCTGTACTTCTGTGTCTGTATGTACAAGTGTGTCTGTGTCTTTGTGTTTGTCTTTGAGTGTTCTTGTGTATTTGTTTATGGGTGTGTACTTGTGTATAGTTGTGATGACAGTAGTAATAGTATGGGTTGTCTGTGTCTGTATGTACAAGTGTGTCTGTGTCTTTGTGTGTTTTTGTTTGTAGGTGTGTATTTGTGTAATTGATTATGGGTGAGTGTGTCTGTGTGTACTTGTGTATAGTTGTGATGACAGTAGTAATAGTATGGATTGTCTGTACTTCTGTGTCTGTATGTACAAGTGTGTCTGTGTCTTTGTGTGTATTTGCTTGTAGGTATGTAGTTGTGTAATTGATTATGGGTGAGTGTGTCTGTACTTGTGTATAGTTGTGATGACAGTAGTAATGGTATGGGTGTGTCTGTGCTGTCTCTGCACGTGTGTATATCTGTTGATAGTGACAGTAGTAATGGTATGGGTTGTCTGTGTATGGTTATCTTTGTGTTTGTCTTTGAGTGTTCTTGTGTATTTGTTTATGGGTGTGTACTTGAGTATAGTTGTGATGACAGTAGTAATCCTAGGCGATGAGTATGTCTTTGTGTCTGTACGCTTGTAGGTGTGTACGTACAAGTGTATCAAGTGTGTATGTGTGTAGTTGATGTCTGGTTCTATTTGTGTTCATGTGTGTATGTCTGTGTGTGTGTGTGTGTGTGTGTGTGTGTGTGTGTGTGTGTGTGGTTGTTGTGATGACAGTAGTAATGCTAGGAGATGTGTTTGTCTTTGAGTGTTCTTGTGTATTTGTTTATGGGTGTGTACTTGTGTATAGTTGTGATGACAGTAGTAATCCTAGGCGATGGGTGTGTCTTTGTACTTGGCTGTCTTTGTATTTGTCTTTGAGTTTGCAGTAGGTGTGTATTTGTGTGTGTACTGGTTGTGATGACAGTAGTAATAGTATGGGTGTGTCTTTGTGCTTGTCTGTCTTTATGTGTATGTATGTACAAATGTATCAAGTGTGTACATGTGTGTACTTGTGTTTGTATGACCCTCTTTGTATGATTTTTACACACCCCACAAAAAAATAGTATAATAACAACGCACCAGCTAATATTCTTGTCGCTAATATTGGTAGTAGTATTATCACTACTAGTGATTCCTCCTCACTTTACCTACCACCATTGCACTATACGTACTTTCCCCTACAATTTCCTTACTTGACTACTTGACCACTGCTTGACCACTGCTTGACCACGTCATCGATCACTTTACCCACTACCATAATCTTAGGCACATCGTCCTCTACAATTTAAGTGGTCACTCGACCACTTGACCACTACTTGACCACTACTTGACCACTAATTTACCACCCTTTAAGCATCACCATGTCGCTACAACTACTTTCCGCTAAAATTTATTCACTTGACCACTGCTTGACCACTAATTTACCACCCTTTAAACATCATCATATCATTACAATCACTTTTCCCTAATATTTCCCTAAAATTTCCTTACTTGACCACCGCTTGACCACTACTTGACCACTAATTTACCACTAATTTAAACATTACCATATCACTACGACCAATTTTCCCTAAAATTTCCTCACTTGACCCTTACTTGACCACTGCTTGACCACTAATTTACCACTCTTTAATCACCACCATATCATTACAATCACTTTTCCCTAAAATTTCCTTACTTGACTACTTGACCCTTACTTGACCATTGCTTGACCACTGGTTGACCAGTGTGTAATTGCGAACACCTCTTATTATATTTATGACCACCCCTATATCACTCCTACTTGATCACTAATACACCTTACCACCATACCCATTATAACTTTATACGCTTTCCTTTGTAATGATGATAGTGAATATACCACCCTTTACCTTCACTACTATCACACTGTTCAGATGATAGTAACCACCTCTTACTTCGTCGAGTATAACCACGACCCATCACACCCTTGTTTATACATTACTACACCACGCATACTAATACATTATGTCTACGCCACCACCATATATCCAACCCATGAGTAGAAACCACGACCCATCACACCCTTGGCCGTTTATACATCACTACACCACGCATACTAACACATTCATATACGTAACCACCATATATCCAACCCATGAGTAGAAACCACGACCCATCACACCCTTGTTTATACATCACTACACCACGCATACTAACACATTCATATACGTAACCAAAATAACTTACACCCCTCCTTCATCCGTACGCACACCCTCGCTTTCCAGAACCAACCAACTACTTTTACCTTAATTACTTTCACAGACACCATCACCCGCCGAAAAAACCCGTTCCCACACAAATTTTTACCGAGTCGACATTTTCCCCCAAAATACCCCCATATTTCCTTCATAAACCCATCAGCCGCCATTACCCTCCAAATTACCCTCCCAAAAAAAGGGTCTGGAAACCTCAATCTACTACTGATCACGCTTGATTTCAAAGCGAGCGAACGCAAAACAAACAAACAAACAAAGAAATACACGCCAGAAATATCTGTTGGTGGGCATAACGTAATAACCTTGCGTTGTGCAGATAACATGATGCTTTTCGCAGAAAATGAAACATAAACAAGAAATGATAGATTTAATTGTAGCAGAAAGTCACAACATAGGTCTTGGTATGAATAACAGAAAAACAGAATTGTTGATTATTACAGAGAAAAATTGTCCACCCAAATGCAACATCACAGTAAATGAAACAAATCTGAAACAAGTCAATGTATTTAAGTATTTGAATACTTTAATTACATCAGATGGAAGATGTGTTAAGGAAGTTACATGTAGAATAGCCCAAACAAAGCAACATTTCACAAGATGGGGAATGTTCTCTGCAATTTATCTTTGTCAATCATTGTGAGGAAAAGAGTGTTTAAGAGCTATATTGAGCCCATCATGATGTAAGGAACCAATCAGTGACAATTAGCAGACAAGCGAGGAATTATGTGGAAGCTCCGGATATGTGATTGTATAGAAGAGTGATGAGAACATCGTGGAAGGGTAGAACGAGTAATGGAGATATCTTAAAAGAAGTGAACTCACAAAGAAAAATAGTCACTTACATCTGACGAAGACAGTTCACATTCCTTAGGCATGCATGAAAAGGGGAAAACTCGAGTATATTTTCACAACGGAAAAGTTGGAGGAGAAGAGAGACTGGGTCTTTTGACATCAGCACAGAGTAACATCAGTATTAGAAATGATTGGCAACACATGAGACAGAAAGCTGTGGACAGATATTATCACTACGTTATGTCACTTGTTGTCCCTGGGGGGAAAGCAGAATCAACAAGCACACCCTTTAAATTCCCTTTTCTCAGTTTTGGTCTGCTGTCGGACCTTTGTCTACACACCCCCCGTTCAGTCTCTCTCTCTCTCTCTCTCTCTCTCTCTCTCTCTCTCTCTCTCTCTCTCTCTCTCTCTCTCTCTCTCTTCTTATCACAAGACAATACCCCTCTTCATATTCCTCCAGAACATACCCACACAATACTGTCCTCCACCAAATAATAAAATTATTTAATGAAGAAAAATATGTCAGGTGTGTGTAGAGTATGTGTATAGAAATCTGTGGTGTAGTCTATCGTGTATGTGAGATAGGACTATTCAGTCTAGGATCAGCATCACGTTCCTCATCATGCTACGGCCATACAGCTTCACAACAGCACAGAACTGGAAGGAGCTCACCCGATGATGTGTCTCTCCCACTGATTTTGGACTTCTTCCAGTATGTCCTGGAACGTTTGAAAGTCTGGTCACCACGGAGTGATTTGGTTAGTTCGTGTCCTTTATTTCTACTCAGACGATACCGGTATTTAATATAGTCCATTGATGAACGAACACAAACACTGTCCAAAAAAATATATCGCCGACACACTGTTGTCTGTCCATCCACGAAATGTTAATGTAAGCAGGGAAAATGTTATTTATTATAGTCTTTTCCTTTCTATATTTCTTAGGGTAAATATTCTTATTAATAATTTCGTGGTGGTTTGTAATACATCCACTGATCAGTCTCTCTTCTCGTGACTCATTTCTTATGTTCAATCTAGCTCAGGAATTGTCTGACCTTCTTTGAGAAACAGGGTTCAAAGCTTGATGTCAGTTAGCACTGCACCAGAGTAGTGCCATTTTCTTCTTCTCAGAGTGGTAGGTAATTTCACTTTCAAGTGGAACCTGTCGAAGAGATAACATCCGGTGATATCAACCCTACTCAGACTCATTATATGTGAGTGTAGGCCTAAGGCCGTACTCAGACTGTAACATCTATATCCTCATAGACTAGACTCTGGCATAAGACAGAGGAGTTCATCACATTCTCTTAGACGAGGTATAAGAAGGAAAAGCCAAAGGAAAAACACAGAAACCCCAGTAGACACCCCTACCAGAATATCCTAGCATAGACCTATTCTTTATCTCCCCATCCCCTCTAAATCTTGCGGAATATCTTCTCATGTCATTGTTCTTACCCTACCGAGTGCAATGACACATCACTCGACACAGCCAAAGTCACGCCTCAGCCTACTGCTGCTGACACTCTTATACTACGGTCACACATGCAAGTTCACTATGCTCGATTACTAAGCTACATCACTAACTACCTTATAACAACTATTCCCGTCCTGAATTGGAATTACACATGCACATCCTGTACAAATGTCCGTTGCCTTTAAACAACACGGGACATTGTATTTCCTTTTCTTAATTGGACCAAGAATAGGTATACACTTCCTCTCGGTTTAATCTTCGTTAGCACACTGAATGTAAAACGTTATTTTAAGACAGCATAAAATTTTGCTTGTATGACGTCACTGGTTTTTCCCCTACCAAGTAACCCCTACTCTTCTCTCGTCTTTAGATCCTTGTACAAAAACATGCCGACAATCCCCTTTGATATAGACGATTCTCCGTTGATATTGACGATTCTCCTTTGATATCGACGAGTTTCCGTTGCTCTCGGGAAATACATCACCGTATTCAAAGAGTTCTGACTGTGTTTAATCTGGGGACCTGTTCTCCACAGCAAAAAAGTTGTAGTTGCCTAGACCGACGGTCTCTGGCCTTTTATCATTCGGGTCGACGACCTCCAGTAATTTTGTGACACGTTACACGGCATGGACTGTAAGTAGATTGGCAGTGCACGAGACAGAAGGCAGTAGACAGACATGATCACTACATTACACAGCATGGACTATAAGTAGATTGGCAGTGCACGAGACAGAAGGCTGTGGACAGACATGATCACTAACGCCACATGGCATGGACTATAAGAAGATTAGCAGTGCACGAGACAGAAGGCTGTGAACAGGCATGATCACCAACACCACACGGCCTGGACTATAAGAATATTGGCATTACACGAGACAGAATGCTGTGGACAGACATGATCACTAACGCCATACGGCATGGACTATAAGAAAAAAAAATGCATATTATAATATAAAAAAGTAAAGGGTACATTTACAAGACGTAACTGATTCGGTGCCAAACAAAAGAGTAGGTTTGGATCAAACATTGTACACAATGAAATGAACAAGTATTATCATGTAACAACATGTAAAACTATGAGTGGGAATGGCAAATTGGAGAACATCAAGCAAAGTTGAGAAAACTGAATATTAACATGTTAGGTACATGTAAGACAAGATTGTGACGAAGTCTCCAGCTTCCCCATCCTCTTTTGCTTAAATTGGGGGAAGAATCTCTTTAAAACCCTTATGTAATTATAGAAGAATCTATAGTCGTTTTATTCCTATATATCTATGTGTAGATAGTACCTGTCTATAGTTTAAATCAACTTCTCTTTAATGTTATGAATGTAATATGAAGAAATACGTTACATTAGGATCGGGGGAGAGGCTTAATTTACAAATTAGAGTACCCAGCCAAATCTACAAATTTGGCTACGACTATTTCACAATTTGGCTGGAGAAATTAACGACCACGAACTCCCTGGCACGACCACTTTCGGTCAGGGAGAAAATAGGAAACTCGGCCTTTTGCAGTCCAGACGTCGGTGTAGAAACATATGCTAGTCACTAGGCTCTTAGAAAATACTTATAAAGTGTTAAGAGTTTTATCTTTGGCGCGTATTACGGCCATAAATATATTTAGATATATTAGAGAGATGCCTAGAGCAAGTTTTCGTACCCGACAAGTGCGGTCAGAAGATTAGAAGGGTAAAGTATCGTTATTTGTATCGACAATATTGTCGTGTGCGCCCGATAGTTCTGTGTGTAGTTAAAATAGTGGAAACCGCCGATAATAGGTTATTTTACCGACTAAACTCGATCGGGTATATTATACTTCGTATGGGTAGTTTACTAAACACGAAGGGAAAAGAGTAAAACGTAACTGTGTAGAAAATTACCTTTACATGAGAATTAGCGAGGTGTACACGATTTGAGATAGTTGTAAACTTGATAAAGTCAGATAGAACGCGTTTTCGAGTCGTCCGTATAGAAGTAGAATAGGCCATACTAATCGAGCCGTTAGTTTAGGAAATACATGAGGCATTTCATAGTGGTGATATTTCGAGGATGTGATAGTATTGCGAATAATTAGAGTTAACAATGAATATTCGATGCCTTGAAAATAGGAAATCTTACAAACCACGTGTACGAATGTCAAATACTAGCGTGGGAGGTCCTAGGCATTTTCATTAATTCGTATCGGTGATTTCTCACCAATTCGCAGTCCTGTTCTTGCCTGCCACTCCATTAACTTTCAGTCTATCATATTCTATTATGATAATGTCGTATATTTTGAAGGGCCTGGCAATCACTAAAGTGCATGACCCATCTCTGTTAAAGGTAGCTGGGCCCCATCCTCTTCTTATATGTAAATAGATCAAGAATACGACCCTTGAAAGATTTACAGACTCGGATTTGGTTATTTGTCTAAGGGTGTGTGGTCCTCTTTTAATAGAAAAGTCATCACTAGGTTTGTCCCCTGTCCTTCCACCTGGTATTCAATGGTATAGCTCACGAACCCCCTTCTTCCATCTCAAGAAATTGTCTGAAAAGACTTTCTCAAATAAGAATCAGGTGCAATATAACATGGATTTGGAACAGTTAAAGATGAAGAGTCTCCTGTTCTCCCTCTTTAATTAAGAATTTATCTTATGTGAATGTGTATTTGTTAATTAAACATTAAACAAACACAAGTGAGCATTGAGACAAGTTCTACACAACAAGATAGAGATTTTTCCCACAGATAGTTTGGACTGATAAATTAAATGGAAGAGATCTTCACATTTAAACAAATTTATTGACTGTGCCAGTGTCTTTTGGCCTATTTGACATTTTCTTCTTTTTTCATGAGCTGTTGACATGTACAAAATGAAATAGAAAAATCTTTCATAGGACCAAATATAGTCAGTCAATAAATAATAACATTCATTGTATAGTGAGATATTTTAACTACCAAATGTGTTATAGTTAAGAAGTTCTACATCCAACAATAAATCAAGAAAATCATTTCCTGAGAGGGTGAAGTTTGTGTGAGTGATAAGAAAACCTGGTGTGATGAGATGTGGATAAGCCTGGGTCCATGGTCTGATGGATCCACTTCAGGTTGGGCCAGTTTAGCTTCACTGAAGGCTTCTCATTCTCTGCTTAAGGCTGGAGTCATCTGCCATCACAGGTGTTGATCATCTCATTCACTCCTCTTCCCTCCTTGTTGGTTAGGTGTGGCACCAAGACATCACTGTTTAAAATTCATACAGGTATGTATAATCCTTTACAGCATGTTCATAGTGTGAACACAACATAACAAAACAAAAATGATAAGATCAGAAGAAGTATTGTTGTGTTACTTTGGGGTGGGTCAGAGATTATTACACTGGATGCAGCTTCTGTTGTCTGGTACCTGCTGTATGCATTTCCTCAGTGGACCTGTAGTTCAGTGAGTAGTGTACAGTCAGACACAGATAAGAGTGATAATGTGATGTTCCCTGAATCATGGTAATCAAGCTGACAGGCAAGATCAACACAAGTATGAGATGCATTTGTATAAATGGCATACATTTAAACATCCACATTACTCTATTTGTTCTACATTGTGTATATAATTGTTTATCTGTACTTTCCAAGGCAACTACTTCCTATTCTAAATCATTTCCTTGTTCCTGCTGTTGTGGTGTGGAGTTGTGTGGTGTGAAGTGTATTGTGTTGAGTTAACTTCTGTTGTGTGGAGTTCCATAGCTTGTACTACTTGTCCTCACATCTACATCAGTTAATATGAGTTTAACTCATCTAGTGTGCTTTTATTGTGGTTCATGTCCAACATACAGAATTTCTGATGTGTATTTGTTACAAAATGTAATCTATACAAGGTCATGACACAATATATTAGAAAAAAAATTATTACTTAAAGTATTTTTCCCTAATACTCTCCTCCTCTCTGTCTACTTATATTTCTCCTACATCTTTTACCAGTGCATATCATGTCCATTCCGTTGGCGATCACGGTTGGCTATAGACCAAGGTAATTTTCACCCTTTAGTCTGAGCAGATTAAGTAGGTCGGCTATCACAAATGGTGGTTGTGAACGTAAACCTATTTTAAGCAATGCAGTTGATGTAATGCGTTGTCTAAATAAAATCTGCCACATGAATAAACTAATTTCTATCAAATACTATTTGTTTTCAATTCGTAAAGAGAAAAGGAAGAGTATAATTCCTGTTTCAGTTCTTTAGATTGCAAAATAGACAGAATTAAGTACATTTTTTAAGCGAGGTAGTGTTTCGTTTGCACCAGCTGACTATCTCTGCAGAAACGGTTTTCTAGAAGTTTTTGATGAAAAGCATTTGAGTGCATTGGAAATTTCATCTCGTACATTATTCTGTGATAGATTATAGTCATATGCACATAGTGAAGTTGTTAGATGTAGTGTAGAAAGTCAGAGTTTTGCAGTTTTGAGAAATTATAAGATGTCGGTTTTGCCGGGGAAGTGGCGCCAGTATTGAAGTTGCGATCGGCAGGTTTTCACATTTGTCAGAGATTTATTTTATCAAAAATACAATTCATTGGACGCACAACACTGGATACCTTTACGTTATACATCTTGGTACCACTTAGATCTGAGAATCACAAGCTTACCTCAGACTAGATCAAACTGCCCGTTGTAAAAGTTTGAAAGTTGGACAACACATAGCTTTGGCGACTGCTCGCTCGCTCTGAAGCCATAGAAGTGCGCGGTTTTATTAAAGCGGCGCCCGAGCTGGGGGACGCTATATCCACGTGATGTGTCTCTACCAGTCACATTCTATTCTGTTGACGCTAACTTTTCTATTCTTATCCTGGCATCTGTCTGTCATTAGTATCGCTTAGTGAATTCGATTTTCTACGGTGCTGTAATTGTTTTGATATGTAACAGTAAGAGAGGAGTACTGGGGTATTATTAGAATCTAGTGGGCAACAGATACAGCACGATTGAGCATCGAGAGTGAAAGGGTGAGAGATGCTCAGTCGTGACGTATTGTGTTGGCAAGGGCAGTTAAGATCCGGCCTTTGACTTGAGTGGAAGCTAACATCAACCCTTGGTCATCAAGTACAAATAAACTTTATACTGTCAACTAAAACCTGACTTGCGTGTTCATATACACTGGTATAGGACACGAAATGGTGCCGTCTAACCACGATACTGGATTTGGCCGTCCCGGCCACCACGCGAAGTACTAGGAAACCTTCAAAGGATCCAGACCAGACTGCCTAAACAAGAAGGTATTTAGAACAGACGTTTTCTCGAATCGGTTTTGTCAAGGTCGGGAGACGCTTGTTATTGTTCCATGCTCCGGTCAAATAACTCCTAGAAACAGTCTCGGCACGTGGTGTGAAGTGATGCCCAGTAAAATTCAGTAATCAGTTCAGTAATCTGCAAATACAGAGGCTGGTCATAGCCGTTGTCTGAACTTTGGCGTTATCAAGGGGCTGGTCATAGCCGTTGTCTGAACTTTGGCGTTATCAAGGGGCTGGTCATAGCCGTTGTCTGAACTTTGGCGTTATCAAGGGGCTGGTCATAGCCGTTGTCTGAACTTTGGCGTTATCAAGGGGCTGGTCATAGCCGTTGTCTGAACTTTGGCGTTATCAAGGGGCTGGTCATAGCCGTTGTCTGAACTTTGGCGTTATCAAGGGGCTGGTCATAGCCGTTGTCTGAACTTTGGCGTTATCAAGGGGCTGGTCATAGTCGTTGTCTGAACTTCAGCGTTATCAAGAGGCTGGTCATAGCCGTTGTCTGAACTCTAGCGTTTCAAAAAGGGCTTACCATAGCCTGAGTTTTGCTAATTTCAAATCGCCGCTTACGTTGTCGCTATCTCAAGACGTCGATGATGTGCCCCACCCGGGGTGAAAACAAAGGCTAGATATCTCAGATGGGACCCGACCAGGGGTTGAAGATTATCCCGGCATCCCTAGAGAAGTGACGAAATTACTTGGGAGAAGAGACAGTCTACCTGAACTCCGCGACTGATTTTTCAACTGAAACAGGCTCCTGGTGATCGAACGAGTCGAGGAAAGTACGTGCTTGAGTCAGGAAACAAAAAGAAGGTGAAATTGTGTGGTTCTCAAACCCAGAAACTAACTATAGTTTTCCAAAACAAGTGAGTGTATTCCTTAAATTAAGAAGTTGAAATTGTGTGGTTCTCAAACCCAGAAACTAACTATAGTTTTCCAAAACAAGTGAGTGTATTCCTTAAATTAAGAAGTTGAAATTGTGTGGTTCTTTGCTTGCTTTGTTTCAGTATATTTCAGCATGGCGGAACAGGACACCTTGGCACAGGTTTTGACAGGCGTGGGAACAGCAGTAGGCCGGCTTAATATGGTGATTAAACAACAAGGGATGGCAACTGAAATTGTGAAGTTTAGTGGACAGGCCAGAGACTTTAAGAAATGGGTCACTTCCATAGAAAAATATGCCTATTTAATCTCAGCAACAGATGAAGAAAAAATGAGACTGGCTTATCAGACGGCAACAGAACCGGTCTCGGATCATATAAGAAGAAAGTTAGAGGCTAGAGTAGATGAGACGTGGGAACAATTCAAAGAAGACCTAGCAAGGAAATATGCAGAAATAACGGATCCACAACATGCATTTTCGGTGTTGAGGCAGGCTAAACAAAATAACGGAGAGACGGTACAATTGTTTAGCGATAGATTGATTAACCTGGCTGAAGAAGCGTTCTTAGGACAGAATGTACGAGGAGAGGAAGTGGAAAGGATGTTAGTAGGGATTTTTGTAGATGGCATAAAATCTGATGGTTTGAAACTTAAGTTGATGAGGGAAAACCCTGAGAGGTTATCACAAGCGGTGGATATCGCGGTACAAGAGGAAAATTTGAGACGTAGGTTTAGATTAAGAACAGGACGAGAAGTGGGAAGTAATCGAGACGACAGAGTTGAGGAACCCATGGAAATAGGACAAACAAGATTCGGATGGAATAGGAGAGGAGGTATACAGACGTTACAAGGTAGAAATAGACATGATAACGAGGAAAGAAGAAATATGAGATACCCTACAAGAGAAACAGTAGTTAACACAAATAGTACAAATATTGTCTGTTGGATTTGTGGTCAACGGGGACATGTTTCTCGGTTTTGTAATAACAGGCGTGTCCAGTCGAATACACAGGGTAGACATGACAATAATAGGGTGAGTAGGAATGTTGTAGATGGACACAGGAATTTTACAGGTACAAGAACACAGGAAAATCGGCGCCCTACCTATTAGACAGGACCTATGATAGGATGGTAAATAATAAGGTCCCAAGGGTTAGAGAATATGTTAATAACAGGTATAATAGGTCGAACAGAGAATATTTTCAACTAGATGAAGTCAAGAAATGTATAGAAGATAAAACAGATTATAGCTCTTGTATATTAGAAATAGGAAAGTATAGAGTTCGTACGTTAATTGATTCGGGAGCTCAGGTTAGTGTAGTAAAAGAAAGTTTTCTATACAAAATAGTAAGAAATTGTAGAGTATTTAAGAGTCATAATAATTTACACTCTGTTACTGGACAGAATTTACAAGTAGTTGGACAAACAATGATAAATTTTAAGTTAGGAGGGATCAACATAAGACACATTTTTCATGTAGTGAAGGGTTTAAATAGAAACATGTTAATAGGAAGAGATTTTTTAATAAAAAATGGAGTAAGACTTTTCTATGATTTACACAAATTAAAATTCAGGGACGTCTATATAGATATGCAAGAAGACATGCATATATCAGCACTAGTTAGAGTTAAAATGACAACGACGTTAAAACCACAGTCGGTTAATTTGATACAAGTGAAGCTGAAGAGAAACCCATATTATGTGGAAGGAAACACAGTCAGAATCACTGAATTACAAGAGGAAATAATTGATGAGCCTGGTTTGGAAGTTCCGGATGGAATAATGGCGTTAGATAAACACTTAACCTTTCCAGTGATGGTTATCAACAACACAGGTAGAGAAATCAAATTATACAGAGGATGTGTGATAGCCAAACTAGATCATAACATTAGTGACATATTGGCAACGGATAGAGCAGAAGTGTCGGGAACAAGTTATTCAGAAACTTCTAGTGAAAGGGGAAATGACAGACGCGGACACAGAAGAAGAGGGAATGTCAGAATGGATGAATTTATCCATCCATCCAGAAAAAAAAAGCCCAAATACATTCACTAGACAAAATAACAAGGGAACAAGAGTTGTTGTCACAGTTAAAAGCTCCGCCAGAAAATAAGGAAGTGTTAGAACAACTTATAAAGCAAAATCAGGATGTGTTTGCGGTTAATGATTTAGAGTTGGGAAAGACGCAAACAGTTACAATGGAGATAGACACAGGAGATCATCCACCAATAAGTTTAAAACCATATAGAACTCCATTAAGAAACAGAGAAATCGTGGAAAAAGCGATAGAAGAGATGTTGAAAGCAGGAATAATAACAAGATCGAAGTCAGAATGGTCATCTCCGGTCGTAATAGTGGCCAAACCCGATGGTACGAGTCGCTTCTGCTGCGATTACAGGGCGTTGAACAAAATTACCAAGAATGTAGCATACCCATTGCCGGTAATTGATGATATTTTGGGGCTGCTTAATGGCTCTACATATTTCACAACGCTGGACGCAAGGTCAGGATTTTGGTGTATTCCGATGTCGGAAGACGCACAAAAGAAAAGCGCCTTTTGTACCCATATGGGCTCGTACGAATTCTTACGAATGCCTTTTGGCGTAAAAACTGCACCCTCTCACTATATGCTCTTAATTAATGAAGTTTTAGAAGGTATGCAAAGGTTCGCTCTAGCCTATATAGATGATATATTGATTTATACAAAAGGAAATGTGGAGGATCATTTGAAACATATTAGACTAGTATTTGACAGGTTAAGAAAGCATGATGTGAAGTTAAAGCTTAGTAAATGCCAATTTTTAAAGACAGAAACAAAATATTTGGGGTATATTATAAATAGAGAAGGTATAAAACCAGACCAGGACAAGATAAAGGTTATTAAAGAGTTACCTGCTCCAACTAACGTTAAGGAGGTACGCGCTTTTATAGGAACATGTGCGTATTATAGGCGGTTTGTCCCAGCGTTTTCAAAGATAGCTGAACCTATTACAAACTTAACAGGCAAGTACGCTAGGTTTAAGTGGGATGATGAGTGTCAAAAAGCGTTCGAGTATTTAAAAAACAGCTTAACACTGGTACCACTGTTGACGCATCCAGACTTAAACAAACAGTTGATACTGTACACAGATGCTTCGGACAATGCAGTAGGAGCATGTCTGGTGCAACCATATGAAGGAAAAGAGTCTGGAATACCAGGGGTTAAAAATGAAAGGCCTATCTACTTCTTGTCGCATAAACTTAGCAGATCACAAAGAAAATGGACGACTATTGAGAAGGAGGCTTACGCAATACATTACGCTCTTCAAAAACTAAATTACTACTTACATAACGCAAATTTTGTTATTAGAACTGACCATATGCCTTTAAAGTCTTTTCTAGAAGCTCCAGTGCAGAACAGGAAAATACAGACGTGGGCATTGAATCTACAGGGGTACAACGCGATAATTGAATACATACCAGGTAGGATTAATACATGCGCCGATTTATTGTCTAGAATTCCATATCCACAGTCATCAGGAGATACAGAAGATGAAGCTGAACCAGAGATAGACGACCGAAATTGGCAAGTAAATATTTTAGATTCTGCTATAATAAATAGGGAAGAATTTGATAGTCTACCATCGGATCAAGAGTCTGAACATAGGGAAGAAGACCTACAGGTAGCACAATTTAATATGAAAGAAGAACAAGAGTTGGACCCAAAAGTCATACAAATAAAAGAAAAATTACGAGAAACAGATGATAACAAATATAAAAGGAATTATTTGGTTTTACAAGAGGATGGACAGTTATACTATATGTGTGAAAGGAACGAACAGCTAAGGAAATATATTCCAAAGCATTTAGAAAATGAACTTTTAAAAGCATATCACGATGAAAATGGACATCTCGGTAGAGATAAATTGCTGAAAGCACTTACAAGTAAATATTATTGGCCAAACTTGTTTAAATCTACATGCAAATATGTAGATACGTGTGAAAAATGCAGATTAAGGAACATGAAAACAATAAAGTCTCCCTTACAAGACACAGATATTCCTCAGTTCCCAATGCAAAAGATTAGTTTAGATATATCGGGTCCACACCCTAGGACATTGTCAGGAAATGTGTATTTAATTCATATAGTAGACGTCTACAGTCTTTGGCCGGAGGTTTATGCAATTCCAGATAAGAGCGCGGATACTGTCATTAATATTTTTTTACAGGAGTTCGTACCAAGGTTTAGTTGCCCACAAAGTATACTTACAGATAATGGTAGAGAGTTTGTAAATAAAACATTCGAAAAGTTATTAAAAGATTTAAATATAAAACATATAAAGACCTCATTTTATAGACCTTCTTCAAATGCGAAAAACGAGCGTCAACATCGGACGTTATACGACATTATGGCAAAGATTATTGATGAACATGACAGAGATTGGGATTTATTTTTGGGACCTGCCCTTAGCGCCATTCGTACAAATCAAAATGAGAGCACGGGTTTTTCACCATTTTATTTATTACACGGGAGGGAACCAATACTACCTATAGATAATCTATTAAAACCTAGACGGAAATATATGGGTGAAGAATTTCAAGAGACCATAATACAGGAAATGCATAAAGCACATGTGAGATTAAGGAATAATATAATTAAAGCTAGGGAAAGACAGAAAAAGTACAAAAATGTAAATACAAAATTACAGGAGTTTAAGGTAGGTGATAGAGTTTATTACAAGAAGCATAGAAGAAACTCTAAGTTTGATGCTCGTTGAATTCCAGGGTATTACGTTTTGGAAAAACTAGGTAATGTATCGTATATTATAAAGAACCAGGTCACAGCACATATAGTAAGGGCACACGTTGAACACTTAAGAAGAGATGAAGATGAGATAGAAAATAATAATTATAATAATAATTATTATTCGGACACGAAATTTTTGGATGAACAGGTTGTCAGAGGAGCTACAGTAACCCCAGGTCTTAGAAAAGAACCAGCACAAAATCAGTTGCTAGCAAATCCAAGTTACGAAGATACTCAAGAACAGACAATTCCGAAAAGAATGGAAGAAGAAAGGCTGAATGAAACTCATTATGATAGTATGGAAGAAGACATAGGTGCTCCGTTTAAAAATACTAGACAAGCAACAAAAAGAAGAATGGACAGTCAAAGAGATAAAGAAGTGAAAAGACAGAGGAGAATTAGAGATTATTCAACAAGCGGAGAAGATATGCCTCTACTAGAAAGATCCTTAAGAAATAGGGATCGACAAATTAGGTGGGATGTTGAACGGAAGAGATTAGCGGCAGCTGAAGAGAGACATACAGACGAAGAAGAAGAAATGGATGAAAAGTCAGAGTCTAGTAGTAGTATGGAAGAAACTAATAAGTTATACGAAGAAGAAGATATTGATGTAGAATTAGCACTTATTCAAAGAAACTTGGACTTGTTGAGGAAGCGGAAACGTGGGAGATAGATATTTGAAAGTACTGCAGATGGCAGGAGTTAGAAGTGAAAGGGATGCCTGAAGAAGCATACGAAACGGTGGAAGTGGTCTTGAGATATTGGTACAAAGGGGTGAAGGTATTTTTCGTTACTGTTGGAAATGCCGTGTTTCCAAGGGAAACCAGATCACAAGTTCGTTGATAAGTAGAGGTTGGCTACTACCTTGAGTTAATATTGGATTAGTGGCCACATTACAAATGGAAAAAAAAGGATTGAACATATAGTTTACAGTGCTCACTTAAGAGGTTATTTCGGATGTTATGTGCTGTTAGGAGTTAGGAGATAATAAATGGTATGGTAAATGTTGATTACTGATTTGTTTAGGTAGATAGAACAGATGTGATTCTAATTGGTCTGTAGTTAACAGATATACAGATGGACAGTGAAATGTTTAGTTTTTTCGGTCATAGATATACTGGAATGACCTGTATAAATAGATATACGTTATTTTACTTAGTATGAGGGGCCAATGTTGGTGGGTCACTATACGTAGTTGTAATTGTTTGAGTCATGAGTCATATATAATAAGTTTTTATGATTGAGTTGGTTCTGGAAAATGATGGCTAATGTTTAGTTGTTTTAGTCCCTCATTATAAGTTTTTTTTTTGTTTTGGTTTTGAAAAATGATTGTGGTTAGTTGATTTATTGAGTTAGAATAGGGTGATTGTGTTCCTAGCATTTGAGTTGATAAAAACTATTGGGCCGTAAAAGTGTCCAATAGTGATAGCTAGAAGTAAGGTGTTTTATTCTGATTTGATGCATGTTATTTTAAAAATGTGTTTTTCCTTATATTAATTTGGAGTTATGACGTCTTGTGTGATTTGATCTTGATTACATAAATGGTTTTGTATATTAAGTTACTTGGTTAGTAAATAAGTTATGAAGTTAGTTAATTAAGTTTAATTTTCAAATATAAGAGTTTTGCTTAAGGTTTTCGTTCGGAAAGGAGTTAATAAAAACTAAATCGTCCACTGATATAAGGTAGGGGGAAGCTTAGATGACCCGAATGTTGATATAGTTAAGCAATGCTGTGCATTTTTAAATTAGTGGGAAACCAGGGTTGGTGAACGTGTGTACACGAATGGATAGACGTATCCAGGGCTTGCACACACGTCACTGTGTTCATAAATGGCAGTATGGGAAGTACGGGGGCAAGAAATAGGTGCTGTGAAATATCAGCTTTAATTTTATTAAAGGTGTTCATAAAATATGAACATGGGCTCATGGTGGAAGGTGAGATAACGAAAAAGGAACAGAATTGTGGTTGGCAATGTCAATGTAGAATGTATAAGCTTTATGAAAACTTATGCCAAATTGTTTTATAACGAACAAAGATGTATTTCATAAGGTGTTTAAAAAAAAAAAAAAAAAAAATTATTTTACAAAATTTTTTTATTGGCAAGGGAGGTAAAGGGTGAGTGTCTTAAATGTGCATTGCTGTATGTACATGTGGTCATGTCGTGTATTCATTCTTTATGCTTCTTACTAGGTGCGCACCGCTTCTTTACTTTTTCTAACTACATTGTTTTTGTACGTCCTGGGTTTTGGAAGAGTGAGAAATTTTATAAGTAAAAAAATTTCGATAAAGAATTTATGAGCTGTTCTTATAATATGTATATTTGATACAGGAAACAGGAGGAGCTAAGAAAGAACCAGAAAAGTAGAAACATATAGTAGATAGCTATATAATTTTGGGGAAATAAAAAGGAAAGAAGGCCTGTTTGGATTAACAGGGTTACCATACGTGGTATTATACAAAGAAAGTTCGAAGATGAAGTATATGGGGGGGGGGGGGGGGGGGTTACTAGCAGACCATATCACTGGGAGAAGAGTTAAAAGAGATATTATTTACTCAAACTTGAGCTGATTTTAGGGAAGATTAGAGGGAAAAGAGGGAATGGAGTATGGGCATTAGGAGTAAAGAGTTTTCCTTTATAAGGAAAATTCTTTATTCACCATGGGGAGGTGTAACAGTAAGAGAGGAGTACTGGGGTATTATTAGAATCTAGTGGGCAACAGATACAGCACGATTGAGCATCGAGAGTGAAAGGGTGAGAGATGCTCAGACGTGACGTATTGTGTTGGCAAGGGCAGTTAAGATCCGGCCTTTGACTTGAGTGGAAGCTAACATCAACCCTTGGTCATCAAGTACAAATAAACTTTATACTGTCAACTAAAACCTGACTTGCGTGTTCATATACACTGGTATAGATAATCTCTGGGTTACTGTGTAACGTTGACGCGCTGTAAAATGATCGATAGGTGAATATGTCACATAGCCCCACTCCAGATTGTTCTAGGGTATGGAACTAAGTTTCCAGCATTTACAGTGGTCAAGCTTTTCCTATATGATTTACTCCAATGTATTCTCTCCTGTATCTGATTGACATGGTTCATCAGACACTGGGTGTCGACTTAGAAAGTCTGCTCCCACATTCATCCTTCCAGGGACATATTCTATCTGGAACGAGTATGGTTGTAGAAGTAGTGACCACCTCATAAGTCTTGCATTCAAATTTTTGGATGCTATGAGAAACATAAGTGGTTGATGATCACATTGTACAGTGAAGTGTTTTCCATATAGGTATGCCTGAAACTTCTGTACACTCCATACGAGAGCTAAACATTCTCTCTCGATAACACTATAATTCTTCTCCGCTGCATTCAATTTCCTGCTGGCATAAGCTACAGGGAATAGCTCTGATGTTTCATCTCCTTTTCTCTGCAACAGCGTTGCCCCAATTCCTACGTCACTGGCGTCTGTACGCAGTACGAATGGTTGGTTGAGATCTGGCAGATGTAAAACTGGGTGATTGGTTAAGGCTTGTTTGAGTGCTGTGAAAGCTCTCTCACATTCAGCAGACCAATTGACTTTCTCTGGGTTCCCTTTTTTGGTAAGATCCGTTAAAGGTGCTGACAGAGTATTGAAGTCTTTAATGTATCGTTGATAGAATCCACCCAAAGATACGAATGATCTCACATCCTTCTTTGTCTTTGGACGAGGTGCTCTCTGGAGTTTGTCCACGTTTCCTTCCTGTGGAGTTATTAGTCCATGAGATATCTTATGACCTAAAAAGTCCAATTCTTGGAATCCTACTTGACATTTCTTTGGCCTAGCCGTTAATCCAGTTTCTCTGAGTCGTCTGAACAAAAGATGTAGTGTTTCTACATGCTTGTTAAATGTTTCAGTTGCGATCAGTATATCATCCATAAAGTGACTAATGTCTGGATGGTGTAGTGGGTCAAGTAATTTTCTCATCATACGTGTAAAAACGGTAGGAGCATTACTTAATCCGAATGGAAGTACGTTGAACTCATAGTGTCCTCCAGGCGTACTGAAAGCTAACCATGGTCTAACCTCCTCCTTTACAGGAATCTGATAATATCCCTTACTGAGATCAATCCTAGTAAAGTACTTAGCTCGGTTGAGTGCTGTGAAGAGTTTGTTCTGATCAGGCAGAGGTTCTGCTTGAAATTCAGTAATAGCATTGAGCTGTCGATAGTCGATGCACAATCTATGTTCTCGACTTGGCTTTCTCAATAATACGACGCTGGCACTGTAAGGTGATTCAGATGGTGAAATTATTCCTGCGGTGAGTAGCTGTTGTATTTCTTCCTCTAAAGTCTTTTGCTTTGCATAAGGAACTGGGTAAGTCTTGACTCGCACAGGCACTGTGTCATTTAACTTCATGTCAAATTCCTCCAAATCAGTTCTTCCTGGCTTATCTGTAAGTACGTCTGCATACATAACCATAAGTTCCCGAATCTGCTCCTGCTGATCCTTTGTTAAGTTGGGATTAATTTCCACATCCTTAAAGGTTTCTTTGGCTTGCAGTGGGTACTCGACTCCCATTGTTGATCCTTCTTCGACTTCAGTAGCCACACTCATGGCCATCAGATGTGCAGGTTCGGTGGTTGAGGGTCTTTCATTATATTTCTTCAGAAGGTTTATGTGAAATACTTTCATCTTGCCTTTGACAGAAATCTTGTAGTTGGTACGTGAGATTTTCTCCGTCACTACATAAGGTCCTCTCCATCCTATTTGCAGCTTATTCTGACTGGTTGGAAGCAGCAACATCACCTTCTCTCCCACCTCTAACTCTCTATCTTTTGCCTTGCGATTGAAGTAGCTAGCAATTCTTCGTCTGGCTTTACGTAGATTGACATTCGCTTGTTTCCAACTGTGTTGTAAACGATTCTTCAACTCGGCAACATACGTAGATGCAGTCACGACTGTATCGTCTGTATGATCATCAGTCCATGTTCGTAGCAATGCCTCCAATGGCCCTTTGATTGGTCGTCCAAACAACAATGTTGCTGGAGCAAAACCTGTTGAGTGATGGGGTACCTCCCTATAAGCGAATAGTGCTGCGGGTAAATACAAGTCCCAATCCTCAGTATTCTCCTGGGCAATTTTGCGCAGAATACTAATCAAGGTCCCGTTCCACCGCTCCACAAGTCCGTTGGATTGCGGGTAATATGGTGAACTAAAGATATGGCGTGAATGAAAAAGTCTAAATGTCTCCTCCATAAGTTTACTACGAAACTGTGAACCGTTGTCCGTCAAGATTCTTTGGGGGAATCCTAGACGTGTAAATATTCCTAATAATGCTTCAGCAACGTGTTTGGAGTCACAGCTTGGCATAGGAACCGCTTCGGCGCACATGGTCGTTGTGTTCACAAGCGTTAATATGAATCGATTTCGCCTCTTCGTTGCGGAGAGGGGTCCGATTATGTCTACAGCTACCTTCTCGAACGGTATTCCTGTTATGGGCAGATCACCCAACATTGCCGGTGGTGTCCGGTGTTTTGGTGATACTTTCTGACACTGTGGGCATGATTTTACAAACCGTTGTATGTCTGCGTTCATCCCTGGCCAAAAGTAGTGAGTTGCAATGCGCTGTGTAGTGGCGTTGATACCCATATGCCCACTAAATGGTAGACTGTGGCCCATTTCAAGAATCTGAGCCCTGTGTGGAGTTGGTACAACAAGTTGGTTGAACTCGTGTCCAGCTCTCCCTGCTTTCCTGTATAGAAGTGCTGACTTCATAAACAGATCACCTTTACGTGGAGGTAAATGTGATTTAGGCAGTTTCCTGAAGCAGGGTTCCAAGGTGCTATCGGCTTCTTGTGCCCTCTTCAGTTCCTCCTTTCGAGGGATTGGCGTAGTTGTTTCCGGAGTCTTTTTCGTCTGGGATCGAGTTGTCATTGTCGACATCGCCACAGGTTGAACAGGTTCTCCTAGAATTATAAATCTACAGCCAAGAATTACGGGATATATAGGATCTTCTAAGACTGCAGCCTTGATTGTCCCAGTGACATAACGAGATGCTATGCTCACCTTTGCCACCGGAAGAGACATAGTTGTAGAGCTCTTCAGGGGTCCCTGTAATTCGACGATCTCCTCTGTCACCTGTTCCGGGTGAACTAAGGATGATGATACAACACAGTCGTACGATAACCCTGTACCGTATAGACAGGTCGTCTTGAATCCATTCAGCAATATGGACTCGACAACCGGAAGATGAGATGCGGTGTCTTTATGAGGTGTCTGGTTGGACGTTTCATCAGTGTTCACTCCTTTCTCTCTTCGGCTGGCCAAACAAGCAGCTGTGTGTGGAGGTGGCTTCTTCCTACAATTCTTCAATGTGTGTCCTTTAATTTTACAATTAGTGCAGAATAATTTTTCCTCCTTTGCTGTTGTTTGGGCTGTGTTCTGAGGGATGTTTTTGGTTTTCCCATTTTTCTTGGTGCCTAAGTTGCCATCACCTTCCTTTGCTTTTGAAGTTTTATCCTGAGGGGGAATGTTGGCCGAACGTCCCTTACCTCCAATTTCCTTCTGAGATTTCTCAAATCTCTCGGCTAGGATGATGATGCTTTCTAGTCGGTCAGCTCCGTTCTGGGTTAAGAATGCTTTCATTTCATTCGACATCTTTCCTTTTAGCTGATCTATGATGATCATCTCTCGGAGTCCTTCTAAACTCTCATCAAACCTACCTAGACTTGCCCATCGTTGAACATAAGATTTCAGCCTTTCAACTAATTGCGCATAACTTTCGCCCGGTTCTTTCCTTGCGGTTTTGAATCGAACTTTGTAAGAGTCCCCGTCCACTTCGAATCGGCTCAAGAGTGCCTTTTTGAGTGTTTCGTAATCCTGTTGTTCTTCTCGAGTGAGTCTAGAGAACACGTCATACGAGGTAGACCTTAAAGCTTGCGATAGTTTCGTCGCCCATTTTTCCTGTTCTAGACCACAACTGACACACATAAGTTCGAAACGTGATAAAAAAGCCTCGACAGTGTCCGTCTGTTCATTAAATGGTTCTAGTGGAAATGACATCGCTCCGGAATTTTGGTACGAGACGTTGGAATGTTGTTGTCACTGGAAAACCTAGTGAGTTTGAGGGGGTGGGGGGAATCCCTCCCTCTAGTCTTCGGATCTCCAGATCAGTCTCCATTCTCTTCAACTCCAGTTGATGTTGACGTTCTTGTTCCCTATCCCTTAGTTCATCTTCATGTTTCCTTTGTTCTAACTCATAAGCTTGTAGGCGTTGCTTCTCCTTTTCAGCGATTTCAGCTTGAAGTTTCTGTTGTTCTAATTCATATGATTGTAGGCGTTGCTTCTCCTTTTCAGCGATTTCAGCCTGCAACTTACTCTCCTTCTCAGCTATTTCAGCTTGAAGTTTCTCCCTCCTGTCGAATTCATCTGAGACAAATTTAGCCAGCTCAGGGCCGTCTAAATTGCATAGCTTGCCTATTTCTACTGTCTGGGCACGGAACTTAGCAGCCTCGGCCATGCTATACTTTTGTTTACCCTATCTTTTTTGTAAAAAAAAATAATACTGTGCAGTTTGCTCAGGTCTGGGTAAGCTTGTCACTTCCTGGATCTGAAATTATACAGCATAACATGCACAATATTAACAAGCAAAACTAACTAATGTCCGCTGACCCAAGTAAAATAGTTCTTATACACCACGAGAATCTGACCTAAGAAATAGTTGCAACTTAAATTCTTGTCTTTCTGTCAATGCTCCTCAAGCTAAAGACAGAAGCAAAGAAGTACCCAGAATGATTGCACTCTTCCCAAAAGAATTTGAAATTTTGATAGAGATTTCCCTATGGAGAAAGATTTTTCCCAGTCGGTGATGAAATTCTCTAAGTCCAAATTCCTCTATAGAAAGACATCTTCTCGAAAGAGAATAATGTTGTAGATGGTAAATTCTCACTCTATTTCCTCTGGAACACCTTTTTCTGAAATATATACCTATTTGAAAGAGGCCCTCCTTTTTTCAGAAGAAATGATCAGTCACTTGCTATATTCTATCTATAATTGTCATTCATATCATATGGAGGTCAATCAGTACCCCACATGATGTTCATTTATCATATGTGAAGTGACAAAGTTAAAAATCTTAATTTGTTTAACAACCTCTATAATTGTCAATCACATCATCTGGAAGTCAATCAGTACCCCACATGATGTCTATTTATCATATGTAAAAATGACAAAGTTGGAAATCTAAATTTGTGTAACAATTTCTATAATTGTTCAAAACAAGTACAATGTCACCAATTCACACATGAATACTGTTCACATCTAGTGTCACTGATCTACCATAGTTTAGAATCCCTCGTCAGATATCTATCTATTCCCAGGGTTTATCATCTAGGATAATAGTTATCTAAACTGTCTGCTGGGTTTCAAAGGCCGGGACGGGCATCCAATATATGTCGTATATTTTGAAGGGACTGGCAATCACTAAAGTGCATGACCCATCTCTGTTAAAGGTAGCTGGGCCCCATCCTCTTCTTATATGTAAATAGATCAAGAATACGACCCTTGAAAGATTTACAGACTCGGATTTGGTTATTTGTCTAAGGGTGTGTGGTCCTCTTTTAATAGAAAAGTCATCACTAGGTTTGTCCCCTGTCCTTCCACCTGGTATTCAATGGTATAGCTCACGAACCCCCTTCTTCCATCTCAAGAAATTGTCTGAAAAGACTTTCTCAAATAAGAATCAGGTGCAATATAACATGGATTTGGAACAGTTAAAGATGAAGAGTCTCCTGTTCTCCCTCTTTAATTAAGAATTTATCTTATGTGAATGTGTATTTGTTAATTAAACAATAAACAAACACAAGTGAGCATTGAGACATGTTCTACACAACAAGATAGATATTTTTCCCACAGATAGTTTGGACTGACAAATTAAATGGAAGAGATCTTCACATTTAAACAAATTTATTGACTGTGCCAGTGTCTTTTGGCCTATTTGACATTTTCTTCTTTTTTCATGAGCTGTTGACATGTACAAAATGAAATAGAAAAATCTTTCATAGGACCAAATATAGTCAGTCAATAAATAATAACATTCATTGTATAGTGAGATATTTTAACTACCAAATGTGTTATAGTTAAGAAGTTCTACATCCAACAATAAATCAAGAAAATCATTTCCTGAGAGGGTGAAGTTTGTGTGAGTGATAAGAAAACCTGGTGTGATGAGATGTGGATAAGCCTGGGTCCATGGTCTGATGGATCCACTTCAGGTTGGGCCAGTTTAGCTTCACTGAAGGCTTCTCATTCTCTGCTTAAGGCTGGAGTCATCTGCCATCACAGGTGTTGATCATCTCATTCACTCCTCTTCCCTCCTTGTTGGTTAGGTGTGGCACCAAGACATCACTGTTTAAAATTCATACAGGTATGTATAATCCTTTACAGCATGTTCATAGTGTGAACACAACATAACAAAACAAAAATGATAAGATCAGAAGAAGTATTGTTGTGTTACTTTGGGGTGGGTCAGAGATTATTACACTGGATGCAGCTTCTGTTGTCTGGTACCTGCTGTATGCATTTCCTCAGTGGACCTGTAGTTCAGTGAGTAGTGTACAGTCAGACACAGATAAGAGTGATAATGTGATGTTCCCTGAATCATGGTAATCAAGCTGACAGGCAAGATCAAAACAAGTATGAGATGCATTTGTATAAATGGCATACATTTAAACATCCACATTACTCTATTTGTTCTACATTGTGTATATAATTGTTTATCTGTACTTTCCAAGGCAACTACTTCCTATTCTAAATCATTTCCTTGTTCCTGCTGTTGTGGTGTGGAGTTGTGTGGTGTGAAGTGTATTGTGTTGAGTTAACTTCTGTTGTGTGGAGTTCCATAGCTTGTACTACTTGTCCTCACATCTACATCAGTTAATATGAGTTTAACTCATCTAGTGTGCTTTTATTGTGGTTCATGTCCAACATACAGAATTTCTGATGTGTATTTGTTACAAAATGTAATCTATACAAGGTCATGACACAATATATTAGAAAAAAATTATTACTTAAAGTATTTTTCCCTAATACTCTCCTCCTCTCTGTCTACTTATATTTCTCCTACATCTTTTACCAGTGCATATCATGTCCATTCCGTTGGCGATCACGGTTGGCTATAGACCAAGGTAATTTTCACCCTTTAGTCTGAGCAGATTAAGTAGGTCGGCTATCACAAATGGTGGTTGTGAACGTAAACCTATTTTAAGCAATGCAGTTGATGTAATGCGTTGTCTAAATAAAATCTGCCACATGAATAAACTAATTTCTATCAAATACTATTTGTTTTCAATTCGTAAAGAGAAAAGGAAGAGTATAATTCCTGTTTCAGTTCTTTAGATTGCAAAATAGACAGAATTAAGTACATTTTTTAAGCGAGGTAGTGTTTCGTTTGCACCAGCTGACTATCTCTGCAGAAACGGTTTTCTAGAAGTTTTTGATGAAAAGCATTTGAGTGCACTGGAAATTTCATCTCATACATTATTCTGTGATAGATTATAGTCAAATGCACATAGTGAAGTTGTTAGATGTAGTGTAGAAAGTCAGAGTTTTGCAGTTTTGAGAAATTATAAGATGTCGGTTTTGCCGGGGAAGTGGCGCCAGTATTGAAGTTGCGATCGGCAGGTTTTCACATTTTTCAGAGATTTATTTTATCAAAAATACAATTCATTGGACGCACAACACTGGATACCTTTACGTTATACATCTTGGTACCACTTAGATCTGAGAATCACAAGCTTACCTCAGACTAGATCAAACTGCCCGTTGTAAAAGTTTGAAAGTTGGACAACACATAGCTTTGGCGACTGCTCGCTCGCTCTGAAGTCATAGAAGTGCGCGGTTTTATTAAAGCGGCGCCCGAGCTGGGGGACGCTATATCCACGTGATGTGTCTCTACCAGTCACATTCTATTCTGTTGACGCTAACTTTTCTATTCTTATCCTGGCATCTGTCTGTCATTAGTATCGCTTAGTGAATTCGATTTTCTACGGTGCTGTAATTGTTTTGATAATCTCTGGGTTACTGTGTAACGTTGACGCGCTGTAAAATGATCGATAGGTGAATATGTCACAGATAATTACCTAAATTGTGTGTATTTTAAAATATACGTTACATAGAATCATTATTAAATATATGCTAGGAATATAGCCTCAGAATGTGAACATAAATATCTATAATATGTAATCTGTCTAATAGATTGTATATGTATCTTCATATCTACCTGTAGATTACTTTGTAATTATTGTATTTTAATAATATAAATATTATATGTATTATATGATTATATGTTTAATTATTACTGAATAATTATTATATTCACTTATACGAAAGCATAGAATGATTTTATTGAGCTGTTTCCTTAGGTCAGTGGTTTACTATTTATCCTAGGATAGGGAATGACAGGGAGCAGGGACAGATAGCTCATGCTATTTTGTTTCTGCATGATTTATGAGATGTTATTGGCCATCAGGAACAATCGAGGGCCGATGCTTACAGATGTCTCGACAGAAGAGTCACTTGCTCTCGCTGTATATATTTCACAGATTTGACACCTTCAGCGCCAAGCTTTAGATGCGCCAACCTGTGTGACTGACTCATTGTGAAGCATCACTTACCACATCACTTATGATCCATATCAAACAAGGTTAACACTCACTGTGCAAGCCAGAGAACCAGAAGATAAGTGGCCAAACTTACCGTTGACCACCACCACCATCTACATGCAAATAATACCAACCTTTGTCAGGCCATATTCAATAATTAAAATGCAACATTGTTAGTTTCTAAAAATTTACAACCACTAGTTGTTACCTTACTTAGTACCCTTAGTCATAGTAGAGTGAGAAGTTACGAAAGTTTGTCTCTGTTAAATATTTTACTCTGTCTTTCTCCGTGTTGGTGAGAGTGATTAGAGTTTGGGGGCTCGAGCTTTTTATTTCAGGCACGTAGCTAGACAACTTTGGCAGACTGTCTTTATCATACAAGTATAGTTGTACGCCATTCCTGTCTGCCTGACACTGTCAGAAGATTAGACTTGTTCTGGCACCTTTACTCCGTCTAGAATTACGACCTATTCAGTCTTGTCTTCTCCAGTGACTTATTTTTCTATTCTTAGAAAGTCTATCCGCAGCAACTTTGATAGATTCCGTATCATCGTAGCTGACGCTACGCTACACAGATGAAAAGATGTGGGCATGATACTATCAGAGGAATATAAGATAATATATTCTGGTGGAGAGAAAAAAAACAGCGAATTGTATTATTTATATTGGATCTGGGGAGATCAAAATCTATCAAAGGATATTGGACTATGCCAGACAGAATATTGTTAGTAAAATTAAGTGGCAGACATTTGGATCTCAACACCATACATATGTATGCACCAACAACAGGCAGCAGTGATTTCAGCATCGATGAATTATATAATGAATTGGACAATGTCTTCAAGAAGTGCAAGTATTCAGAATTAAATATTATGACGGGTGACTTTAATGCTAAAGTTGGACATCAACAAGTCGGATGCACAGTATTGACTAGGACTGGGGTCACCAAACGTTTTTTCAGAGTGGGCCGGATAACTGACAAAATGACGAGCGCGGGCCGCATAATCATTCTGTACAATCATTCTGTAAGCCAGAACGAAAGCTCTGGGGAAAAAAAAGACGAAAAACTAAGTTTAGCATTCCATGTTAATCATGGGTGAGTGGCGTGTATTGTGTGTTCGCGCGCACACACACATACACACACACGCGCGCGCGCACACACACACACACACACACACACACACAACCAACATATTTATTTACTACAAAAGTTATCAAAGACGGCGACGTTAGCAAAACGATAGTTACATTAGACCTAGTGTGCACATATCCGAATCTCACAAACTACGCAGCAAAAAAAGGTTAGAGAGATTTGCGAAATTGACGTTTGGCTTTCAAGATATCATCAATGCTTGGTTTGGAATTGCTGCATCCAATCAAGAGAATTGTTTTGAAATGTTCATCAGTCAATATCTTTCGATGTGATGACTTTCGCATACTTCAATTTTGAAAATGTGTGCTCACAGATATAAGTTGTTCCAAACACGGATGCCATACCAGCGGCAAATTTCTTCAGTTTCGGAAACTCAACATCAGTTAAGCTTCTCTTTCAACATGGTCATGTGCTTGCAAATCAATGAGCTCCAACTGTAGTTCAAATCGTACACCATCAAGGTTAGAATAAAACGGATTCTGCAACAAAAGAATGTCACTCCTAATTCTGTCAAAATCTGAAAATCTCTCCAAAAAATGCTTCTTCAAGTCACGAATATTCCGCCCCCTCTCCCCCTCCCCCTCCCCCCCCTCCCGGAAAATCGAGATTGAAATCTTCTTGTAGCACTATGTTCTCTCCAAGTTCTTTTGTTCTCCGCACAACTGAACTTGCCGACATTTCAAGTTCCTAACAAATCGGCTTTCTCAGGACACAAGTCATTTACTGCTTCCATCATACACTCTTTGATGAAATTGTCACCAGTAACCAGTTTTCCTCGTTCTGCCATCTTATGCACTATTTTGTAACTTGTACGAGTGACAGATTCATTTTCAGCAAACTTTCTCGTGAAGAGAATTCTTTGCTGCTCATCGTCCATGCTTCACATCCATACAAAAGTACAGGTTATATGTATCACCTCAACGCTCTTTTTCTCATTCCAATTAAAATCTTTTTTTTTTAATAAGTAAGTATGCCTTTCAAATTCCAAAAGACTACCTTCGCCATGGCGATTCTTGCTCTAATCCCTTCAAGGCACCTCCCATCAAATGTTATGACTGCTCTGAAATAGTTGTGCCGATTCATTTGTTTTAGAATATTCCCATTTATCCTTATATTACATTGTGGTATTTCTTTCTTCTTAGACCGACCATAATCTGTAGTTCTTACAATTTAATTCTAACCCTATTTGTCCCCTTTTCCTCATCCTTTATTTCCATTATTTTTGTCTGTTTGTGTGACAATGAAATTTATATTCTGTCATGATGTACATCGTTTTTATTTTCAATCTTACAGCCTGCTTCACAGGCGAGGGA
Source organism: Cepaea hortensis (assembly GCA_963921405.1). NCBI lineage: Eukaryota > Metazoa > Mollusca > Gastropoda > Stylommatophora > Helicidae > Cepaea > Cepaea hortensis. The sequence continues at coordinate 15,161,314 of OY992879.1, read as the reverse complement.
AAATTTTGGTGACAATAATTTTAAAGAGAGGCAGACCAGACCAAGCATAAGAATTTTTATGCGAGTCTATCCATTGAAGTAACCACCCGACAGGGGACACAACCCATCGTTTACTTTCCAACAACGACTAGGAGGTCATATCTTGGTCCCCCCCTCTCCTCTGGTCATCTAATTTTACAAAGCATTGGCAAGCTACAGTACCAAAGTACCAAATGATCTTGAAATCAGCCATGGGTACCATCTATTTACCACTAATTTCGTCTGAGAGATTTACAGAGTTTGCCGCCCGAAATTACCAGGGGAGCTATTGTCTGCAGGAACTTTAGAACTGGTCTACCAATTCCATGTATAGTTGTAGAACTCAGACTTAGATCTGGAACCAGTGAAGGCACGCCTTTTTGTTTCAATGTCGCTCGGACATATCTTGTATCGTACCTGGACGTATATATGGACGTATCTTGATCTTTGATGTAGGCATACTACCCACATATTTTTCGGGATGCCTCCTGTATATCCTTCAACTAGCAATTACAGCAACCTCGTCGATAGTCCTTGCGTCAACAGCTTATAGCATTATGGCTAATACAGCCCTGAGTGGAATAACAGTTTGATGCAGACCCCCCTTTTCTCTAAAGACTTCTGCCAGTGGAGGTAATGCAGAATACCAATGCCAAACTTCATCATTCTATAGATAGAAAGATCAAGAACCATCATGGACAGTTATTTATGTCTGTCTGTTATGTTACCTTCCCGAAATTGGACTACAACAAGATCGTTCATGCCGCACCATTGCCTATGAGGGCCAGCCAAAGTAATCTTTACCAGTGATATATATATATATATACACACACACACACACACACACACACACACACAAACACACACACATCTGTGAGACCCATCAAGCGTATGGTTAACTCATCACATTATCATCAATGGAAAACGTTAGAGGATTTTAACAGAGAAACTGTATAGAAGCATCTTCTTATGTGTCATATTGTGGAGTAGAGACAGTTGTTTATCCAGCCCCAGTGTGTGTAGGGATCGTACATTTTCATTGACTCACAGGATTTACTTATTCAAGACTTAGTAAGGAGAAGGACACAATCAACAACCAGATCCAAGATTTATTGATTACCTTTTTTATAGTTAGAGAATATATAGTGGTGTACAGGTACTATGTTTGGGTTTATTGAACCTAGGTAAATGTATGCACGCTATGTTTATTCTGGAAGTAACACACTTCTAGATTTGGGTATTGTTTTTATTTCAGGTGATAAGTTAGACAAAAGCAGCTGTTGAGGTTTTGTAATCAAAGAGTGTATTGCACTGATTTGATGTTTATTATTGTTATTATGTGTTTGATAGTTTGTAGTAATACAGAGTTAGAGTTCCCGTAACCCACTGTTTTGATCCACATTAAAAGGTTATAGTTAGAGCCAGTGGTGTTTTACTTTCTTGTGACTAGTGTTACAACGTGGTGTTTAATGTTGTTGCTATATGTCACTGTCATACAAATTCATAGAAAGCTGCTGTGAGAGGTCGCCAGCACATAGACACATGTGTCTTAAAATGAGACGTCATCGCATCAACTGACATGTCTGTGGTTACATGACCGGCTTTCTGCCTTCTCCAGAGGATTAGTCTTATCATTGTAGGTTGGACTGGGGTCTTTCACTGCCTAGTTCCCTCTTTATGAAACCAAGAGCCTTGGCTAGTGTTCCTGGAGAAAACCCTATTAGGAAGACAACTGGCCCACTTTTCTTATGACTTTATCCTCAATTTAGAGGACTGAACTCAAGCCTTAATATTCCCTAGACCATATTCATATTTTCTATATTTATATCTCACACCATCTATCCATCTGCTGTCTCTTATTAGTTATGATTTCTCCTGACAAGGTTTTCAGTGGTGCACTTCTTTTGATCATTGGACTACAGGCTTTCTTTATCCCTTCATACATACTTCTGATGTTTCCCTTATCACTTGCGTTTTGAATGGACTCACATAACTTGATCCAATAGTCATTTGCACACTGCCTGGCAGCATTTTGCACATCCTTCCTAGCTTGCTTCAGCTCACTGAGAGTTTTACGCGTTGTTCTTTCCTTGTTTCGTAAGAAATCTATCTTCTTTTTATCAATCAAGGGCTGCAGTGTCAAGCTGTTTGCCGGAAACCGGTCCTCCCTCTCATGATACACAGTGCCGTAATCCTCTACCTCTGTTTATAATATAAAGAGTTTCCTTAATTTTATCCCACTTTACACTTGTTGTATAAATTTCTGATGTATCAGTCAAAGCGTCTTCAAGTTGCTGTTGGAACTCAAAACACTTATCAAGAACGTGAGTGTTAATAATATTAATCCTGGGGCTAGATTTGTGTTTAGCTGTGTAGATTCTCTTTGGTCTCAGTCTAACTCTTGCAACAACCAAAGAATGATCCGTATCACAGTCAGCACTGTGGTAACTTCGAGTTAATGATGTTTGGTTCAGGTGTTGTCTCCGTGTGATGATGAAGTCCAGCTGATGTCAATGACCAGATCTTGGATGTTTACATGTGACCTTTTGCAGCTCTTTTGTTTTAAAGGAGTTTGTAATACAAAGATCATTTCTGGTGCAATGCTCGAGCAGCCTTTGCCCATTTTCATTTATGCGACCGATGTTGTATTTTCCAAGGCACACTGGCCATGAACTAGAGTCCTTGCCTACACGAGCATTGAAATCACCGAGCATAAATGAAGTCGGATTTTGGAACTGCCTTGATCACAGAATCTAGCTCCTTATAGAATGAATCCTTCACATCATCAGAGGAAGCAAATGTCGGTGCATAAACAGTGATAATGTTGGAAAAACCACAAGAGGTTGCCAAGCGCAGGGATAATAGGCTTTCATTACCTCCAGCTGGAATTTCAATCATTCCCAGTAGCGAATTCTTCACTGCAAAGCCCACACCATATTGCCTTTTTTCTGCCTGTCCTCTACCCTTCCAAAAATAAAAGGTGTAATTGTTTTCCCTGAGTGACCCTTCCTCAGCGAGGCAAGTCTCCTGTAGGCCAGCATTATCAATGTTAAGACGATTGAGTTTGGCATCAATCATAACCGTTTTTCTCACATCGTCAATATTCGTCAGGTCAGTGGAAAATCCTGGACACATGGTTCTTATGTTCCAGGATGCAAGCCGTAGCTTGAGGTTTCTATTTTTCTTTTTATTCGTGCCTGGTGCATTGGTTTTACAGCCTGCGATTCAGATTTTGTCCTAGCCGCAAACACCCATTGAAGCAGGCAGGCTGTGGCGGATCAGCACCTAATTGGCCGGGGGCTGCCCAGCTTGAGGCGGGCGGTAGCTGATCATTGACACCTATAGGTGTCTCCCACCGTCAGAGGTAACCCGTGGCACCCCATGTCTACGCCACTTGACAAGAACTTATAACCCGTAAATGCTACCTCTCGCTTTGATTCCGAGACCGGTTAAGACCAGGGAAGGAGTTATACCTCTCCATAACACAATGTCTGGGCTAAAATATAGAGACCATGTGTTGCCCATGCAGCTTGACCCCTCTCTTGGCCTCCCTAGTTCACTCCAGAGGAAAGGTAACACCAATACATCTGGAACAAGCAGAAGCTGCCGGATCAGCAAAGCAATGCTCTAACTGTCCGTTAGGAAGTATAACATCATCAAATGGCAAATGAGAAGCCAAGATCGAAAATAAATGCAAAAAAAAAGGCAAACCTATTCATTGGACAAATGGCACCAATACTAAAGAACAAACATGTATCAATAGATACTAAAAAGCACTGTACAACACAATCTTTACTTCTTCAGAGCTGGGCAGCAACGTAGAGACAAGGAAGGCTGCGCTACCGACTTACTGGCCATTTTATATATCGCGGATGACGGGGAGCTGACTGTTGACCTGAAAGGCCGTGGTGCGTACACGGAAGTGATCCAACAGTTTCATTGCGTCCTGACATTGTACTTCCCTCCTCGTCGGCCAAACAGCTAACGCTGATTGAGTTGACCGTTCCATATGAGTCGAGAATCGTGGAGCAGATCACGTACAAGATGGAGAAGTACAGTGACATGGTCGCAAGTCTGAGACAGGAAGTGTCAGGCTATTCTCCGTAGAGGTAGGCGCAAGAGGTCTAATCTCCCATCCCGTGTATGGCGTGCTAAACAGTTAGGCATCAACGGGCAAGCAAGAGCTCGGGCACAAAAGCAACTCGGTAAGGCAGCCAAAAAGGCCCCGTGTTGTCTGTGGAACAACCGGAACGTAGAGTGGGACAAGTCTCGGCAGCAATATGGTTAACGCTTCTGTCTGTAACTAGTGCAACTAACATCAGAACCAATCTCTCAACTAAGAGCTAGAACTTGTACTGTCTCGTGCGACTCTATAGCCTTCCCTCCGACTCTATAGCCTTCCCTCCGACTCTATAGCTTTCCCTCAGAGCGAGAGCAGTGCATCTGAGAACGGGACTGTTCAGTGGGGCAAACACCACACAGCAGCAGTCGCCATGTCAGGAAAGTGCCGGTCAAAGTCCAACCTCCGTGCCATGGTGGTAGTCGCCAAGCGAGAACCGCACTCTGTAGCAGAGACCAAAAGAGGGGTGGAGAAACCCAGATGAAGAGACGGCTGAACTGAATCTAGCGCCTTGAACGGGGCACGAAAAAGGAACGTGCCAACGAAGAGAATGGAGGCGACAGAGGCAATGGCCAAGGAAGAAGTACGCTTCCCACGGTCACAGGGAGGTGTGGCTTGAGAGCTGAGAGTTTTGGCAGGTATAACACGGAACAACGCAAAGACCGAACGTCTCGCACGGCAGGAGAAAAACACCCGGTTAAGAGGGCCGATATATTCGAGGAAGGGAAACCTCATCTGGCGATCAGAATCCCCCTATCGTGCTTGCTCCGCGACGGAGTTTTTATCGCTTCCTACCAACCCAATGCTACCAATGCCAAACCTGGACAATGACAGAAAAAGAGAAAAGAAACATTCATTCATTCATCATGTGCCATGGCGGTCATATTTCGCCATCTCGTTCGATCACCAGAGTCCTAGACCAGCTCAGTGTTCTTGTCTCGGCAATGCCTCGTGCAAAGCCATCCAGGTATTTACTTCTCTGCCTTTCACTTGTTCTCTTCCCCTCGATCTTACATTACAACAACGGAAATGAGATTCAAGAGAAGAATTTTCAATGTATCAAGATGAGAGAAATTAGGCATGAAGAAATCAGAACTAAAGTGGGGGTTAGCAGCGCTAGATTTCATCAGAAAACAGCAAGTTAAATGGTTTGGTCATATACCTAGGTTACCAACTAACAGTATACTACAACAAGCAATGATGTACTTGTCTTGTCAAGCTGTATCCAACTGGGAAGGTTTCGTAAGTAAAAACGAGTAAAGAGCTTCGAGTATTTAGGAAGTATAATATCATAAAATGACAAATCAGAAGACGAGATCGAAAACAGATGCAAAAAGGCAAACCAACTCATAGGACAAATGGCACCAATACTAAAGAGCAAACACGTATCAATAGATACTAAAAAGCACTCTAACACACAATCTTCCTATCAACTCTATGCTACCAATGCTAAACCTGGACAATAGACAGAAAAAGAGAAAAGAAACATTACAACAACGGACATTAGATTCCTGAGAAGAATACTCAACTTATTAAGAAGAGAGAAAGTCAGATAAAATAAGACATAAGAAATCAGAACTAAAGTGATCTAGCAGCGCTAGATCGTGTTTTTCTCCTGCCGTGCGAGACGTTCGGTCTTTGCGTTGTTCCGTGTTATACCTGCGAAAACTCTCAGCTCCCCTCAAGCAACCCCTCCCTCGGGGAGGAGAGGCTTGTGCACCCAGCTCTTCGTGCCCTCATAACTATCCTAACACCTAAAGATCTAGCAGCGCTAGATATCAAACAGCAGCTTAAATGGTTTGGCCATTTAACTAGGCTACCAAGTAACAGAATACTACAACAAGCAATGAAGTACTGACCAAATGGATGCAGAAGAAGAGGCCGACCATGTAAACGATGGACAGAGGGAATAACTAATATAAGAGTCCATGTGAATCTCCATATATGAAGCCCATAAGCGGGCCCCCTCCCACAGTTTATGCTTCACCTCGACACCGCAAGGTACAAGAGGAACAAGATGAGTTTATTTCTTTTGCGCTCGCTCGCTTTGAACTCAAGCATAATCCATACACGCTATTTGAAGTCCACATTTTAGTCCAACTATCCGTTATAGAGCTTGAGTTTCTGTGGCGAAGTGGTCAAGCCGTTTGACTCGTGCTCCGAAGATTGTGGGTTCGATTCCGGGCCGCACCCTTCGGTTTACGAGTTAAATGTTTCGGAGACTCCTGTGGGTCGTCGCTAAAAGCTACGGAGTTCGTGCTTTGTGTGACGCTTTCCGCGCTGCGGAAAGAGACTGAGCCATATGGGATAAAACCCGGTGCGATGAAGTCGACCTTGTCGACTTTTAAGCGACTTTTAAGTTATAGAGCTTGAACCCGCGACCTCAGCATCAGCAACCAGATGTTTACAAGATGACATAAACAGGGTTGCCATTCTAGATGTTTCACATCTAGATCTAGATGTTGTAGCCAGCGCCTAGATGTCGCTTGTTGTCGTTCAGATGTTAGATATAATTCTAGATGTTTTTAATTTAGAGTTAAATATTTTATAGAGTTTTCTTTTCTATCGGTGTCATTTAATTATTACTGTATAAATATATTTATTATCAAGTTTTTGTTTGGTCTAGGCGCGCGTAAATTATGGTAACTGCCATTATTTAAATTTTGAATTGTCTCGGGTCAACGCTCAACAATCTGGCAGGCCCCCGGTATTGATTAAAAGCGTGCGTAAATCACAGTAACATCATTTGATCTGTAAACTGTGTTGCGAATTATTGCTGTGATGCCGACTTTGTGATTATTTTTCTTGTCATTTAAAAAAATAATAATTGCTCACCTTCATATGTGTCTTCCACTTTAAACAAATCTTTCAACATGCCAAAAGTAAAGGAATATGAACAAATATTTCGGAAAGCGTGGCTGCAGGATGACATAATTAAAGACTGGGTAATGGCAGTTAGCGGTTAGCGGGGTAGGGTTATCCCCTATCAAAGGAGATGGAAGACGCCACCTTTCCTCCGTTAGTCTACGGGACACCCTTGGGCAAGGTGGAGTACCCGTTGACCCCCCCCCCCCTCCCCCGATCAGGGTTACGTGAAGCCATTGAAGCAGATGGTGGATGGTGTGTGAAAGCAGCCGACAGATTGTTGTTGGTTATGGTCTTGCACTCTGCGGCGATAGGCAGATGATCTCATCAGTAGAGACAATGGCTATGGCCACCGACTAGTACAGTCACTGCCCAGAAGGAAAGCAATGGCAAACTACCTTCTGCAAAACTTGCCAAGAAACCATAACAACTATGACAGAAAACATAATAAGAAAGAGATCTGGTGGTGAGACCCCCAGGCCAGTCAGATCAGATAACACTGGGGAAGAGTGTGACACAGGGACCAGTACTAGTAATCGTGATGGCGGAGTTAATCCTGACTGTGTTACCAAGGAAATCCCCTGTGTCAGACTAAGAAAAAGAGTGAGAATAGGAACGTGGAATGTGAGAAGTCTATGAGGGAAAGCTTAAAGTAGTATGTGATGAAATTGAGAGGTTAAATATTCAAATTTTAGGAATTAGTGAACATCGCTGGAAAGGCAAGGGACATTTTACAACTGAAAATGGAAGTCTTTTCATTTTTTCTGGTAGAGACGTCGGAGGCCAGAGTGGAGTGGCATTTTGTTTAGATAAAACAACTGCAAAAGCTTTACTGGGATATAACCCAGTTAATGATACAATCCTCACTATTAGACTTAAAGGCCGTCCAAAAAACACAACACTCGTACAGATATATGCACCTACTTCTCTTCAACAGCAGAGGAGGACAAAATTGAAGATTTGTACAGCACACTGCAAGACATATTAAATAAGATTGGTCATAATGATATAGCAATAATACTGGGAGATTTTAATACAAAAGTAGGTACAAGAAGAGCTGAAAATGGGAGATGTAACATGCCTGGGTTCACTAACATTTGGGTGATTGCCCTGAGTGGGAGTGTTACTACATAAACAAGTTAACCGGGCCTGAGAAAATAATAGGCGAAAGGTAGGAGGTAAAAATGCCAGGATAGAACTGATATACGAACTAAGAAGGCGAAAAATAACTGAGCTGTATGCAAAGGTGAAAGCAGGAGGTTAATCACAACCCGACGACAAACTGGGGTTATCCCAGACTAGGTAGACACGGATATGTCGTTATAAATCTTCGGATTAATGAGGGGGAGCCCCAAGTTGCCTAGTTTTAAATCACTGATACAAATTGGCATGTTTGTGATGGGTTGTTTATGGTATGATATATTAGCTTACTTATGGGTACACAAGGTGGAAATATGTTTGTGTTTCTGTAAGGGTAATGGGCTAAGTTACATATGATTACCTGCTATATTATGTAATGTGAAAGTTGTATGTAATGTTTTTTTTTGCCATGATATGATGAGTAGAAACATGGTGAGTTTTTCGTTCTAGATGCAGGGGAAATGTATTAGGGTCCTCGTGATTACCTGATGTATTATTCAGTGGGGTAGCTGGAGTAGGATGGAGACATACTTACGGCTACCCAGGCAATGTTATTGGGTCATATATTTGAGAAGCATTACTCTCCCATCATTTGAAAACGATGTTTTCTTTTTAGGAGGGGGTAGTGTAACATGCCTGGGTTCACTAACATTGGGGTGATTGCCCTGAGTGGGAGTGTTACTACATAAACAAGTTAACCGGGCCTGAGAAAATAATAGGCGGAGGGTAGGAGGTAAAGATGCCAGGATAGAACTGATATACGAACTAAGAAGGCAAAAAGTAACCGAGCTGTATGCAAAGGTGAAAGCAGAAGGTTAATCACAACCGACGACAAACGGGTTATCCCAGACTAGGTAGGCACGAAGATGTCATTATAAATCTTCGGATTAATGAGGGGAGCCCCAAGTTGCGTAGTTTTAAATCACTGGTGGGAAAGTCAAACGTAATTGAAAATGTAAGGGAAACTTAGTAAGAGTAGATAGGAGGAAATTAACGTAGGATGACAGAGGTGAAATGATGCGGTGGGGTAGGTTCCCGGGAGAAGTGAATAGATCACGGAGATGGCAGGCGGAGGCACGAAGACACAGGAGTACGTAACATTAGACATGTGAAAAAGGTGAAGTCTAAGGTGTAAATTTCATGGAGACTGACAAGTGGAATCAAGGGGTTAATGTTGTGTTATGTGGGAGGTCTGCAAGAAGGAATAAATAGGGTGGTCGCAAAACTGGAGGGGAAGTTGAGTTGTGAATCAGCCAGTGGATGTCTGAGTTCTGAGAAGTTGAATGGTGGCGGAGTTAGAGAGAGAACTCCACCTTGTGTTTTTCAGTGATCGTCGTGTCTGGGGCTACGTTAGAGAGAACTAGCCAAGGAAGACTCAGAGGCTAATACGTGTGTACATGTATCGATATTGAGACTGTGCCTGGAAAATTATGTCATGTGTGTTTCATCATATATGTGTGTTATTAATAAAGAATGTGCGCGAAAAAGTGTGTTTCTCCAGTCGCTACAGCTAAAGTAAATCTGCCGAGTTTTTCATACAGATATAAACCTAGACAACGACAACCAATCCTATCTGTCACTGTATCATCATCCACTTTGTGACAGGAGACACGTGTTAGGAAAATTTGGACTGGGAAACAGAAATGATGCAGGTGACAAATTAATTGAATTTTGCACAGAAAATGAGTTAATAATAGCCAACACACTTTTTAAACAACACCCAAGAAGACTCTTCAAATGGAAGTCCCCGGACAGTATTATCAAAAATCAGATAGATTATATTTTAATACGAAGAAGATGGAGATAAAGCATAACATCTGCAAAAACCCTATGAAGTGCAGACAGTGATACGGATCATCAGTTATTAATTATTAGAAGCTCATCTGAAATTAAAACTCAAAAAGCTTATCCGAGGACCAAGGCCACTTCGTTTTGATCTCACAAAAATACCAGATGCATACACTGTAGAAGTTAGGAATCATTTTGGGGTCTTGATGTCTGTACAAGAGGAAATGACACCTGATGAACTGGCAGTACAAGCTAGAGATATCTTGATAACTGCAGCCAAAGATTTAATTCCGACCAAGAAAAAGCAACTTAAGCCATGGATTACATCAGACACCTTAGAATTAATAAAACAACGAAGGGAACAGAAACAGAAAGGAGGTGAATCCGATAACAGCAGGATGAAGTATAAATCTTTAACTCGAGAAATAAGAAAGAACACAAGAAAGGACAAAAATCATTATATACAAGATTGCTGTACCAGAATAGAGCAATATCATAAGACTGGAAGACATTACGAAATGTTCAAAGAAATGAAGTCATTGACAAGAAATGTTCAACCTCATTTGAATGTTATCTGTGACAAGATGGGAAATACCTTAACAGAATCTAGAGAAATTCTAGAAAGATGGCAGGAGTATTGCAGTGGAATGTATGATGTGAGTGACAGTGAGTATATGAATGAGATACATGAGCCAACGACAGAAGAGACAGAACCTGAACCCTCATTAGACGAAATTGCATGGGCAATAAAGAACCTGAAGAATGGTAAATCACCTGGATGTGATGAGATACCAGCTGAGCTAATTAAAGCGGGAGGAGAAGAAAACATACAAATCTAACACGCATTATGTTGTAAAAAAATGGAAATATGGTATATGGCCAAAAGATTGCAGGAGAACTATCTTCATTCCAATACCAAAAAAGGGCAACCTGAAATTATGCACCAACTATAGAACTGTTGCCCTGATCAGTTATGCAAGTAAAATTCTACTAAAAATCATAATGGGAAGACTTCGTAAGAAAATGGAAGAAGAAATCAACATGGTTCAAGCTGAATTTAGACAAGGAAGAGGAATAATAGATCACATTCTCAATATGCGTTTAATAATAGAGAAGTGCAGAGAATTTATTGTAAAATTATTCTCATGTTTTGTGGATTATTCAAAGGCATTTGACTGTGTACAATATCAGAAGCTTTGGGAAATCATGAGGAATATGGGCTCTATCTAGACCAACAAGCAGCGGTTAGAATAGATGGCTAGACATCAGATTGGTTTGACATCAAGCAAGGAGTCCGTCAGGATGTGTGCTGTCACCCTATTTCTTTAACCTGTACGCCGAAAATATAATGAGAAATGTAAGAGATGATATAAATAGGGAGCTATATGATGCCCTAAATATCGGTGGTCTTGGAAGGGCTTGCGAACGCGGTTTGTGAGCCCGTATACCCGGGTTCGAAACACGGCGGTGCTCGTATTTTCGAAAAAGGTATAGAGACCGGTCGTTCAGAAAGCAATGGCAAACTACTGAACGTAACACTTGCCTAGTACATCAACAGCAGCTGAAAATGCTGGTGTTGACTGCAACGTCCCGTAAGGGATACGCAACAAAATTTTTGTCGGTCTCTGTGGCTGAAGGGCTTGCGAACGCGGTTTGTGAGCCCGTATACCCGGGTTCGAAACACGGCGGTGCTGGTTTTTTCGAAAAAGGTATAGAGACCGGTCGTTCAGAAAGCAATGGCAAACTACTGAACGTAACACTTGCCTAGTACATCAACAGCAGCTGAAAATGCTGGTGTTGACTGCAACGTCCCGTAAGGGATACGCAACAAATTTTTTTTTTTTTTTTTTTTGACATACCATATATTCGGTATGCTGATGATACAATATTGCTATCCACAACACAGAATGGTATAGAAAACCTAATAGCCTCAACCCAATTGAATAATGAAAATCACAACTTGTATCTTAACATTGCAAAAACAAAGATAATGCATACAGATAAAACCACTATGGAGAAATAAATATATGTTAATGAGGAAACATTGGAGGTGGTGGAAAATATTGAATATCTTGGGTCATTGATTACCAACAATGGTGACACAATGAAAGAAATTAAACGACGACTATCAATTGCTCTTCAAAGACTAAAACAAATTAATAAATCATGGAATGGGACAGACAGAACTACAAGAATTAGATTTTTAAGAGCATGCATCTTTCCCATTGCAACATACGCCTGTGAGACATGGACACTTACTAAATAAGCTGAACAGCGCATAGATACCCTTGAATATAAATGTTATAGACGAGTTCTAAGAATATCTTGGGCAAAGAAAAGAACAAATGCATCCATACTTCAAGAGCAGAATATTGAAGAAGGATGGCTTTTAAAGACGATAAAACAAAGAAAATTGAAATATTTTGGTCACTTGAAACGTCACGAAAGTTTGGAGAGAACAATAATGGAGGGGTATATGCCTGGGAAGAGAGGAAGAGGAAGGCCAAAGAGAAGAAGGGTGCAGTTTGTGGCGGATGATCTCCAGATGGGTGTATCTGAAGTCGGGCATCTTGCTTATGATCGAGAGGTTTTCCGAAAGGTTGTTATGGCAGCGAGGTTCTGCAAAGGACATGCTACTGAATGAATGAATGAATGATGGCAGTACATGGAGATGAGACTAAGGCTCGTTGTAAGTACTGCAAGTGCGAAATGAAAGTGAAAATACAAGACCTGAGGAATCATGCTGAGACTAAAAAAACATTAAAACGCAGTGCTATTCAGGGATATTACACCGTTGACATCTGTTTTCAGAACTACACAGATTAATGAATCATCAAAAGTTGAAGGATCTGTCGCAATGTTATTAAATTGTCATTGTGCAATTGCAAACTGTGACCATTTGATTGATGTGTTTAAAAACAGTAAAGTTCTGACAGTAAAGTTCTAAATGATGTAAAAATGCATCGCAGCAAGTGTACAACTATTTTATGAAGTACTTTTTTTTCTCACTTTGAAGAAGATTTGATCAGTGATATTTCTACAAATAAATATAGTTTACTATTAGACGAATCGAATGACATTTCTGTTCTGAAAGTGCTTGGTGTATATGTTATATACAAGAGCAACAGCAAAGACAAAGTAGTTTCTATATTTCTTGGACTAGTTCACTTGGAAAAGTGTGATGCAGAAAGTATAGTTCAAGCACCGAAGAAACTTTTGGTCAGTAAACATTTAAACTGGAAGAATGTGGCTGCAATTGGTACCGATAATGCCTCGGTAACGGTTGGTATCAACCATGGCGTTTATGCAAAATTGAAGGAAGATATCCCATCTTTAATCCTCATAAAATGTGCGTGTCATTCCTTGCAGCTAGCATTATCACAAGCCTCCTCATAATGTTTATCAAGGAATTTGGAATTCTTTTTTGCTGAAACACATAATTGGTTCTCTAAATCATCGTCAGATAACAGCAATACAATAATTTATATAAAGCATTAAATGATAGTTCCTCACCACTGAACATTCTGTCATATTGCAAAACTAGATGGTTACCAATTTAACCAGCTGATTAAATAATTGTGAACCAATGGCTAGAGTTTTTGACTCACTTCAAAATAACAAGACAAAGTGTAAAGTGCTACACAGCCGAAATACTATATGGAATGTACAGTGATGAAAAATATTTTGCATTCCTTCTCTTTTTACAACCCATTCTAAGTGAAGTGTGAAAAGTTAACAAACTGTTTGAATCTAAAAATGTTCATAAAGTTAAATTACTTGACGACCTCACTTTGCTGTTTCACTCAATTGGTAAAAGACTTATATTGCCAACTTGTAAAGCTGATTTTTTAACTTGCACTATAGAGAGCTATTTGGCTCCCAAGCCATACCTGGGATACCAAATCGAATCAAAAATTGATGATTTAAAAACAAAAGGACTATTAACAGAAAATGAAGAGAACACCTTAACATAGCGCTGTCAAGATTTTCTTGTCTCATTATTCAAGCAACTGAAGCAGAGACTTCCTGAAAATTTAGATGTATTGAAAAATATTTCACTCTTTTCTGTTAACAACATACTTCAGCCAGTAAAGGCTTCCGGTCGCTAACATGGCGGATAGGCGTTGAACCGTTAAGGCCTGTGACGTGTTTATGCTTGCAGCTACGGTTTGCAATCGCACTTTCCTCATGTTGGACTGGTAGTGCATGGTTCTGTCACAGTCTCACATAAGGGCGGTATCAACATAAAAATAATAGAGAGTGGAGAAGGGATAGAACTCCAGCTAAAGGGAAAGAACCGAGTCACTCGAAGGCTCGAATAATCCAGAGCCTTCTCGAAGGACCGGTCAGCGTGTCCACAGCCCCGTGGACACCGATGGAGCCCGCCGATTGCGGGGTCCACGAGAAACTCGGAGAGAGTTACCACCCGTGTCGGATTGCGACACGTGTGGAAAGGCAGACACGGACTGGACATCGAAGAAGCAACAGGGCTTACCTTAAGGGGGACTTGATAGCTTAAAACCCAAGTGTATTTAGGGGTCTTATGCATACGTTAGATAGCTGATAGAGTTGTTGTAATAATCATGTATTATTGCTTTATTGTAAACTCCTGTGATACGCAACTTGAGGGTTGCTGGCTTGCGAAAACCTTTCTTCGCCAGCTTACTGTAACATAATATAAATAAATGATGTTAGATTGTATCTGAACGGAGTTTGTTGCCTGTATGAGCCCGAGTTTCATTCCCCTAGGTATCTAGGACGGTGACAGGTTCCGTCGCTCTGCTACTGAGTGAGTGCATGGGCGACACTGTGAGCTTTGAAATTCGCGGAGAATGCTTTTACATCTGTCCTGTACAGTTACCTGCATGTTGGAAACAATGGCTACCGGCGGTTGCTGGACTGAGTTGCTTTTTCGGTACACGAGTGCATTTTTTCTGGAGACTCCTGGGAGTCGGCGCTGAAGCTGCGGAGTTCGTGCTTTATGCAACACTTTTGACGGGTCGCCCTGCGGTAAAAGACCGAGCCATGTAAGAAAACCCGGGCCAATGAGGTCTTTCTGGTGACTGCCGAGTCCATCGACTATGAACTGTGGTTTTCGTGGATTAATTTTGTGTTGGCATTCTGGCGTGGCATTATGCACAGTGTACCTGTGCGGGCTGTTGGATTGTCGAGACTCCTGCCTATTCCACTTTTCACATTGGACAGTGGGGAGCATTTTGTGTGATATTCACTGGCATAGGAACGGAGCATAATGGGGACGACCCGTTGCCGTGAAATTGAAACCTCGACTGACTGACTGACTGAATAACTGACTGACAACCTATCTAACTAACTAACTAACTAACTAACTAACTAACTAACTAACTAACTAACTAATTAACTAAACTAAACTAAACTAAACTTAACCAACCCACCCACCCACCCACCCAACCAAACAACCAACCAACCAACCAACCACCCAACCATAGTATGTCCACATTTGTTTGCCTCAATATAAACATCCATATCTCAGTAACCAACTGAGGGAAAATTATGAGATTTAGTGTATAACCTTATCATTATTTCCACCCAACAAAAAAAGTTTTGTTCTGGAGATTTTACAGCAGATTTCAAAGTTTGTTTATATGCGGTATATAATTTACGGCTTAGAGATTAAGTCCATCATTTTAACAGTATTACAGCTTCACCAAGACACATCCGCGCTTTATTTGAAATTTTCTCGTGGTTTTCGTTATGGCACAAACAGCGCGAAATTAAATAGTATTGTTCAGAGGTGTCTCCAAATGGGGGTTCTTTCATGAAACGTGATTATATAAATAAACTATCTGACAAGGCCCGGCTTCGCCCAGCTCCTGGCGGGGATCTATCTATCTATCTATCTATCTATCTATCTATCTATCTATCTATCTATCTATCTATCTATATATCTATCTATCTATCTATCTATCTATCTATCTACCTACCTACGTACCTACCTATCTATCTATCTATCTATCTATCTAATCTACCTACCTACCTACCTACCTACCTACCTACCTATCAATCACGAAGACTCAAAGTGGGTCTGTCACCCATGTGTACGTGTGAACAAACTACACAGACAGCTGAACAGATCCTTAAAAATGGAAACATGATGACTAAATTGCGGTATCATTTCTGGTCACTCCATACGCACATTAACGCACAGCTATTTGGAAGCTTTCACGAACTCAATATAAAAAGCTAACATGAATACTTGTGTACACTTTATTAAATAGCAGCTGAAGAAACAAGAAGGAAATGAAAAATAAGGTAAGAAATATATTCCTTCTACTTTCCTGTTAATTTACAGATTATTTACCCCATGCCTCTGTAAATTCTCTGTCTTTACTAATATTACACATTGCACCCCTCTCGGGATTCTCCGTGGTGAAGTGATCAAGCCGTCTGACTCGGGCTCCGAAGGTTGTATGTTCAATTCCGGGCCGCGTCCTTCATTTCACGAATGCATTTTTTCGGAGACTCCCGAGGGTCGTCGCTGGAGCTATGGAGTTCGAGCTTTGTGCGACGCTTTCCGCGCTGCGGAAAGAAACTGAGCCATATGGGATAAAAACCCGGTGCAATGCAGCCGACCCTGCCGACTTTTAAGCTAGCTCTTTCATTGCACCCACTCCCATACGAATCCGGATATGCCTTGTGTTGTCATCTGAATAGGCGGGGCTACCATTACTGTAAACATAAATTTGTTAGCGAGAAATCACTAGTTGTTCAGCAAAACATCAAAGAAATGTCGCCGCTTTCGATGATTTAAGTTGTTTTTGGACCTATCAAGACATATTCCTTGGGTGGAGGTAAATATAAGACGGCTGGAAAAATTTCATAACGATGCAACAGACAGTTTTCAAAATAATTGATCGTGAATGAAGGCATTCTTTGTGGGACATACTATAAGTAAGTAAGTAAGTAAGTAAGTAAGTAAGTAACTAACTAACTAACTAACTAAATTAAACTAAACTAAACTAAACTAAGCTAAACTTAACTTAACTTAACTTAACTTAACTTAACTTAACTTAACTAACTAACTAACTAACTAACTAACTAACTAACTAACTAACTAACTAACGAACTAACTAACTAACTAACTAACTAACTAACTAACTAACTAACTAACTAACTAACTAACTAACTTCAGCCAGTAAAGGACATACCTAAATATTATCAAGTTATGGAATTTGTAGGGCTTCTGATAATATTGTGGCGGAAGCAGAATATTAGTTAAAACCAAAATAAATTTGGTTGACTGGACAAACAAATCAAACTGAAGCTTTTTGGAGAGAAGTAAGACAATTTAAAGATGCCTCAGGAAACAGTCAATTCTGCAAGCTCTTTGAATGTGCGATGCCTGCCATGATATTCATCATCATCATCATTATCATCTTCTACTTCTGCCGTCAAGCGTCGTGGGGAGGAATAATTTGCGTTCCAGTGCCCGGTGGGCGGCACTGGATAGTGTCATTCCGTGTTGTTGTACAATGTCTCTGATATCGTCAATCAATTTTCTTCTTGGACGTCCTCGTGGTCTCGTCGCAGATGATCTTTGATGTAAGGTCAGTGTTGGTAGTTGTTGGTGTTGCAGTCTAACGACATATGTCGCCACTTGATCTTCTGTCTTTCAATAAATGTGGCACAAGGTGTTGATCCCACTGTCTGTCTGATAACAGCATTTCTTACTCGGTCTCGGATTGTTAGGTTGGCAGCACTCCTCAGGCATCTCATCTCGTATGTGTTGATTTTACGAAGGTGTGATTTGGATAAAGTCCGGGTTTGAGATTGGTAGCACAATATTGGTGTGAATATGCTGTTTATTATCTGTCGTTTTGCGGACATGGTATATTTGGCTGTTTAAGTAGGGGTGATAGTTGATATGTAAGTGCACTAGCTTTTTGACATCTGATTTCGATTTCTCTGTCCAGTCTGCCATCTTCTGTGATCATACTTCCAAGATATTTGAATTCTTTAACTTGTTTCAGAGTTGTGCTATTTATCTGTATACTTAGTGGGCCCGGCGACCTGCTAACTTGCATTACTTCGGTTTTGGCTGTGTTTATACTCATATTGTATCTGCTGCAGGTTGAACTCAGATTATTAATATGATTTTGTAGTCTGCCCTCATTGCTGTAAAATAGGCACTGATAGTCTGCAAATAGAAGTTCATTTATTTCCTGTGGATCAGTTGTTTCATCTGGAGTAAAGAGTTCTAAATTTTCTGAATCTATTCTGTCAAGATTTGCTTCTTTCAATCTTTGGATATTCTGTCCATGTAGACCCGTAACATTCCAAGTCCCGAATAGGGGAGACTGGGGAGAAATGGACATAGGGGAGAAATGGACCACTCCCTCTCTGGCCCCTGGCTGTGCTGCAATGAAAGTGAAACCATAATAAGTTTGTTTTCCACATCAAACGTAGTCCGAATTTTTCATTTGCCATCGACTTCCCGCACAGGTCGTTCCCACGCAAAGTTTGAAAAATTTTCGGCACTAAAGTTTCTTTTTCCAGTTCCAGACACCATCGTAAAGCAGACGCATAGTCAGGAATCAGGACAAGGTAATTACGTTAATATCTTTATTTACTTGTTATTTAAGAGTTCATATAAAAAATATAGCATATAATATTAGATTAAAGAGACTTTATGGCTGAATAGTTTAATACATTGATGGGGGAGAAATGGACCGGTTCATTTCTCCCCATGGTTCATTTCTCCCCATAGAAGAAATTGACAAGACAGTCTGTTGTTATTAAAAATGTTGAAGATTGCATTCGAATATCAGCATTATTGATTCTTTTTAATACTGGGGTCTAAACCTAGAACAATAAAACTGTTAACAAATTTGATTTCAGTGATTTATTAAAGATGCACGCCATTCGTGCTATGATCAGTATTTCTTTGCAAATGATAGGCCTACCATTCTAAATGTTATATAATTCTGTCACTCTTTTGTTTCAGATGCCAAGATTGTACATCAGAAACACCAACAAGGGTCTCGTTACGGAGGAACGTATGAGAGAAGCTGTTAATGCTGTGAAAAATGGAATGAAAGTGAGGAAAGCTGCAAGGGAGTACGGCATTGCTCGCTCTACCCTCAATAACAATCTTACAAAAGACAGAGAAGGAAATGGTTTGCCTACTAGACTTGTACCAAATTATAGGCATAGCCTTGTTTTCACAGCTAAGCAAGAAGCTGATTTTGCTAGTTACTTGAAAGATTGTGCAAGAATGTTCCATGGACTCACAACTAAAAACGTTCGTATTTTGGCGTACGAGATGGCGAAAGTCAATAACATTGCACATTCTTTAACCTGGGATGAGCAAATGATGGCAGGGAATGACTGGCTTTGTGGATTTTTGCGACGGAATCCCGAGCTGACCATAAGGCAACCTGAGGCAACATCTCTGGCTAGAGCTACAGCTTTCAACAAACATAATATTTGCACCTTCTTCAACATTGTGAAGGAAACCATTACAAAACTAAATGTGAGTGGAGCTCAAATCTACAATTTGGATGAGTCAGGTCTGACCACTGTACAGAAAGTGCCAAAAGTAATTGCCCCACGAGGAGTGAAGCAAATAGGCTAGGTGACATCCAGAGAAAGAGGAGAACTGGTCACAATCTGTTGCATTGTGTCAGCTGCGGGTCACATTATCCCTCCAGGTTTTGTGTTTCCCAGAAAAATTTTTAAGAATGTTATGCTTGCTGGAGCACCTGAAGGTTCCCTTGGCCTTGTGAGTGAATCAGGTTGGATGACCCGTGATAATTTCGTCAAAGTTATAAATCACTTCATTAATAAGCATTCAAGATCTTCCAAAGACGTCCCTTTGATTGTGATCTTGGACAATCACGATTCCCACATTTCATTTGAATCACTTGAACTGTGCAAGAAAAACAACATTCATGTGATCACGTTGCCACCACACACCTCATCTAAAACTCAGCCCTTGGACCGTTCAGTTTTTGGACCCATGAAGTCGGTCTACAACAATGCGTGTGATTCATGGATGATGAAAAATGTTGGGACACCACTGACAATCTATCAAGTTGCAAATCTAGGAGGCCACGCTTTTCTTAAAGCGGCAACTCCCATTAACATTCAATCAGGCTTTGCAGTGTCAGGTATTTGGCCCTTTAACGAAGATGTTTTTACAGAAGATGATTTTATGCCTTCAGAAATAACGAACAGGCCCATCAGCAAGGACAGTGAAAATGCCACTTTAGAAAGCAATGAACAGACAGGATCAGCATCTCCACATTGTGGTACCAGCACAGATCAAACTGCACAAGAATTTCATGAAAATCAGAAAGAGTGTAATGTTGAGAACCTTGTAGATGACTTGCAGGAAACATCAGGGAGTCTTCAACATAAAGCTACTTCTTCCTTTACTTCGCCTCATGTTTTCAGAGGACTACCAAAAGCTGGTCCGCGAAAAGATTCAAATAATATGAGGAAAAGAGGAAAAACTATGCTGGCTACTTCTACGCCAGAAATGGATCGAATTAGGGAAAGAGCGGTGATGAAAGAAAAGGCAACAAAAGTTCCACCCAAAAAGGCAAAGAGACAGCTGCTGAAAGAACTTGATGTTGATTCAGATCCAGAAACTGACATTTCGTTTTGTGATGACACAGATTCTGATGTTTCATTTGGTGAAAATGAGGAGTGTACGGTTAGCTTGACTGGTGTGCGTGAGGTTTTTGAAGGCCAGTGTGTGCTATGTGAATATGGAACAAAGAAGACTTGTGTTTACTATATAGGAATTGTAAGGGGAGACATTGATGATGATGGTGATGTTGAGGTAGAGTTCTTGCGCAAGAGTGAGAAGGTTGCTGGTAAATTTGTTAAGCCTAAGGTAGAAGATGTCGCCAGTGTCTCAATTACATGTATTAAAGCACAGCTTACTAGATCTACAATCACTGGAACCACTTCTAGGACCAAAGATGGCTATGTCTTCAAAGAATGTCTTGCAGGCATAAATGTTCGATAAAACTTTATATTAAATTAATATATCATATTAAACTTTTTTACTGTCGCTTAAAATAATAAAAAAAACTGCAAATATCCTTTTAATGATTATTTATTTCTTATAGCAATATGGATGAGTTGTTGCTGCTTCTTTTTAAAAAAGGTCCATTTCTCCCCACTATGGTCCATTGCTCCCCACGTGCTGGTCCATTTCACCCCAATGGTGGTCAATTTCTCCCCATGTTCATATACATTTTTGAAATGCATTTTGTAAAGAAACATATAGAAATAGATTGCTAAATGCTTTCCCCTTTTAAAATAAATGAATGTACAACATTTTAGTCATGGTTTTGTTATGTTTCGATAAAATCTGTTCCGGTGATGAGCAAAAATTGAAAACTACAAAATTGCTGGTCCATTTCTCCCCAGTCTCCCCTATCTGCTGTCTGCTTCGAAATTTAGTTGCTGTTTATCGCTTGTTGTTGTTTACAGGACGTTGCTTAGTTAGTTAGTTAGTCGCGGTTCCAACTTCACGGCAACGGGTCGTCCCCATATTGCTCCGTTCCTGTGCCAGTGAATATCACACAAAATGCTCCTCACTGCCCCACGCGAACAATGGAATAGACTTAGTGTTGCTTAGTGTTTACCCCTGGCGTGCTTCCGGCGTGAACGCTGATAATCCGGGATAGAGTTGCGTTTTTCTTTAAGTTTCCTCCATAATTCTCGAGCAATAGTTCTTGAACAAATAAATTCCCTACCGGCTTGCTGGACCTGTCGTAGGTTCATCCTTATTTGATCAGACTGATGTTAAGAAACACGCAC
Source organism: Cepaea hortensis (assembly GCA_963921405.1). Lineage (NCBI taxonomy): Eukaryota > Metazoa > Mollusca > Gastropoda > Stylommatophora > Helicidae > Cepaea > Cepaea hortensis. The sequence goes on along the minus strand of OY992879.1, from coordinate 15,139,569 downwards.
AGAAGACATAATTAAATCTCAAAATAGAAGCGAAAGTTTACACCGCCATCTTGGTTGCTAAGCATGAAATTTTTTTTGGTTTGCACATCCTTTACAGGATATCACTGTCAACATCAGCATCTTTCAGCTGTCGCAACAAAGAAGAATCTCTTCGAGCCTCATTTGCATCGGTCCGGCAACACATCGGTCCCTACAGATTCTCGCCGTACGTCACGCCACTCACGAGAGTACACGGGATCACGGAGGAAGACGTTACACCCCTAGGCCAGGTGAGCCGGCAGCATGATATTACGCCACTCAAATGCTGATGTAGAAAGAATGTTCAATGCTATGAATTATATAAAATCTAAACTAAGAAATAGGATGAAACTTGACCTCTAAAATGCTATCTTGACAATAACATTTGACTTGATAAGAGTAAGAAAATACTGTTCAACTGACTAGCTCTCTGATCGTGTATTAAAATAAATTGGAACAGCTAAAGCATACCAGGCCGCTCTCCCTGGTCCAGGGATTACACGACTTTCTCCGTAATCCCGTATACTCTCGTGGGTAGCGCAGTGGCGTGCAGAGGTTCTTTGATGCCCGGGGCCAACCCCTTGATTGGATGCCCCTAAATTATTCTTTCCCTAATTCATTCCTCCTCCCCTCCCACTGCACTGTGCTGCTCCCTCTCCCTAATTGGATTCCCCCCTCCCGGCTGGATGCCCGGGGCCGTCGCACCCCCGCACCCCTCTGCGCGCCACTGGGGTAGCGTGACGTGCGAGAGAATTGGTATCGGTTCTCTCCGCGTCGGTAACTTACGGGGTATGTGAGCCGGTCGCTCAGAAAGCAATGGAAAACTACTGAGCGTAGTCTTGCCAGGAAATCAACAATCAGCTGAAAGATGTTGATGTTGACAGCGATGTCCTGTACAAGCATACCAGAATCATTTTGAATCTGAAGTTTAAACTTCATCATCCAAACTAAGCTTAGTTAGTTAGTTAGTTAGTTAGTTAGTTAGTTAGTCGCAGTTCCAACTTCACAGCAACGGGTCGTCCCCATTATGCTCCGTTCCTGTGCCAGTGAATATCACACAAGATGCTCCCCACTGCCCAATGTGAAAAGTGGAAAAGACAGGAGTCTCGACAAACAACATCCCACACAGATACACTGTGCATAATGCCGCCACCAGAATGTCAACACAATAGACCCCCACAAAACACCCAGTTCATTTCTGATGGAATCGGCAGTCATTTTCCCATCTGGATGTTTCCTAGATGTTCACCCACACAGTCCACGAAATACAGTTCATCGTTGATGGTAGTGGCAGTCAACCAGAAGCCCAGCAGCCACGCATTTCTGCATAAGGCAAAAACCGGTCAACTCTGGGACATAGCCATCTGCCATCGCTCCGAACATGCAGTCACGTTCCAAAAGATCTCGGGCAGATTCAAAAGCATTTCACACGAAACTCACAGCTCACAGTGTCGCGCCACGCACTCACTCAGTAGCAGGGCGACGGAACCACCAAGCCTCCTTAGTCGCCTCTTACGACATGCTTGGTAGGCTGCAGTGGTGCTACTCTTTGCTTCCCTTATGGGCCCCGGCAACACACGGGAGTAAAACTAAGCTTATCCTGTGGATCCTGTGAGACAGACATCAGTCAAGATGAGGACTTGATTCTGTAGGGTAAGTCTCATCGATATCTGTTATATCGTACTTTTTCTATCTAGATGTATATCTAGATGTATCACCTATACAATCTAGATGTCTATACATCCATTTCTAGATGTTTTCTTCAAGGAAAAGTGGCAACCCTGTTTACAAGATGACGTAACAGATGACCCATGAAATTATTTATGCCGCCATTTTCATCTACTACTAGTAGGAAGTAGGATTAACAACCATAGACTGAGGACAGTTTCCAGCTACAAAAACCCCTGAAGATATGGATTAGTCATATGTTAGAATTAGTCGGTTTTATAAATAATATTCTTGGAATTCGCGTAGTACTAGCAGGTTCTTACTGTTGAGATGCAGGAATTCTTGGAAAAAACAAATTGTGTTTTCAATGATACCGATCAAGGAAAGAAAAACAACAACAGGGTCAAAGGCAGGCAGAAACATTTACTTTTCATGTTTATGAGACGTTCTAGATTAAAGAGGAAACAATGGCAGCAGGAGTGGATCTTGAGGACGCAAATGACAGAGTAAAATTAAAATATTACCCTTCATTTGTCCGAAAATGTTTGCTCAGAGGTGGGCTGGGCTAGGGATTCCAACATACGCAGTGGCAGTGGTGAGTTTTGTACTTTTGTACGGGCGAATTCGGAATTGTTCCAAACATGCTGAAAGAAACAAACTCACCAATGTACAACTATCATCATATTTGGACAGTTATTTCTGAGTGTAATTTTTGGCATACAGTAAGTACATTAAAAAAAAAAAACTACTTACCTTGCATTAATATGTGATACTAAATTATAAATATGTGATGTGACTTTGTGGTACATTTGTAAACTAAGGGCATCCGTAAACTAAAGAGTTCTCCTTTCAGTTGTCAGCTTGAGTGAGCTATGTAGGTAGGTGCCGTTCACAATAAATCAATAATGAAGGGAGACTGTGCAGGTCATGGTGTTCAGTTTCCGACTCCGATTTGATGAAGAAAGCAAACGCTCCACCTGGTATGATTTTCTAAAAATGGATGGTTGAGTGAAGGTGGTGGGGAGAGGAGGGTGGTCATGCTCATGTGTAGAGCGTGTTCAGGCACGTACTTTCAGATTCTGCTCACACACAGTCACACCACCATCCGGGAACAACTCTGCCAGGCCAGGGTGCTTGGCTTCCTGGAACTGTTATCTCTGGAAAGTTATTCCAACTTTTAATTGTTTTTAATGAATCCTGTCTGTTAATCATAACTTGACTTTTTTATGCATTTTTGAATTCTGCGTTCATGTTTATATTTTAAAGGCATTAGTCGTTCATGTTGTACTTTATCAAAAGTTGTCTTGTAGACTATAAAACAAACATATATTTTTCTGAACTTCTACTTCTGTATATTTCTCAATTAACTTCCTCAATCAGATTATTGCTTCTCTGGTGCCGCTGATTTTATGGAACCCAAATTGTTCTTCAGCTACTTCCCAATCTATTTTCTTGTAAATTTTTTCTTGTATGACCCTGAGTGGATTCTTAGCTATATGGCTCATTAAGCTAATAGTTCTGTAATCCTCACAATCAACAGCTCTTGGCTTCTTGGGTAGTGTGATGAAAATGTATGTTTCCAAATCCTTGGGAATGTACCCAGTATTATATATATAGTATTATATATATCATTACATAATTCTGTGATAGAATCAGTGCCAATGCTGGATAAGGATTTTATCTGTTGTTATATTTTGTCAGAACCTGCAGCCTTTCCTTCTTTCATCTTTTTTATATTAATAATAACTTCAGCCTTTAATATGTTTGGTCCACTTTGAGTATTATTTATACAATGTTGGTTTATTGACCCTGCTGTCCCAGAATAAGTCTTCTGTGTACCCATCTTTTTATTAAGCACAGTATAGTGGATTGGTATTTATTTTATAATTAGAACTGGCAATTTAACTACTAAAATTAAACAGAATACAAGTTTCATTTTTAGCAGTATTTTATCTGTGTACTTATATAATTTCTCACCATTTGACATGACTGACAAAATATGAATAAGTGAAAGCCACTTTTCAGACCTTTCTATAATTTATAAACACTTTTTTTTCTTAGCGGTGCAGCAGTAAATAATTAATTTTAAATTGAAATATAATACTCTTAAACAAGTTATGGTTTTCTTAGAAATGTTTATTTAGTATATATTTACATATAATACATACATTTGTGCTTCATAGATTATACTGATGCATTTGATAAAGTAAAACATAATAAACTGATTAAAATGTTGGAAGATATCAACATTGATAGGAAAGATTTAAGAATAATAAAGAATATTTACTGGAACCAAGTAGCAGCAATTAAAATGGGAAATAAAGAGGGTAGTTATGAACACATAAAACTAGGAGTATGGCAGGGGTGTGTATTGTCACCGGATCTCTTCTCCCTCTGTAGCGAAGTAATAATGAGAGAGATCAAAGAGAAGCCAGGAATACTAATCGGGGGACTGCGTAGTCTTGAGGTTCGGTGTCCGCCTTGAGTGCTGGAGGTCCCGGGTTCAGGCTCCAGTGAGGACCGGGAGTTTTTCACGTGGACTTCTAGTAATAAAATTCCCCCTGGTCTCTGGGTAGTGAGATCGGACGCCCGTGTTTTTTTTTGCACACGTAAAAAATCCCTTGGCAGTTGGAAATCGAAAAAGAGTAGCCTAACGGCGCTGCGCGGGCAAAATTTTGAGTTAAAAATTTACCCAAATTATTTCAGGATCCTCGCCGATGCTACGGAGTTCGTGCACTGAGATGAGCTTCTCCAGACTCAGGTTTGAGTTAGGAGGAGAACGGAGCACTTATGGTTTACACCTGTGTGCCGTGATGTTGATCCGTCGACTAAACTAATCGGAGGTTATAATATATACAATATACTCTATGCAGATCACACAGTATTGGTGGCGAATAATAATGAGAGAGATCAAAGAGAAGCCAGGAATACTAATCAGAGGTTATAATATAAACAAAATAAGCTATGCAGATGACACAGTATTGGTGGCGGATAATGCAACAGACCTACAACAATTGTTGGACATTGTAGTAACAGAGAGTGCAAAGAAAGGACTCTCTTTGAATATCAAGAAAACAGTAACAATGGTGATATCAAAGAAAATGGTGACACCAAAATGTGACATAGAAATAGAAGGGACAATTCTTAACCAAGTGGATAATTTTAAATACCTAGGGGCGTTTATAACATCAGATGGAAGATGTACAACATAGATTAAGAGCAGAATTTTTTTTATGGGGTATATCCTTTACAGGACATCGCTGTCAACACCAGCATTTTACCGCTGTTTGTTGATTTCTTGGCAAGATTACGCTCAGTAGAAAAACAGAATAGGGCAGGCAAAAGCCACATTTCAGAAAATGAAGAGTATCTCATGTAATAAGTCACTATCAATGAATGTAAGGAAGAGAGTGCTGAAATGCTATATAGAACCAGTTTTACTGTATGGTAGTGAATCTTGGAATGTAAATGAACAAATTAGGAAGAACTTAAAAGCAACAGAAATGTGGTTCCTGAGATGAATGTTGCGAATTCCTTGGACTGTCAGAGTAACTAACAATGATTGCTTGAAAGAGGCTAATGAAAATAGAACACTATATACAACAATAAGAAAGAGTCTAACAGCTTTCTTCGGTCATGTGGTGAGAAGAGGAGCATTGGAGAACATCGTGACAACTAGAAAAATCGAGGGGAAAAGAGGCAAAGGCAGACCAAGGGAAATGATGCTGGATGGATTGAGACGGTGACATGGAAGAATATCAGCAGCAGAGTTGATCCAGAACACCAAAGACCAAGATCTGTGGAGAACTATGAACGCCTATGCCAGCTGGCAGGGCACTTGATGATGATGATGATGATTTATTTAATTATTAATTGCTCACTTTTATTTACAGAATAGTGTAATTATAGAATAGAAGTAGAAAACAATTATTATTAGTGATAGTCAATAGTGATTGCTTAATTTAAGCAGCAGGTACAAACTTATTTACTTAAATTATTGCAGGATATTCAGTCAGCAAAAGACAGCTGTGACAATGAGTACAGTGTGAGTACATTAAGACAATGTGAATACATTTTCATGAATGTTTCTTTGCCATATAACTCGCATTCCATAGTTATTTTACTTAACCAAAGCAGTTAGAGCGAAGCAGGAACTAGTATTCCGCGGTTGCGCAGAGGATCCATTGTGTCATCACAGAAAGGCTATGAAAAGGCTGCATGTTTCTAACAGGATCTATTCATTCAAATATCACATGACAATAACAAACACCATCTTAGCTTCCGTAAAATAGGTGAAACATTCTGTGCATAGCAAATGGTTGACTTCTTCTTCTTCTCCTCCTCCTCCTCCTTCTTCTTCTTCTTCTTCTTCTTCTTCTTCTTCTTCTTCTTCTTCTTCTTCTTCTTCTTCTTCTTCTTCTTCTTCTTCTTCTTCTTCTTCTTCTTCTTCTTCTTCTTCTGCGTTCGTCCAGAATGTTGTTTTAGACGTAATTATGTTGTGCCTGTTTACAACAGAGATGCGATATTTGAACCTTTTGGCCGATACATCTAACTTCTTCAGGCATTTGTTAGCCGGATTACCTTCCCGGGTGTTTCGTAGGACAATTGTCTCTCAATGTTGTGGTGTTATTCCCATCCCAGCTGGTCCATTTAGAACAACTGAAGACATCCTGGTCAGCCCTCAAGGGATGGCAGGGGCAGACCATGGGCATTCACCACCATCCAAGGAGGCTTCCATAATTGCAGAGCTGACACTTAGCTTTCTGGTACTGGGCTCACCCAAGGAATCGTCACATGACTTCTGGTCCCCAACATGGAGGAAAGGCACTTAAACGGTTAAGGCCTCTGGTGTGTTTATGCTCGTGAATACTGTTCGCATTCGCATTTTCCTTATGTTGGACTGGAAGTGTATGGTTCCATTGACATGCTACTGAGTTGAGTGTGTGGCGCAACACTGTGAGCTGTGAATTTTGTGTGAAATGCTATTACATCTGTCTGCGGTTGTTTGTAGCGTGAACTGTATGTTCGGAAAAATGGCGGCCGGCTTTGTCACAGAACTGACTGTTTGCCTTATGCAGAAATGTGTGACTGCTTGTTTTCTAGTGACTGCCGCTTTCATCAATGATAAACAGTATTTTTCCTGGAGGACATTTGTGTTGGCATTTTGGCGGTGGCATTATGCACAGTAAAATGCTTTTTCATCTGTCCTCAGTTGTTCGTAGCGTGAACTGCATGTTCAGAATAATGGCGGCCAGCTTTGTTGCAGAACTGACTGGTTTGCCTCATGCAGTAAAGTGTGGCTGCTGGTTTTCTAGTGACTGCCGCTTTCATCAACGATGAACTGTATTTTTCGTGGAGGACTTTGGTGTTAGCACTCTGGCAGCGACATTATACACAGTGTACCTGTGTGGGCTGTTGGTTTGTCGAGACTCCTGTTTGTTCCACATTTCACATGGGGCAGTGAGGAGCATTTTGTGTGATATTCACTGGCACAGGAACGAAGCACAATGGGGATGACCCATTCCCGTGAAGTTGGAACCGCGACTAATGACTAAAGGAATCATCACGTACTGCACATGGCTGCTTAGCACATTTCTGTATATTGGGCCTTCCGTTCACCACAGGCTGTTCCCCCTGAAACCAGAAGAATGCAGTCTGCACATGACATCCACACTGTGACCTTTCGATTTGGACTTTCCACATAATGGATTTGCTAGCCAAGCAATATTCCATTTCGTGCCACTGGGACCCTTTTGCCACCGACATACCTGTGTCATGAAATGTGGCAGGCTAAGATCTTTTTCATGCACCTTTAGATGTCAACCTGAATATAGTTAAAAAAAGCTGCAGTCAACTTGAGCTTATTGACATCTCCATAGAGCTTGTCCTCAAATGAAACAGGTGTGGGCCAAAATATCTTTCTCTGTTATGCATAAATTGGTCACTCCTGCAGCAAATGTCTAGCTCAGTGGTTCTCAACTTGTGGGGAATTTTAGGTTTTCCAGGGGGGAATTCAGATTATTTCAAAATCGCGTTAATACAAGAACCGATTACTTGATATTGTTTTTCCCTCCATACTTTGCGGCTCTGTACTTCTCGCCCTTCAGAAATTTGTTTGGGATGCAGAGGTGTTTCCCAAGGCATCAGGGCCAGGTTTTATACTGGCCAAGACCTACTAACACGTCCTAGTCGTGTGTCCTGGGCAACAGGTCCCTTCGGGGTCCTGGCTACGTAGTAGGATCGCTGATTCTTCTGAAGTCGGAGAGTATCTGCCTGCACGGCGAGGAACCACCAGTCTGCACACCAATAAGCCAGACATGGGACAAGGAATACTCACGCAAACCTCAGTCCGGTATGACATCACAGTGATGTTGGACAACAGGATATCTTCATCCGACATACAGGACTTCATGCTGGAGTTCACAGCCAGCGAATGCAAGCAAGCAAGCAGAAATTTGTTTTATAACGTAGGCAGACCTGCAAATCACATGTTATGTAGACGTCTAGACTTATTCTAGTATGTGTTATTAAATTTAGCTTCCATTTTACGTATACTGTGTACGGGTGGGGGGGGGGGGAATGGCATTCTGAACATATAGTGAAGGTGTGCATGGGCCAAAAAAGGTTGAGAACCACTGGTCTAGCTGTCATTTTACCAGTTCCACAATTACATTCATCAGCATCTTCTGTCTTTGATTTATTGAACAAGTGGTACTTTAGACTGTTATGTCCTTTGCGGAGTCTAAAGATTGCTACTTGTTCACTTCGGTCGAGTTTGTAAAATGCATAATCTTTCTGGTGGCCTGGATGCTTTGATTCCCACTTGGTTCTATAAGTGCTTTTGATAAACCTCTTTGCCTATTATAGGTTATGTCTATGTCAGGCTGTGGTAGTCTTCCGCCCTCTTTTGCTAGTCTGTCAGCCTCTTCATTTCCAGGTAAACTGCAGTGTTGTGAGATCCACTGTATTACAACTTTTTTGGATTTCTGGCATAGACCATGGAGTGCTGCTCTTAGGTCTGCTAGTTCTGTGCTATTATTGCTCTTCAATATTGAGACAGCTGAGTGCATCTGTGAAGATAGCTATTTGCTTCTCTTTATTTTCCTCCATCAAGAGCATTTCTGCTGTAGTTTTCAAAGACCTCTGACTCTTTGAAGTTACTTGAGAATTTTCCAGTTGCCTCTGACTGTTTTTTTTTTTCCACTCCATTTTTTAAATTTAGGAGAATTCCTTCTCCATTTCCTGTTGAATTTTTGGCTGATCCATCTGTATATACATGGTTCCAACTGCTGCTTGGGTAATGTTCTTTTATGTAGTTTAGGGCTATTTTTCTTCTTTCTGTTTAATTCTGAGTGTCCTTTTTCTCAATACCTGGAATGTTTTCTACCATCTCAGGCAGTTGCTGCTGTCTCCAAGTTGGGAACTTGTGTGCATTGTAAATGAGTTTGACTGTTGATATGTTAAGTATAGGATCTGTCCTAATTTTTCTTTTTGCAGTTTCTACAAAGTTGCTTTGCCTCAGTCTTCCCTTTCCAAAAGCATTAAATCTTTTATACTTGGGATGGTCTGTCAATCTTCTAAATTTTTCTGCTTGCTGCTGGACTCTACTATCTCTTCTGTCCTGCATTGGTTGTAAACAAGTGATCTTTTCTAGTTCATTAATAGGCGTTATCTTCAGGCTACCAGTTATGATCCACATTCCTTGATTTTGGACTCTACTTATTTTGTTAAAGTTTGACTTAGCTGCTGTTGCCCAAGCTGCGATGCCATATTCCAATACTGTCCTCACCCATCCAGTATATAACTTCTTGAGAACTTTCTCATCTCCTCCCCACATTGTACCAGAAAGTTTTTTTTTAATGATTGCCATTCTTTGCCTTGCTCTTGTTCGATTTTCCTCAACTTGTGTCTTCCATGTCAGGCGACGATCAATGTCCAAGCAGTTCAACTTGTTTGAAAATTCTTTCTGTGCATAAGGTGAAGAGGCTTGTGAACAACATGCATCCCTGCCATAAGGTGAAGAGGCTTGCGAACAACATGCATCCCTGCCATAAGGTGAAGAGGCTTGCGAACAACATGCATCCCTGCCATAAGGTGAAGAGGCTTGCGAACAACATGCATCCCTGCCATAAGGTGAAGAGGCTTGTGAACAATATGCATCCCTGCCATAAGGTGAAGAGGCTTGCGAACAATATGCATCCCTGCCATAAGGTGAAGAGGCTTGCGAACAACATGCATCCCTGCCATAAGGTGAAGAGGCTTGCGAACAACATGCATCCCTGCCATAAGGTGAAGAGGCTTGTGAACAACATGCATCCCTGCCATAAGGTGAAGAGGCTTGCGAACAACATGCATCCCTGCCATAAGGTGAAGAGGCTTGTGAACAACATGCATCCCTGCCATAAGGTGAAGAGGCTTGCGAACAACATGCATTCCTGCCATAAGGTGAAGAGGCTTGCGAACAACATGCATCCCTGCCATAAGGTGAAGAGGCTTGTGAACAATATGCATCCCTGCCATAAGGTGAAGAGGCTTGCGAACAATATGCATCCCTGCCATAAGGTGAAGAGGCTTGTGAACAACATGCATCCCTGCCATAAGGTGAAGAGGCTTGCGAACAACATGCATCCCTGCCATAAGGTGAAGAGGCTTGCGAACAACATGCATCCCTGCCATAAGGTGAAGAGGCTTGCGAACAATATGCATCCCTGCCATAAGGTGAAGAGGCTTGCGAACAACATGCATCCCTGCCATAAGGTGAAGAGGCTTGTGAACAACATGCATCCCTGCCATAAGGTGAAGAGGCTTGCAAACAACATGCATCCCTGCCATAAGGTGAAGAGGCTTGTGAACAACATGCATCCCTGCCATAAGGTGAAGAGGCTTGCGAACAACATGCATCCCTGCCATAAGGTGAAGAGGCTTGCGAACAACATGCATCCCTGCCATAAGGTGAAGAGGCTTGCGAACAACATGCATCCCTGCCATGTGCCTCTTTTTTTATCTCTATAGGCGACAAATAATTATTTCAGTATGTAATTGACGCCACTTGTTCCCAGTACAAGTCACTAATAAGTCTGACATCCTTTGCATCTACTCCTATATCTTGAAGGCATGTAATTAATCATTCATGTTGTACTCCATCAAAAGCTCTTTTGTAGTCTATAAGATTGTTGCGTTCACAAAACTATCAGCCGTTCTTCACCACCAAAGTTATATATTTTACTCAGTCTTATTTCACCTTGAAGTAACTACTTTACTTCACCCCCAGAACTGCATGTTTTACCTAGTATATATTCCACAACTAGAACAAAGACCTGTTATGCATTAAATTGTGTTCATGTTGCTTTTATACCATTTAATGTATCTTTGTTTCACAGAATACTGAAGTTGGGCCTACTCTTAATTATTTTCGGTATTGACTCTGGTGACACTAAACATTCATATGGACCATGTGGCAAAGGGACTTATTTAGTTGATCTTGTCGGTGAAATATGTGTTCCATGTCCTACAGGTATGTTGGCAGTCTACTTATCTATAAGGAAAGCATGCAGTATGCTTTTTGTGTTTCTTTGATCCTTAGTATAATGAGAAATTAAGAACAAATATTGGGATAACACCTATTACTGACTTTATAGAACACCAAAGATTTAAATGGTTTGGACATTTAGTTAGAATGGAAGAAGATCAATCTCCCCTCTGCTGTGTCTCCACCTTACCAAGGTAAGGGGTTTGAGTGTTCTAATGAACCCGCCGGCTTTTCTGGCAGTAGCACAGCTACTGGTAGGGTCTACCATGTCGGACAGGTCAAGAGATAGGAACCAGATGAAGAGAGACACACACCTGCTGCCTTGTAGGTAGACTGGGGACAGTCAAAGGCTAGGGAGAGCACACCCGAAAAATGCTTCTTGAAGTTGGATGTACTGAGCCACAGGCTTGACATAACAGTGCAATGTAACTCGATCCATGATGCCACAAATTAAAATAAATCAGAATGATGCTAATCCTGTGAAGTCCTATCAGGCGGTGATAGTGCCGGGTCCCCTGCCTCGAGGAGGTCCACCCAATGGTACTTAATGGTGGTCACCTTTCCTCCCCTGTGCTGTGGAGTCAAGGCACAGAGGGACGGGGTAAGAGCTATTGACAAAACACCACGGACACTCAACATACTACAGTGGAATACCTAAGGAATTTCTAACAAGAAAATCCCTCTAACAAATCATCTACATAAAGATAGAATAGATGTGGCTTGCATTTAAGAGACACCTCAATGCCCACCACAGATTCTCAGCCAGAGGATATCAGCCCACACACTTTGACAGCGAAGGACATAAAGGGGAAGTTCATACACTTACACAAAATACAACTGACAAGCAAACAGCAATTATAAGGGTTGATATAATGATAAAGGATGTGAAAATCAGAATTTACAATCTATCTAGCCCAGCAAATAAAGACCTAACACTTTCAAACATGAAAATAACTGAGACTTTAATAAAACAAGAGTACAAGGACAAACCAGCAAAAAGATATTGGAGCAAGGTGGCCCCCAAGGGGAAGTTCTTTTACAAACACTATTCCTAGCATATAAATGATGCATTTTACAAACTCAACCAAAGTGAACAAGTAGCAATCTTCAGACTCCGCACAGGACATAACAGGCTGAAATATCATTTGTTCAATAAACTAAAGATAGGAGATACAGATGAATGTAATTGTGGAACTGGTAAAATGACAGCTAGCCATTTGCTGCAGGAGTGCCCAATATGTGCAGAACAGAGAAAGATATTTTGGTCCACACCTGTTTCATTTGAGGACAAGCTCTATGGAGATATCAACAAGCTCAAGTTGACTGCAGCTTTCTTTAACTATATTCAGGTTGACATCTGAAGGTGTATGACGAAGTTCCTAACCTGCCACACCTCATGCCACAGGTGGCATAAAATGGAATATTGCTTGGATAACAAATCCATTACGTGGAGAGTCTGGATTGAAAGCTCATTGTGCGGGCAACATCAAAGGCGGGAAAAAGTGTCCTAGTGGCACCAAATGGAATTTTGCTTGGCTAGCAAATTACATGGAAAGTCAGAATTGAACGCGTACTGTATGGATGTCTCCTGCAGACTGCATCCTTCTGGTTTCTGGAGGAACAGCCTGTGGTGAATGGAAGGTCCAATATACGGAAGTGAGGCTAAGCACATTCATGTGCAGGAGGTGGCGATTCCTTGAGTGAGCCCAGTACCAGAGCGCTGTATGTCGGCTCTCCTTGGATGCCCATGGTCTGCCCCTTGAGTGTGTGGGTGGGTGTATATGTATGTGTTTATGTCTGTGTGTGTGTCTGTATGTGTGTGCCTGCCTGTCTCATAACATGTAATATATATTGTTTATGTTTTCAACATCCAAATTTTGTTTCTAATGTGAATGTTTAACAATTATTATTTTGCATCATCTGCTAGGTAGTTTTATGGCATCAGATAAACATATGTATAGCAAGTGTAAAAGTTGTCGCAGACCAAATCGCAGCAAAAACCAGTATGTCAAAACTGCATGCACTCCAACAACAGATGCGAGTATAGGATGTCTGAATGGATATCAGGACCACAGCCAGATAGGTATACTTCTTTGTTACTTTAATAATGCTGTTAGTATGTCATCTTTGTGCATTATTATTTCTGTATAGCCTTAAGCTATTCAGTGCATACTAATGTATATGTATGCATGTATATCTCACCTGTCCTATGTGCTTGCTTGCATTCGCTGGCTGTGAACTCCAACGTGAAGTCCTGTATGTCAAATGAAGACATCCTGTTGTCCAACATCAGTGTGATGTCATACAGGACCTGAGGTTTGCGTGAGTATCCATCGTCCCATGTCTGGCTTATTGGTGTGCAGACTGGTGGTTCCTCGCCGTGCAGGCAGATACTCCCCGACTTCGGAAGAATCAGTTATCCTACTACGTTAGCAAGGACCTCGAAGGGACCTGTTGCCCAGGACGCACGGCTAGGACATGTTAGTAGGTCTTGGCCAGTATAGAAATTGGCCCTGGTGCCTTGGAAACACCTCTGCGTTGCACCTGTCCTATGTATGTGTGTGTGTGTGTGTAGATCAATCGGCTGGTTAGTAAGTAGATAGATATGTAGTTATGTCTACTAAACTATCATTCTGTGTATACCACTGTCTTTTTACATATAGGTCTGTAGACCAATGCCTGGTATTTGTCTATACGAAAAGTTGCCTACTTATTTTGTCTGTATACCAATGCATACCTATCTATCTTGTTTGCATACCAAAATTCTACCTCTTATGTGTGCATGTGCATGCATGTGTATGTGTGAGATAGAGAGAGAGAAATTTTACTTTATCCCTGCCATAAGTGATGTAACTTACTTTATTTCTACCACAAGTGATGGCACTTACTTTATCTCTACCAAAAGTGATGTCATCTACTTTATCTCTACCACATTTGATGGCACCTACTTTATCTCTACCACATTTGATGGCATCTACTTTATCTCTACCACAAGTGATGACACCTACTTTATCTCTACCACAAGTGATGGCACCTACTTTATCTCTACCACAAGTGATGGCACCTACTTTATCTCTACCACATTTGATGGCACCTACTTTATCTCTACCACATTTGATGGCACCTACTTTATCTCTACCACATTTGATGGCACCTACTTTATCTCTACCACAAGTGATGGCACCTACTTTATCTCTACCACATTTGATGGCATCTACTTCATCTCTACCACAAGTGATGGCACCTACTTTATCTCTACCACAAGTGATGTCACCTACTTTATCTCTACCACAAGTGATGTCACCTACTTTATCTCTACCACAAGTGATGGCACCTACTTTATCTCTGCCACATTTGATGGCATCTACTTTATCTCTACCACAAGTGATGGCACCTACTTTATCTCTACCACAAGTGATGTCACCTACTTTATCTCTACCACAAGTGATGTCACCTACTTTATCTCTACCACAAGTGATGTCACCTACTTTATCTCTACCACAAGTGATGTCACCTACTTTATCTCTACCACATTTGTGGCACTGTAACACTGTGAATACAGAGAGGACTAACAAGTCTGCTGGGTTATTATAAATCAGCCTTTATTAGTGTATAGTGGCGAATACAAAGTTCTAGTCCAATTCAAACATGATGACGACCTCTCTTGCCTATAGGTGGATTCTCACTGCCCCAACAACAAGCTACGTCACGACTTGAGCATCCTTCTAGCTGTTCTATATTGATGCTCAAGCGTGCTGTAGACTTGCACACCTAGCTGATACTAATAATACACTCATTCTGCTACACCTCCCTATGTTTTACAAAGACTTTTCTTCTTCCAAAAGTCTTTATTCCTAACCCCTTTTATCCTACATCTTCTCTCCTTACCTCCCATAATTTCTCTAAGTCGCCCCAAACTAACTCTATTTTAGGCAAATATTCTATTTTGTAACCACTATAAACTTCTTCGTTTCTGACTCTTCAAACATAACACATATTATTTACATATCCTCAATAACATTTAAATCTCAACTTTATACAATACATCATAACACATATGGTTACCTTTTTGAAATAACCATTCCTTCTTCTCTTCATAAGCAATCCGCTTAAAATTTCAAACGCTGTACTCTTCTGATACCAACTCCCTATTGTCATCACCAACATTACTTACTAATTCTCTACTTTCAATCAACCTGAGAACACTCGCACATGATAGAAAGACAAGGAATCGGTGCGCACCGGAGATTCAAAGAAGTAGAACTCTTTCTCACAAAAAAAACCACACTTAGCTAAATCACACACACCTTTACCCCCCTATGTCATTTGAGACTTTATGTAATAAAGCCTAAAACAATTATCTCTTCTACAGTACCACTTATTATGGTAACAGTTTACGCTGCTATCTACAGCATCAAGTACCAACCATCAAAAATTCACTCCCAAATGTCTATATATTACAGACCTCTTTCCCCATCACCTCACATAACTAACCTTCTCTCATACCTCACTCAGAATTCTCTCTTAATCTCGCCGAAAATTTCAGCGACCCCTTAATGTCCATTTATTATGGGCATATCTACTAAAACCTCTACTTATGCTGTTATCAACAGCAACAATATACTACCCCTGAACTCATGTCTGTGACTGCTTGCAATCAACGTTATTCTATTACAGTCCATATATCACGGACCCTCAAAAACCCCATGTCATTTTGTCTCCACAGTGACAATGTTCATTTCTCATTAACACACTTACAACCCTTTACTATTGTACTGCTATCCACAGTATCTAATCATTCTTCGGAGTCAAACATGGATTCAATTCATGTTTTGCTAATTGCCTGGCGTAGCACGTTACCCACTTCTTCTTCTATAAACCAGCAATCTCGTGTCTCTTATGAAAGTACACCATGGCTCTTCTGACCCCATGGAAACTATGTTCTAAACTTTCCCCTCATTTACCCCACTGCTATATACGTTATTCACATTAATCTTTTCTTCCCCAATATGGTGTCCAATCCATATATATTCAATCGATGCTGACTTAATGTAGCTCTTATTTTTAACTTCCCCATAACCATTTTATTTGTGTAGTAACCCCGTCACTTAAGTATGGCCTATGTTTCCACAGCTTAAGCTCTCAACGCTGATTATCACAGCAATCTTGCTAGCAGAATATACTCATAAGCTTATTATTCACAAAGAGAATGTGTCTCTCTTCTAGTCCTCAGCAGTCTATTAACTATTTTCTGAACGAAGGGTCCTAAATAAAGCCCCATGTATTGTCTTTATTCTAGACAAAACCATGTAAATTAAACATAACTTAATTAATTTCTAACATATATATAAACATACAAGACAATTCACGTAAATTATGAGTGAAGCGAAATAAAATCACAACAGGATATCAAACCCCCCCCCCCCCCCCCAAGTTTTTATACATCATTTATGTTTCCCCACATATCAATTAAAGGTATTAACTCATTCAAATAAAAACATATATTAAAATAATACAACATACATCCTAATCTATTGTTAGTCTCTTTTATGGACTAACAATAACTAACTTATTTATCTATTTAAGAAAACTCAAGAAGTCAAATCATAAAATCAATTGGCAATCATTCTACAAAACCAAGTCAATAAAAAAATACTATAACATACCATATATGATGCATTGAAATCTCAAATTCAATAAAAACAACTGACTTCTCGCTAAAGAGAAGGTTATCCCCATCCTTTATCAAAACAATAATTCACACAGAATTAACTACTTAACGTAACCCAGCAAGATTGGTCTCTTCTACGAACCAATGTAATACATACCTATTCATTACAACGGCCACTCTTCTAACTGTAATAAAAACGCTCAATGCTAGGCCAATTAACCTGCATTAATCCCAAAAAATATATCTGTGACCTACAGATCAATTTCTAACTTAGAACAATATCTGTTCTCTCAACAAAAGTCATTAATTAATAAATGACCGTCAATCATTGATTCTCTCCCCTCACAATATTCTATCTTTTACCAGACTACCTCCTAACACATCTCACAATATCTGGAATATCACTCTAACCAACCGCTGTAAACTGCAGCTCAAATCACTTCACTTACTACTATTGTGGCGGCTATCCCAGCACACTACAACTCATCTCTAAAGGAAACCGTACCTCGACACACTAATTGTTTCCCTTGGATTTGTTCCAAGTATTACTACAACTACAATCATTACCGTTAACTACGGTATCTCCACCCTCCTACGTCCAACAAAACTTTGTCTATTTACTATAGACCTCTCACCAATACATCTATCTACTGTACCAACAATTAATTCTACTTTTAAGTTTCTCGTCTACCCGACGCAAGTAATATTTCATTCTCCTGCATCAGTACTTTCTTAACATCTCACCACAACTACTCTAAGCTATCCTCAAGTCTCTCCTAGCGTTCTTGTACCGCGACGATACTAGTCACACTTATCGGAACATGTTCTCATGTTCTCCAACATTCATTTATCTAATCTTGTTTACCTCCGTATCTTTCACTCCTCTTCCTATTTATCGGGATTCTTACAGAACAGCAACCCACACCACTTATAACTGACAACGGACCTCACTTTCCTCATTTTTCAGTATCAGGCATTTATACTTCAACATGTCCCTGTCAACAATACTAAACATATTTTATGAAACGTCATTCAGAATGTTAACTCTCTTTCTGTCAACCTGTCATACAACTTCCATAAATTCCGTCCAAGATCACACATTCCAAACAAAAGACATCACACCTTTTTAATCACCTACTTTTACAATTTAGCACAAGCAAAACAAAGGCAACGACTATAACCAAAGAAGAACAAACAACAACAATTCAGCTAAACGAACATTTCTCGAAACAAGTAAAGAGTCTCAAGTGCCTAGGTAGTATAATATCATCAAATGGCAAACCAGAAGATGATATTGACAACAGTTGTGTTCAACTCTCTGGACAATTGGACAACCATGTATCAACAACTACCAAGCCTAAGTGTGCCGATCACTTCCACCCACATTGACACTTGACGACGTTTCAAAACCTCACTCCTGCTTCACTCAGCGTGACGAACACCTGTTTGTCTACACTTATACTCACGCACGGACTAAACGCCTCGTACATGCATGCTGTACTTATCACTTGCCATCATCCTATCCTTTCTCGACGCACATATGTTTGTCTTATTTCTACTTTTCTCACCAACCTCGTAACTATCATTCTATACTTCTCCACACAACAAGTTTCTCAGATTTAATCAGCTCTTCTTTCTCCGCAAGCATGACGTAATTACTTCTACAGTCTTTTACTCTTAATATTCTCGCGTTCAACTGGCTATTTTACACATGATACTCAATTTTTCCTCAATCTATATCTCCTCATCATTGGGGCTGGTCTGGTTCGCTAGATCAGTTCCGCGTCTAGCGTTCGTTGTCTCGGATGGCTGTGTGAGGTGCACCAAAATGGGATCTTCCCAGCCAACGTGAGTTAGCGAGGCAGGCGTTTCAAGAATGTAACCGCATCGTGCAGCCAGGGTCGTGGTTTGAGCGGGCAAATGAGCAAAATTTGTACGACCGTTCGACAAAGTCTCGATAAGCGCCCACTCTCTCTCGATGAGTAGTGGGCCTGCAGTCAGTAAGCTGGTATAGCTTTTTTTTTTCGGTTAGTCCTGCCGGCGTAGCTTGAAAGCTCGTCGGTAGGCGTCCAGTGGTTTTGCATGTATCACCTTGTACCGGGAGGGCGCGCTTTAGCGATGCTACTCTTGGCTTGCGTGTGCGTGAATAGTCCGTCTGTCCGATAGATATCTGGTTGATCCTGCCAGTAGTCATATGCTTGTCTCAAAGATTAAGCCATGCATGTCTAAGTTCACACTGTCTCACGGTGAAACCGCGAATGGCTCATTAAATCAGTCGAGGTTCCTTAGATGACACGATCCTACTTGGATAACTGTGGCAATTCTAGAGCTAATACATGCTTACCAAGCTCCGACCCTCGCGGAAAGAGCGCTTTTATTAGTTCAAAACCAATCGTTGTTGCCCTTCGCGGGGCGCGGCGTTCCCACTGGTGACTCTGGATAACTTTGTGCTGATCGCATGGCCTTACGTGCCGGCGACGCATCTTTCAAATGTCTGCCCTATCAAATGTCGATGGCTCCCCCGATGTGTCTCCACCTTGCCGTGGTGGGGGAGCTTGCGTGTCCCATCGACCCCATGTGCTTGCCGATGGGTGAAAAACTACATATCGGACAGCATATGGGATAGGGACCAGACTAAGAGAGACACAACCTGCTGCTCTGCAGGTGAGACTGAGGATAGCAGTCCAAAATTTAAATCGGGCGCACGAAGGCAGAAGTTCTTGGTCCGGACAAAACACTAAAGGCTCCCTGTCGAGGGCGTTGGCTGAACGCCTCTAAGCCACAAACCCTCGGACCTGAGAGCCGGGCAGATAGCCACCTCTCGAAAAATAAAGGCGTGATACTGAGCAAGCTACATGCTCAGGTCTGATAGAAGTTCGAAGGCTCTCAGCTGGGGGATATGAGAGATTCCCGGATGAGAGGCCAGGCCGTTTCTCGTTCACCGCTGCACGAAGGTAAGGTGCTGATCCGGCAGCACAAGTAGCCTACCTCGTGAGCGAGCACAAAAAGTCAAAAAGTGCCCCAGTCGAAGAAAGTGACTGCGAAAACTGTATCTAACTCATAGAGAGTGTAGACAAAAGTGGAAGAACGTCTCAATGCCGCAAAATGGAACGCACGGCGAGCGAACCTATTGCGTGGTCCGAAGTCAAAAGCGTGGGTGTCGCTTGCAGTCTGACCGTCCCTGGTGTGTGCTTGAGCGATCAGTGGCAAACGAGTTGCCCAACACATGGAAGTGAGGAACTAAAGCAGCCATGAACAGGACGTGGCAACTCCTCGGGTGAGCCCAGTCACAGAGCAATATGTGCCGGCTCTGCAATTATGGAAGCCTCCTTGGATAGCGAGGGAATGCTCATGGTCTGCCCCTGCCTTCCCTTGAGGGCCGACCACGATGTCGTTCGTCGTTCTATCTTGACCAGCTGAGATGTTAGCGACATCACAACAGTCCAACGTGCCTCGAAACCAGAGGATGGCTAACCTCATTAAAAAATGCCCGCTGGAAGTCGGAAGTGTCGTCCTACGGGTGGCAAACTAAAAATTGACACTACGCAATTACGTCCGAGTGAAATGTCTCGTCCGAATGTCTCTCGTGCTAGGAACAGCTCTGACTACCTAGTTTCCGAATGCCGCTCTTGTTCGGAACAGCTCTGACTGGGTAGTTTTCCGAATGTCTGTTGAGCCTGGAAAAGCTCTGATGGGCGCAACGACAAGCACATGTCCGAAAACTCGCTGAGTGGATGCCGTCTGCAAACCTGTCTGGTTTGTGCGGGAATGACCCGGGGAAACGAAATGACCAATATATTGAAGTGAGGATTTAAAGCAGCCATGAGTAGGACGTGACGATCTCCCTCGGTGAGCCCAGATCCAGGGCGTTATGTGTCGGCCCTGCAACTATGGAAGCAACCTTGGATGGCGGAAAATGCTATGGACTGTCCCTGCCTTCCTTTGAGGGATGACCGTTGTCTTCGACCGTTCCACCTTGGCCAGCATGGTTGCAGATGGCGCCACAAAAGTGAGAGTCTCCCAGGAATGCTACCTGGTCAAAAATGCACGCTAAAGTCGATGTGTTGGCCTACGGGTTTCGGCCCAAGGGCGCATAACAGACACACCGCAATGACATCTGAAAAAACACTCCGGATGAACGAAAAGAAGAAAAAGAAGATCTCCTCATCAGACACTCGGTTCAGCTGTCAACAATACTATACTTATACTTACTTCTCAAACCACCAAGCGAAACTATCTCAGACATCATGTCATAGCTCTGAGTCGAACCATCCAGTCTAGTACGAGCATTCATACTTAGTTTATCTCTCTCTCTACTAATTCTGTGCTGAATCTACTCTACTTTAATCACTCCAGTTATACATCACTCAACGTGATCAACTCTCTGTATCTATCCATTCCGGACAAAGGACTATTTTAATTTCTACCTTGTTTACTCTCCCTACACCGCAACCAAATACCAGATATTCTGTATAACGTATCCACGTAGAATATCAGTTGTCGTGACTCTCTATCCTCAACAACACTATTGCCTATCCTGTACCATGTGATGCTACACCAAAAAAAAATTCATCTGCCTATTTTAGACAGCCCATATGTATTTGCTCAAACCGCAATTCCTCTCATAAACCAAAACAATGCCATATGTCCTTCGTCACCCAAAGAATTTTAACAGCCATAAAGCCCATCCAAGCCAAATATTTCATTGTCTCTTAATACATTAGTACGTCTTTTTTCAATTATGTCATCTTCACTATCTGTTGTTATCCTGTTGTTAAAGTACTCAGGTCTTAAGGTCATATATTCTTCTAATTTTCTTGTCACTTTCTGTCGTCGAGTAATTTTCCGCTATCTGTCTATTATTATTATTCTTCTTAAATGCTTTCTTTCTATTTCCTTTATTTGCGTCGGTCTGCTCACTGTTTCCTGTATACCTTACGTAACGTTTATATTTCCCCATCTCGTCTTCAGATGACACACTGATAATAGTTCCCTCATCAGATTCATAGTAGTAGTTTACTGCAGACACGTCGACCCTATTCCCATAGTCGGCTTTAGAACGTCTGACTTTCTTTTTACTTTTATTCCTCATGCTCCGGTTCTGTACAACTCCCATATCTTTGTCTGAAATATTCTCTCTATAACCTGAACTCTCACACTTAATATTCCTACACCATTTAGGTATTAAGTTAATGTCTATACCTGAGGAACTTGACATCTCAGTTGTACCTTTATTGACCATCAGACTGTTTATATTTCTTTCTTCAATACTTTTCCTCTTTGGTCTCTTTTGTTTATCTTTCTTAATTTCAACCGTGTCTCCCTTAGTCAAGTGAGTTGGTTTTAACTGAGTCTCTACTAACTCGGTTTGACTTCTCTTTGTTATCTTGCTGGCTGGTTGTACCTGGACTTTTTCCTCTATTGTATCAATCTGTATTTGTGTGTTCCGTTCTACCACTTCAATCATTTGTGTTTGAGTCTCTTGGTCTATTTTCTTCTTTTCTTGTCTAAGAGTCAGATTCGCAACCAGTTTAGTAGTTGAATTCTTACTTACGTTTCCTACTCTGTTCTTTGACCCTGACCTCAAATACTGTTTCCGTCTTTGTTCAAACCAGTCGTCACGTTTTTTCCTAGTAGTCTTGCTATGGGATGGCCACTTCCATAACTTATTGGAAAAGTCTCTCTCAGGCCCATTCTTGTATCTATAACAGCTATACCAGTCCGACCTTTCACCATTACGTCTGTTCTCACCGTCTTTTACTCTATATACATCAGACCTTGGTTCGTCATAACCATATTGTCTTCTATCTTTGTTAAGTAATGGCTGTCTCCTGTTATTCTTTCCTACTCTATTGTAGTCTACCTTAAATCTATAAGGGTCTTGTCTAGTCGTTCTGTTCTGCAACGTTTCTACAAAATTTTCTACTTCACTAACTGCCTCTTTTAATTCTCCCAACCATGTACTAATACGTTGTAATTCTACATGTAGGTAATTCATATTAACTTCTTCTTCTTTGTAATTTCCTTGGTACCTGAAAAAAAACTCGTCCTGAGCTCAGCTGAAATAATTTTCAATTATGTCTGTTTCTCTACTGTGCTGTGACGGTCTGCCTGTTGCCATATCCTGTTGTTTCTTTTGCTATGCTGAAATATTTTACTATAGACCTATACAATCAATTTCACATTTATAATCTAATTTTAAAGATATGATCGTATTTAATTTACGCAGTTCTTAATAATAATTGTTCAATCAGTCAATAGTATCTAAACTGACATTTAAAGTTTAACTAATTACCATTATTTCTGCTCTTGATCCAAGAAATATGGATTCACTTCTGTCCGTTGAAAATTTTCTTGCCAGGTAGAACCCAATCGTTAGGAGTTTGTATTTGTTGAAATCATCTAGACGACGACGTAATTTCGGGTGAGCTTCTTCTTCCAACGTCTCAAGTTTCAGTATCTTCAGCCCCTGGGTGGGCCCCTACCAGATTTCTGCCTTCTTTTCACCCGATAACAGGGCACATCAAAGCGACGTCTTGAAAATTGGCGTAGCTCAGTAAAGCAATTTGACTTTGGGTCCCCTCTTCAGCAGGTCGGCACCCCAGTGTGCCCAACCACCTCCGAGGTTTCCCTAACGATATCGCCTATGTTGAAGAACATTCCCGACTTATTTGAGCAAAGACTATTGAAAATTTTTCTTACTTTCCAACCAAAAGAACAATTGGGTTGATTCTTCAGGCAGTCAAGGTCACGGTTCAGTGAACATAATGGCTTTGAGTTCGCTCTAGGTAGTCTTGATACCAAGAAGATAACTGCTCTCTTGTGACAACATTTCCATTTGACTCAAGTTGTTATATTCGTTTTGAAATTTCCTTGTTCGTGAACCTGGACGATCCTAGCATGGGTCTGACTGACCTTCAAACATAAGGTTAACAACGGCTGGAACAGATGACAAATCGAGCGTCCTGGCAAATTTTGATGATAATTTCGTCGAGTCAGGTGGCAAAAATGTGGAACAGCAGCTCTTGACTATGATAATGTCGAAGAAGCCATCAGGTTTTGCGTATTATAATGTAAATCGGCAGCCTTTGAAAACGGCCACGGCTATGATGATGTAAAAGAAGCCATCACTTCGCGTCGTGTTCTTCCTCCCAAGTTCAGAATCCTGGTTACTGAGGCTCCATTTTATCCTCCTATAACACTGTGAATACAGAGAGGACTAACAAGTCTGCTGGGTTATTATAAATCAGCCTTTATTAGTGTATAGTGGCGAATACAAAGTTCTAGTCCAATTCAAACATGATGACGACCTCTCTTGCCTATAGGTGGATTCTCACTGCCCCAACAACAAGCTACGTCACGACTTGAGCATCCTTCTAGCTGTTCTATATTGATGCTCAAGCGTGCTGTAGACTTGCACACCTAGCTGATACTAATAATACACTCATTCTGCTACAGCACCTACTTTATCTCTACCACATTTGATGGCACCTACTTTATCTCTACCACATTTGATGGCACCTACTTTATCTCTACCACAAGTGATGGCACCTACTTTATCTCTACCACATTTGATGGCATCTACTTTATCTCTACCACAAGTGATGGCACCTACTTTATCTCTACCACAAGTGATGTCACCTACTTTATCTCTTCCACAAGTGATGGCACCTACTTTATCTCTACCACAAGTGATGGCACCTACTTTATCTCTACCACATTCGATGGCACCTACTTTATCACTACCACATTTGATGGCACCTACTTTATCTCTACCACAAGTGATGGCACCTACTTTATCTCTACCACAAGTGATGGCACCTACTTTATCTCTACCACAAGTGATGGCACCTACTTTATCTCTACCACATTTGATGGCACCTACTTTATCTCTACCACAAGTGATGGCACCTACTTTATCTCTACCACAAGTGATGGCACCTACTTTATCTCTACCACAAGTGATGTCACCTACTTTATCTCTTCCACAAGTGATGGCACCTACTTTATCTCTACCACAAGTGATGGCACCTACTTTATCTCTACCACATTCGATGGCACCTACTTTATCTCTACCACATTTGATGGCACCTACTTTATCTCTACCACAAGTGATGGCACCTACTTTATCTCTACCACAAGTGATGGCACCTACTTTATCTCTACCACAAGTGATGGCGCCTACTTTATCTCTACCACAAGTGATGGCACCTACTTTATCTCTACCACAAGTGATGACACCTACTATCTCTACCACAAGTGATGGTACCTACTTTATCTCTACCACATTTGATGGCACCTACTTTATCTCTACCACATTTGATGGCACCTACGCGATCCCTGCCAGCGATGATGTCAGCTACTGCCACAAGCTAATGCCACAAGTCTTGGTCATGTTGACTCACTAATAACCTCTGTCTTCTCCTCCAGCCCTTTATCCTCCATTAGAATATAGGCCTTAAGTCAAGACACCCTCTCCTGTGCTCTCTCTTTCAGCTTCTTCTGTCCTTCCCCATATTCTACCACCTGTGCTGACTTTCCTAATTCATAATAGTTCTAACATTCCAGGTGGCAATTCTGGAAATTTTTCGAATTGAAAAGAAGTCCGTGGCAATCCAGACTCCATGTGGCTTTCTCTGCACCATTTCAAGCTTCTTGTAGGTGAAGAGCTCCCTTTTTTTCAAGGTTGACTGACTTTTTCTTGTTTCCTGATCTTTTGATTTGTTTCTGGTTGGTTGGATGTTGCAGCTGGGTAGCCAGTCCCAAGCCAAACCCTTCTCAGCCCCCTCTTGTAACTTGCATGATCGGTTACGGTGCTTGTCACAATCTCTTTTGCAACAGAATGAGATTGGTCGTTGTCTAGATCCTGATGCTCCTTCTATATCACTGCAGAGTGTAAGCTGGGTTAGTCCCATGTCCCACAACACAAGTCATTACTGTAGTACACATCTATTAGTCACTGAACAAGATTGAGTTTGCGCACAGAATATCCCTTTAATGATGAATGAAGGAAACAGGCAACATATATAAATCCATTAACAGTAATTCCAGAATATATCCTCATCACAACGTAACACTCAAATAACACTGCCTTCTCCAGGCCTTCTTAATCTAATCAACCACGACAGTTAACCAGCCACTCTCCCCGGCCTGAACTCACTCGATCCAAACCACTCTGGGTCTAGGCCTCAACTCACTATCCAACCCTCTCTGGGTCTACTCTTCAACTAACTCACCAGTCCCCTGACTCCACACAACACTACTCCCCAGCCCAAACTGTCTGCCTCACAACCACACTAGCGGGCTGATGCCTCCTCGACTCCCCCCTTAAACTCACTGCCTCCAACCTTCCCCGTCTATCTTCTTATTTGCCCTTTCCGGGTACCTACCACCCAGCCTCATTTTACCTCCATCTATTATTTCTCAGGGCCGGTTAGCTTGTTTATATAGTACCACTTCGCTTAGGTCCCTCACGCCCAATGTTAATGAACCCAGGCATGTTACAGTGCTATTCTCTTTCTTCCGCTGAGGGTCCTGGTTACTCATGGGCAAACCTCTATGTCAGTCGGGAGAAAGATGTCAATTTTTACTTTCACTTGCTCGCTTTGAACTCAAAAAGTTGCAAATCCTTTACAAGACATCGCAGTCAACTTCAGCATTATTTGGCTGTTTGTGGTTCCTGAGCAAGTTTTTTAGTTTTAGTCGTTGGATCAACATCACGGCACACGGTTTAACCCATAAGTGCTTCGTTTTCCTCCTAACTCAAACCTGAGTTTGGAGAAACTCAGCTCAATGCACGAACTCCGTTGCATCAGCGAAAATCCTGAAATGCTTTGGGTAGATTTTTAACTCAAAATTTTGCCCGGGCAGCACCGTTAGGCTACTCTTTTTCGATTTCCAACTGCCAAGGGATTTTTTATGTGCGCAACAATACACACTGGTGTCCGATCTCACTACACAGAAACCAGGGGAAATTACTGGAAGTCCCGGTGGATTCTTTTTAAAATAAATCCTGGTCCTCACCGGGGCCTGAACCCGGGACCTCCAGCACTCGAGGCGGACACCGTACCTCGAGACCACGCAGCCCCAGCAAGTTTATGTTCAGTAGTTTGCCATCGCTTTCTGAACCACCGGCACTTATACCATTACATGGAAACAAACGCATGGTCATCTATTTCCAAATCGCCCACAACTGTATTTTGAACGCGATTGCGGGATTACGAAAGGCATTCGTAACTCCTTCTCCACAGACCTGGCTTTGAACTCAGCGTAGTCTATACATACGACTTCTAGTAACTCTGGATTGAATTTTGCGTGGGGTTTATCTTTCCCTACTACCAATGTCCCTCACCCTCAGGTGAACCCACACCAACTTCAGAAGTACTTGTAATTTACGCCTCCAAGTCAAGGACAAGATGTCAATAGTTTAGTCTGACCAGTGTAGGGGTTGAACCCGACATCAGCACCCCGGATATTTAAGAACGGGCGTTCTGATCCATTCAGCCATGCTGACCTCAACAAAGTGTCATACCATCACCATCATCGCAGTCAACCCCAGAATATTTTGACTGTTTGCAATTTCTTGGCAAGAAATCAGTTGTTTCTGAACGACTGGCACTCAAAAACCAACACAAGGCAATGTGCTTCTAAATCACCCACAGCTGTGTTTCAAATGTGGTATGTGGAATTAGGAATTGCGTCTTTAACCAATTGGCCACAGAGCCGGCATGTAGCGCCATGTGTACAACCAGCATGTTGCTGGAATAATCAGCATCTACCCTTTACACCATTGTCTGAGTGAGACCAAGCACCTATGTGTTTGTGTGGAGTGCCGTGATGCCATTTCTTACAACCAAGATCCATGTAACTAGCCTATTGCAGAATTATACTCTCATCTCAGCCTAACTGAAAGACTCGTGATCCTTCACCATGTGCCCTGCCTCATGGATATTCATTCCCAGGGTGTCTTTAACGGATTCTGTGCCAAACAGAAAGTAGGTTTTAACCAAATATAACTGGATGGCAGAAAATGGGAAGTGGGGGCATGTCATAGTTGGGACCTCAAAGTTGTTAATATGGTAGCAGACATGTTGTATTACGTAGCATATTAAAGGAGGTTGCTAAGGGAAAGCTGTATTTATATTTTAATTGAGACAACATGTCGATGATATATAAGACGATGAGAGATCTTACGAGTAGCTGGACAATAATCAGCATAACTATTGGGGTCATTGGAACAACCAAGACACCCCCTCACCTCCCACCTCATCAAGTGATCCCTACGTTATATAATTTCCTTTTCATTTGTGTGACAATATTTGTATATAATATATGAATTTTGTTGCCTAGGGGTATATGGTGCCTGGATCCAAGATATAAGAAATGATGTTTGCGTTCTCTTCCTTGTTGTATTCTCCAGACAACTAGACTTAAGGCTCTATTTCTCATAAGGATAGGTCTAGGTAGAAGTAGATCACAGTCTAATTCACCCTAATAAGACTAATCGCCTGGAGAAGATATTGAGAGTCAGGTCAGTTGCCGTAGCCTTCAAGGGAATAAGATCCTCTATCTGCAGTAGTAGGCCACGTACGTTTGACCTCCCCACATTAACTCTCACTTTGACATAAACAGTGACATATATCACCACAATAACATTTCGTTGTAACCACCTTCACAAGACAGTAAGGCCAACTCCTAGTCTAACTATAGCTTTTAATGTAGATGTCATAGTGAGTTATGTGAACTCACAATCTCTGCATTTCTATAACCTACAAAAACATAACAACATAAACCATCATCAAACAGTACACCGTGCATAATCAGATTCAACAACCCATTTCCCACCAAGCCAATCAATACCAATATCTGGAATGGTTTTACATCATTACATCACATAATACATGTACGCGACTATAACTTCATTAACTACATAGGTAGTCCATTCAACTGGTATAGGTTGTTGATTTGATCATTCTCCTAACTACTCCTGTGATATGTCACTCCTGAAACTCAAGAACAAGGTACTGTCAACCCAACACAGAGCTTGATACTCCACTGAACCTAAGCTCCATTATACGAACATAATCCGACGTTTCTATAGTCTTCTATAAAGCTTTCCATAGATGAAGACGCGATGGGTTCATCCCATTCGTGATGCATCTTACTCATAAATCTATCACTGTCTAATAGTTCCTCTGGCTGAGTATATATATATATGAAATGGGAATGCTGGACTGTCATTGCGTAATCCTATTGCGTTTGGAACATAGACAGATGTAGGCACTGTCTAAGATTTTTTCCCCACTATGCGATACATGATGATGATGATGTCGGCATCTTTCCTTTGGGCCCTCTTCTCTTGTAGAGGTCTTGAGATTAACGTGTGTCTGCATTTGAAATGGCAATTCTACCAATGGCTGTTTAGCTCAAATGCTATCAGCTCGTGAAGCCAGGACTAGGTAAAGGGCGTTCTGTGATGGCTGGTTGTAGATATTCGAGCGGCAAATCAAATGACATGAGTGGTTCTGACTCTTCGATTGTCGGCAAAGGTAGAATCCAAACAGTTTTTGTACGACTTGCATACAATGTAGATTTCCGTCCCTGTCTCCAGATATAGGCTGGACTTCATAACCGCCTACAAGAATTTGAGTGTTACCAGCCCGAAGCTCTGCAGATGAAATTAGTGGTCACTGATCCACTCTTCTGTACCAACTCTTGTCTCAAGCTGCACAGCGCATAAATTCTCTTCTAAAGGCATTTTGTGGTAGGTAGGATCCACTGTCGAAACCATCTCACTTCTATAGATTTGCTTGACAAATGCTAGAAATGCGGAACTGCAAAAGGGGATAACTGAGCTTTGCCTTTCCAGCTGTCGTGGGAAATTATAAGATGAGTTGTTTCCCTTTTCGAGTACCATTTGGGAATACTTTCTCCACACACAGTCTGGTCCCGCCTCTCTTGTTTTACCATAATAATGTATAGGCCAATGTTTCCCTTTGCAAAACTGTGCTTTCCTTCAGGGCCATAAGATGAAAAAACAAACAAACGTATGTATATTTGACAGCGTATCAATTGTCATTGGAACAAACACACACAGAGAACATAAAAAATACAGGAATGGGGAAGGGGTGGCATTCCCCCACCTTTTCTCTCTGTGAATTAAGCTGTCTCTAACCCCGATTGGTGAGGGGGGGGGGGGGTCTAGTTATTGTCTGTACCCTAGCCATATGTTGGTCTGGGGTTTCGTGACTATAAAATCTGACGTTACAACATGTCACGATCAGACACAACGACCACTACAAGACAAAAAAAAAAAAAAAACACCACGAAATACACACTCTCCCATTGCATTGGGAACCACGTATTTATGAGAGAACACATATAATCTTGCTCCAGAATAATGTAGTAATCACCCACGGAATATGAATCTGCCCTCTACCCATTTCCCTCTTGTAGGGGGGGGGGGGGGGGGGTGGTTCAAATATCTTCTTCTCTTGGCATCAAACACGGCACGATTTAACTGAACATAAAATCATGGTCACTTATGCGTCCCCACAATGGGCGTTGCTAACATGACATGCTGATATGCCAAGTTATCTAAACACATCCACTTCTCGTCCTCTATGAGATCATACTCATAGACAAAACCATCACACCAATTTCCCTGTCTATTCTTTAAACAGGTTACAACATGATTCACCCACGATATGTATGTTTACATGTATGAATTATAAGAATGCACCCTTGAGTACACAAGTGTTCACTAAATGTCTAGTAAAGATAATTGCCCTAATTCTAGAGAATCTTGGTTCAGATATGAAATTAGAGTGAACAAATATTCTGCCATCACAATGCAGATGATAGTGGGAATAGGTTTTCCCTAAAGATATTAGCATCATAGCAGGATAACAATGTAAGCATAGGATCTTGTAGGTGTGGTATAGACATTATTTCTGTAGAATCGAAATTCAGGCTATCTTTTCAAGAAGTAACTTTGTAGTTATCAACTTTTCCCAAAATACATAAATAGATGTAGTTTATTTATCATATAACATAGGTATTACATTCAAAAAAGCCTTATTAGCTTACCATGGCACCAGAAGGCACAGTTAGGTAACAATCAATCCCTTAACGAACTACATCTTGACTAGGTCGATGCTCAGACTCAAGTGACAATTCTTCGCCCAGCCCCGGGTTTATTAGCCCACTAACATATCTATTTTGAGCTAACGGCGATAGATTTCTCTTTGTTCGAGGCGGTGCGACATGCGTCTCCTTTTAAGGTAATGTTAAACAAAACCGCGTGAAACGGCATTTCTTAGAAACGTTTTCTGCAACGTTCTCTCCAATTTTGTCTGCAACGTTGTAAGCACTGTCTGCAAACTGTTCGAGAATGCCCGTTATAACACAATTTGACTACTTGACTTCTTTATTTATTTTAATGTGTCATCTTTTCTCCTGGGATAACCAGATGGTGATTTTCACGGCAGCAATGTTCCAGACTGTAGACCCAACGGAGAACTTCACACAGAAGTCATAGTAGTCCCTGAAAACAGATCAGTTCACACACAAGTTACAGCAGTCCCTGGAAACAAGGCAAGCATTAACAACTGAAAATGGTATACCTCTAATTAACATGTATAATTCTGTCTCTCATAGTTACTCCTGCAGGTATTCTAAGGCATCTCATCTCTGTTGTTATGATTTTACACTCATTTATTGTGAGGAAAGTGGAGAACGACTCAGTCAGAAACCAGTCATGCAGTTCATTAGAGAACAACAGGTTAAATGGTTTGGCCACCTCACAAGAAAGCCCTGGTACCACCTGCCAGCAAAGGGCCACATTGAAGAAATATAATGGATACAGAGCAAGGGGAAGACCAGGTAACAGATGGAGTCATGATATCAATAACAACCTTAGAGAAATGAATACCAACTTACAAAGAGCATTTGATTGAGTGCATAAAAGATCTTTACATCTCCTTCCAAGCATTCCCTGAGGTAAATGGAGGAAGAATATTTGATTTCCTTTCTCTTATTATCATTTGTGAAAGTTCATTTCTTGCTGTCTGTACCAAGCTAGTTGTTAGTCAGTTGTATACAAATGGCCAGATAATGTGCCACAATAATAGTCAAATGCCTCAAAACACCTCAAAATAAGACCTCTCTATTACTGCTAATAAAGTCAGTAATAGATGTCAGGTCTTAGTCAGATATGACTAAGCTGCCGTATGAAAGTAGATGGTGCTACCTGTTTTCTGTTAGTGCTGAATGTTGGGTGGCACTCGCCAAACCCGACACCCCACATTGTGCCAGCGGCTTCAGGCAGAGGAACTCGCATGGGAGGGTACTAGCTTTATCCTAGTGCAAGGAAAATGCTACCTAAAGACTAAATGTCAGTGCAGGGCAGACCAGGCCCTAAGCCTTGGTTGGCAACTGGTCTAGGATGGAAGCTCCGAGAAATGGACAGTTAGAGCATTGCTTTGCTGATCCGGCAGCAGCTGCAGTGCCACGGAGTAACTATACTATTCTTCTATATCTTTATTGTTCTCCATTGGCAAGTTTGGCTCTGTTCATCTAGGTTTAATTATTCAAATAACTCAATGTGAATCAAACAACAGAACAGTAAGACTGGTCACATAGAATGCTGACAGATTGCCTCAATTTTCTGGTCTATTTATTTCAGGTAGTATCCCATGAATCGTATGCCATGCAGGTCATCAACATGATGCAACCCTCTTGCATTCCGTCATACCTGCTCACGCTAACCCTACTTAAATACGACTACAATTAAGGTCAAACATGTCACTTGCCCTATCTCATGTGCCTACAGTGTTCAGAGTTCACAGAATTATTGTTACTTAATTTACTCACATCACGTTATGTCTTCCAGATGTTATCATTTAATATTTAGTCTCTCATCTTAGTTTTATGCCGTCCTTTCTTTATCGAGGATCT
This sequence comes from Cepaea hortensis, assembly GCA_963921405.1. Classification (NCBI taxonomy): domain Eukaryota; kingdom Metazoa; phylum Mollusca; class Gastropoda; order Stylommatophora; family Helicidae; genus Cepaea; species Cepaea hortensis. The sequence goes on along the minus strand of OY992879.1, from coordinate 15,106,726 downwards.
TCGCCGTCTCCTGTCGCTCACTGACGTACTTATCACCAAGTCAGTTTTTGTGCGTTCAATGTGCACTATCCTTTTCTATTTCCCGATTACTGTATTCTTTGTTCTGCGACACCTGGCATGCAGCTTGTTTTGTTCCAGATGTATCGGTGTTACCTTTCCTCTGGAGTAAACTAGGCAGGACTAGAGAGGGATCATGCTGCATGGGAAACACCCTCTCTACATTTCATCCCTGGCTTTGTGCTATGGAGAGGTTATTATGCCTTGTTTTTTTCTAAAGCAAGGTGCCAGTTCAGATAAGATGTTATTCCTACACGTATCTGAGACAGAAAGTCTGTGATGGATCTTGAAGTGGTCTCTTGGATGCATGCCACATCAATTTTGTTTGCGTAAAGGTGATTTGTTAGGGGACGTTTTATTTTATTTTAAGGACTGTTTTGGTATTCCACTGTATCATGTTGAATGTCCGGGGTATTTGGTTAAGTGCCATGACTCCACAGGGGATGTTGACCACAGATAGCATTGGGTGTACCCCTTCAAGACAGGGAATCTGGCACTATCACTACCTGGTGTTTCTTTTAATTTGTGACATCCTTATAAGTGAGTTACATTACACTGTGACTCGGAACATCTGATTTTGGCAAGTGTTTTTTCAGGATTGTTTCTCACTTTGTCTGGTCCCTAACAGTGAAGAAGGGGGGTGGGGGATCTCTTTCTAGAGCGGTCATTGGGACTTCAATGTTGACTTTGGGGCATGAATTTAAGTACCTCAGAAGTCAGAGTGGGTTTTCTTAATAGTGAGGGGTACTGGTAATAGGAACAGCTGGCCCATATGCACAAATAAGTCCAGTATGGAGTTTGCTCAAGTTCCAAATAAGCTAAAGGATAAAAAAAAAACAGGAAAAGAGAAGAAAAAAATAGGAGTATTTGGTCTTGCGTGTAAAGAAAATCACCCATCCATGAGGATAGTGATGATAATATTAAGATATCTTATTGTTTATATTTGTTAGGTTACCAATGGACGTGAGTTTGCTGAATTCAAGGCGACTCCTACCACAAATTGCTCCAGGCGCAGTGAGACTAACCTGCTGATACTGAGTCTTTATTTACCTTTGATAACATTTGTTTCCGTGTTGGTTACATAGCTACCTTGTCCCACTCCAAAAGTCAGGCAAGGATCACTCAAAAGTAAATGGATATAGAATGATCACCTTGCAAAACGCCTTTGGTACAGTACTGGAGAAGATAGTAGCATGCACGCTACAGCACCACTTGGAAAGATGCAAACTGCTCCTCAAAGGGCTTGGGGGTTACCGGCCTGGGAAGGACAGCTGAGCCAGTGCGGCAACATTTGCATTTAATGTCTATGAGGGACTCTAGGATAAACAAGAGACTGTGGCAGTGGCTCTGGACCTGGAGGATGCGTACAACAGGGTCAGATATCATTGTTTGATATACACTCTTTTGGACATGGAGGTCTGCCCTTGGATTGTCAAATGGATTACGGCAGTACTTTGTGATCGTAAAATGGGTTCATGGAGTTACTCCTGTACTATTACATCTGGGCTGCCACAAGGATCTGCCATGTCCCCAGTGCTATTTAATGTCTACACCAGCAAAGTTGCAGCTATGGAGACACCAGGAATGTGTAGAATCTTGACATTCGCAGATGATGTGCTGGTGTACAGACAGGGAAGGGAAAGAATGGCTGAAGACTTGCAGTCGGCAGTAAACAGGGTGGTGGAGTGGTGCATGGACTTAGGGGCCGTAATAAATCCAGACAAGGCATCAGTTGTATGGTACTCCCTGGATAACTGAATTTTGAAGGCATATGTTCCATGTATTATATTGAATGAATGTCCTCTTAGTAGAGAGAGTAAATTGAAGTACTTGGGTATCACCTTTGACAGGTGTATGTCTTTTAAAGATCACGTGGAGGCTTTGGTGGTGAAGGCTGGTGGGGGACCTAATGCATTGAGGGTGATGGCAGCAACCGGGGTAGACAGATGATGCTTCACATGCTCTTTGAACAATTGCTAATTTCAGTCATTGAGTATGCTTTGGGGCTGCTGACAGTATCAATGAGCCAGGTTGAAAAATAGGAGCTCATACAGAATGCGGCCATGTGGGTGATCCTGGGGTGCACAAAGGACACACCAATTATATGTGTGTGCCATATCCTGGCGATCCCAACAATGGCGGATAGGCATGGGGTCTTTCAAGCCAAAAGGTACCTGAGAGTTGCTGCAGACAAGGATCACCCCTGCATGAAGCCAGGATATGGTCAAGGGTCATAGACTTAACGAGGCTGGTCCTGGATGTCACAGGCATAAATATCTATACGTCAGGTGTGTGATCTAGAGACCATCAATCGTGAAAAAGAGTGGGTTAAAGTACCGGACGACATGACGGATTGGCACTTTGTCATAATAACACTGGGTTGTGAGTGCAGAGAATGGGCAGCAGGCCACCCCGAGTTTGCAACAACTGATCTAAAGTAACACACATCAAGGTGATATAGTGATCTATGCTGATGGGTCAGTGGTGAGAAACAGACGTAGTGGTTGGGGTTTCATTGTGAAGGCTAATGGACGATTCTTGAAAAATGAGAGTCTGCTATAAGACTATGACCTCCAGCATAAGAATGGAGGTGGAAGCAGTAACAGCAGCCTTCTGATGGTTAGAGGGGACCGCTGCAACACACATTGTGTTCATTACGAACTCGAGGAGTATGGTTAGTGAGGTGGAGAAAGGAATGTTTCGCTTCAGAGGTCACAGATTGTGAGGATTATATGGATTTTCTGCCCTGGTCATCTGGGAGTGCTGGGGAATGAACAGGCTGATAAGCTTGCAGAGAAGACACCTCTCAATGATAGATTACCTATGGACAAGGGGAAGGTGGTCGGGCACCTGTGGGACCAGGTGAAGAAAGTGGTGGAACAGATTGAGAACTCGCATTTGGAGAGAATGATATGGCAGGGGTTCTGGACGAATCTCATTTTGAGAAGGAAGATCAGGAGAACTTTCAGTCATTTAGCGGTGGGAACAATTAGTAGTATGACTCTTTGCTGGCTGTTGAATGAGAGGACGGAGCGCGTTTGAGAATGTCTTGAGTGTAATGATGTTGTTTCTTAGCTCAACTCCATAAATGACCTTCAGAATATGCTAAACTTGTTTTGTATAAGTATAATTTATGAATGCATCTTTTTGTTTTCTTGTCATGCTTATAGTTGTGTTTGTTTAGAATATTTTATCATCTTTGTCAGTATACTACTTCCTAGCTTAGAACTATGTAATTGGTCTTTGTGCGTCCTTTTTCCCTGTAAAATACAGTGTATGAGTAATAAAATTTATGTTCTATTCAACACAACATTTCTGTAGTGTTTTGTTTTCTGCATCAGCCATGAGACACTGAAATCCACAACAAAGTGGTACGAGGGACGGTTAATAAGTAATGCCTCCTATGTTTTATCTATTGTTTATCAATTGTAGCTTATTGTTCTTCTGTTTAAGAATAGCTTCATAAGTGATGTTGAATGAAATCATGTATGAGAGGAAATAGAGAAGAAGGGCAGAATGTCAGACGCGCCTGCATGCTCAATTCTTAACCCTTTGAAAATAAAGTTTGTTCATTCTATGTAAATACTTTATCAATGTGCAATTTATTAATTTTATGTAAATACTTTATCAGTGTGCAATTTATTAATTTAGCGGGATTCTTCAAACGCTCTTCTGCATTGTGTATCACTACCAACCTGTTTCAGTCACAGGTTGTGCAATAGTAACGGTTTTTAAATGGCCACCAAAGAAGTTCAGTTAAAGCAACGTAATGCCATAGAATTCCTCAATGCTAAAGGCGAGATCCTGATTCACGTCTACGAACGTTTGAGTATTGTTTATGGAGATTCAACAGTGGATGTTAGCATTGTCCGACATTGGGTACGTCATTGTGACGAAGCTGAAGTAGGTCAATCCTCACTGGCTGACGCGAATCGGACTGGCCGTCCGTCAACCTCATTGACTCCACACACACCATTCATTGAATTGATGACATCATTCGTGGTGACCATCGGGTAACACTGAATAAACAATGTTCCATGTTGTCCATTAGTAAAGGCAGTGCCCAGACCATCATTAAAGACCTGTGTTATTCAAAGGTTTGTGCACAGTGGGTGCCATGATGCTACTTAGGAGGTTCGGCTCATTGTCTATCGGTAACACCGATGGCAACTGTACTCGGCTAACTGGCACTCTATGGTGACTGCGACATTCAACAAATAACTCATGCGTAGCAGCTCATCAAGGTTTTATTTGTCAACATCTCACATTAGTACTCCATCGCCGACCATGACAGGACTCCATTTCATGTGTGTCTCTGCACGTATGTCTTACATGGATGGCAATCCAGTGTGCGATTGACTGGTCCTATGTCAATACTGGCGTCAAGGTCACTGCTAATATGTGTGAATTAAATCGACGGTGAGAACGATCTTAATGACAAAAGGCCAACTTACGTTACATCGTTGAAACTGTGTCACAACACAACTCTCTCTCTTCATACTTGAATATTGTCCATGAATAACAGTTCAGCGTCAACTAGGTTGGATGGCTCTGCTATAGTCTGTCCAGAAATGAATGCTGTCATTCACGATCAATTATTTTGAAAACTGTCTGTTGCATCGTTATGAAAATTTTCCTGCCATCTTATATTTACCCCCACCCAAGGAATATGTCTTTGATAGGTCCAAAAGCAACTTAAATCATCGAAAGCGGCAACATTTATTTGATGTTTTGGCAAAAATGTAGTGAATTCACGCTAACAAACTAGTCTTACAGTAAAGCACGTAATTTCGGGTAATGACACAAGTACAAGGCGTAGCCAGATTTGTATGGGAGTGGGTGCAATAAAAAAAGTAGCTTAAAAGTCGACAGGGTCGACTGCATTGCACCGGGTTTTTATCCCATATGGCTGAGTCTCCGCAGCGCGGAAAGCGTCGCACAAAGCACGAACTCCGTAGTTCCAGCGACGACCCTTGAAAGTCTGAAAAAATGCACTCGTGAAATGAAGGGTGCGGCCTGGAATCGAACATACAACCTTCGGAGCCCGAGTCAGACAGCTTGACCACTTCATCACGGAGACTCCCGAGAGGGGTGCAATGTTTAATATTAGTAAAGACAGAATTTACAGAGGCATGGGGTAAATAATTTGTAAATTGACAGGAACGTAGAAGGAATATATTTCTTACCTTATTTTTCATTTTCTTCATTTCTTCAGCTGCTGGTTAATAATGTGTACACAAGGAGTCATGTTACTAGGATGCATTTAGCTTTCTATATTGAGTTCGTGGAAGCTTCCAAATAGCTGTGCGTTAATGTGCGTATGGAGTGACCAGAAATGGTACCGCAATTTAGTCATCCTGTGTCAATTTTTAAGGATCTGTTCAGCTGTCTGTGTAGTTTGTTCACACGTACACATGGGTGACAGACCCGTTTTGAGTCTTCTTGAAAGATTGTCTACTCTGCTGTTTACTGTTCAGAGACGGAACATGATTACCTGTGTTGCACTATGAAAATAGTTGTCAGTGTCTCTGTAGTGGGCTTTCTTCTTAACTGCCAAATATCGTAAGTCATGCTGTCTTTGCTATGCCATGGGAATTATCATAGAATTGACTCACGATAAGGAACTGATGGCTCATTAAAACATCGTAAAGATAACTTTAGGAATTCACTGATGAAACGTGGAACGAAGTAATAATGTTGAAGATTAAGGAAAATCTAACGCCGTTTATTCCGGTGTTAACAGAATCTATATACATTGAGTAGTGAACAAATTAGCGTCCCGTTCTGACCGGGAGGGCAACTAATTTAACGTGCACTGACCTTGATGCATGTATCCTGCATTTTGTCTTATCTTCGCTCAATATCACGTTCCTTTCCCTCTGTTCATTCAAGTCGTCCTTGCTGTCATCTCCGAATCTGTTTGCCTAGAGTTTGCCCTTCGTTCGCAAATCCATGGCGTTCTCAATATATGTTGCTCTCTGTTCTTAGCTTGGAGTGAGTCCACTGTTAGCCTCCCGACGATCCACTAGCCACACCGAGTTGTTCTCTAAATCCAATACACGCCCGTTCTCCTTGATCGTCCCACAGCGTATGGTTTTCGTTGTCACGCTGGCGTTGGTGTGACGTATCTTCGTATCTCATGGTTTTGGTGCACTGTTCACTTCGGGATTTTCCTTCGATCTTCTGCATGGTGTGCTTTGGGGCACTTGCTATGTGGCATTAACGACCAAGATGTTGGTCATCTTTTCATTGAAGTTTATAGATTGATTCGTATGTTCATGTGTTGTCCCCTCATTTGACAACGTGTTTGCTCTCACGTTTCTTGTTTTGCCACAATATGTCAGTTTCCACCGCAATGTTACTCTTCTGTTGGTATTCAATGTGTTTAGTGTGTGTGTGTTTTTTCAATACCAGTTGTTTGTCACCGCCGAGGGCTTGCGGAATTGAAAATTCATCACTATAGAATACAAACTGTTGCCATTGACATTGTGCTGATGCTGTAATGTTTAGGGCCTGCAATTCATCTGAATAGTTGGAGCAAAATATCCCAGTAAGTGTGCACATGGATTAAGGTCTGCGATCTGCTCAGACCTTAATCTGTGTCGGACGATTCCAGTAGGTTGATGACTGCTCTCGGTTGCATAAAATTTAATCCATCCTTTCTCCAATAATCCTCTTCCTCTTTCAACACATGGTCCTCACATTTTTTCCAGTAACTTTTATCAATATTTAATAGCGCGGACTGGGTTAGTATCTTGACGTCAGACAATTTGAAAATAGTATTGTCAGCTGCCACCTGTCCTTTAATGTTAGCCCACACAAGTTCTATAGGATTTAAATGAGAATGATACTGCAGAAGTCTCAAGCACCTATGGCCATGCACTTCTATCAACTTGTTGATTTGATATTTCTTGCTTTTTTACACCTGTTTTACAAGGGACAACAACTGTAGCTTGACATAAGTTTCTGGAAATGGTATATTTTCCCTTCGGAGCCATATCTTTATTGCTTCCTTTGTGCTCGATGCTGTATGTATTTTTTCTTCTTAGGCAACAACATTGTGATATGATGCATTGTCCATGATTAGACAAGACGGTCTATCAAGGGATGGAAGTACTGTATTCTCGAGCCAATCTCTAAATACATTACCATTCATCTCATTATGATAATCCCTATTGTCTGTATGCTTTGATACGAACACGAGTCCAGCATTCTGTAGTAAGCCATTATGAGTACTACCAGCATAGGCTATGACCAAACGCTGTCCTTTACTACTGGGCACATAACGCTTTATCTTTCCATCCACTGATTGCCATTCCTTTTCACTTGTGTAGTGCACATTGATCCACATCTCATCCAAATACACTATGTCATAATTTTCTTTGCGCATTTCCCTTATTTCATGTAGGTATCTGCTTCTCATGGCTCCTAAATGCGGTTGCTCGCAAAGGATATTTCTACCTCCCTTGAACTTTCTAAAAGTGAAGCCTAATGTCCTTATAATTTTCCAATATAAAATGACACAAAGTAGTGCAGCTTTACATAACAGATTTATGACACATACAGGACGTTGCGGCCATTAGCCTTCATCAGCAAACAAACACATTCACAAACACAACATATATTCAAGGAGATTTCCTGTGACTACATCAAAAGGTGACGACAGGACGAGAAGAACAAAAGGATGAAACAAAGCAATGAAGAGAAAATGAGAATTGAAAAAAAATGTGTATTGAAAAAAATTTTCATACCTCACAGTTCCGATCTGTGAGTGATCTGTGAACCCAATGCATGCACTGTTTTTTTTTCTTCGGAATTTGTAATAGTATAAAACAGTTTCGTGCGATCAGCTTCTTGACAAAAATATGTGTACAACTTCATAATGATGCTTTGAAGTGTACACAATTTCACATTTAATCCCATTGAACAATATTCACAAATTTCAATGTTAGCGATAAGTGGTAAGATTTTTTTTTTTTTTAAATAATAATAATTAGGTTTCATGAAAGAACCCACATATAGACGACACCTTTGAATACTCCCAGTTTAAACAGCGCGGGGTTCTTGGCATAAGGCCAGTCCCGTGAACCACGGAGAATATTCAACATTGAACGCTGATTTTCTGGTTGACGGTGTAATACATTTAAAATTATGGACTTAATCTCTGGCCCGTAAATTATATACCGCATATAAACAAACATTGAAATCTGCTGTACAATCTCCAGAACAACAATTTGTTTGTTGGATGGACATGATAATAAGGTTATATGCTAAATCTCATAATTTTCCTTCAGTTGGTTACTGAGATATGGATTTTTATATGGAGGCAAACAAATGTGAATGCATTATAATTGAAACGTCGTCCTCAGTGTAACGGTCGATGATCTTGTCACGTTTCTTGTCAAGTCTAATAGATATTAGGTAATGGTAGTAGACGTTAGCTGGTCTCCCAGGCCTAGGAATTAGCGACTTTCTCCGTAATCCCGTGTACTCTCGTGAGTAACGTGACGTGCATGAGAATCTGTGGCGGTTCTCTCCGCGTCGGTAACTTACGGGGTATGTGAGCCGGTCGCTCAGAAAGCAGTGGCAAACTACTGAGCGTAATCTTGCCAAGAAATCAACAATCAGCTGAAAGGTGCTGATGTTGACAGCGATGTCCTGTAAAGGATATGCGACCAAAAAGAAAAAAATAGTAGACGTTACTTAGTTGTTTATGGTCGACGTTCTTAGTCTACTGCCCCAACGCTTAATGGTTTAATTCTCTATTCATGGCCTGATTTCCCGTCGCAGTCACGCGAGCTGTCCTCCTTTTACTGACTATCGTTTGTTCCATCAACGGTGTTGACACTTTCGTAAGCTGTCTTCGTGTTACTGACTGTCATTTGTCCCGTCAACAGCGTTTTAACTCCTTCCGACCCTGTCAATAGAGTTCATCCCCGTCGATTCTTACGTTAATTCCTATCCGGTAGCTTTTGGTCCATGGCTGTGGGTACCTAGAATGTTGACAGACAGACGTAAAGAAGCAAGTAAAACCATAGCCATCAACATCCTGCACCGTTACGAAACTACGGAAGGTTGTTTGTTTGTTGTTGTTTTTTTAAATCGAATATTGTAACAGATGAAAAGACTTGGGTTCATTTCTTTGAACCAGAATCCAAGAGGCGGTCAATGAAATGGCATCACACAGCATCACCGACAAGAAAGAAGTTCAAACTGTCACCATCAGTAGGGAAAGATATGGCCTCCGTGTTTTAGGATGAGGAAGGTGTTATTCTTCTAGACTTCTTGGAACAGGGAAACGCGGTGAATGCTGCTGATCTTTACGTTGAAACTGTGAAGAAGCTTAGAGAGCGTCTTCTACGACTTTACCCATTCAAAGATCCGAGAACTGCACTACAGTTGCACGATAATGCCACGCCACACACCGCTAAACGCACCATTGATACGCTGGCAGAATATGGCTGGACATTATTACCACATCCCCCTTACAGTCCCGATTTAGCACATTCAGAGTTCCATTTGTTGGGACCATTGAAAGAAAATCTTCGCGGACATCATTTTGTGGACACTGTCAGAAGTCGGGGTGCCCCACCGGCTAGATGAAAGTATTATTCACTGGCGAGCAACCCCAAATAGTCAGAAACTGACTAGGGACAAAATCTATATGGCTGAACTACAGATTAAGCCCTGAATATCCAACGTACAGCTCCAAGTGGCTCGTTACAAAATTAAAATGAACTGTGCTGAATATTCGCCAAGGAATGGGAAAGAGAAGGTTAGCTAGGATAGATTTTTAAGTCTGAATTAAAGTGTAAAGACAACTATTCCAGTACAGGTTTTTCTCCCTGACTGCTCCCTTCCTTGGTGTCTAAGTGAACCCCCACCAATGTATACACACAACACGTATGCACAACTGGAAAAAATATAATTTCAGAACTATGAGTTACAATACTACATTTATTTACTAATCATAACAATAGACATATGCTGGTTTTCAATATGAGGATGATGAAATCATATACATATTGATATTGATGGCAAACATTACATAACTTTTACTTGAACTATCTGGATCTGTGGTCCAGATCTCCACTCTCCAGTAGACACAAAAAAGAACAGCTTGCCGGTATTCTGACGAATCCTGTCAGTCCTGACACTACCTAGTCAGTAGTCTCTAGTCTTGAGATCTATAACATAGGTGCTACTTGTGAGAGCTTGAAAGAAAGTCAAGAATGTGTTATATCTAGTTCTACATCAGCACAATTCTAAGTAATACTAACACATACATATACAATGACCAGTCTGGCCAAGTTTATCTTCCAGCTCTACTGCGTTCACCATCCTCCTTCTCCCTACTGTCTTTAGTCTGGGACGGCCTTTTCAATTGTCTCACACGCCTGTAATGATTACATTTCTGCCGCCCATGTCCATGTCGCTAATACAGAAATTTTGTGTCGTACAGCCGCTCCGTCCAAAGTTGGTTTAGCAGCTCACAGGGTCGGTGATGGTATTATAATAATTACTGATCATCCGGGCTTACAAGCCGTGCCCAGTATCTGTGCCAGACTTCCGTGAATTACCCTCCACCATATGATGAAAAAGGTTTAGCACCATATACCCCATAACACTTGTGGGTAATGTCTGTACCATTACACCTTTGCTACAAATGCAACCAATAGGCAAGGTGCCAATGCGCACCCAATAACATAACACTTCATATTGGTAGGTTTGCATATGACAAATCAATATATCAAACATCCAATACACATAAACATATTAATTAAACTAGACATATTATGATACTTTAACATAATAGCACAATGCACTAGTTAGTTCGTATGTATACGAAATGAGACGTATATACACAAAAAGAATATGTACGAAGCATAGTCCTAGCATCGTATTTTCATACGACATATACTTAAACATTAGGCATATGAAAGTATTCCTAATATACAGTAGGAAATTCAAACAAGTTGTAGTAACCTGATTATCTACAACGACTGAGAAACTAATAGTGTCCATAGACATCTAACATGATAAATGAAAGTCCAAAGTCTGCCTCCCAAAAGGTATAGTAAGAACAACTCTGATAGCAATAGGATATACAATCAAGAAACCTGAAGCAATGATAATTCTTGAAGTAACCTAGGTCAGATATAGACTGAAAGTCATTGCATACATCTAAAAGACTAAGAACTAACTTTCCTAGTGGAGTCTACCAACATCAGAATCATATATATGACTACAAACATTGAGCTGGCTGTCTCACCTGTTCAGAAGTAAAACATTTTCTAACATGAAACAGGCTAGGGACCCTTATTTAAGCTGAATCCAGCAGACAGTATTATCTCCTTGGCACCTTTATGTCTGGTATGACAGAAACATGCTGACCTCCTATAGGTAATTAATTCTATTCAAGTGTTGGGCCAGTTCACGCCTCTTTTCCCATGCAGGCTGACTTATCTCCCCCTGGCAGTCATAAATGCTTTCTGAACCACTAACCATCACCATAGTGTCACAACATTAATCTACGTACACACTTACTGGAATATTTTGCTCCAACTATTCAGATGAATTGCAGGCCCTTAACATTACAGCATCAGCATCAGCTGAAGAAACAAGAAGGAAATGAAAAATAAGGTAAGAAATATAGTCTTTCTACTTTCCTGTTAATTTACAAATTATTTACCCCGTGCCTCTGTAAATTCTCTGTCTTTACTAATATTACACATTGCACCCCTCTCGGGATTCTCCATGTTGAAGTGGTCAAGCCGTCTGACTCGGGCTCCGAAGGTTGTATGTTCGATTCCGGGCCGCGTCCTTCATATCAAGAGTGCATTTGTTTTTCGGACACTCCCGAGGGTCGTCGCTGGAGCTACGGAGTTCGTGCTTTGTGCGACGCTTTCCGCGCTGCGGAAAGAAACTGAACAATATGGGATAAAAACCCGGTGCAATGTAGCCGGCCCTGTCGATTGTAATCTACTTCTTTCATTGCACCCACTCCCATGCGAATCCGGATACGCCTTTGTTTGTCATCTGAATTTGCAGGTCCCCATTACCGTAAACATAACTTTTTTAGCGAGAAATCACTAGTTGTTAAGCAAAACATCAAAGGAATGTCGCCGCTTTCAATGATTTAAGTTGTTTTTGGACCTATCAAAGACATATTCCTTGGGTGGGGGTAATTATAAGACGGCTGGGAAAATTTCATAACGATGCAACAGACAGTTTTCAAAATAATTGACCGTGAATGAAAGCAAACAAACGTGGACATACTATAGTAAGTAGTCGATGGTGTTGTTTTCTCGGCACTCTCTGCAGAATGGGTTTTCTCTTGTGTCTTTCCAATTGCCTAATCTGATTCTCCACAGCAGTCTGTTTACCGGTGCTTTCATGTTGGTATTGACTTGTGGCTTGTATCTGGGTTCACCCAATACTTGGTAGGCATGACGACCTTTAGCGCTGGCTCGCCGCTGTTTCCTCCATTCCTCGAGAATGTAGTTTTTGACTATATTCTTCCCTTCTACTTTACCTAGGCCTGTGCAGATTTGATTAATGCTGGTTATTCCCCGTTTCGCCACTCTGTCTGCCATTCGTTTCCCGGGATACCCCTGTGAGCTGGTATCCATCCGATGGTGACTTGGCAACCCATGTACCTAAGGTTAGTGGCTGTCGCTAGTACCTCCTCTTTTATGTCGGGTCTGTTGCCTCTATTGAAGTTCCCGAGCGTTTGTACTGATGACAGGGAGTCTGCTAATATACACAGTCTCAGTGGTGGATTTTCGGCTGCGATCTCTAGACCTTTCATTATGGCTACCAGTTCGGCCGTGCATACTGTTGTCTGGTCTGTTAGTTTGAACTGTCTCTTCATCTTCCAGTCTGGGACCACTACTCCTGCTCCTACCTCTCCCTGGTCGTTCTTGGACCCGTCTGTGTATATTATGAGGTTGTCCTTACTGATTTCTTGTATGGATTCCTCGGCCGCGTCACTTCTCAGCAAAAGTGGACATGAATAAAAAGCATTCCGAAAGAAATCCACAGCTCACAGTGTGGAGCCAAGCACTCAACTCAATAGTAGAGAGTCGAAACTGGGACCTACAGATGTCCAAACATGGGGACAATTCACTGGCAAACCGTGCCCGGAGAAAATCGGCTCTTCGAGGTCTTAACGGCCCGCATGGCTAATCACCATACTGACAAGATAGCCCCTTGGGATAATGAAACTGATTATTAATGCCACATTTGTTTACGTTCATAGTTGTCACTAGGGGAAAAGGGGGGGGGGGGGTGAGAGGGCGTTGTGGGTAGTACCACGGCTGTCTTTATTTCCCAAAGCATTTAATGGGAGCTCATGTGAAATGTTTAAAAAATTCTAATCTGTCATGATTTAAATTGAACACATCACCACCGAACCGGCAGGCGATTGTCTCTTCTTCTTCTTCTTCTTCTTCTTCTTCTTCTTCTTCTTCTTCTTCTTCTTCTTCTTCTTCTTCTTCTTCTTCTTCTTCTTCTTCTTCTTCTTCTTCTTCTTCTTCTTCTTCTTCTTCTTCTTCTTCTTCTTCTTCTTCTTCTTCTTCTTCTTCTACTTCTTCTTCTTCTTCTGCGTTCATCCGGAGTTTTTTTTTCTTCTTTTTTTTCGGACGTGATTGCGTTGTGCCTGTTTACAGCAGAGCTGCATTCTTGCGCCGTTAGGCCGACACATCCGACTTCTGCGGGCAATTGTTGACCGGGTTAACCTTCCCGGGGGATTGTCTATTCACTACGGTGACTGCGGTCAGACAGATATATACAGTCAGACAGATATCTAGTCAGTCAGTCATACATATATGCAAGCAGACACATATGCAGTCAGTCAGTCACAACGTCACTCAGACAGTTAGACAGACAACTGTGCGTTGCAGTCAGATTTTCTACCTATATATGCAGTCAGTCACTCTGGCAGTCAGTCACTCAGACAGTTAGACAGACAGACAGCTGGGTGTGCAGTCAGATTGTCCATGTACACTCACTGTTCAGGTTGTCCCTGATGCCGACAACACCTCCTGCAGTGCTGCAAGCGTCAGCCTGGGAGTCATCCAGGAACCTCTTGGTGGTGACCTGTGGCTGGGTGATGGCTGGGAATACTGCGGAAACAAACAGACAGTGTTGGTGGTTACAGTCAAGTATTCAGGCCTCATTGGGTTTTGGCTGGTACGCAAAGTAGAAGGATAGAATTCACAAGGAGAGCTGCGTATTTTGTATCTAGGGACTATAAGTTTGTTTGGAAATCGTTGTCGTTATAGCAGCTAGTACCTTTGCTCATCAACATACTCTACTTCTTCTGGCTGACAGGAGCCATGCTGGGCTTCTGTCAACTTGAGACACACGCTTAAACTGTAGGCTACAATGAAAGCGTGGCCCACGGGATGATCTCCACTTTGGAGCAGAATAGGCCCGGAACATCGGGCATTCTTGCTCGGGGACATTGAGAAAAATCCCTTGTGTCCAGAGCTTGAAGTTTCGTCCATTATGTTATAGTGTTATAGGATCATAGTTTTTTAGGGGAGTTTGAGGTTCAAACATATTACGCGTGTATTTAGTTAGAATTGTTGGATATTCAAATGATTACCGGTGTATCTAGTTAGGAGAGTTAGAGAATCACACGATTACCCGTGTATCTAATTAGGAGAGTTAGAGATTCAAATGATTGCCTGTGAATCTGGTTAGGAGAATTAGTGATTCAAATGATTGCCTGTGTACCTGGTTATGAGAGTTAGAGAATCAAATGATTACGTTTGTATCTAATTAGGAGAGTTGGACATACACACGATTACCTGTGTATCTAGTTAGGAGATTTAGAGATTCACATGATTATGTGTGCATCACATATTTTAAATGTAACGCGATAGGGTGATAGGGATAAAAGAATAAGTGAACTGAGTCTGAGTGCGACATCGTTTTCCTGTTACTTTATCGCGGTAAGTGTTGCGCCATAGACTCGTAAAAAGGGCTGAGTTGAGTCAAGATCCGACATCACAGCACTCGGGACATTCATATTTCCACGATGGGTACTTCAATTTTAATTCACCGCAAACAAACAAGTATTAACAATGTCACAGAATGCCTGAAGGATTCGACCAGGGGATGCTAAAATTACAAAAATGCTACAATGGCCAGATTGCTACAATTACAAAAATGCTACAATGGCCAGAAGGCTACAATTACCAAAATACATCAATTGCCAGACACACAGCCTGCCGTGACGTTTTCCAGTCAAAGGGAAATAATCCCCGTAATCTTTTACCCCGAGGGGAGATTGGGATTAGGCCCTTGTTCTGGAATGTTATGGAACCGGAACTATTGTTCCAGTGCGCAAGTGCGGTGATTAGGCTGGCTGCCGAGGGAATTGGTGGTTGTTCTGGCCGGCTGACGAACTTCTGTGTGGCTGCAGTTTGTCAGGAGAAATTTTTTCCAGTGTCAACATAGTTTGAAGACTGTAGGCATAACGTTCCCAAGTTCCATATTTCGAACTGCATTGCAAAACGAAAAGGTAAGAATGCTGCAATTCTTGAATCGAAATACACCATGTTGCATAGTGCATGCACCCGTAGGTCAAGGTCGAGCCTGCAAGTTACACCGACAACAGGCCTGTTATTTGACCCCATTTTCATCAGGCCTGTTTACATGCCCAAAATTCTTGGCATGTTGCCGACAGTGCATTGCCGAGACAGGACAAATAATGCACGACTTGTCTTGCCTGCCAGAAGTTGTTTGTGAGAAAATGGGCGTGGCTTGTTGGTGATTTGATGGCACTACTGGGCCGCCTTGGAACTCAGACATAGTCAACAAAACCGGAAGTCGGTGACGACGTAACTAAAACCCTATCGTGTAATATATCTTCCGACTCGACCGGTCAAGACCAATCTCATGGGAATGTCCGCGGTCAAATCGACGGTCATTTGAGCGATCCCGCATGTGTCAAAGTTCACATCTTTTGGCAGGGCGACTGCTGGTTTTTTCTTTGCCTTCCTCATACACTTTATGTTCAAGGTCTCCTTAACGGACTACCATTCTAGTTTATAGTGGGTTCCTGTGAGGAGAACAACGGGGAGGGGAAAGAGGGACAAGTGATGCTACAGACATGTCTGATGGTTGCAGGGGGGATGAATTGGGGAAAACATGACCACCTTGGAAGAGCTGGAAGGGGGTTTTGCCAACGGCCCTCCTTCAGGGCCATCTTGCCTATGGGTACTGTAGACCTTCTAACCCTGTATGTCATTAGAAGACTTCCTATGGGGAACTGGGGCACAGACACTCATGACCAATTACCGTGGGTTCACTCTATCCCCATTCCAGGGAAGCAGATGTTCTGTTCAGCTGCTTTTCAGACCCCAGACCTTATTCTTTCTCTGACCCTGAGGCATGGCCTGTAATTGAACCACCGCCCATCTTAGGGAGGTGATTCACTCTCTGAGTACCATGAGGATGTCTATTCCCATATGGTGGGTCTTGGTCACGTGATTCTCACCGAGGGTTGCCTGTGTCATTTTGTTCCACATTCTGCCTTCCGGAGAGGAGTGATAGACAGTCAGTAAAACCATCATCCTATGCCAGCATCAGCAGTCTAGACAAACCAGTCAACGTGAGGTGATCATACTGCCCACTACCCAGTCATTCGTCTATACCCTCAGAGTAGGTCTAAGATGACTAAACAACCAGTTTAAGATAGAAACAACGTCTGGGCAAGTATACTGTTCGTGTGATTGTCCGGATGTGCCACTCATGACCTATTCGACCACCACTCAATTATCGATGATATAAGTCCACACTTATTTCAAACGGATGATATTCTTGATAATAAATATAGCCAAAGACTTTAGGCCTTGTGACTTTAACCAGGAACAATGTTCTAAGATAAATGTAGCACTGGACAGTGTACTTCGATGAACTTTAATTCAGGAACTGTGTTTCTATCAATATATTGTTGAGTTTGTGCCACTGTTGGTAAAGCAACGAACTTTCAGATTAAGTTAAACCTTTTATAGAGGCACCTACATGATCGGATGAGGCTGAAAAGTCATGGTACTATTTGGACATATGCTCTGGTGTTCCACGACCATTAGCCTGATCTGATGTCAACTCGGAGGAGGTGCTATCTGGTCGAAGACTGAGGGCCTGATGCGAGAGACACGAGCTAAGTACCATTCATATGTGGTGTGAGGTGTTAGCATTGTACTATGAAGACATCTTCATGTGACTGCCTCAGCTGACTGTCGTGTAGCAATTGGCACACCAGACAGATCTGCACTATATTCACATTATCTTCACTTTCCTTTGTACAATACACTTTTGTTATTGAGTTTGTAGATGCCAGAGTTGCATCATTTGTTCAGGACGATGTTTGAAAGGGTAACCTCCCTTGGTTGGTTGTGAGAGAGATAAGTATCTGAAGACTGGTGGGGTCGCAGACTGAAAGTGTCCAAGTCCCAGATCTGAAGTCATCCCAGGATTTATACATATACGTATATAAATAAATATAGAGATATATGTATGGATAGATATTCATAAATAAATGTGATAGCCTGTTCCATTCACCCCAGGGAAGCTATATGACATATAATTTGGGGGCGTTCGTCCTGGATGGTAATGATTCAGCTCTGGTGATTATTGATAGGACACAACCTTCCTAATACCCCTTCATAGATCTGCTTAGGGCTTTGGTCCTATTTCCACTCTTGACACTGATTGTTTAGCTTGTGGCGTGCTGTGTTGTGTGTATAGATAAGATCTGTATATTGATTATTTATCTATTGCATTGTTGATTTTGCAATTACACAACTTACACCCGCACTTGCTATGGCAACTCCCAAACTCGATATGGCAGAACTGCGGGCAAGAGGTGAAGGAATGGGCCTGTCAGGTACTGAGCTACAGGAGTACATACATGGGGTGGAGAGAGATTTCCGTCAGGCAAAAAGAGAAGATCGGAAGACAGAGTTGGAATTAAAGAGAATGGAGTTGGAGACTAAAAGAATAGAGGCTGAGCAAGCCACTAAAAAGTTGGACCTTGAAGCTGAGCAGGCTGCCAAGAGACTCGAAGCTGAGCAAGCCGCCAAGAGATTAGAAGCTGAATAGGAAGCTCAGAAAAGAGAGCATGAGTACCGAATGCGGGAACTCGAGCTCAGGGCGCAGTCTAGCAGGGAAACAGAGGGAGCAGTGGGAAGTTCCTCTCTCCCTGGTTCACCTACATTGGGTAGACATGGTTACCATGCCATTAAGTTTCCTCTAGCTATTTATGAGGAAGACAAAGAAAAGATTGACCAGTACTTACAGAAATTCGAGGCAATGTCTGTCGCAATGGGACTAGATAGGGACAGATGGTGTCTTAAGTTGTCTCAGGGATTGCGCGGAACGGCATTCGCGGTTTACTCGCGTTTGCCGCTCGAACACATGAACTACGACGAGTTGAAGACTGTGTTACTCAAACGTTTTGAAGTCACGTCGCACACTTACCGGAAGAAGTTTCGATCCGCGAAACGAGAGCCGGGTGAGATGTTCACCGCCTACAGTCTGCGTCTGAAATCCTACCTTCATAAATGAATGGATTTAGCTGGGTTCACTCATGACTATGAAAGTCTCGAAGAACTCATGATAGTAGACCAGATGCGTAAACATATGTCGAAACCTCTTAAGACCTTCTTGGGGGAACAAGGGGCGGAACGTGTGGACGTCGTAGCTAAGCTATCCGAACGATTTGTCGAAGTTCATGGGGAGTCTAGTGAAAACTCTCCCCAAAATCCCAAAAGTCAGGACAAGACAGACAAGAAGAAAACTAAAAACTCTCAATCACGGAAGGTAGAATCTAGTGCCAAATCCACTGACGAGAGTCCAGAGAAGACGAAGGATGGGAGACAGAGCCCACTCAACTCTCAACCCAAACGACAGTGGTCTGAGAAGTGGTGTTCGATCTGCAAGTCGCCCTCTCACAACACGAAAGACTGCAGATCGAAAATGAAAAGCTCTCACTTCGCGGCCTGCCGCGTGGCTCCAGGGGCGGTTGCCACCGAAAAAGTCGAGGTCGTCGAAGGAACTCTGGACCAAGAGAGGCCACCTGTGGTCGAACTGATCGAAGTCAACGGCCAGCAGGTGAACTGTCTCTATGACACTGGATTAGACGGGGAAGCCGTAATTGATGCCAGCCTGGTACGCCCAGTCCAACTCACAGGGGAGACCATTGAGATACAGCCTGCAATGAGGAGTGCTGTTGCCATGACGCTGCCAATCACCAAGGTAGAGATTAAGTCTAGGTACGTCACGGGCATAATTCCAGCAGCTGTATTATCTGATCCCCTATTTCCCGTGATCCTTGGCACAAAGTACGTGTTCCTGGGGGTACCCAAGTAACCCGCCCACATGGTAGCAGTAGCCACTGGATCCAAAGGGAAGAAAGAAGAGGCAGACACACTATGCACCAACCCGGTGTCAGGGGAATTGCATACTGCCCAGAGGAAGGACCCAGCATTGCGTCCTTACTACAAGAAGCCGCAAAGAGGTGCTGACCCACCAAGACGGGGACAATACTTTCTGAGGAATCGGCTGCTTTATCGGAGAGCCGGAAGGGGAGTCAAACTGCACTAGCAGTTGGTGGTTCCAGAAGCCCAACGTCCTCACATTCTTCAGAGCGGGCACACCATATCCGGTAGTCAGATATCCGGGAATCGACATATGGGTGTCAGAGAGACGCTGCAGCAGATTTCCTGCCATTATTGCTGGCCAGGAATGACCGGTGATGTACGCCGGTGGGTTAAGTCTTGCCCAGAGTTCCAGAAGGCACCACCCAGAAATCGGACGAAAAGTAAAGAAGCTCTTTAGGTGGGAGACGGATTAGTAGTGTGGGGTCCAGCAGAGACCAATATACTCCAAGTAGGGTGGCAGGGACCTTATCCTGTGGTAAAGGTTGTGTCCAAGACCACCTACGAAATCCGGATCGGGGAAGAACTGAAAAGTCTCCCTAGGCATCTCCTTCAGAAATATGAGGAGAGATCCGATGGCAAATCTTCTTACCTTGGGGTGATGGCAGCCATTGTGAAAAGGGTTACGGGTCCAGACGAAGACCAGAGATCCCAAGTACCACATAGGAGGGCCTATGGGAACGTACGGGGTAGGTCAGATTTTCCAGCCGAAGAGAGGAGGGAAATCACACCTCAGGGAGAGGTCCATAGTGAAAACCTCGCTAGTAGCCCAATTCAGAAGGGGTGGGTAACGTCTGGAACGGCGCGAGATACCCAGGACTCCAACCGAAGATTGGCTGACCAGATCCAACATCGACCGAGATGGTCCTAGAAGCAAATGTCCAGGCGTTTTGGGAAAGACGATTCTGTCCAACGAGGACGTTGCCGCAAAACCCAGGATGCAAAGCTTGGGGAAACTAAGCGGGTATGGCGACAGTGTTACAGTCAGGATGGGAAGATCCGTCTGTATTGTGAGCCGTCGCTTACGCGAGTCGAAAGTTGGTCGACCGAACATACATTGGTTGGTTGTGAGAGAGATAGGTATCTGACGACTGGTGGGGTCGCAGACTGAAAGTGTCCAAGTCCCAGATCTGAAGTCATCCCAGGATTTATACATATACGTATATAAATAAATATAGAGATATATGTATGGATAGATATTCATAAATAAATGCGATAGTCTGTTCCCTTCACCCCAGGGAAGCTATATGACAAACAAGTATCCCTTAGAGTCTCATTTGCATCGGTCCGGCAATCACTTTCCGGTTTAGTTTTCGGTGGACTGCTGGACCGATCGATGGATGTTTTTTAAGTTTTTGGGCCCACAGGGCCATCACCGTCGACGACAGTGAGGGCCCTACGGGCCCAAAAACTTAAAAAACATCAATCGATCGGTCCAGCAGTCCACCGAACACTAAACCGGAAAGTGATTGCCGGACCGATGCAAATGAGGCTCTAAGGGATACTTCTTGTTTGCGGTGAATTAAAATTGAAGTACCCCACGACGTCCTCATCTTCAATAACCAGCGAAGAGTCTCGATACTAATGGTACCGGTTGCAATCTGATTATGTGGACGTCTGTCCTTTCCTCGGAGAATTGAGTGTGGGCCAGATCCTTTGGCCACTCCCTGCAGCACCATTCTCTCCATTCAATAACGAAATATGACAATGAGTTGGTGGGTGTGTAATCTTCTGGATCGTTTTGACTGCGCAGCTAGTGGCAACGCTGAACACACTGAAGACAACTAGTAGAAGGATTGCGTCTCATGAATTCTGATATTTATTGGGTACACCTCATCGTCCAGCTCAAATACTGACTAAGTTGTGCACTGCTTAGTACATCACACATTCAGACGTCACAGCTATGTCAGTCTGTCGGAAGTGTCACTAATCTTCCTTAAATGTCGTCATGATCCCCATTTCGTTCGTAAATAGCACTGCACAAATAATGTCTTCAAACTCAACTTACGGTTTTCGGGAGTACGAAAACTACACCATATACTCTAGGTACCCGCAGATATATGACTCGGTGGAGTCACATCAATTAAATCGAAGGCCTGGCGATTGTCCGCTACGAATTCTGGTTGGTTGGCATTTTCGCTCTTCTGGTGTCACTGCAACTAAATAAGGTCTCGGCTTCATCACTAGTCACTCGCCTTAGCTATATATGCATCAAGATAATTTCAGCAGAGTTCTTCTTCAACGTCAAGATGGCTGATGTTATTTCTTTAGTGTAGACCGCCGTTCTTTCTTCTTTAACGTCCTGAGCCGAAAATGACCCCTTTCCAGCCCGGCACGGCTGAGTTAGCGTCTAATCACGTGGTCTCCCCTCGTGGTTCGTTGAACGACTCGTGACCGGTTCGTGACCCTCTGCTTGTGTTGAGTAGTAATCGATTCTACTCTCTCAATCAATCAAACAATCATGTGCCATGCCGGAAAGCAGTGGGCGGTCATGACTCGCCATTTCACTCGATCACCAGTGTCGTGGATCAGCTCAGTGTTCCTGTCTCGTCCATGCCATGTGGCCAAGCCATCCAGGTATTTTCGTCTCAGTCTTCCTCTTGGTCTGTTCCCTTCGATCTTGCCAGTTGTCACCAAGTTCTCCAATCCATTTCTTCTCATAACATGTCCAAAAAATTTTGATTGTCTACGTCTAATTTCTCTAATCAGTTTACGATTTTCATTTGTCTCCTGTAATACTTGGTCATTGGTTTTTCTGTCTGTCCATGGAATTCCTTGCATTTTCCTCAGAAACCACATCTCTGCAGCCATCAGATGTTTTTCAGCTTGACTGCTCATTGTCCAAGTATCACATCCATACAAAAGAACAGGCTCTATGTATCCCCTCAACACTCTTTTTCTCGTTTCAATTGACATCTTTTTATTGGTCAGAATGTTTTTCATCTTGCTAAAGGCTACTTTCGCCATGACGATTCTTGTTCTAATCTCTTCAAGGCATCTCCCATCAGATGTTATGACTGTTCCAAGATAATTGTACCGATTCACTTGTTGAAGAATATTTCCATTTACTTGTATATTACATTGTGGCACTTCTTTCTTCCTAGTGACGACCATAACCTGAGTCTTTTTACAATTTAATTCTAACCCCAGTTGCTCACTGTGTACAACAACCGTATCCACTAATTGTTGCAGGTCCTGCGCATTGTCTGCAATTAATACTGTATCATCTGCATATCTAATGTTATGGATGTTTCGTCCTCCAATGCTGATTCCATTTATATCCTCTACATTTCTGAAGATATTTTCACTGTATAGGGAAAAAAGATCTGGAGACATCACACATCCCTGCCTAACACCTCTCTTAATTGGCTGATATTGTCCCACTTCATTATCAGTCCTTATTGCAGCTTGTTGTTTCCAATATATGTTTTTTATAAGTCTAATGTCTTTCCCATCAATTTGTAGATCTGCAAGCATATCCACCATGTTGACATGTCTAACTCTATCAAAAGCCTTTGTATAGTCAATAAAGCAAAGATGTATATCCTTGTTTACTTCTATAGCACGTTCTCTCACCCTTGAGTTATATAAGGGCTTTGCCTTGTCGCTTTTATTATTTATCTTCTATCTTTGTGCTTCCGGTCAAGATGGCGTCGGACGGTCGTATTGTTTTGTGACCGTTCCTTTTTTTCGCGTACGAGATGGATATTTTTATCTCCTGCGTGTAATTTGTGTGACAGGATGTAAAACCAGGAGCTCCTCAAGATCTTCGCCAATGCTACGGATTCCGTGCGTTGAGCGAAGCAATCCTTGAATAAATTTTCGCAGCATGTGTATTTCTGTGGTGTTCGGTTTTTCAACATGGCGGAACATCATTTAATAAGGCGACAGGGAGGCCGCAAGCGGCAAGGTAGACGTTGTGGAGAAAGACGTTTTAGACTCAAATGTGTCCGTCTAGGCCCGAGGAATACTCGTGTTCTATATTGGAACTGTGCCAGCGTAAAACAACGAGGCCCTATTCCAGAAAACCTGGTATACAGGAACGACATTGTAGCGCTTCAGGAGACGAGACTGGGGGATCAGTTACTCCAAATTGCCGACTTCTAATGTTTCTACAACAGGCACATCTGGGAATTGCGATTCGCATTCGTGACAGTATGGTGGCTTCAGAGCGAGACATGTCCAGTTGGGACGGTGACAACATACAAATACAGGCGGTTAAAGTTCAGTCCGGTCTATCATTCGTGTTGGTTAATGTTTATGCTCGCAACGCGAGTGTGGATTCCCAGAAGTTGCAGTGCTTGAGTGACATATTAGGTCAGGAGAGAAATGTTATTTTCTGTGGTGATTTCAATGCTATAGGCAGATCATGGGGAAACATTTCCTCCAACACACAGGAGGAGGAGGAGCTCGAGACTGCACTTGAAACCATTAACCTGGTTTGTATCAACAGTGGCTGTGTCGACAGTACAGCATGTCGTCCAGATGATGAGGACAGTGTTATTGATCTGGCGCTGGTTTCTCCTTCCCTCACTACAGTGTGTAGATGGGGTGTCTTTGGGTACCACAGCAGCGAGCACCACCTTTGCAGCATATTGGTGGAGAAAGGCAGAACCAGGCAGCACAAGTCAACGGCCAAGACTTTATAGTATGACAGTACAGGGCAAGATGTGGTGAGTAAAATAAGGCACGACAAGCGCAGAAAGCTTCATGGCAGGAAAAAAAGCTGGGAGCAGCCACCTTAGTAGAATTTTGAGGTGGAAATGGCCTGGGTAGATAAGAGTAGTGCTGTAAGGAAATGGCAAAACGCCAAGAACAACAGAGTTGCACTTATAAAGAGAGATGCACACAAAAAGTAAGCTACTTCGAAAAAAAAAGACTGGTTAAGGTGGTTAAAATTTAAAAATGAGCAGAGGTATGTCGAAGAGTAAGCACAGACAAGTCACTGAAATTGTTCTGGAGACTATATAAAAGCATGGGTGGGGTAGTCAAGAATAAGAGGATTCCTGACTTCCAAGGTGCTGACCTCATCTGGCAGAGGATTGACTAGAACAAGGGCAAAGCCCTCTTCGAACGCTATCTAGAGCAGAGCAACCTGACAGACATGAGAGGCCGAAATCTTGCCAAGGTGGTTACCTCAGACAGGTGCAAGGCCAAGAACATTTTGGATGAAGAAACAGTGACAGTGAAAGAAATAAAGGTTGTGCTTCGACGATTAAAAAAACCAAAAAAAAAAAAAAAAAGCGTTATAGGACCAGATGGCATAAAATATGACGACATCAATATGTGTACCGACAACGAACTAGAGAAACTAGTAGACATAGTTAGTTAGTTAGTCGCTGTTCCAACTTCACAGCAACGGGTCGTTCCCATTATGCCCCGTTTCGGTGCCAATCACAATAAATCACGCAAAAATCACAATTGAACTGTTGTGTAGAATGAGTACTTGCACTCTGTGTAATAAAAACTTCACACGTCTTGACAATATGTTACGACATCGCACAAGTACTCATTCTACACAACAGTTCAATTGTGATTTTTGCGATTACAGCTACAATAGATATGATAATTTACGGAGACACATAAAGA
Organism: Cepaea hortensis; assembly: GCA_963921405.1. Classification (NCBI taxonomy): domain Eukaryota; kingdom Metazoa; phylum Mollusca; class Gastropoda; order Stylommatophora; family Helicidae; genus Cepaea; species Cepaea hortensis. Next base: position 15,081,626 of record OY992879.1, on the reverse strand, counting down.
CTGAACATGAACTACTATTCAGTGTCGTGTCGACCACTCAATCATCATCTAGTGCTGCTAACAATCTCCAATCCACAAGTCGCAAGCGGGGACGAGAACCGACCACAGACGAACAATCCGTTGGTAAACGCCGGAAGTCAACCACACAACAAACATCGAATGACAGAGTGTCGTCGGTTACAGACACTCAAATACCGTCAACTAGCACATCAACAGAAGCAGCATCCTCCGCCAGTTCTGGTGTCAGACGTGGCGGGCAGGAGTTATCAACATCCGGTGGCTTGTCGGGTGATTATGTTTTGGTGACTAACAATGACCAATCAGCGACCAGTACCTTGTCGGGCGTTAACGTGTCGCCTACTAATAATAAGCAACAATCATCTAGTGCCTTACCGAGTGACGGAGCAACATCAGATGCCTTGCCGGGTGCCGCAGAACAAACAACTTCTATTTTTAACACCGCAGCATCATCATGTACCACGGTGAGTGACGCATCATCATCAACAGATACCTTGTTGGGTGGCGCGGGCGATAACGTATCGCCTACTAATAATTCTCAGCTATCATCAAGTGTCATGGCTGCCAACGAACCGGCGGGAACCTCTGGTGTTAACACAAATAATGAATATCTTTCATTACAGAAATTACCCCCGGATGTTCGAGCTGTGTATAATGATCATTGGGACACGATTAGATCACATATACGACATGGTCGCTGTCTATGTGAATGGACATTGTTTAACCGACCAGATACTGACATGACGACAGATTGGGGCTCTCGTTTATTCCCGCTCTTCAATGTTCAAAACTCGCGGTTTAAAATTATTTTGAGCCTGCACACAATACTAAGACATCGAGAGACAGAGGCCCTACGCTTATACCATGCCAGGCCCAATAATTCGTCCTTGTTCCCTACACTTTTTTAAATAAACAATAGATCTGATTTTGATGCCTTTGTGACCAAACTAAACGCTGTTGACTTGGTCAATTCAGTGACACTAACCCGGCCAGATACTAAATACTATGTCGAATCAATCCCCCGTATCACTTTTTACGTTTACAAGTTGGTAGAATTCCCTGTTGGTTGTTGTATTACTAATATTCCAAACCATATAACACAAAATAAATTTATTTTTACGCTTCAGAACGACGAATGCGGCAAGGCTTATAATGATAATAGGTGTTTGTTCCTCGCCTTGGGTGTTTTCAGAACAGGAACTTTCAGGACTATTAGAAAACACACACGAAGACTGTTCAGCCAATGGGTGCGCCATAAAGGCTTGGACTCCCACACCCCTTTTACCGGGGTCAATTTAGTTGATTTACCTGCCCTGGAAACTTGTTATAAAATACAAATAAATGTGTTTGCATTTACAGAGGAGAAATATCTGGTTCCGAAAATCAGAAGCACTAGCGATCATCCAGACATACTAAATATCTTTCTTCATGAAAACCATTTCATGTATATTGTTGATGTGGCCAAGGCCGCTCGGTGTTTTTCGTGTGGGAAATGCGGCAAGCTGTTTAAGATGTACAAGCGACTGACACCCCACGAACTTACGTGTAAAGGTATAGGCACAGTTGAAACGTATAAAGGCGGGATTTATCGTCCGACTGAATCCATCTTGGAATTGCTCTGTGAGCACGGGTTTGATGTGGACGCAAATTTTATTTTCCCCTTCAGAGCGTGCTACGATATGGAATCTTTTTTCTCCAATGCAAATTTACCGGCTGACTAAAAATCGACGACCTTTATTGACAGACAGGTACCCCTCTCGTGTTCGATCGCCTCTAATGTCCCTGGGTACGACACCCCTAAATGTTTCATCACCACCGGTGATCCACAGGTCCTCGTAAACGAAATGTTGGACTATCTCCATGAAATAGCTGCTAAGTCGTATGAGCTGTTACTCAAAAATTTCGAGTCAGTCTTTGCTAAATTAGGTGACCACCCAAAATTAAGTGAAAGGTTCGACTCCTATATGATGCAGCTCCCTCTGTTTGGACTGAATAGTGGAAAATATGACATTAACGTGCTTAAATCTTATTTAATACGGTATTTCCTTGATCGAGAGGCTAACCCTTTCAAGTTTATAGTCAAGAGAAATAATAATTTTATGTGCATAGCGACAGAAAGATTAAAATTCCTCGACGTCTCCAACTTTCTGGTCCCGGGGGTAAGCTACGCACAATATCTGGCCTCGTTTGGTATAGAAGAGACAAAAGGATTTTTGTCTTACGTGAATCTGACCGACCTGGGAAAGTTAAATGAGACAGCCCTACCACCGCATGCGGCCTTTTTCTCAAAGCTTAAAAACCGTAACATTTCCGAAGCAGAATACGCCGTTTGTCAGAAAGCGTGGACCGACAATAAGATGAGCACCTTGAGGGATTTTCTAATTTGGTACAACATCAAAGACGTGTCTCCCTTTCTAAAAGCCCTGGAAAAACAAGTAGCCTTTTATGCCGAGTTAAATATAGACATGTGCAAGCAGGCCATCTCAGTCCCCGGTATTACTCTACAGTACCTATTCAACACCATGAATAAAGATGTTTCTTTTGTTTGTGTTCGAAGAAGGAGGAGAGGTTGCATAAGTTGTTACGAGATAACGTGGTGGGTGGGCCGAGTATCATTTTTCATCGTTACCACGAGGCCAATCAGACCCGTATCAGGGGTAATAAGCTGGTAAAAAGTATTAACGGGTTTGATGCGAATGCATTATACCTTTGGTCTCTTATGCGAGATATGCCATCAGACTTCCCCATATATCGAAGCCGCGAGGATGGGTTTAGATCACACAGATTACACAAATACACACGTCAGAGCCGAGAGTGGTTAACCTGGGTGTCGCATAATAACAACATAGATTTAAAAACCCAATTCAATAGTCACGAGATGCAGCTCGGCGATCGACATATTCGAGTAGATGGGTGGGATAAAAAGAATACGACAGCTTACCAATTCCATGGGTGTTTATTCCATTTGCACCCATCTTGCCGTCTAACTGCTGGGAAAACGATTAATCCCGTTAATAAGAAACCGTTGGTCGAACTATACCAGAATACGCGTGACATCCACGAGTATCTACAGAAAACTGTCGGGGTGACAGTTAAGGTTATTTGGGAGTGCGAGTGGCAGAGACTAAAGAGATCAAACACAACCATCAAGTGTTTCCTGAAAGAGAAGTTTCCACCCTCACAACTTCCTTGGGGGTCATTGAGTGAAAAACAGATCCTCGAGGCTGTAAAAACCGATACATTTTTCGGGTTGGTTGAATGTGACATTGAGACCCCGGCTGATTTACAAGAGTCCTTTGCCGAGATGCCCCCTATTTTCAAGAAAACGGAAGTGTCGAGAGATGATATTGGGGAATTTATGAAAGAATACGCCATAAAAAATAAACTACTGAGTACCCCACGACGGACATTGATCGGTAGTTATTTCGGGAAGAAAATTTTATTAGCCACCCCTCTTTTAAAGTGGTATCTAGCTCATAGGTTGGTCGTTACCCACATCAACCAGACAATAGAGTATCGACCGGTTAGTTGTTTTAAGCAATTTGGGGAAACAGTGTCTAACGCCCGTCGCCAAGGGGACAAAAATCCAGCCGAGTCTATTACAGCCGACACTATGAAATTGTTAGGTAACGCCGCTTACGGGAAAACACTTACCAATAAAGCCAAACATACCGATGTCTCCTACTGCCAGGGAAAAGACACTACCAAACTAGTCAATAATCCCAGGTTCAAAAGCATGACTGCTATTACAGATGATCTCTTCGAAGTTGAAATGTTAAAGAAGAAAACTGTGTGGGATCTACCTCTACAGATTGGCTTCTTTGTCTACCAGTATGCCAAGTTGCGCATGCTAGCTTTCTATTACGACTTTCTCGACAAATTTATCTCTAAAGAAGACTACCAACTCACCGAGATGGACACTGACTCTCTCTACTTGGCTCTTAGCGCCGACTCACTCGCTGAGGTGGTTAGACCACACCTTCGAGAAGAATACGATAGAGTCTACAATCAGTGGTTCCCGTCTGAAGCCTGCCTTGTTCATAGAACTACCCCTAGTATCACTACCTGTCAGGACTGTGTGGATATCAAAGCCTATGAAAAGAGAACCCCCGGGCTTTTTAAATTAGAGTACGAAGGGGAGGGGATGGTCTCATTGTGTAGTAAGACGTATATTTGTGTCGGAGATTACGATAAAATCAGTACTAAAGGTTTGACCAAACAACACAACACTCTTCTAAACAATGACACTTTTTTTTGAAGTACTCAACACCCAAGAGGCGGGTGGGGGAACGAATATAGGATTCAAGACACAAGACTCTGCTATCTATACATATCAACAACATCGTGCTTCCCTGTCATATATGTATATAAAAAGACAAGTACAAGGTGATAATTTATCGACTACACCACTGCTTATTGAATATGCATTGTATTGTTTGTCTATACATGTTTTATTAAAAATTAGTGTATACCTTTCTTGAATCGTTTCTTATTATTTTGTATGTTGTTATAGTACCTATAATTTAGGGGGTCAGTTGACCGCCACCTCTGACCACCACACCCACTCTGATGAGTCACTTTACCACTTGAACACCACACCCCCTCTGACCACCACGCCTACTTAAAAAAAAAAAACCGAAGTTATCGCCCTTTGAGGAGGAGGAGGATTATTGATTCCCTCCTCAAAACAAGGTCGTAGGGCCCGCGTTACAATACTGCCGTCGCCAGAATGCCAACACAAAAGTACTCCACGAAAATACAGTTCGTCGTCGATGGAAGCGGCAGTCACTAGAAGACCAGCAGCCACACATTTCTGCATGAGGCAAATGCCGGTCAATTCTGCGACACAGCTACCGCCATTACTCTTAACATGCATTTCACGCTCCAATACAATCTCGGGTAGATGAAAAAGCATTTCACACGAAATTCACAGGTCACAGTGTCGCGCCACGCACTCAACTCAGTAGCAGCGCGATGGAACCATACACTTCCAGTACAACATGAGGAAAATGCGAATGCAAACGGTAGTCACGAGCATAAACACTCCAGAGGCCTTAACCATTTCAATGCCTATCCTGTATGATCGCGACCGGAAATTCAGACATGTACAACAGCATAGTAAGTGCTAGCATCAAGGAGGAGTGGATACACGGCTATCTGATTCCCTTGCCGAAGCCTGGCAAAGACCACACACAAATTCAAGGATATCGAGTAATAACCATGCAGAACACAATAGTCAAGCTGCTGGAGAAGTTCAATGCCAGAAAAATCTCAAGCCAGATGGAGAGGCAAGGTGTTTTCCCACCTACCCTGGGTGGGTACCGTCCAGAAAGAGAAACCTCGACCAATGCAACAGATTTGCCCATGATGTCTATGAAGGTTTCCACTCAGGCATTGAAACATTTGCTGCAGCGATTGATCTTGAGGATGCGTACATTAGAGTACCATTGGATTTCTTAATGCTTCAGATTCTTGAACTCAAGATAAGTCCTTTCCTCCTTAGATGGAGCGCTGCTGCCCCCTTCCAACGGAAAGTAGTCTTTAGATGTGGCAATTGGACTTCAGAACCAACAACAATATATCCTGGCCTACCACGGGGATCATCATTATCTCCGGTGCTGTTCAACGTCTACACTGTGAGAATCACTAACGAGCAAATTATAGGGCCGGGGAGGACATTGTCGTATGCAGGCGGTGTTTTAGTGTATCGTCAAGGCAAGGACAGAGATCAGGTTGCTGTAGAACTACAAACCGAACTCAATCGCATAAGCACTTGGTGTGTTGAAGCTGGGGCAATGGTCAACCCAACAAAGGCAACAGTGACATGGTTCTCTTTAAATAACCATATTGTCAACACCCCAAAGTCAACTGTAAATCTGGGTTCAGAGACGGTTGAAAGAACGCAGGCAATGAATTACCTGAGGATACTATTTGATCGAAGCCTAGCTTATACTGAGCACGTAGACCAGGTGATAACAAAGGTCAAGGGGGGCCTGGCTGCGATGCGTGTGATGGCGACGGCAAACTGTGAGCAGCGCTATCTATGTCTTCTTTACGAGGGGCTGGTCCTTTCTGTCCTGGAGGATGCGATGGCGATCCTGACTCTCAGCCATAAGCAAATAGAAAGGATGGAAAGGATACAGAACGAAGCTATGCTCATCATTCTTGGATGTACAAGAGATACGGCATGCAGGGCGATGCGCTACCTTCTTGATTTTCCAACAATGAGGGACAGAATACAAATTTGCCAAGCACGTGCCTATCTCAGAGTCAACGCAATCACACAACATCCACTGCATAGCGAGATTAAGAAGGTAAAGGACAGCAGGTTAAAAAGAGGAAAGTCGTGGATGGGTCAAGCCGAAGACATTCTTCAGCAGATGTGTTCACTTGAGGACTTAGAACCTGGCGAGGAGTGGGTACAAGTGCCAACAGAGTTCTGTACATCCTTTTCAGTGTGCATCCAACTAGACAGGAAATGCAGACAAGAAAATCCAGGTGTTGTGGAGGCGGAAGTACAGGCTCTGATCTTCGAGAATTCTTCAGAGGAAGATGCTGTCATTTACAGGGATGGGTTGGTCGTCCGAGGAGTGAGAAGTTCATGGGCCTTTACGGCTCAGGCCGGAGGGAAAAATGTGAAGGAAGAGTCTGGCGCTTTTGCTTTGACCACATGCAGCCTGACAAGGCTTGTGTCCTTGGTGACTCACTGAATATGCTCAGGAGGATAGAGATGGGGCGGGTCAGAAGAGAGTGACTCCTGTCTCTTGCGCAGTCTCGGCTGGCAAAGATTAGTTTCATCTTCGTGCCAGGGCATGCGGGCGTACAGGGGAATGAGCAGGCTGACAAGCTTGCAGGTAGGGCTACTGTGGAAGGCGGACGAGCCATGGACCAGGCAGACATTCTGAATGCTCTACGAGAAGTAAGTCGTTTACGAGAATCAAGTGATGACTGAGAATCTACAACCATGGTCAGGCTGCGAGAACAGCAAGTTAAAAGAGGTGTGGCCAAACAAGAACACTACGCAGGAAGCCAAAGAAGAGTAATAAACCAACACAGAACTGGTGTCGTGAGCCGCTACACGCTGCGGGATTTGCTGAGGAGGGCATTCGAACACTTATGGACTGAATGGTTCGATGTGCAATGAGGATAATCTGTCAACTACTAGTAGTAGTAGTAGTAGTAGTAGTAGTAGTAGTAGTAGTAGTAGTAGTAGTAGTAGTAGTAGTAGTAGTAGTAGTAGTAGTAGTAGTAGTAGTAGTAGTAGTAGGCCTCTTTCAGTCCTGAAGGACTATAGAGTTGTGCCGCTTGGGAGGTGCCTGGCAGCATCGCTGGTGACTGTATAGTCCAATGCGAGAGTGACAATCCCTGTCACAGTTTCAGCATATGTAAGACGAGGTAAGTCCCGCAGTAAGTGACTGCGCTTTGAGCCTGTGCCGCCAATCCTCAGTTTGTTGGATCAGATTGCGCTCAAAGAGCATCAGTCCGTTTCGTACATCTCTTCTCCAGGAGCATCTGTCTGTTGCAACTCTCTCCCACGTGTCTGGATCTATTCTGATGGTTTTCATATCTTGTTTACACACATCCCTATATCGCATTTGGGGTCTTCCGGTTTGCCTCTTTCCTGTGGCTAGTTCTCCGTAAAGGAGATCTTTGGGAATACGTTCATCCTCCATTCGAGATACGTGGCCCAGCCACCGGAGGCGTCTCTGCTTGAGGAGGGTGTGCACTGTGGTAATATCTGCTCTTTCAAGGACCTGTTTGTTTGTTATGTGGTCTTTCCATGTTATGCCCAGGATACGTCTCAGACATCTCATGTGGGAGGAATTCAACTTCCTTTCCTGTCTTGAGTACAGGGTCCAGGATTAAGACCCATAGAGTAGTGTGCTAACAACACAAGCTTTATATACTTGAGATTTTGTACGCTCTGTTAGTCTATTATTCTCCCAAACTCTTTTAGCTAGCCTGGAAAATGTTGTGGCTGCCTTTCCAATGCGTCTGTCGATTTCTGTCTCTAATGAAAGATTATCTGATATTGTCGACCCCAAATACACAAACTCGTGGACGACCTTCAATTCGTAATTAGAAATATTGATTGACGGAGGCGCACCAGCATCTTGTTCCATCACCTGTGTTTTATTTAGGTTAATGGTGAGCCCAAAGTCTTTGCAGGCGGCTACAAAACGATCTATGAGCCTTTGGAGATCTTCTGCTGTATGAGTAGTCAGTGCTGCATCATCTGCAAAAAGTAGTTCTCTTACGCATCTTGATTTTATTTTGGTCTTTGCCTTGAGACATGATGGGTTAAAAAGTTTGCCATCAGATCTTGTGTGGAGGTATATGCCTTCAGTGGCAGTCCCAAATGCCTGCCTTAAGAGAACAGCGAAGAAGATACCAAAGAGTGTAGGAGCAAGCACGCAGCCCTGCTTTACTCCGTTGCTGATGCTGAATGACTGGGATGTTGAGCCGTCAAATAAAATGGTCCCCTGCATGTTTTCGTGGAATGATTTCACGAGACTAAGAAGGGTGGGTGGACATCCAACCTTTTCAAGGACCTTAAAAAGGCCGCTTCTGCTCACGAGGTCAAATGCCTTTGTGAGGTCGATGAAGGCAATATATAATGGCTTCCTCTGTTCTCTGCACTTCTCTTGGAGCTGCCGGAGTGAGAAAATCATATCGATGGTGGACCTGGTGGGTCTAAATCCGCACTGCGATTCGGGGTAGATTCTTTCAGCAAGAATGTGTAATCTTTAAAGGATTACTCTGGCAAAAATCTTGCCTGTAATGCTGAGTAGGGAAATGCCGCGATAGTTGTTGCAGTCGCTTTCATATCTTGTGGTATTGATTTTTCTTTCCAGCAGAGCTGAAATATTGCATACAGTTCTGGGATGATTGTTTTTATTTTTGCTACATTTTAAAATTTCAGGTGGAATACTATTTTTTCCAGGTGCCTTGCCGGATTTGAGAGAGTCTAGTGCTTCGCTGATTTCTGTGAGGCAAGGTTCGTTATCCAGGGCATGCATGGCGGACTGTTGATCGATGGCTTCCAGAGCTTCTTCGCTGACAGTGTTATCCACTGAGTATAGCTCTGAGTAGTGTTCTACCCAGCGATCCATTTGTTTTTGCTCGATCTTTTATGATTACCCCCTCAGTTGATCGTAAAGGGGCCATCTTATTTTTTGATGGACCGACAGCTTGCTTAATGCCCTCGTACATTCCTCTTATATTTCCAATGTCTGCACAAGTTTGAATTTGAGCAGAGAGCTGTAGCCAGTACCTGTTCGCACATCTTCTTGCCATCTGCTGAACCGTGGCGAGATAACACCTTATTGACTGGGGGGTTGCCCAGCTTAGGCGGGCGGTAGCTGTCTAGTGAGATACGATGATCTCTCCCACCGTCGGAAGTAGCGCCTGGCGCCTTGCTCTACGCCAATCGAGCATTAAGACTTATAACCGGCAAATGCTGCTTCCCGTGTTGTGTCACCGCTTTACGAGGTGCTGAAGTGACCTCTTCAGGGCACAAGCCTGGGCAATGGAAATCGGAGAACCAGCTGTTGTCCAGTAGCAAGTTCCCCCTCTCCACGTCGCCGATGTTGACCAAGGGAAAGGAAGTAGCCAATGCAACTTGGCATCGGTGCCGTCGCAGGAGTTGCCAGAACTATGTTGTTTACAACATGGAACTGCCTTAGGGACTCCATCTTCGGATTTGTCCTCAGGGTTTACTCCCGAAGCCTTTCCCATATGGTTATACCCGCAAGGCAGCGAAGGTTTGAGATTTAGAGTTCCCTCTCTTAGAAGAGATACCAACCTGGCTGACGAGCCTTCTCTGCCCGGGAATCAATAAGGAGGGAAGTCTACAATTCTTCCTTCCTGGCAGTGACCATACTGATCGGATGACCGTAGCCATTGTCTCTACTGAGAGATCCTCTGCCCACCGTCACTGACTTGAAACCATAACCAACAACTATCTGTCGGCTGCTCCCAAGCTTCTTCTTCTTCTTCTTTCGTTCGCTTGAAATATGTCTATATCTGCAATGTCGTCTCTTGCATGAATTGAACTGTTTTTTTCAGTTCACACAGTGGTCCATAGAGTTTATCTTCCACTGTCGTCTCTCTAGGCCAGAAGGTTTGCCTAGATATGTTATATTTTGGGCAGTCTTGGAGTATGTGCTCTGCTGTCTGCGACGCCAATCCACATGTGCACATGGCTGTTTCACCAATCTTGAATTTTGTATACATGTGGTTGCGTAATCTATTGTGTCCTGTTCTGAGGCGCAGAATAATGACTTGTTCTGGTCTGTCCATAATGTGGTAGTCATCTTGAGCAGGTTTTGGTGGCTTTCTGACTGATTTGATCATTCTTTTCTTTTGGTGGTATGTAACGGGCACATCAGGCTGTTCCTCTTTGGCTCCTTCCTTAGCCAATTGATCAGCTCTGTCGTTTCCGGGTACTCCACAGTGGGATGGTATCCACTGTATGGTGACTTTATGCTGACTGCTAAGTTCAGAAAGTAGTGTCCTTAGTACTGGCAATTTCCCAGAGAGGAGCGCCTCGAGTACTGATTTTGCATCTGTTAGTAGCACCACAGGTTGTGTACCATTGCTGTTATTTAGTAATTTCTCTGTTGCTATCTTGATTGCCTCAATTTCGGCATCATAGTTATGGCAGTACTTTCCTGTCGGTACTCTGGCTGTGTCCCTAGTATTATTTGGGTATTCTATGTACACTCCCGCTCCTCCATTTCGAACAGCATTTTGTGCTGACCCATCTGTGTAGACTCGGATCCAGAGGTCCTGTGGGTATTCTTCATCAAGGAAGCTGAGTGTGGCTGTTCTGCGCTGCACACTGTTCTGTTCTTCCTTGTCAAATATTCCTCTCACTTTTGTCTGGATTTGTAACGATAGTCTATGCTCATCTTTCCATGGAGTTCGCTCTGGAATAGTTGTTAGGGGGATACCAACTGTGGGCAGATCAGTGGTTTCTCTGCAGAGTCGTTTGGCCTGGTGGATAAAACTACTTCTTTTCAACCGCCCCATAGCTAGGTTTTCAAATCTGTTCTTCATAGGGTGGCCTGGCAAGCTGAGGAACTTTTCTGCTTGTATTAGCGTTTTCGTCTCTCTGCGCTCACTCAGTGCCTGTGTCCTCCCCATCTTCTCCATTTCCACTATAGGGGTTGATCTCATCCCTCCTGTGGTGACTCTAAGTGCTTGATTTTGCACCTTGTCCAGCTCTTGTAGTGTGGTATTTGATGCTGAACACCACGCAGTTGACCCATATTCCAGGTGTGGTCGTATGCTCTGTTGGTAAACTTTGCTAAGTATTTTCGTACTGGCTCCCCATGTGGTTCCACTTAGCTTTCTCAGGATGGCTATTTTCCTTCTGGCTTTTGCTACTGCTTTGTTGATGTGCTTTCTCCATGTCAGCTTGCCATCAAATGTTACTCCAAGGTATGTTGGTTCTTTATCTTCTCTTAGGGGTGTTCCATTTATCTGGATGATCCCTGCCTTTTGTTTTGGAGAGAGGGTAAATAGGGTGGTGCTGCACTTGTCAGTGTTTATGCTGACACACCATCTATTTGCCCATGCAGCAAATGTATCTACAGCTCTTTGTAGCAATCTGGTGGCCACTGATGCATATTCATTTGTGCTCCATAGAACCAGGTCATCGGCGTACATTGCCGCTTTAATTCCATGCGGTAGTTGAGCAACAAGATCATTGATGAAGATTAGAAAAAGTGTGGGGGACAAGACTCCGCCCTGGGGGACACCGTGACGCAGTAGTACTTTCTTGCTCTTGAGTCCGTCTATCTGTACTCGGGCTCTTCTGTTGTGCAAGTATGCTTTCACCCATTTGTACATTCTTCCATTGACTTTGCAGTTTCTCAGTTTCTTCATCAGACCTTCTTTCCAGACTTTGTCAAAGGCTTTCTTCAGATCTATCCATGCCGCAAGCACCAGCTTCTTCTCTTGGAATGCATCCTCAATTTCTTGAGAGAGGTAGGTTGTCTGATCTTCCGTAGAGTAGCACTGCCTAAAGCCAGCCTGCTGTGGCACAAGGATGTTTTTACTTTCAATGTACCACTGCAGTCTGTGATTGATGATGCGCTCCAGTGTTTTGCAGAGACAGCTGGTGAGGCTAATTGGTCTGTAGCTAGAGGCAATGGAACCATCTTTCCCTGATTTTAGGAGGGGTATCATGATTGCTTCTCTCCAGGCTTGTGGAACACTGCCTAAGGTCCAGCTGTTATTGAAGATCTGCAACAGCTTTGTTTTGGCCTCTGTTCCTAGGTTCCTGATCATTTCATTGGAGATACCATCAGCTCCTGGTGACTTTCTCATTTTCAGTTTTGATATGGCTAGCTCCAGTTCGCTGATTGTGATGGGTGCCTCCAGAACCTCATGTACTATTTCCTTCTGTCCTGTATGTTGTCGTTTCTCTCGAATCTCTTGTTGTTTCTCTGGACTAATTTTGATATTGCTATCTTGTGCGAACGAGTCCGCAAAATGGTCAGCTGCTTGCTTTCTTGTTAAGATTTTTCCATCTTTATGTAGTGCAATTTTTGAGTTTCTCCCTGTGCCCTCGTCATTAAGCTGTTTTATTAGCTTCCACAATTTCCTTGTGTCTCTTTCAAAGTTCAGAGACTCCGTTTTCTCCTGCCAGCTTTTCCGTCTAGCCTGCAGCTTGGCCCTTTGAAATTTGGCTTTTGCATGCTGGAATTTATTGTGGTGCTCTTGGCTGGGTGTGGCCTCTGCTTGCTTTCTACACACTTCAACATCATTATGCAACTGTTCCAGTTCACTACTCCAGTAGGGTTTATATTGTTTACGGGCTCCTCTTGGTACTGTTTCTCGCGCTGCCTGTAGTATGCATTTCCCAAACTCTTCAACTGCTTTATTTATGTCTTTCTCAGTGTTCAGGTTTCTAACCAGTATGCTGGTGCGATGCTTGTACATTGCCCAGTCTGCTTTCTTGTAGTTCCACCTCGAGAGGGTGCTGCTTTCACTTACAAGCTCATTTTCTACGGTTAGAAAGACTGGCCGATGGTCACTGCCACCAAGTTGTTTCCCAACAGTTCGTGTAATGTTCCACTCCAGGTCTGGTGAATGAAAAGCCAGGTCAGGTGTAGTTGTAGAGTGCCATGATCTCGAGTAGAAAGTATGTGGGTCGGACGGCTTGTTAATCAACATGAATCTATTCTCATCCTGCCAGTCTTCCAGTCTCTCTCCTCTCTGGTCCATGTGATCATAGCCCCAGCTCTGCGAGTGGCTGTTGAAATCGCCACACACAATCATTTTTTCTTTTAGTGGTAGAGTGTCCAGTGCCTGTGGGCGGTCACTTGGACAGTAGTAATTGATCAGATGTAGATCTGTATTACCTGTCTTAAGTTTAAGTGTCTGATACTCAGCCCCTTCCATGTAGACTTTGATTTGGGAAGCGATGATGTTATTTCTTACAAGGGTCAGTATCCCACCTTTTCGCCTGTTCTTTCGGTCAGATCGGTAACACTGGTAGCCTCTGATTTTGAAGGCTATATTTTCATTGAGGTGAGTTTCTTGCAAGCAACATATGCTTACTTTTTCTTGGTCCAAGATTTTTTCTAATTCTATTTTTTTGTTGCTGACTCCCTCCGCATTCCAGTGCATTATTTTAAGTCTTCGTTTAGTATGGCCAGTCATCCTATTCTCATGTCCCCTGGCTCCACAGGACATATGAGAAGGACCTCCAGTAGTTGGGGTTGGACCCTTTCGAGACATAGGGCCCGGCACTGCACCTGCCTGGGGGTCCAAAGCAGGGCGAGCACCATAACGATTAGCAGTAGTCGACATATTCCATTTTGCGTGATTGCGTGGCATCCTGATTTCTGTGGTGCGCCTCTTGGCTGGTTGCCTCCGTCTTCAGCACCTTTCTTTGCTAGAGCAGACTGTGGTCTCACTCGAGTGTAGATGTGTACGCGCGCACACACTTGTCTGCGCATGCATGTACGTGCATACACATCTAGAGCATACTGGTTATTTTCCGGCGCCAGAGACTCGCCGTCGCCCCTTCTCCTGTTAGTTTAAACAGGTCCGCCACGTGAAGGCCAGGAGTTGGACTTTTGCTGCATAGGTTATGTATTCACGAGCCATTGAGGTATTTGAGCAATGTTGGGCGCTCACCCCAACACCGCGCCTCGGCTACATACAGCAACATTTGGAACCCTGCTCCCAAGCCCAATCCACCACCTGCTCGTATGCCTTCACGTTACCCTGTTGGGGGGGGGGGGGGGGGCTAAACGGGTACTCCACCTTGCCCAAGGGTGTCCCGTAGGCTAGCGGAGGGAAGGAGGCACCTTACTTCTCCTTTGATAGGGGGTACCCCTACCCCGCTACCCGACTAACTAACTAACTAACTAACTAACTAACTAGTCTTTATTGTGAATTAAATAAAGATATACTGAACAGCACATAAACGCCTTTGAATATAAATGTTATAGACGAGTTCTAAGAATATCTTGGGTAAAGAAAAGAACAAATGCATCCATACTTCAAGAGTTGAATATTGAGGAGGGATGGCTATTAAAGACGATAAAACAAAGAAAATTGAAGTATTTTGGTCACTTGAAACGTCACGAAAGTTTGGAGAGAACAATAATGGAAGGGTATATGCCTGGGAAGAGAGGAAGAGGAAGGCCAAAGAGAAGATGGGTGCAGGATGTGGCGGATGATCTCTAGATGGGTGTATCAGACGCGGGACATCTTGCTTGAGATCGAGAAGCTTTCCGGAAGGTTGTTATGGGAGCGAGGTTCTGCAAAGGACATGCTACTGAATGAATACCTATTTCGTTGCTGATTTGGCTGAGTTAGTTGCTCAGTTTCATAACAGTGCATGTTTTTAATTTTCTACAATCCATACCTGTAGTACTAGTAGGACACACCCATTTCAAGTCGCAAAATCCCGCGAAGACTTTGCTGTAAGTAATTACTGTAATATGTTACAACTGACTAACATTCTTGTAATTGAAAATAATGACAAAGAGGTTAAGTTTTCTGCCTCGCGCAACGAAGGTTATAGGTTCCATACAGGACTTTGTCATTAGATTCACTAGTGATATTTTCCCGGAAAATCTGTAGTAGTGGTCACGGCTGTTCATGCAGGTGCGATGCTCCCGGCAGGCCGCAGAGACGAGCCATAGGGGATAGATCTATTGAAAAGGTGCAATGAAGTCGACCCTCTTGCATTTAAACGCCTTTTAATTGAAAATAATTTGTTGTGCCACTGTTTACCGTAGCATATCCTTAGAGTTGAGACAGGGAAAAGCCATTCCCAAGAGTTGGGGGAATTTTAACATAACACTTAGTAACTACGGTACCGTACCAGCCAGGGAAAGACACCTGGTCAAGTTATCAGCAACAATTGCTTTTGTTTGATGTTGATGAGAGTTTCCAGATTAAACAAGAATCAATAGTAACTGAATTGGATCTTGAGGACACAAAGGGTAGAGTCAGATTTCTTCTTTCATTCCCTTGAAATATAGCTATACTATAGTATAAATAAATAACTCTGCAATGTTGTCTCTTGTATAAATATATGTAAGTTTGTAACTGTCTTTTTTTTTTTAGCTCACTCAGCAGTCCATAGAGTTTTGTTTATCTTCCACTGTCGTCTCTCTAGGCCAGAAGGTTTGCCTAGATAAGTTATATTTTGGGCAGTCTTGGAGTGTGTGCTCTGCTGTCTGCGACGCCAATTTACATGTGCACATGGTTTCACCAATCTTGAATTTTGTATACATGTGGTTGCGTAATTTATTGTGTCCTGTTCTGAGGCGCAGAATAATGACTTGTTCTGGTCTGTCCATAATGTGGTAATCATCTTGAGCAGGTTTTGGTGGCTTTCTGACTGATCTGATTATTCTTTTCTTTTGGTGGTATGTAACGTGCACATCAGGCTGTTCTTTTGCTCCTTCCTTAGCCAATCGATCAGCTCTGTTGTTTCCGGATGCTGACTGCTAAGTTCAGAAAGTAGTGTCCTTAGTACTGGCAATTTCCCAGACAGGAGCGCCTCGAGTACTGATTTTGCATCTGTCAATAGCACCACCACAGGTTGTGTACTATGGCTGGTATTTTGTAATTTCTCTGTGGCTATCTTGATTGCCTCAAATTCAGCATCATGGTTATGGCAGTACTTTCCTGTTGGTACTCTGGCCGTGTCCCTAGTATTATTTGGGTATTCTATGCACACTCCCGCTCCTCCATTTCGAACAGCATTTTGTGCTGACCCATCTGTGTAGACTCGGATTCAGAGATCCTGTGGGTATTCTTCATCAAAGAAGCTGAGAATGGCTGTTCTATGCTGTACACTGTTCTGTTCTTCCTTGTCAAATATTCCACTCACTTTTGTCTGGATTTGTAGTGATAGTCTATGTTCATCTTTCCATGGAGTTCATCCTGGAATAGTTTTCAGGGGCGCGAAGTCCCATCAGGCGGTGATAGTGCCAGGCCCCTGCCTCGAGGGGTCCACCCATGGCTACTGGTGGTCACCTTCCCCTTTGTTGTGGAGTCAAGGCACAGAGGAGTAGGTTGACCAAATATCCAGGACACTCAACATACTATAGTGGAATGCCGAAGGAGTTTATAACAAGAAAGTCTCCCTAACAAAGCGTCTTCGTAAAGATAGAATAGATGTGGCATGCATTCAAGAGACACACCTCAATGCCAATTGCAAAATTCTCAGTCAGAGGATATCAGGCCACACGTTTCAACCGTGAAGGACACAAAGGAGGAGTTCTAATACTTACACGAAATACAATACCTTGCAGCGAAGTATCTGTGATCTCTGACAACCAAACGGAAATTATAGGTGTTGATAAGGTGTTGATAAAGGACGTGAAAATAAGAATTTACAATCTGTATAGCCCAGCAAATAAGGACCTTACACTCTCAAACATGAAAATAACTGACACAAACTGCATTATTGTCTGAGACTTTAATAGCCGTTCAGAAAGATGTGGATACCCAGATACTGACAAAAGAGGAGATGAAGTGGAGGACTGGGAAATAGACTCAAATCTCCATCTACTCAACAAAGCGGATGACACACCGAGCTTCTACTACAGAATATGGTTTACCACTTCTACTCCAGACTTAGCTTTCTGCACAGGAGACATCCTCCACAAAATCGATCACCATGTGCTTGACCAATTAGCAGGTAGTGACCACAGACCAATCAAGCTTGTAATGAATATGAAGTATGTTCCATAGGCGCAAAAGTCTTTGCCCCGATGGAATTACAAATGAGCAGATTGGGACAGATTTGCCATACTAACAGACAAATATTGTGAAAACATAAATACACAATATGGCAACATGAAGCAAATGGTGGAAAGTCTAAACAGAGCAATAATACAGGCGGCCACTGAGTCTATTTCAAGAGGAGCGAGGAAAAATTACAAACCATACTGGACTGAAGAACTACAAATTTTGGAGGATAAAGTTGAAGATGCCAGGAAGACAGCAGAGAGAGAAACAACTGAAGCGAACATCTCTTTCAGAGCCATCTCAGCAAAATATAAAAGAACAGCAAATCAAACAACAAGAAATTTTTGGAGGGAAAAAACAGAAAACCTGAATTTTGACAGGGATGGAAACAAACTATGGAAACAAGTGAAAGCCATGAACAATGAAGGACCTAGAAACAAACAAATAACAATTAAACAAGGAAATGCCTTGCTTACAGGAAAAAAGGCTGCAAATGCACTAATGGAACACTATGCCAGTGCAAACCACATTGATATTACAACCGAACAGAAGAAAGCAATCAAAGACAAACAGATACATCATAAAAATACAGGGACAGCAGCAGAATATATGATGGCACATCTAACAATGGAAGAAATTGAACAAGCAATGAATATCGTAAAAAAGAAGAAATCAACAGGAAAGGATGGAATCACAAATGAAATGCTAATAGGACTAGGCACCAAGGCAAAAAAGAAACTACTAGCAGTCCTAAATCACAGCCAGAAGAGAGGAATAGTCCCACAGGCATGGAAGGAAGCTGTACTAATACCAGTCCCAAAGAAAGGAAAAGACCTGGAAGAACCAAATGGCTATTGATCTATCAGTCTACTTAGCTGTGTAGGAAAATTAATGGAACGCATTATCAATGGCAGGCTAACATGGCATCTGGAAGAAAACCAACTCTTAACACCACACCAAGCAGGATTCAGAAAGTACAGATCCACTGAAGATGAAATAACCTATATAGCTCAGGAAATAGAGGATGCCTTCCAAGAGAAAAAGCACACACTAGTGGTCTGGATAGATTTAGAAAAAGCATTTGATAAAGTATGGAAGGAAGGACTGAAAGTAAAACTGCAAAAAATGCATGTTTGTGGGAAAATGTATAAATGGATCAGCTTCTACCTTGAGAACAGAACTGCCAGGACAAAAGTATAAGGACAAACAAGCAAAATGATGCTGTTGGAGCAAGGTGTCCCCCAAGAAGGCTTTCTTCCACCAATATTATTCCTAGCATATATAAATGACATCACGGAAAATTTTCCAGCTAGAGTAGACACATCCTCCTTTGCAGATGACCTAGCCATATGGACATCTGAAGAATATATTAGTACAGCTAACAGCAGAATACAGCAAGCCTTATTAGCACTAGAGGATTGGTCAAAATCATGGCTAGTGAAGATAAGTGAGGAGAAAACAACATGCACAGTGTTCTCCCTCTCAAATAAAACTCAGCAAACTAAGCTGGTATTGAATGGAAAAATATTGCGCCATGAAGAAAATCCAAACTATCTAGGAGTCACATTTGATCGTCGCCTGACATGGAAGACACAGGTTGAGAAAAATTGAACAAGAGCAAGGCAACGAATGGCAATCATGAAAAAAAGCTTGCTGATACAACATGGGGATCAGATGAGAAAGTTCTCAAGAAGTTATATATATACTGGACGGGTGAGGCCAGTACTGGAATATGGCATTGCAGCTTGGGCAACAGCATCTAAGTCAAACTTTAACAAAATAAGTAGAGTCCAAAACCAAGGAATGCAAATCATTACTGGAAGCCTGAAGACAATGCCTATTTATGAACTAGAAAAGATCACTTGTTTACAGCCAATGCAGGATAGAAGAGATAGCAGAGCCCAGCAACAAGCAGAAAAATTTAGAAGATTGACAGACCACCCTATGTATAACAGGTTTAATGGTTTTGGAAAGGGAAGACTGAAGCGTAGCAACTTTGTAGATATTGCAAAATGAAAGATTAGGGCAGATCCCATACTTGACATATCAACAGTCAAACCCATTTACAATGCACACAAGTTCTCAGCTTGGAGACAGCAGCTACTGCCTGAGATGATAGAAAACATTCCTGGTATTGAGAAAAAGAACACTCAATATGAAACCGAAAGAAGAGAAATAACCCTAAATTACATAAAAGAACATTACCCAAGCAGGAATTGGACCCATGCATATACAGATGGATCAGCCAAAAATTCAATAGAAAATGGAGGAGGAGGAAGTCTCCTTAATTTAAAAAATGGAGTGAAAAAAACACATTCAGTGGCAACTGGAAAATTTTCAAGTAACTTCAAAGCGGAGGTAGAGGCTTTGAAAACTGCAGCAGAAATGCTCTTGATGGAGGAAAATAAAGAGAAGCAAATAGCTATCTTCACAGATGCAAAGTCAGCTGTCTCTTCTTCTTCTTCTTCGTTCATCCGGAGTTTTTTTTCGGACGTGATTGCGTTGTGCCTGTTTACAGCAGAGCTGCGTTCTTGCGCCGTTAGGCCGACACATCCGACTTCTGCGGGAGTCAGCTGTCTCAATAGGGGAGACTGGGGAGAAATGGACCAGCAATTTTGTAGTTTTAAATTTTTGCTCATCACCGGAACAGATTTTATCGAAACATAACAAAACCATGACTAAAATGTTGTACATTCATTTATTTTAAAAGAGGAAAACATTTAGCAATCTATTTCTATATGTTTCTTTACAAAATGCATTTCAAAAATGTATATGAACAAGGGGAGAAATTGACCACCATTGGGGTGAAATGGACCAGCACGTGGGGAGCAATGGACCATAGTGGGGAGAAATGGACCTTTTTTAAAAAGAAGCAGCAACAACTCATCCATATTGCTATAAGAAATAAATAATCATTAAAAGGATATTTGCAGTTTTTTTTATTATTTTAAGCGACAGTAAAAAAGTTTAATATGATATATTAATCTAATATAAAGTTTTATCGAACATTTATGCCTGCAAGACTTTCTTTGAAGACATAGCCATCTTTGGTCCTAGAAGTGGTTCCAGTGATTGTAGATCTAGTAAGCTGTGCTTTAATACATGTAATTGAGACACTGGCGACATCTTCTACCTTAGGCTTTACAAATTTACCAGCAACCTTCTCACTCTTGCGCAAGAACTCTACCTCAACATCACCATCATCATCAATGTCTCCCCTTACAATTCCTACATAGTAAACACAAGTCTTCTTTGTTCCATATTCACATAGCACACACTGGCCTTCAAATACCTCACGCACACCAGTCAAGCTAACCGTACACTCCTCATTTTCACCAAATGAAACATCAGAATCTGTGTCATCACAAAACGAAATGTCAGTTTCTGGATCTGAATCAACATCAAGTTCTTTCAGCAGCTGTCTCTTTGCCTTTTTGGGTGGAACTTTTGCTGCCTTTTCTTTCATCACCGCTCTTTCCCTAATTCGATCCATTTCTGGCGTAGAAGTAGCCAGCATAGTTTTTCCTCTTTTCCTCATATTATTTGAATCTTTTCGCGGACCAGCTTTTGGTAGTCCTCTGAAAACATGAGGCGAAGTAAAGGAAGAAGTAGCTTTATGTTGAAGACTCCCTGATATTTCCTGCAAGTCATCTACAAGGTTCTCAACATTACACTCTTTCTGATTTTCATGAAATTCTTGTGCAGTTTGATCTGTGCTGGTACCACAATGTGGAGATGCTGATCCTGTCTGTTCATTGCTTTCTAAAGTGGCATTTTCACTGTCCTTGCTGATGGGCCTGTTCGTTATTTCTGAAGGCATAAAATCATCTTCTGTAAAAACATCTTCGTTAAAGGGCCAAATACCTGACACTGCAAAGCCTGATTGAATGTTAATGGGAGTTGCCGCTTTAAGAAAAGCGTGGCCTCCTAGATTTGCAACTTGATAGATTGTCAGTGGTGTCCCAACATTTTTCATCATCCATGAATCACACGCATTGTTGTAGACCGACTTCATGGGTCCAAAAACTGAACGGTCCAAGGGCTGAGTTTTAGATGAGGTGTGTGGTGGCAACGTGATCACATGAATGTTGTTTTTCTTGCACAGTTCAAGTGATTCAAATGAAATGTGGGAATCGTGATTGTCCAAGATCAAAATCAAAGGGAAGTCTTTGGAAGGTCTTGAATGCTTAATGAAGTGATTTATAACTTTGACGAAATTATCACGGGTCATCCAACCTGATTCATTCACAAGGCCAAGGGAACCTTCAGGTGCTCCAGCAAGCATAAAATTCTTAAAAATTTTTCTGGGAAACACAAAAACTGGAGGGATAATGTGACCCGCAGCTGACACAATGCAACAGATTGTGACCAGTTCTCCTCTTTCTCTGGATGTCACCTGGCCTATTTGCTTCACTCCTCGTGGGGCAATTACTTTTGGCACTTTCTGTACAGTGGTCAGACCTGACTCATCCAAATTGAAGATTTGAGCTCCACTCACATTTAGTTTTGTAATGGTTTCCTTCACAATGTTGAAGAAGGTGCAAATATTATGTTTGTTGAAAGCTGTAGCTCTAGCCAGAGATGTTGCCTCAGGTTGCCTTATGGTCAGCTCGGGATTCCGTCGCAAAAATCCACAAAGCCAGTCATTCCCTGCCATCATTTGCTCATCCCAGGTTAAAGTATGTGCAATGTTATTGACTTTCGCCATCTCGTACGCCAAAATACGAACGTTTTTAGTTGTGAGTCCATGGAACATTCTTGCACAATCTTTCAAGTAACTAGCAAAATCAGCTTCTTGCTTAGCTGTGAAAACAAGGCTATGCCTATAATTTGGTACGAGTCTAGTAGGCAGACCATTTCCTTCTCTGTCTTTTGTAAGATTGTTATAGAGGGTAGAGCGAGCAATGCCGTACTCCCTTGCAGCCTTCCTCACTTTCATTCCATTTTTCACAGCATTAACAGCTTCTCTCATACGTTCCTCCGTAACGAGACCCTTGATGGTGTTTCTGATGTACAATCTTGGCATCTGAAACAAAAGAGTGACAGAATTATATAACATTTAGAATGGTAGGCCTATCATTTGCAAAGAAATACTGATCATAGCACGAATGGCGTGCATCTTTAATAAATCACTGAAATCAAATTTGTTAACAGTTTTATTGGTCTAGATTTAGACCCCAGTATTAAAAAGAATCAATAATGCTGATATTCGAATGCAATCTTCAACACTTTTAATAACAACAGACTGTCTTGTCAATTTCTTCTATGGGGAGAAATGAACCATGGGGAGAAATGAACCGGTCCATTTCTCCCCCACCAATGTATTAAACTATTCAGCCATAAAGTCTCTTAAATCTAATATTATATGCTATATTTTTTATATGAACTCTTAAATAATAAGTAAATAAAGATATTAACGTAATTACCTTGTCCTGATTCCTGACTATGCGTCTTCTTTACGATGGTGTCTGGAACTGGAAAAAGAAACTTTAGTGCAGAAAATTTTTCAAACTTTGCGTGGGAACGACCTGTGCGGGAAGTGGATGGCAAATGAAAAATTCGGACTATGTTTGATGTGGAAAACAAACTTATTATGGTTTCACTTTCATTGTATCACAGCCAGGGGCCAGAGAGGGGGTGGTCCATTTCTCCCCTGTGTCCATTTCTCCCCAGTCTCCCCTACTGAAGAGCAAAAACAGCACAGAACTAGCTGACCTAAGAGCAGCACTCCATGATCTATGCCAGAAATCCAAACAAGTTGTAATATAGTGGATCCCATCACATTGCAGTATACCTGGAAATGAAGAGGCTGACAGACTAGGAAAAGAGGGTGGACGACTACCACAGTCTGACATAGACATAACCTATAATGAGGCAAAGAGGTTTATAAAAAGCACCTATAGAGCCAAATGGGAATCAGAGCATCCAGGCCACCAGAAGAATGATGCATATTACAAACTCGATCGAAGA
Source organism: Cepaea hortensis (assembly GCA_963921405.1). Lineage (NCBI taxonomy): Eukaryota > Metazoa > Mollusca > Gastropoda > Stylommatophora > Helicidae > Cepaea > Cepaea hortensis. The sequence goes on along the minus strand of OY992879.1, from coordinate 15,058,406 downwards.
GAACAAGTAGCAAACTTCAGACTCCGCACAGGACATGACAGGCTGAAATACCACTTGTTCAATAAACTAAAGATAGGAGATACTGATGAATGTAATAAAATGACAGCTAAATATTTGCTGCAAGAGTGCCCAATATATGCAGAACAGAGAAAGATATTTTGGCCCACACCTGCTTCATTTGAGGACAAGCTCTATAGAGTTATCAACAAGGTCAAGTTGACTGCAGCTTACTTTAACTACATTCAGGTTGACATTTAAAGGTGTATGAAGAAATATTTAGACTGCCACACTTCATACCACAGGCCTGTCGGTTACACAAGCCTCCCAGAGGCATGAAATGGAATATTGCTTGGATAGCAAATCCATTATGTGGAAAGCCGGCTGCACAGAACTGCATACTCTGTTATTTTAAACCACGTTTTCACGTCACATTCAACTTCTGCGTCATTCGCGAAATGTCTCCTGCCAAGGTGGGTTTTCAGTGTTTATGCTGACAAATGTTTGTCCCTTAAAGTGGTGCATACCTGGGTAGAAAAAAGTTCCGAGGGCAAGTCAATAAGTAAGTCACACAGTTCTGTGGGATGGCGGGTAAATGAAAACAAAGCATACAGTTCAATGCAGCCGGATTGGGGGGACTGATAAAACGATGGGATAAGTGCATCAATGTTGGTGGAAATTATGTTGAGACATAAAGGGACAATGTATGTATAAAAATAAACTGGTTTCAAGTTGTTATCATATTTAGTTATTTTTCTACAGCCATTTGTGGCTTACTTATTACCTTACCCTCGTACTAGCGGAACTATATTAGGTCATTGTGCCATCATAATATTCATGTTTTTTTTTTAAATGCATGTCTTACTGGGGCAATGACTGTTATAAATTGTTCTTTGACATCAGTTTGAAGATGTGCATATGGAAATATTGGTCTTACACATCGTGAGTTATGTGTTTGATCTTCAGTAAAACTCCAGGTTTAAAAAAAATTCCTATTCTGTTTACCACATAGCGACTTCATGGACAAGTGCCTTTATTCTTCAGCTCTGGAAAACAACAACTGTCACACAGCAACAATGGTACAGATGCTGTAATGTAAACAAATATAAAGAAATGTAATGAATCAGATTCATTGTTTCATAATTTGATATCTGACACATTTGTCGTTTTTCAGATGCGTTCACTTTCTTGCGAGGATGAGGATATTGCTGTAAGTAATGCTAAAATTGATCAGATGTAAATACCTCTCTTTTATGGTGTGTTTTCAAACAATGGAAATATGTTGGGCAGAGCTGACAGTGAACTCCAAGCATACCTCAATCATGTCTCTACATCAATTATAAGTGGAATAATATTGATTGTTGGTGAATTCATTGTGTGCTGTACATGACAAAAAGTAGGTACAAGTAGAAAGTAAAGGACACTTTTACAAACCTTGAATGGGGATTTGTGTATATGGAGCTCCCAACTGGGTAGAAGACACAAACTTAAGACCTTGCTCCTGGAAACAAATGCCTGCTTAAGTGCCCAGTGCTGTAGGCATGCCCATTGTATGCAGAACAGAGAAAGCTATTTTGTCCCACGCCTGCTTCATTTGAGGACAAGCTCTATGGAGATGTCAACAAGCTCAAGTTGACCGCAGCTTACTTTAACCATATTCAGGTCGACATCTAAAGGTGTGTGACGAAGTTCGTAGCCTGCCACATTTCATGCAAGTGTGTCGGTGGTAAAAGCATCCCAGTGGCACGAAATGGAATATTGCTTGGCTAGCAAATCCATTACGTGTAAAGTCTGAATCGAAAGCTCATTGTGTGGATGTCTTTAAAGGTGAAAAAAAGAGTCCCAGTGGCAAAAAATGGAATATTGCTTGGATAGCAAATCCATTACATGAAAAGTCCAAACTGAAAGCTCACTGTGTGGATGTCATCTGCAGACTGCATTCTTCTGGTTTCCAGAGGAACAGCCTGTGGTGAATGGAAGGCCCAAATACGGAAGTGAGGCTATGCAGCCATGTGCAGGACGTGATGATTCCTTGGGTGAACCCAGTTGCAAAGCGCTATGTTTCGGCTCTGCAATTATTAAAGTCTCCTTGGATGGCAGGGAATGCCTATGGTCTGCCCCTGCCTTTCCTTGAGGACTGACCGTGATGTTTTCAGCTGTTCTAAAATGGGCCAGCTGTGATGAGGATAACACCATAGCAGTGAGAGTTGAACTTCCTATGATACACCCGAGAAGGTATCCTGGTCAACAAATGCCCGAAGAAGTTAGATGTGTCGGCCGAAAAGTGCAAATATTGGAACTCTGCTGTAAACAGTCACAACACAATTATGTCTAAAACAATATTATGAATTAACATAGAATAATAATAATGATGATGATGATGATAATAATAAAAATAATAATAATAGTAAGTACTCTGTTAAAGGCTTTCTTGTACTCTATAAAACATGCATATATATTTTTCTGAACTTCTGTATATTTTGTAATCAACATCCTCAAACAGATTATGGCTTATCTGGTGCCACTGTTGTTGGGGGACCTGAATTGTTCTTCAGCTTCTTTTTTATTTTGAATTATTTCTTGTATAACCAGGGGGAGTATCTTAGTTATGAGCGCACTAAGCTAATAGTTCTGTAATCCTCACAATCAGCTGCTCATGGCTTCTTGGGTGGCGTGATGAAAATGGATGTATGAAAATCCTTGGGGATGTACCCAGATATATCATGACATAACTCTGTGATAGTATCAGTGCCTGAGTTGGATAAGGATTTTATAATTTCCATTGCTATCTTGTGAGGACCTTCAGCCTTTCCTTGTTTCATCTTTGTAATAGCCTTCTCTGTTTCAGTCTGTAAAATGTTTGGTCCATATTGAGTATTATACCTAATTGGGCACATTAACTATACAGACATGGTTATGTTTGGCAGTAGCCATCTTTACCACTTTATACACAAGCACAGTGTATGAACTGTATATAAACATGTTCTATGAACTGTATACAGATATGTTCTATAACTATATGCAAACATGTTCTATGAAGTGTATACAGACATGTCCTTTGAATCTATGAACAACATTGTGCATAAACTATATATAAACATGCTCTATGAACTATATACAAACATGTTTTATGAACTGCATACAGACAAACAAACATATTTTACAAACTGTATAAAGGAGGTCAGCGTTGCCAAATGGATAAGAACGCACGCTCTTAAACGTCTGATTTGCTGATGCCAAGGTAGCGGGTTCAACCATTACACCAGTCTGACTGAAATGTTAATTTCTCATCCTTGACTTGGGGATATAAATTACAAGTACCTCAGAAATTTGAGTGGATTCTCCTGATGGGGAGGGACACTGGTAATAGGGAAAGCTAATCCACATGCAAAAATTAGTTCAGTGCACTAGAAGTAGTACCACATGTATGAGTTCAAAGCTTACAGAAAATAAATAAAGAAAGTAGATCAAATTTATTTCATGTCTTATGAACTTTATCAATCAATCATTCATGTGCCATGCCGGAAAGCTTGGTGGTCATGACTCGCCATTTCACTCGATCACCAGAGTCGTGGATCAGATCAGTGTTCCTGTCTTGACCATGCCATATGGCCAAGCCATCCAGGTATTTACTTCTCGGTCTTCCCCTTGGTCTGTTCCCTTCAATCTTGCCAGTCGTCACCAAGTTCTCTAATTAATTTCTTCTCATAACATGTCCAAAACATTTTGACTGTCTACGTCTAATTTCTCTAATCAATTTACGATTTTCATTTGTCTCCTGTAGTACTTGGTCATTGGTTTTTCTGTCTGTCCATGGTATTCTTTGCATTCTCCTCAGAAACCACATTTCTGCAGCCATCAGATGTTTTTCAGCTTGACTGCTCATTGTCCAAGTTTCACATCCATACAAAAGAACAGGCTCTATGTAGCACCTCAACACTCTTTTTCTCGTTTCAATTGACATCTTTTTATTGGTCAGTATGTTTTTCATCTTGCTATAGGCTACTTTCGCCATGGCGATTCTTGTTCTAATCTCTTCAAGGCATCTCCCATCAGAAGTTATGGCTGTTCCGAGATAATTGTACCGATTCACTTGTTGAAGAATATTCCCCTTTACTTGTATATTACATTGTGTTACTTCGTTCTTCCTATTGACGACCATACAACCATCCTTAATGTACTGTATATAAACTTATGCATTGCTTTTTCAGCTACAAGAGAGACAAGGAAAAGAAATAATTCCAGACAGTGATGGAGAAAGCCCCATTGATCAAAGAGCAAAGTTTCCTGTTTCACTGAAATCAACTGAGGTATGATTATTGTACATGAGAAGATTATATGGTTAATTTTTCAAAACATGAAGATAAACTTCGTTTACACTTTTAGTGTTGTTTGTTCTTCATTGATGAAGAGTTCATCGTCATGTGTCAGTTCTAGCTGGGCTGATAGCTGGTTGAGTGTATGATGTTGAGGAGTACCTTAGTTATGAGCACACTAAGCTAAAGGTTCTGTAATCTTCACAATCAACAGCAGCTCATGGCTTCTTTCGCAGAGTGATGTAAATTGATGATGTAAAATCCTTGAGGATGTACCCAGTATTATATATATAAGGGTCGTTCATTTTAAACCCGTTCCAATGGCTTTATTACAAAAGCATGAAAGAAACATTAGCAGGTGTGGTAGAATTAAACAAAGCATTCATTATGAATGAATTATGCACCATGGATTGGTCAGAAGAAGTTGCTGTAGGCATTCAGGCAAGCATTCCATTGCTTAGCTAGGCAGCGAATGCTGTCAGCAAAAAAGGATTGTAGTTGCTCACTGAACCAAGCGTTTGCCGTGTTCATTACGCATGCATCTGTGTGAAATCGTTGCCCCTTGAGAGCTTTTTTTAGAGGTCTGAACAAATGAAAATCACATGGTGACAAATCAGGACTATGGGCTGGATGTTTCTGAATTTCCCACTTCTTCCTTACTAATGCTTCCTGCACAATCTTTACAACATGAAAACGAGCATTATCGTGCAACAAAATCACACCGTGAGAAAGCATGCCGGGTCGTTTATTCTTGATGACTTTTTGCAGCTTGTCTAGTGTTTGCAAGTAGTGGGTAGAGTTGATGTTAACACCAGGTTCTTTATATTTGGCCAACAATAGCCCTTCATGGTCAAAAAGTGCGCTCAGCATAACCTTACCAGCGGAAACCTGTAACTTGAATTTTTTGGCTTTTGGTGATCCAGCATGCTTCCATTGAATGCTCTCTCTTTTGCTTCTCGACTCAAAATGGTGACACCATGATTCATCGCCTGCCACTATGTGGAAGAGAAATTCATCACCCTCCACCCTGTAACACAGCAAGTGTTTCAGACACCATCCCATGCGTTCCTCTTTTTTGGTGGTCGGGTGACATCCGTGGTACCCACTGTGAACACACCTTCCGATATTGCAGTTTCTTACGAACGATCTTTTGAATTGTCCCAATTGATACATCAAATTCTTTCGCTAGTGAACACATGCTTCGACAAAGGTTCATCTGTACTGCTGCATCAATTTTGGCGATGGTTTTTTTTTCTCTTGCAACAATATGCTCTTGACCCGGCCACCGAAGATCTGTCATGAACTGACGTCCTTTCTGAAACATTTGTGCCCAGTCTGTCACTGTTGTCTTTGACACATGTGTTACCGTACGCTGCCTGCATTCTTCAATGAATGTCCACTGGTCAACATCCTTCAAATGAAAGAAACTGAATCACCATTCTTTGAGCTTATTTGGGCGGATTTTAGATCAACCCGACCATTTTCTCAACGGTCAGAAACAGAACCTATGCATCATGGGACGATAAACACATGCTCTTTTATTCGTTGGTCAGTACTTATCACATGACTATGACATGATCATGTTCAGTGTACGCAATTACGCACGGTGCGGCACGAACAGATTTTAAACGAACGCTCCTAATATTATGACATAATTCTGTGATAGTACCAATGCCTGGGTTGGTTAAAGATTTTATCATTTCCATTGCTATCTTGTCAGGACTTGCAGCTTTTCCTTGTTTCATCCTTTTCACAGCCTTCTCTGTTTCAGTCTTTAATATGTTTGGTCCACTTTGAGTATTATACAGTGTTTGCACTGCCACCTAATTGGGCACATTAACTATGCAAACATGTTTATGTTTGTTGGTAGCTACCTTTACCTTTTTATAATGTATGAACTGTATAAAACATAGTCTATGAACTGTATACAAACATGTTCTGTAAACTTTATACAAACATGTTCTATGAATTTGTATACAAACATGCTCTGTTATTATTATACTAGCAGCGCTAATGTATGTCATTGTGTCATTGTAATATCATTTTTATAATTTTGATGCATGACTTATTGGGCCAGTGTCAGTTCAGAATTGTTATTTGACACTAACGTGAAGATGCACATTTGCAAATGTTCACCTCATACATCATGGATTATATGTTTGATCTTCTGTAAAGCTCCAGGGTAAAAAAAACAAAAAACTTCTAGCTTGTTTACTACATAGCAACTTCTTGGACAAGTGCCTTTATTCTTCAGCTCTGGAAAACAACTCCTGTCACACAGCAACAATGGTACAGATGCTGTAATGTAAACAAATATAAAGAAATGTAATGAATCAGATTCATTGTTTCATAATTTGATATCTGACACATTTGTCGTTTTCCAGATGCGTTCACTTTCTTGCGAGGATGAGGATATTGCTGTAAGTAATGCTAAAATTGATCAGATGTAAATACCTCTCTTTTATGGTGTGTTTTCAAACAATGGAAATATGTTGGGCAGAGCTGACAGTGAACTCCAAGCATACCTCAATCATGTCTCTACATCAATTATAAGTGGAATAATATTGATTGTTGGTGAATTTATTGTGTGCTGTACATGACAAAAAGTAGGTACAAGTAGAAAGTAAAGGACACTTTTACAAACCTTGAAGGGGATTTGTGTATATGGAGCTCCCAACTGGGTAGAAGACACAAACTTAAGACCTTGCTCCTGGAAACAAATGCCTGCTTAAGTGCCCAGTGCTGCAGGAGTGCCCATTATATGCAGAACAGAGAAAGCTATTTTGTCCCATGCCTGCTTCATTTGAGGACAAGCTCTATGGAGATGTCAACAAGCTCAAGTTGACCGCAGCTTACTTTAACCATATTCAGGTCGACATCTAAAGGTGTGTGACGAAGTTCTTAGCCTACCACATTTCATGCAAGTGTGTCGGTGGTAAAAGCATCCCAGTGGCACGAAATGGAATATTGCTTGGCTAGCAAATCCATTACGTGTAAAGTCTGAATCGAAAGCTCATTGTGTGGATGTCTTTAAAGGTGAAAAAAAGAGTCCCAGTGGCAAAAAATGGAATATTGCTTGGATAGCAAATCCATTACATGAAAAGTCCAAACTGAAAGCTCACTGTGTGGATGTCATCTGCAGACTGCATTCTTCTGGTTTCCAGAGGAACAGCCTGTGGTGAATGGAAGGCCCAAATACGGAAGTGAGGCTATGCAGCCATGTGCAGGACGTGATGATTCCTTGGGTGAACCCAGTTGCAAAGCGCTATGTTTCGGCTCTGCAATTATTAAAGTCTCCTTGGATGGCAGGGAATGCCTATGGTCTGCCCCTGCCTTTCCTTGAGGACTGACCGTGATGTCTTCAGCTGTTCTAAATGGGCCAGCTGTGATGAGGATAACACCATAGCAGTGAGAGTTGAACTTCCTATGATACACCCGAGAAGGTATCCTGGTCAACAAATGCCCGAAGAAGTTAGATGTGTCGGCCGAAAAGTGCAAATATTGGAACTCTGCTGTAAACAGTCACAACACAATTATGTCTAAAACAATATTCTGAATTAACATAGAATAATAATAATGATGATGATGATGATGATGATAATAATAAAAATAATAATAATAGTAAGTACTCTGTCAAAGGCTTTCTTGTACTCTATAAAACATGCATATATATTTTTCTGAATGTCTGTATATTTTGTAATCAACATCCTCAAACAGATTATGGCTTATCTGGTGCCACTGTTGTTGGGGGACCTGAATTGTTCTTCAGCTTCTTTTTTATTTTGAATTATTTCTTGTATAACCAGGGGGAGTATCTTAGTTATGAGCGCACTAAGCTAATAGTTCTGTAATCCTCACAATCAGCAGCTCATGGCTTCTTGGGTGGCGTGATGAAAATGGATGTATGAAAATCCTTGGGGATGTACCTAGATATATCATGACATAACTCTGTGATAGTATCAGTGCCTGAGTTGGATAAGGATTTTATAATTTCCATTGCTATCTTGTGAGGACCTTCAGCCTTTCCTTGTTTCATCTTTGTAATAGCATTCTCTGTTTCAGTCTGTAATATGTTTGGTCCATATTGAGTATTATACCTAATTGGGCACATTAACTATACAGACATGGTTATGTTTGGCAGTAGCCATCTTTACCACTTTATACACAAGCACGGTGTATGAACTGTATACAAACATGTTCTATGAACTGTATACGGACATGTTTTATGAACTGTATACGGACATGTTCTATGAACTGTATACGGACATGTTCTATGAACTGTATACGGACATGTTCTATGAACTGTATACGGACATGTTCTATGAACTGTATACAAACATGTTCTATGAACTGTATACAGATATGTTCTATAACTATATGCAAACATGTTCTATGAAGTGTATACAGACATGTCCTTTGAATCTATGAACAACATTGTGCATAAACTATATATAAACATGCTCTATGAACTATATATAAACATGTTTTATGAACTATATACAAACATGTTTTATGAACTGCATACAGGCAAACAAACATATTTTACAAACTGTATAAAGGAGGTCAGCATTACCAAATGGATAAGAACGCACGCTCTTAAACGTCTGATTTGCTGATGCCAAGGTAGCGGGTTCAACCATTACACCAGTCTGACTGAAATGTTAATTTCTCATCCTTGACTTGGGGATGTAAATTACAAGTACCTCAGAAATCTGAGTGGATTCTCCTGATGGGGAGGGACACTGGTAATAGGGAAAGCTAATCCACATGCAAAAATTAGTTCAGTGCACTAGAAGTAGTACCACATGTATGAGTTCAAAGCTTACAGAAAATAAATAAAGAAAGTAGATCATATTTATTTCATGTCTTATGAACTTTATCAATCAATCATTCATGTGCCATGCCGGAAAGCTTGGTGGTCATGACTCGCCATTTCACTCGATCACCAGAGTCGTGGATCAGATCAGTGTTCCTGTCTCGACCATGCCATATGGCCAAGCCATCCAGGTATTTACTTCTCGGTCTCCCCCTTGGTCTGTTCCCTTCAATCTTGCCATTCGTCACCAAGTTCTCCAATTCATTTCTTCTCATAACATGTCCAAAACATTTTGACTGTCTACGTCTAATTTCTCTAATCAATTTACGATTTTCATTTGTCTCCTGTAGTACTTGGTCATTGGTTTTTCTGTCTGTCCATATTATTTTTTGCATTCTCCTCAGAAAACACATTTCTGCACCCATCAGATGTTTTTCAGCTTGACTGCTCATTGTCAAAGTTTCACATCCACACAAAAGAACAGGCTCTATGTAGCACCTCAACACTCTTTTTCTCGTTTCAATTGACATCTTTTTATTGGTCAGTATGTTTTTCATCTTGCTATAGGCTACTTTCGCCATGGCGATTCTTGTTCTAATCTCTTCAAGGCATCTCCCATCAGAAGTTATGGCTGTTCCGAGATAATTGTACCGTTTCACTTGTTGAAGAATATTCCCATGTATATAAACTTATGCATTTCCTTTTCAGCTACAAGAGAGACAAGGAAAAGAAATAATTCCAGACAGTGATGGAGAAAGCCCCATTGATCAAAGAGCAAAGTTTCCTGTTTCACTGAAATCAACTGAGGTATAATTATTGTACATGAGAAGATTCTATGGTTAATTTTTCAAAACATGAAGATAAACTTCGTTTACACTTTTAGTGTTGTTTGTTCTTCATTGATGAATTGTTTATCGTCATGTGTGAGTTCTAGCTATGCTGATAGCTAGTTGAGTGTATGATGTTGAGGAGTACCTTAGTTATGAGCACACTAAGCTAAAGGTTCTGTAATCTTCACAATCAACAGCAGCTCATGGCTTCTTTCGCAGAGTGATGTAAATTGATTTAAAATCCTTGAGGATGTACCCAGTATTATATATATAAGGGTCGTTCATTTGAAACCCGTTCCAATGGCTTTATTACAAAAGCATGAAAGAAACATTAGCAGGTGTGGTAGAATTAAACAAAGCATTCATTATGAATGAATTATGCACCATGGATTGGTCAGAAGAAGTCGCTGTAGGCATTCAGGCAAGCATTCCATTGCTTAGCTAGGCAGCGAATGCCGTCAGCAAAAAAGGATTGTAGTTGCTCACTGAACCAAGCGTTTGCCGTGTTCATTACGCATGCATCTGTGTGAAATCGTTGCCCCTTGAGAGCTTTTTTTAGAGGTCTGAACAAATGAAAATCACATGGTGACAAATCAGGACTATGGGCTGGATGTTTCTGAATTTCCCACTTCTTCCTTACTAATGCTTCCTGCACAATCTTTACAACATGAAAACGAGCATTATCGTGCAACAAAATCACACCGTGAGAAAGCATGCCGGGTCGTTTATTCTTGATGACTTTTTGCAGCTTGTCTAGTGTTTGCAAGTAGTGGGTAGAGTTGATGTTAACACCAGGTTCTTTATATTTGGCCAACAATAGCCCTTCATGGTCAAAAAAGTGCGCTCAGCATAACCTTACCAGCGGAAACCTGTAACTTGAATTTTTTGGCTTTTGGTGATCCAGCATGCTTCCATTGAATGCTCTCTCTTTTGCTTCTCGACTCAAAATGGTGACACCATGATTCATCGCCTGCCACTATGCGGAAGAGAAATTCATCACCCTCCACTCTGTAACACAGCAAGTGTTTCAGACACCATCCCATGCGTTCCTCTTTTTTGGTGGTCGGTTAACATCCGTGGTACCCACTGTGAACACACCTTCCGATATTGCAGTTTCTTACGAACGATCTTTTGAATTGTCCCAATTGATACATCAAATTCTTTCGCTAGTGAACACATGCTTCGACAATGGTTCATCTGTACTGCTGCATCAATTTTGGCGATGGTTTTTTCTCTTGCAACAATATGCTCTTGACCCGGCCACCGAAGATCTGTCATGAACTGACGTCCTTTCTGAAACATTTGTGCCCAGTCTGTCACTGTTGTCTTTGACACATGTGTTACCGTACGCTGCCTGCATTCTTCAATGAATGTCCACTGGTCAACATCCTTCAAATGAAAGAAACTGAATCGCCATTCTTTGAGCTTATTTGGGCGGATGTTAGATCAACCCGACCATTTTCTCAACAGTCAGAAACAGAACCTATGCATCATGGGACGATAAACACATGCTCTTTTATTCATTGGTCAGTACTTATCACATGACTATGACATGATCATGTTCAGTGTACGCAATTACGCACGGTGCGGCACGAACAGATTTTAAACGAATGCTCCTAATATTATGACATAATTCTGTGATAGTACCAATGCCTGGGTTGGTTAAAGATTTTATCATTTCCATTGCTATCTTGTCAGGACTTGCAGCTTTTCCTTGTTTCATCCTTTTCACAGCCTTCTCTGTTTCAGTCTTTAATATGTTTGGTCCACTTTGAGTATTATACAGTGTTTGCACTGCCGCCTAATTGGGCACATTAACTATGCAAACATGTTTATGTTTGAATAACGAAGACACAAACAATAGATTGCACGATTTATTGCCTGGCATATTTCGCTGCATCTCGTCAGGTACATACTGCAGAAATCACACAACTTACGTGAATTAACTAGATAAATCCTTCAAGTTGAAATATACACATATTCGCACAGTAATGTCACTTATCTCTCAATCGACAATCCTGTAGCGATATTTTACACTTCAGCTTGAGTAATCCATCTAATCGCTTCACAGTTGGTAATGGGAGGCGACGTTTGAGAAATTCAAAACAATGTTTTCCCGTAGTGAATTTGAATAACGAAGACACAAACAATAGATTGCACGATTTATTGCCTGGCATCTTTCGCTGCATCTCGTCAGGTACATACTGCAGAAATCACACAACTTACGTGAATTAACTAGGATTTGAAGGATTTATCTAGTTAATTCACGTAAGTTGTGTGATTTCTGCAGTATGTACCTGACGAGATGCAGCGAAATATGCCAGGCAATAAATCGTGCAATCTATTGTTTGTGTCTTCGTTATTCAAATTCACTACGGGAAAACATTGTTTTGAATGTTTATGTTTGTTGGTAGCTACCTTTACCTTTTTATATTGTATGAACTGTATAAAACATAGTCTATGAACTGTATACAAACATGTTCTGTAAACTTTATACAAACATGTTCTATGAATTTGTATACAAACATGCTCTGTTATTAATATACTAGCAGCGCTAATGTATGTCATTGTGTCAATGTAATATCATTTTTAAAATTTTGATGCATGACTTATTGGGCCAGTGTCAGTTCAGAATTGTTATTTGACACTAACGTGAAGATGCACATTTGCAAATGTTCACCTCATACATCATGGATTATATGTTTGATCTTCTGGTAAAGCTCCAGGGTAAAAAAAAAAAAAAAAAACTTCTAGCTTGTTTACCACATAGTGACTTCATGGTCAAGTGGCTTTATTCTTCAGCTCTGGAAAACAACTCCTGTCACACAGCAACAATGGTACAGATGCTGTAATGTAAACAAATATAAAGAAATGTAATGAATCAGATTCATTGTTTCATAATTTGATATCTGACACATTTGTCGTTTTCCAGATGCGTTCACTTTCTTGCGAGGATGAGGATATTGCTGTAAGTAATGCTAAAATTGATCAGATGTAAATACCTCTCTTTTATGGTGTGTTTTCAAACAATGGAAATATGTTGGGCAGAGCTGACAGTGAACTCCAAGCATACCTCAATCATGTCTCTACATCAATTATAAGTGGAATAATATTGATTGTTGGTGAATTCATTGTGTGCTGTACATGACAAAAAGTAGGTACAAGTAGAAAGTAAAGGACACTTTTACAAACCTTGAAGGGGATTTGTGTATATGGAGCTCCCAACTGGGTAGAAGACACAAACTTAAGACCTTGCTCCTGGAAACAAATGCCTGCTTAAGTGCCCAGTGCTGCAGGAGTGCCCATTGTATGCAGAACAGAGAAAGCTATTTTGTCCCATGCCTGCTTCATTTGAGGACAAGCTCTATGGAGATGTCAACAAGCTCAAGTTGACCGCAGCTTACTTTAACCATATTCAGGTCGACATCTAAAGGTGTGTGACGAAGTTCGTAGCCTGCCACATTTCATGCAAGTGTGTCGGTGATAAAAGCATCCCAGTGGCACGAAATGGAATATTGCTTGGCTAGCAAATCCATTACGTGTAAAGTCTGAATCAAAAGCTCATTGTGTGGATGTCTTTAAAGGTGAAAAAAAGAGTCTCAGTGGCAAAAAATGGAATATTGCTTGGATAGCAAATCCATTACATGAAAAGTCCAAACTGAAAGCTCACTGTGTGGATGTCATCTGCAGACTGCATTCTTCTGGTTTCCAGAGGAACAGCCTGTGGTGAATGGAAGGCCCAAATACGGAAGTGAGGCTATGCAGCCATGTGCAGGACGTGATGATTCCTTGGGTGAACCCAGTTGCAAAGCGCTGTGTTTCGGCTCTGCAATTATTAAAGTCTCCTTGGATGGCAGGGAATGCCTATGGTCTGCCCCTGCCTTTCCTTGAGGACTGACCGTGATGTTTTCAGCTGTTCTAAAATGGGCCAGCTGTGATGAGGATAACACCATAGCAGTGAGAGTTGAACTTCCTATGATACACCCGAGAAGGTATCCTGGTCAACAAATGCCCGAAGAAGTTAGATGTGTCGGCCGAAAAGTGCAAATATTGGAACTCTGCTGTAAACAGTCACAACACAATTGTGTCTAAAACAATATTCTGAATTAATATAGAATAATAATAATAATGATGATGATGATGATGATGATAATAATAAAAATAATAATAATAATAGTAAGTACTCTGTCAAAGGCTTTCTTGTACTCTATAAAACATGCTTATATATTTTTCTGAACTTCTGTATATTTTGTAATCAACATCCTCAAACAGATTATGGCTTATCTGGTGCCACTGTTGTTGGGGGACCTGAATTGTTCTTCAGCTTCTTTTTTATTTTGAATTATTTCTTGTATAACCAGGGGGAGTATCTTAGTTATGAGCGCACTAAGCTAATAGTTCTGTAATCCTCACAATCAGCAGCTCATGGCTTCTTGGGTGGCGTGATGAAAATGGATGTATGAAAATCCTTGGGGATGTACCCAGATATATCATGACATAACTCTGTGATAGTATCAGTGCCTGAGTTGGATAAGGATTTTATAATTTCCATTGCTATCTTGTGAGGACCTTCAGCCTTTCCTTGTTTCATCTTTGTAATAGCCTTCTCTGTTTCAGTCTGTAATATGTATGGTCCATATTGAGTATTATACCTAATTGGGCACATTAACTATACAGACATGGTTATGTTTGGCAGTAGCCATCTTTACCACTTTATACACAAGCACAGTGTATGAACTGTATACAAACATGTTCTATGAAGTGTATACAGACATGTCCTTTGAATCTATGAACAACATTGTGCATAAACTATATATAAACATGCTCTATGAACTATATATAAACATGTTTTATGAACTATATACAAACATGTTTTATGAACTGCATACAGGCAAACAAACATATTTTACAAACTGTATAAAGGAGGTCAGCGTTGCCAAATGGATAAGAACGCACGCTCTTAAACGTCTGATTTGCTGATGCCAAGGTAGCGTGTTCAACCATTACACCAGTCTGACTGAAATGTTAATTTCTCATCCTTGACTTGGGGATGTAAATTACAAGTACCTCAGAAATCTGAGTGGATTCTCCTGATGGGGAGGGACACTGGTAATAGGGAAAGCTAATCCACATGCAAAAATTAGTTCAGTGCACTAGAAGTAGTACCACATGTATGAGTTCAAAGCTTACAGAAAATAAATAAAGAAAGTAGATCATATTTATTTCATGTCTTATGAACTTTATCAATCAATCATTCATGTGCCATGCCGGAAAGCTTGGTGGTCATGTCTCGCCATTTCACTCGATCACCAGAGTCGTGGATCAGATCAGTGTTCCTGTCTCGACCATGCCATATGGCCAAGCCATCCAGGTATTTACTTCTCGGTCTTCCCCTTGGTCTGTTCCCTTCAATCTTGCCATTCGTCACCAAGTTCTCCAATTCATTTCTTCTCATAACATGTCCAAAACATTTTGACTGTCTACGTCTAATTTCTCTAATCAATTTACGATTTTCATTTGTCTCCTGTAGTACTTGGTCATTGGTTTTTCTGTCTGTCCATGGTATTCTTTGCATTCTCCTCAGAAAACACATTTCTGCACCCATCAGATGTTTTTCAGCTTGACTGCTCATTGTCCAAGTTTCACATCCACACAAAAGAACAGGCTCTATGTAGCACCTCAACACTCTTTTTCTCGTTTCAATTGACATCATTTTATTGGTCAGTATGTTTTTCATCTTGCTATAGGCTACTTTCGCCATGGCGATTCTTGTTCTAATCTCTTCAAGGCATCTCCCATCAGAAGTTATGGCTGTTCGGAGATAATTGTACCGATTCACTTGTTGAAGAATATTCCCATGTATATAAACTTATGCATTGCCTTTTCAGCTACAAGAGAGACAAGGAAAAGAAATAATTCCAGACAGTGATGGAGAAAGCCCCATTGATCAAAGAGCAAAGTTTCCTGTTTCACTGAAATCAACTGAGGTATGATTATTGTTAGTTAGTTAGTCTTTCCTCTTGAGCCTAAGGCGGTGCATAGGGCAGAAGTCCTGTCTCTCCATGCCTGGCGATTCGCTGCTATCTGTTGTAGATCTTGGATATTTACTTGGCAATTGAATGAGCCTTCTCTAATGATGGTTCTACGCAGGGTCTCTCTTGGTCTTCCCCGTTTTCTTTTCCCTACCGGAGACCATATGAGGGCTTGGTAGGGGAGTCTTGTCTTGTCCATTCTGAGTACATGGCCGATGTAGTTCCAACGGCGTCTTCTTATGAAATTGGATACTGTATCTTGCTTAGTCTCTTGTCTTATTTGCGAATTGGTTCTGAATTCTGTCCAGTGGATGTTTAGAAGTCTTCTAAGACATTTGTTCTCAAAATTGTCTAACTTTTTATCTAAGGCTACCGTTGATTTCCAACTTTCACATCCATATGTTAACACTGGAATCACACAAGAGTTGAAGATTTTAAGTTTTGTGTGTTTGCTGAGTGTCTTTGACTTCCAGATGTTTGACAGTTTATTGAAGGCACTAGATGCCAGTGCGATTCTAGATGATATTTCTGGTGTTGAGTCCCCTGTAGATGTCATTTTGCTTCCTAGGTATGTGAAGCTGTTGACTTTTTCAAGAACGTAGCTGTTCAATTTGGTGTCATCTGAACTGTTGGTAAGATCAATAGTCTTTGTTTTTGTGGTGTTAATTTGGAGACCAATTTGCCCTGAAACATTTTGGAGGTGGTTTATTTTCTCTTGGGCATCCGGGTGTGTTGAACTCAAAAGCACTATGTCGTCGGCAAAGTCCAGGTCTTCTAGAATTTTGTCAACCCAATGGATACCCATATTTGTGTTGTTTGTGCATTTGCGCATGACCCAGTCGATAGCTATTCCAAAAAGCATCGGTGATAAGACACAACCCTGTTTCACTCCTGTTTTGACTGAGAACCAGTCAGAGTTGCCTGTTTCTGTTCTTACGCAGCAACGTGTCTCTTTGTAGAAAGATTTTATAACGTTGGTATATTTGGTAGGAAAACCATAGATGTTAAGTATGATTATTGTACATGAGAAGATTATATGGTTAATTTTTCAAAACATGAAGATAAACTTCGTTTACACTTTTAGTGTTGTTTGTTCTTCATTGATGAATTGTTCATCGTCATGTGTGAGTTCTAGCTGGGCTGATAGCTAGTTGAGTGTATGATGTTGAGGAGTACCTTAGTTATGAGCACACTAAGCTAAAGGTTCTGTAATCTTCACAATCAACAGCAGCTCATGGCTTCTTTCGCAGAGTGATGTAAATTGATTTAAAATCCTTGAGGATGTACCCAGTATTATATATATAAGGGTCGTTCAATTGAAACCCGTTCCAATGGCTTTATTACAAAAGCATGAAAGAAACATTAGCAGGTGTGGTAGAATTAAACAAAGCATTCATTATGAATGAATTATGCACCATGGATTGGTCAGAAGAAGTCGCTGTAGGCATTCAGGCAAGCATTCCATTGCTTAGCTAGGCAGCGAATGCCGTCAGCAAAAAAGGATTGTAGTTGCTCACTGAACCAAGCGTTTGCCGTGTTCATTACGCATGCATCTGTGTGAAATCGTTGCCCCTTGAGAGCTTTTTTTAGAGGTCTGAACAAATGAAAATCACATGGTGACAAATCAGGACTATGGGCTGGATGTTTCTGAATTTCCCACTTCTTCCTTACTAATGCTTCCTGCACAATCTTTACAACATGAAAACGAGCATTATCGTGCAACAAAATCACACCGTGAGAAAGCATGCCGGGTCGTTTATTCTTGATGACTTTTTGCAGCTTGTCTAGTGTTTGCAAGTAGTGGGTAGAGTTGATGTTAACACCAGGTTCTTTATATTTGGCCAACAATAGCCCTTCATGGTCAAAAAGTGCGCTCAGCATAACCTTACCAGCGGAAACCTGTAACTTGAATTTTTTGGCTTTTGGTGATCCAGCATGCTTCCATTGAATGCTCTCTCTTTTGCTTCTCGACTCAAAATGGTGACACCATGATTCATCGCCTGCCACTATGCGGAAGAGAAATTCATCACCCTCCACTCTGTAACACAGCAAGTGTTTCAGACACCATCCCATGCGTTCCTCTTTTTTGGTGGTCGGTTAACATCCGTGGTACCCACTGTGAACACACCTTCCGATATTGCAGTTTCTTACGAACGATCTTTTGAATTGTCCCAATTGATACATCAAATTCTTTCACTAGTGAACACATGCTTCGACAATGGTTCATCTGTACTGCTGCATCAATTTTGGCGATGGTTTTTTCTCTTGCAACAATATGCTCTTGACCCGGCCACCGAAGATCTGTCATGAACTGACGTCCTTTCTGAAACATTTGTGCCCAGTCTGTCACTGTTGTCTTTGACACATGTGTTACCGTACGCTGCCTGCATTCTTCAATGAATGTCCAATGGTCAACATCCTTCAAATGAAAGAAACTGAATCGCCATTCTTTGAGCTTATTTGAGCGGATGTTAGATCAACCCGACCATTTTCTCAACAGTCAGAAACAGAACCTATGCATCATGGGACGATAAACACATGCTCTTTTATTCATTGGTCAGTACTTATCACATGACTATGACATGATCATGTTCAGTGTACGCAATTACGCACGGTGCGGCACGAACAGATTTTAAACGAATGCTCCTAATATTATGACATAATTCTGTGATAGTACCAATGCCTGGGTTGGTTAAAGATTTTATCATTTCCATTGCTATCTTGTCAGGACTTGCAGCTTTTCCTTGTTTCATCCTTTTCACAGCCTTCTCTGTTTCAGTCTTTAATATGTTTGGTCCACTTTGAGTATTATACAGTGTCTGCACTGCCACCTAATTGGGCACATTAACTATGCAAACATGTTTATGTTTGTTGGTAGCTACCTTTACCTTTTTATATTGTAT
The DNA here is from genome assembly GCA_963921405.1 of Cepaea hortensis. Classification (NCBI taxonomy): domain Eukaryota; kingdom Metazoa; phylum Mollusca; class Gastropoda; order Stylommatophora; family Helicidae; genus Cepaea; species Cepaea hortensis. The sequence goes on along the minus strand of OY992879.1, from coordinate 15,039,512 downwards.
GAACTGTATAAAACATAGTCTATGAACTGTATACAAACATGTTCTGTAAACTTTATACAAACATGTTCTATGAATTTGTATACAAACATGCTCTGTTATTAATATACTAGCAGCGCTAATGTATGTCATTGTGTCAATGTAATATCATTTTTAAAATTTTGATGCATGACTTATTGGGCCAGTGTCAGTTCAGAATTGTTATTTGACACTAACGTGAAGATGCACATTTGCAAATGTTCACCTCATACATCATGGATTATATGTTTGATCTTCTGTAAAGCTCCAGGGTAAAAAAAACAAAAAAAACTTCTAGCTTGTTTACCACATAGTGACTTCATGGTCAAGTGGCTTTATTCTTCAGCTCTGGAAAACAACTCCTGTCACACAGCAACAATGGTACAGATGCTGTAATGTAAACAAATATAAAGAAATGTAATGAATCAGATTCATTGTTTCATAATTTGATATCTGACACATTTGTCGTTTTCCAGATGCGTTCACTTTCTTGCGAGGATGAGGATATTGCTGTAAGTAATGCTAAAATTGATCAGATGTAAATACCTCTCTTTTATGGTGTGTTTTCAAACAATGGAAATATGTTGGGCAGAGCTGACAGTGAACTCCAAGCATACCTCAATCATGTCTCTACATCAATTATAAGTGGAATAATATTGATTGTTGGTGAATTCATTGTGTGCTGTACATGACAAAAAGTAGGTACAAGTAGAAAGTAAAGGACACTTTTACAAACCTTGAAGGGGATTTGTGTATATGGAGCTCCCAACTGGGTAGAAGACACAAACTTAAGACCTTGCTCCTGGAAACAAATGCCTGCTTAAGTGCCCAGTGCTGTAGGCGTGCCCATTGTATGCAGAACAGAGAAAGCTATTTTGTCCCACGCCTGCTTCATTTGAGGACAAGCTCTATGGAGATGTCAACAAGCTCAAGTTGACCGCAGCTTACTTTAACCATATTCAGGTCGACATCTAAAGGTGTGTGACGAAGTTCGTAGCCTGCCACATTTCATGCAAGTGTGTCGGTGGTAAAAGCATCCCAGTGGCACGAAATGGAATATTGCTTGGCTAGCAAATCCATTACGTGTAAAGTCTGAATCGAAAGCTCATTGTGTGGATGTCTTTAAAGGTGAAAAAAAGAGTCCCAGTGGCAAAAAATGGAATATTGCTTGGATAGCAAATCCATTACATGAAAAGTCCAAACTGAAAGCTCACTGTGTGGATGTCATCTGCAGACTGCATTCTTCTGGTTTCCAGAGGAACAGCCTGTGGTGAATGGAAGGCCCAAATACGGAAGTGAGGCTATGCAGCCATGTGCAGGACGTGATGATTCCTTGGGTGAACCCAGTTGCAAAGCGCTATGTTTCGGCTCTGCAATTATTAAAGTCTCCTTGGATGGCAGGGAATGCCTATGGTCTGCCCCTGCCTTTCCTTGAGGACTGACCGTGATGTTTTCAGCTGTTCTAAAATGGGCCAGCTGTGATGAGGATAACACCATAGCAGTGAGAGTTGAACTTCCTATGATACACCCGAGAAGGTATCCTGGTCAACAAATGCCCGAAGAAGTTAGATGTGTCGGCCGAAAAGTGCAAATATTGGAACTCTGCTGTAAACAGTCACAACACAATTATGTCTAAAACAATACTCTGAATTAACATAGAATAATAATAATAATGATGATGATGATGATAATACTAAAAATAATAATAATAATAGTAAGTACTCTGTCAAAGGCTTTCTTGTACTCTATAAAACATGCTTATATATTTTTCTGAACTTCTGTATATTTTGTAATCAACATTCTCAAACAGATTATGGCTTATCTGGTGCCACTGTTGTTGGGGGACCTGAATTGTTCTTCAGCTTCTTTTTTATTTTGAATTATTTCTTGTATAACCAGGGGGAGTATCTTAGTTATGAGCGCACTAAGCTAATAGTTCTGTAATCCTCACAATCAGCAGCTCATGGCTTCTTGGGTGGCGTGATGAAAATGGATGTATGAAAATCCTTGGGGATGTACCCAGATATATCATGACATAACTCTGTGATAGTATCAGTGCCTGAGTTGGATAAGGATTTTATAATTTCCATTGCTATCTTGTGAGGACCTTCAGCCTTTCCTTGTTTCATCTTTGTAATAGCCTTCTCTGTTTCAGTCTGTAATATGTATGGTCCATATTGAGTATTATACCTAATTGGGCACATTAACTATACAGACATGGTTATGTTTGGCAGTAGCCATCTTTACCACTTTATACACAAGCACAGTGTATGAACTGTATACAAACATGTTCTATGAACTGTATACAGATATGTTCTATAACTATATGCAAACATGTTCTATGAAGTGTATACAGACATGTCCTTTGAATCTATGAACAACATTGTGCATAAACTATATATAAACATGCTCTATGAACTATATATAAACATGTTTTATGAACTATATACAAACATGTTCTATGAACTGCATACAGGCAAACAAACATATTTTACAAACTGTATAAAGGAGGTCAGCGTTGCCAAATGGATAAGAACGCACGCTCTTAAACGTCTGATTTGCTGATGCCAAGGTAGCGTGTTCAACCATTACACCAGTCTGACTGAAATGTTAATTTCTCATCCTTGACTTGGGGATGTAAATTACAAGTACCTCAGAAATCTGAGTGGATTCTCCTGATGGGGAGGGACACTGGTAATAGGGAAAGCTAATCCACATGCAAAAATTAGTTCAGTGCACTAGAAGTAGTACCACATGTATGAGTTCAAAGCTTACAGAAAATAAATAAAGAAAGTAGATCATATTTATTTCATGTCTTATGAACTTTATCAATCAATCATTCATGTGCCATGCCGGAAAGCTTGGTGGTCATGTCTCGCCATTTCACTCGATCACCAGAGTCGTGGATCAGATCAGTGTTCCTGTCTCGACCATGCCATATGGCCAAGCCATCCAGGTATTTACTTCTCGGTCTTCCCCTTGGTCTGTTCCCTTCAATCTTGCCATTCGTCACCAAGTTCTCCAATACATTTCTTCTCATAACATGTCCAAAACATTTTGACTGTCTACGTCTAATTTCTCTAATCAATTTACGATTTTCATTTGTCTCCTGTAGTACTTGGTCATTGGTTTTTCTGTCTGTCCATGGTATTCTTTGCATTCTCCTCAGAAAACACATTTCTGCACCCATCAGATGTTTTTCAGCTTGACTGCTCATTGTCCAAGTTTCACATCCACACAAAAGAACAGGCTCTATGTAGCACCTCAACACTCTTTTTCTCGTTTCAATTGACATCATTTTATTGGTCAGTATGTTTTTCATCTTGCTATAGGCTACTTTCGCCATGGCGATTCTTGTTCTAATCTCTTCAAGGCATCTCCCATCAGAAGTTATGGCTGTTCGGAGATAATTGTACCGATTCACTTGTTGAAGAATATTCCCATGTATATAAACTTATGCATTGCCTTTTCAGCTACAAGAGAGACAAGGAAAAGAAATAATTCCAGACAGTGATGGAGAAAGCCCCATTGATCAAAGAGCAAAGTTTCCTGTTTCACTGAAATCAACTGAGGTATGATTATTGTTAGTTAGTTAGTCTTTCCTCTTGAGCCTAAGGCGGTGCATAGGGCAGAAGTCCTGTCTCTCCATGCCTGGCGATTCGCTGCTATCTGTTGTAGATCTTGGATATTTACTTGGCAATTGAATGAGCCTTCTCTAATGATGGTTCTACGCAGGGTCTCTCTTGGTCTTCCCCGTTTTCTTTTCCCTACCGGAGACCATATGAGGGCTTGGTAGGGGAGTCTTGTCTTGTCCATTCTGAGTACATGGCCGATGTAGTTCCAACGGCGTCTTCTTATGAAATTGGATACTGTATCTTGCTTAGTCTCTTGTCTTATTTGCGAATTGGTTCTGAATTCTGTCCAGTGGATGTTTAGAAGTCTTCTAAGACATTTGTTCTCAAAATTGTCTAACTTTTTATCTAAGGCTACCGTTGATTTCCAACTTTCACATCCATATGTTAACACTGGAATCACACAAGAGTTGAAGATTTTAAGTTTTGTGTGTTTGCTGAGTGTCTTTGACTTCCAGATGTTTGACAGTTTATTGAAGGCACTAGATGCCAGTGCGATTCTAGATGATATTTCTGGTGTTGAGTCCCCTGTAGATGTCATTTTGCTTCCTAGGTATGTGAAGCTGTTGACTTTTTCAAGAACGTAGCTGTTCAATTTGGTGTCATCTGAACTGTTGGTAAGATCAATAGTCTTTGTTTTTGTGGTGTTAATTTGGAGACCAATTTGCCCTGAAACATTTTGGAGGTGGTTTATTTTCTCTTGGGCATCCGGGTGTGTTGAACTCAAAAGCACTATGTCGTCGGCAAAGTCCAGGTCTTCTAGAATTTTGTCAACCCAATGGATACCCATATTTGTGTTGTTTGTGCATTTGCGCATGACCCAGTCGATAGCTATTCCAAAAAGCATCGGTGATAAGACACAACCCTGTTTCACTCCTGTTTTGACTGAGAACCAGTCAGAGTTGCCTGTTTCTGTTCTTACGCAGCAACGTGTCTCTTTGTAGAAAGATTTTATAACGTTGGTATATTTGGTAGGAAAACCATAGATGTTAAGTATGATTATTGTACATGAGAAGATTATATGGTTAATTTTTCAAAACATGAAGATAAACTTCGTTTACACTTTTAGTGTTGTTTGTTCTTCATTGATGAATTAATTGTTCATCGTCATGTGGAGTTCTAGCTGGGCTGATAGCTAGTTGAGTGTATGATGTTGAGGAGTACCTTAGTTATGAGCACACTAAGCTAAAGGTTCTGTAATCTTCACAATCAACAGCAGCTCATGGCTTCTTTCGCAGAGTGATGTAAATTGATTTAAAATCCTTGAGGATGTACCCAGTATTATATATATAAGGGTCGTTCATTTGAAACCCGTTCCAATGGCTTTATTACAAAAGCATGAAAGAAACATTAGCAGGTGTGGTAGAATTAAACAAAGCATTCATTATGAATGAATTATGCACCATGGATTGGTCAGAAGAAGTCGCTGTAGGCATTCAGGCAAGCATTCCATTGCTTAGCTAGGCAGCGAATGCCGTCAGCAAAAAAGGATTGTAGTTGCTCACTGAACCAAGCGTTTGCCGTGTTCATTACGCATGCATCTGTGTGAAATCGTTGCCCCTTGAGAGCTTTTTTTAGAGGTCTGAACAAATGAAAATCACATGGTGACAAATCAGGACTATGGGCTGGATGTTTCTGAATTTCCCACTTCTTCCTTACTAATGCTTCCTGCACAATCTTTACAACATGAAAACGAGCATTATCGTGCAACAAAATCACACCGTGAGAAAGCATGCCGGGTCGTTTATTCTTGATGACTTTTTGCAGCTTGTCTAGTGTTTGCAAGTAGTGGGTAGAGTTGATGTTAACACCAGGTTCTTTATATTTGGCCAACAATAGCCCTTCATGGTCAAAAAGTGCGCTCAGCATAACCTTACCAGCGGAAACCTGTAACTTGAATTTTTTGGCTTTTGGTGATCCAGCATGCTTCCATTGAATGCTCTCTCTTTTGCTTCTCGACTCAAAATGGTGACACCATGATTCATCGCCTGCCACTATGCGGAAGAGAAATTCATCACCCTCCACTCTGTAACACAGCAAGTGTTTCAGACACCATCCCATGCGTTCCTCTTTTTTGGTGGTCGGTTAACATCCGTGGTACCCACTGTGAACACACCTTCCGATATTGCAGTTTCTTACGAACGATCTTTTGAATTGTCCCAATTGATACATCAAATTCTTTCGCTAGTGAACACATGCTTCGACAATGGTTCATCTGTACTGCTGCATCAATTTTGGCGATGGTTTTTTCTCTTGCAACAATATGCTCTTGACCCGGCCACCGAAGATCTGTCATGAACTGACATCCTTTCTGAAACATTTGTGCCCAGTCTGTCACTGTTGTCTTTGACACATGTGTTACCGTACGCTGCCTGCATTCTTCAATGAATGTCCACTGGTCAACATCCTTCAAATGAAAGAAACTGAATCGCCATTCTTTGAGCTTATTTGGGCGGATGTTAGATCAACCCGACCATTTTCTCAACAGTCAGAAACAGAACCTATGCATCATGGGACGATAAACACATGCTCTTTTATTCATTGGTCAGTACTTATCACATGACTATGACATGATCATGTTCAGTGTACGCAATTACGCACGGTGCGGCACGAACAGATTTTAAACGAATGCTCCTAATATTATGACATAATTCTGTGATAGTACCAATGCCTGGGTTGGTTAAAGATTTTATCATTTCCATTGCTATCTTGTCAGGACTTGCAGCTTTTCCTTGTTTCATCCTTTTCACAGCCTTCTCTGTTTCAGTCTTTAATATGTTTGGTCCACTTTGAGTATTATACAGTGTCTGCACTGCCACCTAATTGGGCACATTAACTATGCAAACATGTTTATGTTTGTTGGTAGCTACCTTTACCTTTTTATATTGTATGAACTGTATAAAACATAGTCTATGAACTGTATACAAACATGTTCTGTAAACTTTATACAAACATGTTCTATGAATTTGTATACAAACATGCTCTGTTATTAATATACTAGCAGCGCTAATGTATGTCATTGTGTCAATGTAATATCATTTTTAAAATTTTGATGCATGACTTATTGGGCCAGTGTCAGTTCAGAATTGTTATTTGACACTAACGTGAAGATGCACATTTGCAAATGTTCACCTCATACATCATGGATTATATGTTTGATCTTCTGTAAAGCTCCAGGGTAAAAAAAACAAAAAAAACTTCTAGCTTGTTTACCACATAGTGACTTCATGGTCAAGTGGCTTTATTCTTCAGCTCTGGAAAACAACTCCTGTCACACAGCAACAATGGTACAGATGCTGTAATGTAAACAAATATAAAGAAATGTAATGAATCAGATTCATTGTTTCATAATTTGATATCTGACACATTTGTCGTTTTCCAGATGCGTTCACTTTCTTGCGAGGATGAGGATATTGCTGTAAGTAATGCTAAAATTGATCAGATGTAAATACCTCTCTTTTATGGTGTGTTTTCAAACAATGGAAATATGTTGGGCAGAGCTGACAGTGAACTCCAAGCATACCTCAATCATGTCTCTACATCAATTATAAGTGGAATAATATTGATTGTTGGTGAATTCATTGTGTGCTGTACATGACAAAAAGTAGGTACAAGTAGAAAGTAAAGGACACTTTTACAAACCTTGAAGGGGATTTGTGTATATGGAGCTCCCAACTGGGTAGAAGACACAAACTTAAGACCTTGCTCCTGGAAACAAATGCCTGCTTAAGTGCCCAGTGCTGTAGGCGTACCCATTGTATGCAGAACAGAGAAAGCTATTTTGTCCCACGCCTGCTTCATTTGAGGACAAGCTCTATGGAGATGTCAACAAGCTCAAGTTGACCGCAGCTTACTTTAACCATATTCAGGTCGACATCTAAAGGTGTGTGACGAAGTTCGTAGCCTGCCACATTTCATGCAAGTGTGTCGGTGGTAAAAGCATCCCAGTGGCACGAAATGGAATATTGCTTGGCTAGCAAATCCATTACGTGTAAAGTCTGAATCGAAAGCTCATTGTGTGGATGTCTTTAAAGGTGAAAAAAAGAGTCCCAGTGGCAAAAAATGGAATATTGCTTGGATAGCAAATCCATTACATGAAAAGTCCAAACTGAAAGCTCACTGTGTGGATGTCATCTGCAGACTGCATTCTTCTGGTTTCCAGAGGAACAGCCTGTGGTGAATGGAAGGCCCAAATACGGAAGTGAGGCTATGCAGCCATGTGCAGGACGTGATGATTCCTTGGGTGAACCCAGTTGCAAAGCGCTATGTTTCGGCTCTGCAATTATTAAAGTCTCCTTGGATGGCAGGGAATGCCTATGGTCTGCCCCTGCCTTTCCTTGAGGACTGACCGTGATGTTTTCAGCTGTTCTAAAATGGGCCAGCTGTGATGAGGATAACACCATAGCAGTGAGAGTTGAACTTCCTATGATACACCCGAGAAGGTATCCTGGTCAACAAATGCCCGAAGAAGTTAGATGTGTCGGCCGAAAAGTGCAAATATTGGAACTCTGCTGTAAACAGTCACAACACAATTATGTCTAAAACAATATTCTGAATTAACATAGAATAATAATAATAATGATGATGATGATGATAATAATAAAAATAATAATAATAATAGTAAGTACTCTGTCAAAGGCTTTCTTGTACTCTATAAAACATGCTTATATATTTTTCTGAACTTCTGTATATTTTGTAATCAACATTCTCAAACAGATTATGGCTTATCTGGTGCCACTGTTGTTGGGGGACCTGAATTGTTCTTCAGCTTCTTTTTTATTTTGAATTATTTCTTGTATAACCAGGGGGAGTATCTTAGTTATGAGCGCACTAAGCTAATAGTTCTGTAATCCTCACAATCAGCAGCTCATGGCTTCTTGGGTGGCGTGATGAAAATGGATGTATGAAAATCCTTGGGGATGTACCCAGATATATCATGACATAACTCTGTGATAGTATCAGTGCCTGAGTTGGATAAGGATTTTATAATTTCCATTGCTATCTTGTGAGGACCTTCAGCCTTTCCTTGTTTCATCTTTGTAATAGCCTTCTCTGTTTCAGTCTGTAATATGTATGGTCCATATTGAGTATTATACCTAATTGGGCACATTAACTATACAGACATGGTTATGTTTGGCAGTAGCCATCTTTACCACTTTATACACAAGCACAGTGTATGAACTGTATACAAACATGTTCTATGAACTGTATACAGATATGTTCTATAACTATATGCAAACATGTTCTATGAAGTGTATACAGACATGTCCTTTGAATCTATGAACAACATTGTGCATAAACTATATATAAACATGCTCTATGAACTATATATAAACATGTTTTATGAACTATATACAAACATGTTCTATGAACTGCATACAGGCAAACAAACATATTTTACAAACTGTATAAAGGAGGTCAGCGTTGCCAAATGGATAAGAACGCACGCTCTTAAACGTCTGATTTGCTGATGCCAAGGTAGCGTGTTCAACCATTACACCAGTCTGACTGAAATGTTAATTTCTCATCCTTGACTTGGGGATGTAAATTACAAGTACCTCAGAAATCTGAGTGGATTCTCCTGATGGGGAGGGACACTGGTAATAGGGAAAGCTAATCCACATGCAAAAATTAGTTCAGTGCACTAGAAGTAGTACCACATGTATGAGTTCAAAGCTTACAGAAAATAAATAAAGAAAGTAGATCATATTTATTTCATGTCTTATGAACTTTATCAATCAATCATTCATGTGCCATGCCGGAAAGCTTGGTGGTCATGTCTCGCCATTTCACTCGATCACCAGAGTCGTGGATCAGATCAGTGTTCCTGTCTCGACCATGCCATATGGCCAAGCCATCCAGGTATTTACTTCTCGGTCTTCCCCTTGGTCTGTTCCCTTCAATCTTGCCATTCGTCACCAAGTTCTCCAATACATTTCTTCTCATAACATGTCCAAAACATTTTGACTGTCTACGTCTAATTTCTCTAATCAATTTACGATTTTCATTTGTCTCCTGTAGTACTTGGTCATTGGTTTTTCTGTCTGTCCATGGTATTCTTTGCATTCTCCTCAGAAAACACATTTCTGCACCCATCAGATGTTTTTCAGCTTGACTGCTCATTGTCCAAGTTTCACATCCACACAAAAGAACAGGCTCTATGTAGCACCTCAACACTCTTTTTCTCGTTTCAATTGACATCATTTTATTGGTCAGTATGTTTTTCATCTTGCTATAGGCTACTTTCGCCATGGCGATTCTTGTTCTAATCTCTTCAAGGCATCTCCCATCAGAAGTTATGGCTGTTCGGAGATAATTGTACCGATTCACTTGTTGAAGAATATTCCCATGTATATAAACTTATGCATTGCCTTTTCAGCTACAAGAGAGACAAGGAAAAGAAATAATTCCAGACAGTGATGGAGAAAGCCCCATTGATCAAAGAGCAAAGTTTCCTGTTTCACTGAAATCAACTGAGGTATGATTATTGTTAGTTAGTTAGTCTTTCCTCTTGAGCCTAAGGCGGTGCATAGGGCAGAAGTCCTGTCTCTCCATGCCTGGCGATTCGCTGCTATCTGTTGTAGATCTTGGATATTTACTTGGCAATTGAATGAGCCTTCTCTAATGATGGTTCTACGCAGGGTCTCTCTTGGTCTTCCCCGTTTTCTTTTCCCTACCGGAGACCATATGAGGGCTTGGTAGGGGAGTCTTGTCTTGTCCATTCTGAGTACATGGCCGATGTAGTTCCAACGGCGTCTTCTTATGAAATTGGATACTGTATCTTGCTTAGTCTCTTGTCTTATTTGCGAATTGGTTCTGAATTCTGTCCAGTGGATGTTTAGAAGTCTTCTAAGACATTTGTTCTCAAAATTGTCTAACTTTTTATCTAAGGCTACCGTTGATTTCCAACTTTCACATCCATATGTTAACACTGGAATCACACAAGAGTTGAAGATTTTAAGTTTTGTGTGTTTGCTGAGTGTCTTTGACTTCCAGATGTTTGACAGTTTATTGAAGGCACTAGATGCCAGTGCGATTCTAGATGATATTTCTGGTGTTGAGTCCCCTGTAGATGTCATTTTGCTTCCTAGGTATGTGAAGCTGTTGACTTTTTCAAGAACGTAGCTGTTCAATTTGGTGTCATCTGAACTGTTGGTAAGATCAATAGTCTTTGTTTTTGTGGTGTTAATTTGGAGACCAATTTGCCCTGAAACATTTTGGAGGTGGTTTATTTTCTCTTGGGCATCCGGGTGTGTTGAACTCAAAAGCACTATGTCGTCGGCAAAGTCCAGGTCTTCTAGAATTTTGTCAACCCAATGGATACCCATATTTGTGTTGTTTGTGCATTTGCGCATGACCCAGTCGATAGCTATTCCAAAAAGCATCGGTGATAAGACACAACCCTGTTTCACTCCTGTTTTGACTGAGAACCAGTCAGAGTTGCCTGTTTCTGTTCTTACGCAGCAACGTGTCTCTTTGTAGAAAGATTTTATAACGTTGGTATATTTGGTAGGAAAACCATAGATGTTAAGTATGATTATTGTACATGAGAAGATTATATGGTTAATTTTTCAAAACATGAAGATAAACTTCGTTTACACTTTTAGTGTTGTTTGTTCTTCATTGATGAATTAATTGTTCATCGTCATGTGGAGTTCTAGCTGGGCTGATAGCTAGTTGAGTGTATGATGTTGAGGAGTACCTTAGTTATGAGCACACTAAGCTAAAGGTTCTGTAATCTTCACAATCAACAGCAGCTCATGGCTTCTTTCGCAGAGTGATGTAAATTGATTTAAAATCCTTGAGGATGTACCCAGTATTATATATATAAGGGTCGTTCATTTGAAACCCGTTCCAATGGCTTTATTACAAAAGCATGAAAGAAACATTAGCAGGTGTGGTAGAATTAAACAAAGCATTCATTATGAATGAATTATGCACCATGGATTGGTCAGAAGAAGTCGCTGTAGGCATTCAGGCAAGCATTCCATTGCTTAGCTAGGCAGCGAATGCCGTCAGCAAAAAAGGATTGTAGTTGCTCACTGAACAAAGCGTTTGCCGTGTTCATTACGCATGCATCTGTGTGAAATCGTTGCCCCTTGAGAGCTTTTTTTAGAGGTCTGAACAAATGAAAATCACATGGTGACAAATCAGGACTATGGGCTGGATGTTTCTGAATTTCCCACTTCTTCCTTACTAATGCTTCCTGCACAATCTTTACAACATGAAAACGAGCATTATCGTGCAACAAAATCACACCGTGAGAAAGCATGCCGGGTCGTTTATTCTTGATGACTTTTTGCAGCTTGTCTAGTGTTTGCAAGTAGTGGGTAGAGTTGATGTTAACACCAGGTTCTTTATATTTGGCCAACAATAGCCCTTCATGGTCAAAAAGTGCGCTCAGCATAACCTTACCAGCGGAAACCTGTAACTTGAATTTTTTGGCTTTTGGTGATCCAGCATGCTTCCATTGAATGCTCTCTCTTTTGCTTCTCGACTCAAAATGGTGACACCATGATTCATCGCCTGCCACTATGCGGAAGAGAAATTCATCACCCTCCACTCTGTAACACAGCAAGTGTTTCAGACACCATCCCATGCGTTCCTCTTTTTTGGTGGTCGGTTAACATCCGTGGTACCCACTGTGAACACACCTTCCGATATTGCAGTTTCTTACGAACGATCTTTTGAATTGTCCCAATTGATACATCAAATTCTTTCGCTAGTGAACACATGCTTCGACAATGGTTCATCTGTACTGCTGCATCAATTTTGGCGATGGTTTTTTCTCTTGCAACAATATGCTCTTGACCCGGCCACCGAAGATCTGTCATGAACTGACGTCCTTTCTGAAACATTTGTGCCCAGTCTGTCACTGTTGTCTTTGACACATGTGTTACCGTACGCTGCCTGCATTCTTCAATGAATGTCCACTGGTCAACATCCTTCAAATGAAAGAAACTGAATCGCCATTCTTTGAGCTTATTTGGGCGGATGTTAGATCAACCCGACCATTTTCTCAACAGTCAGAAACAGAACCTATGCATCATGGGACGATAAACACATGCTCTTTTATTCATTGGTCAGTACTTATCACATGACTATGACATGATCATGTTCAGTGTACGCAATTACGCACGGTGCGGCACGAACAGATTTTAAACGAATGCTCCTAATATTATGACATAATTCTGTGATAGTACCAATGCCTGGGTTGGTTAAAGATTTTATCATTTCCATTGCTATCTTGTCAGGACTTGCAGCTTTTCCTTGTTTCATCCTTTTCACAGCCTTCTCTGTTTCAGTCTTTAATATGTTTGGTCCACTTTGAGTATTATACAGTGTCTGCACTGCCACCTAATTGGGCACATTAACTATGCAAACATGTTTATGTTTGTTGGTAGCTACCTTTACCTTTTTATATTGTATGAACTGTATAAAACATAGTCTATGAACTGTATACAAACATGTTCTGTAAACTTTATACAAACATGTTCTATGAATTTGTATACAAACATGCTCTGTTATTAATATACTAGCAGCGCTAATGTATGTCATTGTGTCAATGTAATATCATTTTTAAAATTTTGATGCATGACTTATTGGGCCAGTGTCAGTTCAGAATTGTTATTTGACACTAACGTGAAGATGCACATTTGCAAATGTTCACCTCATACATCATGGATTATATGTTTGATCTTCTGTAAAGCTCCAGGGTAAAAAAAAAAAAAAAAAAACTTCTAGCTTGTTTACCACATAGTGACTTCATGGTCAAATGGCTTTATTCTTCAGCTCTGGAAAACAACTCCTGTCACACAGCAACAATGGTACAGATGCTGTAATGTAAACAAATATAAAGAAATGTAATGAATCAGATTCATTGTTTCATAATTTGATATCTGACACATTTGTCGTTTTCCAGATGCGTTCACTTTCTTGCGAGGATGAGGATATTGCTGTAAGTAATGCTAAAATTGATCAGATGTAAATACCTCTCTTTTATGGTGTGTTTTCAAACAATGGAAATATGTTGGGCAGAGCTGACAGTGAACTCCAAGCATACCTCAATCATGTCTCTACATCAATTATAAGTGGAATAATATTGATTGTTGGTGAATTCATTGTGTGCTGTACATGACAAAAAGTAGGTACAAGTAGAAAGTAAAGGACACTTTTACAAACCTTGAAGGGGATTTGTGTATATGGAGCTCCCAACTGGGTAGAAGACACAAACTTAAGACCTTGCTCCTGGAAACAAATGCCTGCTTAAATGCCCATTGCTGCAGGCATGCCCATTGTATGCAGAACAGAGAAAGCTATTTTGTCCCACGCCTGCTTCATTTGAGGACAAGCTCTATGGAGATGTCAACAAGCTCAAGTTGACCGCAGCTTACTTTAACCATATTCAGGTCGACATCTAAAGGTGTGTGACGAAGTTCGTAGCCTGCCACATTTCATGCAAGTGTGTCGGTGGTAAAAGCATCCCAGTGGCACGAAATGGAATATTGCTTGGCTAGCAAATCCATTACGTGTAAAGTCTGAATCGAAAGCTCATTGTGTGGATGTCTTTAAAGGTGAAAAAAAGAGTCCCAGTGGCAAAAAATGGAATATTGCTTGGATAGCAAATCCATTACATGAAAAGTCCAAACTGAAAGCTCACTGTGTGGATGTCATCTGCAGACTGCATTCTTCTGGTTTCCAGAGGAACAGCCTGTGGTGAATGGAAGGCCCAAATACGGAAGTGAGGCTATGCAGCCATGTGCAGGACGTGATGATTCCTTGGGTGAACCCAGTTGCAAAGCGCTATGTTTCGGCTCTGCAATTATTAAAGTCTCCTTGGATGGCAGGGAATGCCTATGGTCTGCCCCTGCCTTTCCTTAAGGACTGACCGTGATGTTTTCAGCTGTTCTAAAATGGGCCAGCTGTGATGAGGATAACACCATAGCAGTGAGAGTTGAACTTCCTATGATACACCCGAGAAGGTATCCTGGTCAACAAATGCCCGAAGAAGTTAGATGTGTCGGCCGAAAAGTGCAAATATTGGAACTCTGCTGTAAACAGTCACAACACAATTATGTCTAAAACAATATTCTGAATTAACATAGAATAATAATAATAATGATGATGATGATGATGATAATAATACAAATAATAATAATAATAGTAAGTACTCTGTCAAAGGCTTTCTTGTACTCTATAAAACATGCTTATATATTTTTCTGAACTTCTGTATATTTTGTAATCAACATCCTCAAACAGATTATGGCTTATCTGGTGCCACTGTTGTTGGGGGACCTGAATTGTTCTTCAGCTTCTTTTTTATTTTGAATTATTTCTTGTATAACCAGGGGGAGTATCTTAGTTATGAGCGCACTAAGCTAATAGTTCTGTAATCCTCACAATCAGCAGCTCATGGCTTCTTGGGTGGCGTGATGAAAATGGATGTATGAAAATCCTTGGGGATGTACCCAGATATATCATGACATAACTCTGTGATAGTATCAGTGCCTGAGTTGGATAAGGATTTTATAATTTCCATTGCTATCTTGTGAGGACCTTCAGCCTTTCCTTGTTTCATCTTTGTAATAGCCTTCTCTGTTTCAGTCTGTAATATGTATGGTCCATATTGAGTATTATACCTAATTGGGCACATTAACTATACAGACATGGTTATGTTTGGCAGTAGCCATCTTTACCACTTTATACACAAGCACAGTGTATGAACTGTATACAAACATGTTCTATGAACTGTATACAGATATGTTCTATAACTATATGCAAACATGTTCTATGAAGTGTATACAGACATGTCCTTTGAATCTATGAACAACATTGTGCATAAACTATATATAAACATGCTCTATGAACTATATATAAACATGTTTTATGAACTATATACAAACATGTTCTATGAACTGCATACAGGCAAACAAACATATTTTACAAACTGTATAAAGGAGGTCAGCGTTGCCAAATGGATAAGAACGCACGCTCTTAAACGTCTGATTTGCTGATGCCAAGGTAGCGTGTTCAACCATTACACCAGTCTGACTGAAATGTTAATTTCTCATCCTTGACTTGGGGATGTAAATTACAAGTACCTCAGAAATCTGAGTGGATTCTCCTGATGGGGAGGGACACTGGTAATAGGGAAAGCTAATCCACATGCAAAAATTAGTTCAGTGCACTAGAAGTAGTACCACATGTATGAGTTCAAAGCTTACAGAAAATAAATAAAGAAAGTAGATCATATTTATTTCATGTCTTATGAACTTTATCAATCAATCATTCATGTGCCATGCCGGAAAGCTTGGTGGTCATGTCTCGCCATTTCACTCGATCACCAGAGTCGTGGATCAGATCAGTGTTCCTGTCTCGACCATGCCATATGGCCAAGCCATCCAGGTATTTACTTCTCGGTCTTCCCCTTGGTCTGTTCCCTTCAATCTTGCCATTCGTCACCAAGTTCTCCAATACATTTCTTCTCATAACATGTCCAAAACATTTTGACTGTCTACGTCTAATTTCTCTAATCAATTTACGATTTTCATTTGTCTCCTGTAGTACTTGGTCATTGGTTTTTCTGTCTGTCCATGGTATTCTTTGCATTCTCCTCAGAAAACACATTTCTGCACCCATCAGATGTTTTTCAGCTTGACTGCTCATTGTCCAAGTTTCACATCCACACAAAAGAACAGGCTCTATGTAGCACCTCAACACTCTTTTTCTCGTTTCAATTGACATCATTTTATTGGTCAGTATGTTTTTCATCTTGCTATAGGCTACTTTCGCCATGGCGATTCTTGTTCTAATCTCTTCAAGGCATCTCCCATCAGAAGTTATGGCTGTTCGGAGATAATTGTACCGATTCACTTGTTGAAGAATATTCCCATGTATATAAACTTATGCATTGCCTTTTCAGCTACAAGAGAGACAAGGAAAAGAAATAATTCCAGACAGTGATGGAGAAAGCCCCATTGATCAAAGAGCAAAGTTTCCTGTTTCACTGAAATCAACTGAGGTATGATTATTGTTAGTTAGTTAGTCTTTCCTCTTGAGCCTAAGGCGGTGCATAGGGCAGAAGTCCTGTCTCTCCATGCCTGGCGATTCGCTGCTATCTGTTGTAGATCTTGGATATTTACTTGGCAATTGAATGAGCCTTCTCTAATGATGGTTCTACGCAGGGTCTCTCTTGGTCTTCCCCGTTTTCTTTTCCCTACCGGAGACCATATGAGGGCTTGGTAGGGGAGTCTTGTCTTGTCCATTCTGAGTACATGGCCGATGTAGTTCCAACGGCGTCTTCTTATGAAATTGGATACTGTATCTTGCTTAGTCTCTTGTCTTATTTGCGAATTGGTTCTGAATTCTGTCCAGTGGATGTTTAGAAGTCTTCTAAGACATTTGTTCTCAAAATTGTCTAACTTTTTATCTAAGGCTACCGTTGATTTCCAACTTTCACATCCATATGTTAACACTGGAATCACACAAGAGTTGAAGATTTTAAGTTTTGTGTGTTTGCTGAGTGTCTTTGACTTCCAGATGTTTGACAGTATTGAAGGCACTAGATGCCAGTGCGATTCTAGATGATATTTCTGGTGTTGAGTCCCCTGTAGATGTCATTTTGCTTCCTAGGTATGTGAAGCTGTTGACTTTTTCAAGAACGTAGCTGTTCAATTTGGTGTCATCTGAACTGTTGGTAAGATCAATAGTCTTTGTTTTTGTGGTGTTAATTTGGAGACCAATTTGCCCTGAAACATTTTGGAGGTGGTTTATTTTCTCTTGGGCATCCGGGTGTGTTGAACTCAAAAGCACTATGTCGTCGGCAAAGTCCAGGTCTTCTAGAATTTTGTCAACCCAATGGATACCCATATTTGTGTTGTTTGTGCATTTGCGCATGACCCAGTCGATAGCTATTCCAAAAAGCATCGGTGATAAGACACAACCCTGTTTCACTCCTGTTTTGACTGAGAACCAGTCAGAGTTGCCTGTTTCTGTTCTTACGCAGCAACGTGTCTCTTTGTAGAAAGATTTTATAACGTTGGTATATTTGGTAGGAAAACCATAGATGTTAAGTATGATTATTGTACATGAGAAGATTATATGGTTAATTTTTCAAAACATGAAGATAAACTTCGTTTACACTTTTAGTGTTGTTTGTTCTTCATTGATGAATTAATTGTTCATCGTCATGTGGAGTTCTAGCTGGGCTGATAGCTAGTTGAGTGTATGATGTTGAGGAGTACCTTAGTTATGAGCACACTAAGCTAAAGGTTCTGTAATCTTCACAATCAACAGCAGCTCATGGCTTCTTTCGCAGAGTGATGTAAATTGATTTAAAATCCTTGAGGATGTACCCAGTATTATATATATAAGGGTCGTTCATTTGAAACCCGTTCCAATGGCTTTATTACAAAAGCATGAAAGAAACATTAGCAGGTGTGGTAGAATTAAACAAAGCATTCATTATGAATGAATTATGCACCATGGATTGGTCAGAAGAAGTCGCTGTAGGCATTCAGGCAAGCATTCCATTGCTTAGCTAGGCAGCGAATGCCGTCAGCAAAAAAGGATTGTAGTTGCTCACTGAACAAAGTGTTTGCCGTGTTCATTACGCATGCATCTGTGTGAAATCGTTGCCCCTTGAGAGCTTTTTTTAGAGGTCTGAACAAATGAAAATCACATGGTGACAAATCAGGACTATGGGCTGGATGTTTCTGAATTTCCCACTTCTTCCTTACTAATGCTTCCTGCACAATCTTTACAACATGAAAACGAGCATTATCGTGCAACAAAATCACACCGTGAGAAAGCATGCCGGGTCGTTTATTCTTGATGACTTTTTGCAGCTTGTCTAGTGTTTGCAAGTAGTGGGTAGAGTTGATGTTAACACCAGGTTCTTTATATTTGGCCAACAATAGCCCTTCATGGTCAAAAAGTGCGCTCAGCATAACCTTACCAGCGGAAACCTGTAACTTGAATTTTTTGGCTTTTGGTGATCCAGCATGCTTCCATTGAATGCTCTCTCTTTTGCTTCTCGACTCAAAATGGTGACACCATGATTCATCGCCTGCCACTATGCGGAAGAGAAATTCATCACCCTCCACTCTGTAACACAGCAAGTGTTTCAGACACCATCCCATGCGTTCCTCTTTTTTTGTGGTCGGTTAACATCCGTGGTACCCACTGTGAACACACCTTCCGATATTGCAGTTTCTTACGAACGATCTTTTGAATTGTCCCAATTGATACATCAAATTCTTTCGCTAGTGAACACATGCTTCGACAATGGTTCATCTGTACTGCTGCATCAATTTTGGCGATGGTTTTTTCTCTTGCAACAATATGCTCTTGACCCGGCCACCGAAGATCTGTCATGAACTGACATCCTTTCTGAAACATTTGTGCCCAGTCTGTCACTGTTGTCTTTGACACATGTGTTACCGTACGCTGCCTGCATTCTTCAATGAATGTCCACTGGTCAACATCCTTCAAATGAAAGAAACTGAATCGCCATTCTTTGAGCTTATTTGGGCGGATGTTAGATCAACCCGACCATTTTCTCAACAGTCAGAAACAGAACCTATGCATCATGGGACGATAAACACATGCTCTTTTATTCATTGGTCAGTACTTATCACATGACTATGACATGATCATGTTCAGTGTACGCAATTACGCACGGTGCGGCACGAACAGATTTTAAACGAACGCTCCTAATATTATGACATAATTCTGTGATAGTACCAATGCCTGGGTTGGTTAAAGATTTTATCATTTCCATTGCTATCTTGTCAGGACTTGCAGCTTTTCCTTGTTTCATCCTTTTCACAGCCTTCTCTGTTTCAGTCTTTAATATGTTTGGTCCACTTTGAGTATTATACAGTGTCTGCACTGCCACCTAATTGGGCACATTAACTATGCAAACATGTTTATGTTTGTTGGTAGCTACCTTTACCTTTTTATATTGTATGAACTGTATAAAACATAGTCTATGAACTGTATACAAACATGTTCTGTAAACTTTATACAAACATGTTCTATGAATTTGTATACAAACATGCTCTGTTATTAATATACTAGCAGCGCTAATGTATGTCATTGTGTCAATGTAATATCATTTTTAAAATTTTGATGCATGACTTATTGGGCCAGTGTCAGTTCAGAATTGTTATTTGACACTAAAGTGAAGATGCACATTTGCAAATGTTCACCTCATACATCATGGATTATATGTTTGATCTTCTGTAAAGCTCCAGGGTAAAAAAAAAAAAAAAAACTTCTAGCTTGTTTACCACATAGTGACTTCATGGTCAAATGGCTTTATTCTTCAGCTCTGGAAAACAACTCCTGTCACACAGCAACAATGGTACAGATGCTGTAATGTAAACAAATATAAAGAAATGTAATGAATCAGATTCATTGTTTCATAATTTGATATCTGACACATTTGTCGTTTTCCAGATGCGTTCACTTTCTTGCGAGGATGAGGATATTGCTGTAAGTAATGCTAAAATTGATCAGATGTAAATACCTCTCTTTTATGGTGTGTTTTCAAACAATGGAAATATGTTGGGCAGAGCTGACAGTGAACTCCAAGCATACCTCAATCATGTCTCTACATCAATTATAAGTGGAATAATATTGATTGTTGGTGAATTCATTGTGTGCTGTACATGACAAAAAGTAGGTACAAGTAGAAAGTAAAGGACACTTTTACAAACCTTGAAGGGGATTTGTGTATATGGAGCTCCCAACTGGGTAGAAGACACAAACTTAAGACCTTGCTCCTGGAAACAAATGCCTGCTTAAGTGCCCATTGCTGCAGGCATGCCCATTGTATGCAGAACAGAGAAAGCTATTTTGTCCCACGCCTGCTTCATTTGAGGACAAGCTCTATGGAGATGTCAACAAGCTCAAGTTGACCGCAGCTTACTTTAACCATATTCAGGTCGACATCTAAAGGTGTGTGACGAAGTTCGTAGCCTGCCACATTTCATGCAAGTGTGTCGGTGGTAAAAGCATCCCAGTGGCACGAAATGGAATATTGCTTGGCTAGCAAATCCATTACGTGTAAAGTCTGAATCGAAAGCTCATTGTGTGGATGTCTTTAAAGGTGAAAAAAAGAGTCCCAGTGGCAAAAAATGGAATATTGCTTGGATAGCAAATCCATTACATGAAAAGTCCAAACTGAAAGCTCACTGTGTGGATGTCATCTGCAGACTGCATTCTTCTGGTTTCCAGAGGAACAGCCTGTGGTGAATGGAAGGCCCAAATACGGAAGTGAGGCTATGCAGCCATGTGCAGGACGTGATGATTCCTTGGGTGAACCCAGTTGCAAAGCGCTATGTTTCGGCTCTGCAATTATTAAAGTCTCCTTGGATGGCAGGGAATGCCTATGGTCTGCCCCTGCCTTTCCTTAAGGACTGACCGTGATGTTTTCAGCTGTTCTAAAATGGGCCAGCTGTGATGAGGATAACACCATAGCAGTGAGAGTTGAACTTCCTATGATACACCCGAGAAGGTATCCTGGTCAACAAATGCCCGAAGAAGTTAGATGTGTCGGCCGAAAAGTGCAAATATTGGAACTCTGCTGTAAACAGTCACAACACAATTATGTCTAAAACAATATTCTGAATTAACATAGAATAATAATAATAATGATGATGATGATGATAATACTAAAAATAATAATAATAATAGTAAGTACTCTGTCAAAGGCTTTCTTGTACTCTATAAAACATGCTTATATATTTTTCTGAACTTCTGTATATTTTGTAATCAACATTCTCAAACAGATTATGGCTTATCTGGTGCCACTGTTGTTGGGGGACCTGAATTGTTCTTCAGCTTCTTTTTTATTTTGAATTATTTCTTGTATAACCAGGGGGAGTATCTTAGTTATGAGCGCACTAAGCTAATAGTTCTGTAATCCTCACAATCAGCAGCTCATGGCTTCTTGGGTGGCGTGATGAAAATGGATGTATGAAAATCCTTGGGGATGTACCCAGATATATCATGACATAACTCTGTGATAGTATCAGTGCCTGAGTTGGATAAGGATTTTATAATTTCCATTGCTATCTTGTGAGGACCTTCAGCCTTTCCTTGTTTCATCTTTGTAATAGCCTTCTCTGTTTCAGTCTGTAATATGTATGGTCCATATTGAGTATTATACCTAATTGGGCACATTAACTATACAGACATGGTTATGTTTGGCAGTAGCCATCTTTACCACTTTATACACAAGCACAGTGTATGAACTGTATACAAACATGTTCTATGAACTGTATACAGATATGTTCTATAACTATATGCAAACATGTTCTATGAAGTGTATACAGACATGTCCTTTGAATCTATGAACAACATTGTGCATAAACTATATATAAACATGCTCTATGAACTATATATAAACATGTTTTATGAACTATATACAAACATGTTTTATGAACTGCATACAGGCAAACAAACATATTTTACAAACTGTATAAAGGAGGTCAGCGTTGCCAAATGGATAAGAACGCACGCTCTTAAACGTCTGATTTGCTGATGCCAAGGTAGCGTGTTCAACCATTACACCAGTCTGACTGAAATGTTAATTTCTCATCCTTGACTTGGGGATGTAAATTACAAGTACCTCAGAAATCTGAGTGGATTCTCCTGATGGGGAGGGACACTGGTAATAGGGAAAGCTAATCCACATGCAAAAATTAGTTCAGTGCACTAGAAGTAGTACCACATGTATGAGTTCAAAGCTTACAGAAAATAAATAAAGAAAGTAGATCATATTTATTTCATGTCTTATGAACTTTATCAATCAATCATTCATGTGCCATGCCGGAAAGCTTGGTGGTCATGTCTCGCCATTTCACTCGATCACCAGAGTCGTGGATCAGATCAGTGTTCCTGTCTCGACCATGCCATATGGCCAAGCCATCCAGGTATTTACTTCTCGGTCTTCCCCTTGGTCTGTTCCCTTCAATCTTGCCATTCGTCACCAAGTTCTCCAATTCATTTCTTCTTGTAACATGTCCAAAACATTTTGACTGTCTACGTCTAATTTCTCTAATCAATTTACGATTTTCATTTGTCTCCTGTAGTACTTGGTCATTGGTTTTTCTGTCTGTCCATGGTATTCTTTGCATTCTCCTCAGAAAACACATTTCTGCACCCATCAGATGTTTTTCAGCTTGACTGCTCATTGTCCAAGTTTCACATCCACACAAAAGAACAGGCTCTATGTAGCACCTCAACACTCTTTTTCTCGTTTCAATTGACATCATTTTATTGGTCAGTATGTTTTTCATCTTGCTATAGGCTACTTTCGCCATGGCGATTCTTGTTCTAATCTCTTCAAGGCATCTCCCATCAGAAGTTATGGCTGTTCGGAGATAATTGTACCGATTCACTTGTTGAAGAATATTCCCATGTATATAAATTTATGCATTGCCTTTTCAGCTACAAGAGAGACAAGGAAAAGAAATAATTCCAGACAGTGATGGAGAAAGCCCCATTGATCAAAGAGCAAAGTTTCCTGTTTCACTGAAATCAACTGAGGTATGATTATTGTTAGTTAGTTAGTCTTTCCTCTTGAGCCTCAGGCGGCGCATAGGGCAGAAGTCCTGTCTCTCCATGCCTGGCGATTCGCTGCTATCTGTTGTAGATCTTGGATATTTACTTGGCAATTGAATGAGCCTTCTCTAATGATGGTTCTACGCAGGGTCTCTCTTGGTCTTCCCCGTTTTCTTTTCCCTACCGGAGACCATATGAGGGCTTGGTAGGGGAGTCTTGTCTTGTCCATTCTGAGTACATGGCCAATGTAGTTCCAACGGCGTCTTCTTATGAAATTGGATACTGTATCTTGCTTAGTCTCTTGTCTTATTTGCGAATTGGTTCTGAATTCTGTCCAGTGGATGTTTAGAAGTCTTCTAAGACATTTGTTCTCAAAATTGTCTAACTTTTTATCTAAGGCTACCGTTGATTTCCAACTTTCACATCCATATGTTAACACTGGAATCACACAAGAGTTGAAGATTTTAAGTTTTGTGTGTTTGCTGAGTGTCTTTGACTTCCAGATGTTTGACAGTTTATTGAAGGCACTAGATGCCAGTGCGATTCTAGATGATATTTCTGGTGTTGAGTCCCCTGTAGATGTCATTTTGCTTCCTAGGTATGTGAAGCTGTTGACTTTTTCAAGAACGTAGCTGTTCAATTTGGTGTCATCTGAACTGTTGGTAAGGTCAATAGTCTTTGTTTTTGTGGTGTTAATTTGGAGACCAATTTGCCCTGAAACATTTTGGAGGTGGTTTATTTTCTCTTGGGCATCCGGGTGTGTTGAACTCAAAAGCACTATGTCGTCGGCAAAGTCCAGGTCTTCTAGAATTTTGTCAACCCAATGGATACCCATATTTGTGTTGTTTGTGCATTTGCGCATGACCCAGTCGATAGCTATTCCAAAAAGCATCGGTGATAAGACACAACCCTGTTTAACTCCTGTTTCGACTGAGAACCAGTCAGAGTTGCCTGTTTCTGTTCTTACGCAGCAACGTGTCTCTTTGTAGAAAGATTTTATAACGTTGGTATATTTGGTAGGAAAACCATAGATGTTAAGTATGATTATTGTACATGAGAAGATTATATGGTTAATTTTTCAAAACATGAAGATAAACTTCGTTTACACTTTTAGTGTTGTTTGTTCTTCATTGATGAATTGTTCATCGTCATGTGTGAGTTCTAGCTGGGCTGATAGCTAGTTGAGTGTATGATGTTGAGGAGTACCTTAGTTATGAGCACACTAAGCTAAAGGTTCTGTAATCTTCACAATCAACAGCAGCTCATGGCTTCTTTCGCAGAGTGATGTAAATTGATTTAAAATCCTTGAGGATGTACCCAGTATTATATATATAAGGGTCGTTCATTTGAAACCCGTTCCAATGGCTTTATTACAAAAGCATGAAAGAAACATTAGCAGGTGTGGTAGAATTAAACAAAGCATTCATTATGAATGAATTATGCACCATGGATTGGTCAGAAGAAGTCGCTGTAGGCATTCAGGCAAGCATTCCATTGCTTAGCTAGGCAGCGAATGCCGTCAGCAAAAAAGGATTGTAGTTGCTCACTGAACCAAGCGTTTGCCGTGTTCATTACGCATGCATCTGTGTGAAATCGTTGCCCCTTGAGAGCTTTTTTAGAGGTCTGAACAAATGAAAATCACATGGTGACAAATCAGGACTATGGGCTGGATGTTTCTGAATTTCCCACTTCTTCCTTACTAATGCTTCCTGCACAATCTTTACAACATGAAAACGAGCATTATCGTGCAACAAAATCACACCGTGAGAAAGCATGCCGGGTCGTTTATTCTTGATGACTTTTTGCAGCTTGTCTAGTGTTTGCAAGTAGTGGGTAGAGTTGATGTTAACACCAGGTTCTTTATATTTGGCCAACAATAGCCCTTCATGGTCAAAAAGTGCGCTCAGCATAACCTTACCAGCGGAAACTTGTAACTTGAATTTTTTGGCTTTTGGTGATCCAGCATGCTTCCATTGAATGCTCTCTCTTTTGCTTCTCGACTCAAAATGGTGACACCATGATTCATCGCCTGCCACTATGCGGAAGAGAAATTCATCACCCTCCACTCTGTAACACAGCAAGTGTTTCAGACACCATCCCATGCGTTCCTCTTTTTTGGTGGTCGGTTAACATCCGTGGTACCCACTGTGAACACACCTTCCGATATTGCAGTTTCTTACGAACGATCTTTTGAATTGTCCCAATTGATACATCAAATTCTTTCGCTAGTGAACACATGCTTCGACAATGGTTCATCTGTACTGCTGCATCAATTTTGGCGATGGTTTTTTCTCTTGCAACAATATGCTCTTGACCCGGCCACCGAAGATCTGTCATGAACTGACATCCTTTCTGAAACATTTGTGCCCAGTCTGTCACTGTTGTCTTTGACACATGTGTTACCGTACGCTGCCTGCATTCTTCAATGAATGTCCACTGGTCAACATCCTTCAAATGAAAGAAACTGAATCGCCATTCTTTGAGCTTATTTGGGCGGATGTTAGACCAACCCGACCATTTTCTCAACAGTCAGAAACAGAACCTATGCATCATGGGACGATAAACACATGCTCTTTTATTCATTGGTCAGTACTTATCACATGACTATGACATGATCATGTTCAGTGTACGCAATTACGCACGGTGCGGCACGAACAGATTTTAAACGAATGCTCCTAATATTATGACATAATTCTGTGATAGTACCAATGCCTGGGTTGGTTAAAGATTTTATCATTTCCATTGCTATCTTGTCAGGACTTGCAGCTTTTCCTTGTTTCATCCTTTTCACAGCCTTCTCTGTTTCAGTCTTTAATATGTTTGGTCCACTTTGAGTATTATACAGTGTCTGCACTGCCACCTAATTGGGCACATTAACTATGCAAACATGTTTATGTTTGTTGGTAGCTACCTTTACCTTTTTATATTGTATGAACTGTATAAAACATAGTCTATGAACTGTATACAAACATGTTCTGTAAACTTTATACAAACATGTTCTATGAATTTGTATACAAACATGCTCTGTTATTAATATACTAGCAGCGCTAATGTATGTCATTGTGTCAATGTAATATCATTTTTAAAATTTTGATGCATGACTTATTGGGCCAGTGTCAGTTCAGAATTGTTATTTGACACTAACGTGAAGATGCACATTTGCAAATGTTCACCTCATACATCATGGATTATATGTTTGATCTTCTGTAAAGCTCCAGGGTAAAAAAAAAAAAAAAAACTTCTAGCTTGTTTACCACATAGTGACTTCATGGTCAAGTGGCTTTATTCTTCAGCTCTGGAAAACAACTCCTGTCACACAGCAACAATGGTACAGATGCTGTAATGTAAACAAATATAAAGAAATGTAATGAATCAGATTCATTGTTTCATAATTTGATATCTGACACATTTGTCGTTTTCCAGATGCGTTCACTTTCTTGCGAGGATGAGGATATTGCTGTAAGTAATGCTAAAATTGATCAGATGTAAATACCTCTCTTTTATGGTGTGTTTTCAAACAATGGAAATATGTTGGGCAGAGCTGACAGTGAACTCCAAGCATACCTCAATCATGTCTCTACATCAATTATAAGTGGAATAATATTGATTGTTGGTGAATTCATTGTGTGCCGTACATGACAAAAAGTAGGTACAAGTAGAAAGTAAAGGACACTTTTACAAACCTTGAAGGGGATTTGTGTATATGGAGCTCCCAACTGGGTAGAAGACACAAACTTAAGACCTTGCTCCTGGAAACAAATGCCTGCTTAAGTGCCCAGTGCTGCAGGCATGCCCATTGTATGCAGAACAGAGAAAGCTATTTTGTCCCATGCCTGCTTCATTTGAGGACAAGCTCTATGGAGATGTCAACAAGCTCAAGTTGACCACAGCTTACTTTAACCATATTCAGATCGACATCTAAAGGTGTGTGACGAAGTTCTTAGCCTGCCACATTTCATGCAAGTGTGTCGGTGGTAAAAGCATCCCAGTGGCACGAAATGGAATATTGCTTGGCTAGCAAATCCATTACGTGTAAAGTCTGAATCGAAAGCTCATTGTGTGGATGTCTTTAAAGGTGAAAAAAAGAGTCCCAGTGGCAAAAAATGGAATATTGCTTGGATAGCAAATCCATTACATGAAAAGTCCAAACTGAAAGCTCACTGTGTGGATGCCATCTGCAGACTGCATTCTTCTGGTTTCCAGAGGAACAGCCTGTGGTGAATGGAAGGCCCAAATACGGAAGTGAGGCTATGCAGCCATGTGCAGGACGTGATGATTCCTTGGGTGAACCCAGTTGCAAAGCGCTATGTTTCGGCTCTGCAATTATTAAAGTCTCCTTGGATGGCAGGGAATGCCTATGGTCTGCCCCTGCCTTTCCTTGAGGACTGACCGTGATGTTTTCAGCTGTTCTAAAATGGGCCAGCTGTGATGAGGATAACACCATAGCAGTGAGAGTTGAACTTCCTATGATACACCCGAGAAGGTATCCTGGTCAACAAATGCCCGAAGAAGTTAGATGTGTCGGCCGAAAAGTGCAAATATTGGAACTCTGCTGTAAACAGTCACAACACAATTATGTCTAAAACAATATTCTGAATTAACATAGAATAATAATAATAATAATGATGATGATGATGATAATAATAAAAATAATAATAATAATAGTAAGTACTCTGTCAAAGGCTTTCTTGTACTCTATAAAACATGCTTATATATTTTTCTGAACTTCTGTATATTTTGTAATCAACATCCTCAAACAGATTATGGCTTATCTGGTGCCACTGTTGTTGGGGGACCTGAATTGTTCTTCAGCTTCTTTTTTATTTTGAATTATTTCTTGTATAACCAGGGGGAGTATCTTAGTTATGAGCGCACTAAGCTAATAGTTCTGTAATCCTCACAATCAGCAGCTCATGGCTTCTTGGGTGGCGTGATGAAAATGGATGTATGAAAATCCTTGGGGATGTACCCAGATATATCATGACATAACTCTGTGATAGTATCAGTGCCTGAGTTGGATAAGGATTTTATAATTTCCATTGCTATCTTGTGAGGACCTTCAGCCTTTCCTTGTTTCATCTTTGTAATAGCCTTCTCTGTTTCAGTCTGTAATATGTATGGTCCATATTGAGTATTATACCTAATTGGGCACATTAACTATACAGACATGGTTATGTTTGGCAGTAGCCATCTTTACCACTTTATACACAAGCACAGTGTATGAACTGTATACAAACATGTTCTATGAACTGTATACAGATATGTTCTATAACTATATGCAAACATGTTCTATGAAGTGTATACAGACATGTCCTTTGAATCTATGAACAACATTGTGCATAAACTATATATAAACATGCTCTATGAACTATATATAAACATGTTTTATGAACTATATACAAACATGTTTTATGAACTGCATACAGGCAAACAAACATATTTTACAAACTGTATAAAGGAGGTCAGCATTGCCAAATGGATAAGAACGCACGCTCTTAAACGTCTGATTTGCTGATGCCAAGGTAGCGTGTTCAACCATTACACCAGTCTGACTGAAATGTTAATTTCTCATCCTTGACTTGGGGATGTAAATTACAAGTACCTCAGAAATCTGAGTGGATTCTCCTGATGGGGAGGGACACTGGTAATAGGGAAAGCTAATCCACATGCAAAAATTAGTTCAGTGCACTAGAAGTAGTACCACATGTATGAGTTCAAAGCTTACAGAAAATAAATAAAGAAAGTAGATCATATTTATTTCATGTCTTATGAACTTTATCAATCAATCATTCATGTGCCATGCCGGAAAGCTTGGTGGTCATGTCTCGCCATTTCACTCGATCACCAGAGTCGTGGATCAGATCAGTGTTCCTGTCTCGACCATGCCATATGGCCAAGCCATCCAGGTATTTACTTCTCGGTCTTCCCCTTGGTCTGTTCCCTTCAATCTTGCCATTCGTCACCAAGTTCTCCAATTCATTTCTTCTTGTAACATGTCCAAAACATTTTGACTGTCTACGTCTAATTTCTCTAATCAATTTACGATTTTCATTTGTCTCCTGTAGTACTTGGTCATTGGTTTTTCTGTCTGTCCATGGTATTCTTTGCATTCTCCTCAGAAAACACATTTCTGCACCCATCAGATGTTTTTCAGCTTGACTGCTCATTGTCCAAGTTTCACATCCACACAAAAGAACAGGCTCTATGTAGCACCTCAACACTCTTTTTCTCGTTTCAATTGACATCATTTTATTGGTCAGTATGTTTTTCATCTTGCTATAGGCTACTTTCGCCATGGCGATTCTTGTTCTAATCTCTTCAAGGCATCTCCCATCAGAAGTTATGGCTGTTCGGAGATAATTGTACCGATTCACTTGTTGAAGAATATTCCCATGTATATAAACTTATGCATTGCCTTTTCAGCTACAAGAGAGACAAGGAAAAGAAATAATTCCAGACAGTGATGGAGAAAGCCCCATTGATCAAAGAGCAAAGTTTCCTGTTTCACTGAAATCAACTGAGGTATGATTATTGTTAGTTAGTTAGTCTTTCCTCTTGAGCCTCAGGCGGCGCATAGGGCAGAAGTCCTGTCTCTCCATGCCTGGCGATTCGCTGCTATCTGTTGTAGATCTTGGATATTTACTTGGCAATTGAATGAGCCTTCTCTAATGATGGTTCTACGCAGGGTCTCTCTTGGTCTTCCCCGTTTTCTTTTCCCTACCGGAGACCATATGAGGGCTTGGTAGGGGAGTCTTGTCTTGTCCATTCTGAGTACATGGCCAATGTAGTTCCAACGGCGTCTTCTTATGAAATTGGATACTGTATCTTGCTTAGTCTCTTGTCTTATTTGCGAATTGGTTCTGAATTCTGTCCAGTGGATGTTTAGAAGTCTTCTAAGACATTTGTTCTCAAAATTGTCTAACTTTTTATCTAAGGCTACCGTTGATTTCCAACTTTCACATCCATATGTTAACACTGGAATCACACAAGAGTTGAAGATTTTAAGTTTTGTGTGTTTGCTGAGTGTCTTTGACTTCCAGATGTTTGACAGTTTATTGAAGGCACTAGATGCCAGTGCGATTCTAGATGATATTTCTGGTGTTGAGTCCCCTGTAGATGTCATTTTGCTTCCTAGGTATGTGAAGCTGTTGACTTTTTCAAGAACGTAGCTGTTCAATTTGGTGTCATCTGAACTGTTGGTAAGGTCAATAGTCTTTGTTTTTGTGGTGTTAATTTGGAGACCAATTTGCCCTGAAACATTTTGGAGGTGGTTTATTTTCTCTTGGGCATCCGGGTGTGTTGAACTCAAAAGCACTATGTCGTCGGCAAAGTCCAGGTCTTCTAGAATTTTGTCAACCCAATGGATACCCATATTTGTGTTGTTTGTGCATTTGCGCATGACCCAGTCGATAGCTATTCCAAAAAGCATCGGTGATAAGACACAACCCTGTTTAACTCCTGTTTCGACTGAGAACCAGTCAGAGTTGCCTGTTTCTGTTCTTACGCAGCAACGTGTCTCTTTGTAGAAAGATTTTATAACGTTGGTATATTTGGTAGGAAAACCATAGATGTTAAGTATGATTATTGTACATGAGAAGATTATATGGTTAATTTTTCAAAACATGAAGATAAACTTCGTTTACACTTTTAGTGTTGTTTGTTCTTCATTGATGAATTGTTCATCGTCATGTGTGAGTTCTAGCTGGGCTGATAGCTAGTTGAGTGTATGATGTTGAGGAGTACCTTAGTTATGAGCACACTAAGCTAAAGGTTCTGTAATCTTCACAATCAACAGCAGCTCATGGCTTCTTTCGCAGAGTGATGTAAATTGATTTAAAATCCTTGAGGATGTACCCAGTATTATATATATAAGGGTCGTTCATTTGAAACCCGTTCCAATGGCTTTATTACAAAAGCATGAAAGAAACATTAGCAGGTGTGGTAGAATTAAACAAAGCATTCATTATGAATGAATTATGCACCATGGATTGGTCAGAAGAAGTCGCTGTAGGCATTCAGGCAAGCATTCCATTGCTTAGCTAGGCAGCGAATGCCGTCAGCAAAAAAGGATTGTAGTTGCTCACTGAACCAAGCGTTTGCCGTGTTCATTACGCATGCATCTGTGTGAAATCGTTGCCCCTTGAGAGCTTTTTTAGAGGTCTGAACAAATGAAAATCACATGGTGACAAATCAGGACTATGGGCTGGATGTTTCTGAATTTCCCACTTCTTCCTTACTAATGCTTCCTGCACAATCTTTACAACATGAAAACGAGCATTATCGTGCAACAAAATCACACCGTGAGAAAGCATGCCGGGTCGTTTATTCTTGATGACTTTTTGCAGCTTGTCTAGTGTTTGCAAGTAGTGGGTAGAGTTGATGTTAACACCAGGTTCTTTATATTTGGCCAACAATAGCCCTTCATGGTCAAAAAGTGCGCTCAGCATAACCTTACCAGCGGAAACCTGTAACTTGAATTTTTTGGCTTTTGGTGATCCAGCATGCTTCCATTGAATGCTCTCTCTTTTGCTTCTCGACTCAAAATGGTGACACCATGATTCATCGCCTGCCACTATGCGGAAGAGAAATTCATCACCCTCCACTCTGTAACACAGCAAGTGTTTCAGACACCATCCCATGCGTTCCTCTTTTTTGGTGGTCGGTTAACATCCGTGGTACCCACTGTGAACACACCTTCCGATATTGCAGTTTCTTACGAACGATCTTTTGAATTGTCCCAATTGATACATCAAATTCTTTCGCTAGTGAACACATGCTTCGACAATGGTTCATCTGTACTGCTGCATCAATTTTGGCGATGGTTTTTTCTCTTGCAACAATATGCTCTTGACCCGGCCACCGAAGATCTGTCATGAACTGACATCCTTTCTGAAACATTTGTGCCCAGTCTGTCACTGTTGTCTTTGACACATGTGTTACCGTACGCTGCCTGCATTCTTCAATGAATGTCCACTGGTCAACATCCTTCAAATGAAAGAAACTGAATCGCCATTCTTTGAGCTTATTTGGGCGGATGTTAGATCAACCCGACCATTTTCTCAACAGTCAGAAACAGAACCTATGCATCATGGGACGATAAACACATGCTCTTTTATTCATTGGTCAGTACTTATCACATGACTATGACATGATCATGTTCAGTGTACGCAATTACGCACGGTGCGGCACGAACAGATTTTAAACGAATGCTCCTAATATTATGACATAATTCTGTGATAGTACCAATGCCTGGGTTGGTTAAAGATTTTATCATTTCCATTGCTATCTTGTCAGGACTTGCAGCTTTTCCTTGTTTCATCCTTTTCACAGCCTTCTCTGTTTCAGTCTTTAATATGTTTGGTCCACTTTGAGTATTATACAGTGTCTGCACTGCCACCTAATTGGGCACATTAACTATGCAAACATGTTTATGTTTGTTGGTAGCTACCTTTACCTTTTTATATTGTATGAACTGTATAAAACATAGTCTATCAACTGTATACAAACATGTTCTGTAAACTTTATACAAACATGTTCTATGAATTTGTATACAAACATGCTCTGTTTTTAATATACTAGCAGCGCTAATGTATGTCATTGTGTCAATGTAATATCATTTTTAAAATTTTGATGCATGACTTATTGGGCCAGTGTCAGTTCAGAATTGTTATTTGACACTAACGTGAAGATGCACATTTGCAAATGTTCACCTCATACATCATGGATTATATGTTTGATCTTCTGTAAAGCTCCAGGGTAAAAAAAAAAAAAAAAACTTCTAGCTTGTTTACCACATAGTGACTTCATGGTCAAGTGGCTTTATTCTTCAGCTCTGGAAAACAACTCC
This sequence comes from Cepaea hortensis, assembly GCA_963921405.1. Taxonomy (NCBI): domain Eukaryota; kingdom Metazoa; phylum Mollusca; class Gastropoda; order Stylommatophora; family Helicidae; genus Cepaea; species Cepaea hortensis. The sequence continues at coordinate 15,006,446 of OY992879.1, read as the reverse complement.
TGTCACACAGCAACAATGGTACAGATGCTGTAATGTAAACAAATATAAAGAAATGTAATGAATCAGATTCATTGTTTCATAATTTGATATCTGACACATTTGTCGTTTTCCAGATGCGTTCACTTTCTTGCGAGGATGAGGATATTGCTGTAAGTAATGCTAAAATTGATCAGATGTAAATACCTCTCTTTTATGGTGTGTTTTCAAACAATGGAAATATGTTGGGCAGAGCTGACAGTGAACTCCAAGCATACCTCAATCATGTCTCTACATCAATTATAAGTGGAATAATATTGATTGTTGGTGAATTCATTGTGTGCTGTACATGACAAAAAGTAGGTACAAGTAGAAAGTAAAGGACACTTTTACAAACCTTGAAGGGGATTTGTGTATATGGAGCTCCCAACTGGGTAGAAGACACAAACTTAAGACCTTGCTCCTGGAAACAAATGCCTGCTTAAGTGCCCAGTGCTGCAGGCATGCCCATTGTATGCAGAACAGAGAAAGCTATTTTGTCCCATGCCTGCTTCATTTGAGGACAAGCTCTATGGAGATGTCAACAAGCTCAAGTTGACCACAGCTTACTTTAACCATATTCAGATCGACATCTAAAGGTGTGTGACGAAGTTCTTAGCCTGCCACATTTCATGCAAGTGTGTCGGTGGTAAAAGCATCCCAGTGGCACGAAATGGAATATTGCTTGGCTAGCAAATCCATTACGTGTAAAGTCTGAATCGAAAGCTCATTGTGTGGATGTCTTTAAAGGTGAAAAAAAGAGTCCCAGTGGCAAAAAATGGAATATTGCTTGGATAGCAAATCCATTACATGAAAAGTCCAAACTGAAAGCTCACTGTGTGGATGCCATCTGCAGACTGCATTCTTCTGGTTTCCAGAGGAACAGCCTGTGGTGAATGGAAGGCCCAAATACGGAAGTGAGGCTATGCAGCCATGTGCAGGACGTGATGATTCCTTGGGTGAACCCAGTTGCAAAGCGCTATGTTTCGGCTCTGCAATTATTAAAGTCTCCTTGGATGGCAGGGAATGCCTATGGTCTGCCCCTGCCATTCCTTGAGGACTGACCGTGATGTTTTCAGCTGTTCTAAAATGGGCCAGCTGTGATGAGGATAACACCATAGCAGTGAGAGTTGAACTTCCTATGATACACCCGAGAAGGTATCCTGGTCAACAAATGCCCGAAGAAGTTAGATGTGTCGGCCGAAAAGTGCAAATATTGGAACTCTGCTGTAAACAGTCACAACACAATTATGTCTAAAACAATATTCTGAATTAACATAGAATAATAATAATAATAATGATGATGATGATGATAATAATAAAAATAATAATAATAATAGTAAGTACTCTGTCAAAGGCTTTCTTGTACTCTATAAAACATGCTTATATATTTTTCTGAACTTCTGTATATTTTGTAATCAACATCCTCAAACAGATTATGGCTTATCTGGTGCCACTGTTGTTGGGGGACCTGAATTGTTCTTCAGCTTCTTTTTTATTTTGAATTATTTCTTGTATAACCAGGGGGAGTATCTTAGTTATGAGCGCACTAAGCTAATAGTTCTGTAATCCTCACAATCAGCAGCTCATGGCTTCTTGGGTGGCGTGATGAAAATGGATGTATGAAAATCCTTGGGGATGTACCCAGATATATCATGACATAACTCTGTGATAGTATCAGTGCCTGAGTTGGATAAGGATTTTATAATTTCCATTGCTATCTTGTGAGGACCTTCAGCCTTTCCTTGTTTCATCTTTGTAATAGCCTTCTCTGTTTCAGTCTGTAATATGTATGGTCCATATTGAGTATTATACCTAATTGGGCACATTAACTATACAGACATGGTTATGTTTGGCAGTAGCCATCTTTACCACTTTATACACAAGCACAGTGTATGAACTGTATACAAACATGTTCTATGAACTGTATACAGATATGTTCTATAACTATATGCAAACATGTTCTATGAAGTGTATACAGGCATGTCCTTTGAATCTATGAACAACATTGTGCATAAACTATATATAAACATGCTCTATGAACTATATATAAACATGTTTTATGAACTATATACAAACATGTTTTATGAACTGCATACAGGCAAACAAACATATTTTACAAACTGTATAAAGGAGGTCAGCGTTGCCAAATGGATAAGAACGCACGCTCTTAAACGTCTGATTTGCTGATGCCAAGGTAGCGTGTTCAACCATTACACCAGTCTGACTGAAATGTTAATTTCTCATCCTTGACTTGGGGATGTAAATTACAAGTACCTCAGAAATCTGAGTGGATTCTCCTGATGGGGAGGGACACTGGTAATAGGGAAAGCTAATCCACATGCAAAAATTAGTTCAGTGCACTAGAAGTAGTACCACATGTATGAGTTCAAAGCTTACAGAAAATAAATAAAGAAAGTAGATCATATTTATTTCATGTCTTATGAACTTTATCAATCAATCATTCATGTGCCATGCCGGAAAGCTTGGTGGTCATGTCTCGCCATTTCACTCGATCACCAGAGTCGTGGATCAGATCAGTGTTCCTGTCTCGACCATGCCATATGGCCAAGCCATCCAGGTATTTACTTCTCGGTCTTCCCCTTGGTCTGTTCCCTTCAATCTTGCCATTCGTCACCAAGTTCTCCAATTCATTTCTTCTCATAACATGTCCAAAACATTTTGACTGTCTACGTCTAATTTCTCTAATCAATTTACGATTTTCATTTGTCTCCTGTAGTACTTGGTCATTGGTTTTTCTGTCTGTCCATGGTATTCTTTGCATTCTCCTCAGAAAACACATTTCTGCACCCATCAGATGTTTTTCAGCTTGACTGCTCATTGTCCAAGTTTCACATCCACACAAAAGAACAGGCTCTATGTAGCACCTCAACACTCTTTTTCTCGTTTCAATTGACATCTTTTGATTGGTCAGTATGTTTTTCATCTTGCTATAGGTTACTTTCGCCATGGCGATTCTTGTTCTAATGTCTTCAAGGCATCTCCCATCAGAAGTTATGGCTGTTCCGAGATAATTGTACTGATTCACTTGTTGAAGAATATTCCCATTTACTTGTATATTACATTGTGTTACTTCGTTCTTCCTATTGACGACCATACAACCATCCTTAATGTACTGTATATAAACTTATGCATTGCCTTTTCAGCTACAAGAGAGACAAGGAAAAGAAATAATTCCAGACAGTGATGGAGAAAGCCCCATTGATCAAAGAGCAAAGTTTCCTGTTTCACTGAAATCAACTGAGGTATGATTATTGTACATGAGAAGATTATATGATTAATTTTTCAAAACATGAAGATAAACTTCGTTTACACTTTTAGTGTTGTTTGTTCTTCATTGATGAATTGTTCATCGTCATGTGTCAGTTCTAGCTGGGCTGATAGCTGGTTGAGTGTATGATGTTGAGGATTACCTTAGTTATGAGCACACTAAGCTAAAGGTTCTGTAATCTTCACAATCAACAGCAGCTCATGGCTTCTTTCGCAGAGTGATGTAAATTGATGATTTAAAATCCTTGAGGATGTACCCAGTATTATATATATAAGGGTCGTTCATTTGAAACCCGTTCCAATGGCTTTATTACAAAAGCATGAAAGAAACATTAGCAGGTGTGGTAGAATTAAACAAAGCATTCATTATGAATGAATTATGCACCAAGGATTGGTCAGAAGAAGTCGCTGTAGGCATTCAGGCAAGCATTCCATTGCTTAGCTAGGCAGCGAATGCCGTCAGCAAAAAAGGATTGTAGTTGCTCACTGAACCAAGCGTTTGCCGTGTTCATTACGCATGCATCTGTGTGAAATCGTTGCCCCTTGAGAGCTTTTTTTTAGAGGTCTGAACAAATGAAAATCACATGGTGACAAATCAGGACTATGGGCTGGATGTTTCTGAATTTCCCACTTCTTCCTTACTAATGCTTCCTGCACAATCTTTACAACATGAAAACGAGCATTATCGTGCAACAAAATCACACCGTGAGAAAGCATGCCGGGTCGTTTATTCTTGATGACTTTTTGCAGCTTGTCTAGTGTTTGCAAGTAGTGGGTAGAGTTGATGTTAACACCAGGTTCTTTATATTTGGCCAACAATAGCCCTTCATGTGTCAAGGTCTCACATCCGAGGTTGCGACACGTTGTCTGTACCAACGCCAGACAACATAACAACACGCAACCCTGAGTGATGTTAAACACTGCAGAGGGAATGCGGCGTCTTCGACGACGCCCGTATAAGCAGCCAAGCACAGCAATTGAGCGATGCTTAAACGACCGCTGGTCAGCAGTACACCCCGTGAACCGTGCAGGGGTCACACCAGATGACGTGGGCGCCGACTGGTGTGTAGCATGTAGAACGCCAGATCTGGCAGACGGGTTTAGAGGTTTGAACGGACAGGTCGCATGGGTCTGCGAGTGGTGTTTGAATCTGCATTGAGAGCTAGCCTGTACGACAGTGGGAGACTGGTTCGAACGCTTGAATAGTTTGACTTGTAAGTGAGAGGTTTATTAATTGCATGTATTATTATGTATTGTAGTGATATTGTTCATGCCGTAATGATTGTGATGGATTGTCATTGTGCGATGTTTGTGCGATAATAAATGCAGCGTGTAAATAAAGCTTGTGAATAATACTTTCGGATATTCACTTTGTGTGATTTGATAGTTTGATATTGCTTCACACTTGCCAGAAAACGAGCTATTTATCTTGCTCTACGCAAGACTCTGACAAGTGTGAACGTGGTGGCTTTTGTCCGGGATTTGAACCAAATGCGAACTTGTAAAATTTTTTGTCCGAGTTTGAAGCGAATGTGAACATGCCGATAGAAGTGCGCAAGTAATAGATTAAGGTAAAGTAACGATTAAATAGTGTTGATCTCATTAAAGTATAAGTGTGAAGATATTATTTGAAGCCAACCGAGGCGTCTTCAGACTTATCACTAAAGTCAACAAATTTTGTACCTAAAATCCAAAATGGCGGCCGTGCCCTTGAATGTCATTGAGTAGGGTTAGTGTGAGCGTGAAAGTTGTTGATTGTGGTAACGACTAACAATAATACTTGACAACATACAAACCTTTACAGACTTTAGTGACATTACACACACCATACATTTACAAACGTTCTAATTTCGTTTAGTTTAAAAAGTACAGGTTGTTTGTGTCAACTTTACCTGAGTCTCGTGAACTTCAAAAATTTTTTGTGCGTCAACCCGAAAGACGTTCCAGTGTGATTTCGAGCACCACTGAACAGCACATTGCCCAAGGATTACTTGAGTATAAAATTTTTTTCATTCCTCTTTATACTTTCGTTTGTCTGGCTTTAAACATCAACTGTGCTAGAAATATTTGTAACTTACTAACATCATAAGTAATTTTGTTTATATTTATTCCATCATACTTATTGTTCATCATGTCTTCTTTAAACGATTTCATTGAAATGGGTTTAAAAATGAATATGTCTGGTGAGGGATTGAGAACATGGAGTGAAAGTAAATATGCAGAATATCTTTTGAAGCAAGAGCAAATTAGTGAGAGGGATGAGAGAGCGGCCGAAAGGGCGTTAAAGCTTCAACAGGCACAAGCAGAAGCTGCTCTAAAGCAAGCAGAAGCTGCTCTAAAGCAATCAGAAGCTGCTCTGAAAAGTAAAGAGGCAGACTCAGAAGCTGCTTTAAAGCTGCAACAGAAACAAGCAGAAGCTGCTCTAAAGCAATCAGAAGCTGCTTTAAACCTTCAGCAGGCACAATCAGAAGCTGCTCTAAAGCTTCAACAAGCACAATCAGAAGCTGCTCTAAAGCTTCAACAAGCACAATCAGAAGCTGCTCTGAAAAGTAAAGAGGCAGACTCAGAAGCTGCTTTAAAGCTTCAACAAGCACAGTCAAAAGCTGCAGTGAGGCAAGCTGAGATCTTAGCCCAGAGTAAGAAAGAAGAGCAAGAAACACAAATGAAAATTGAACAACTTAAAGCTGAATCTTCTAAAGATAAAGTTAATAGAGAAACAGACAAAGATCAACCTCATAAAAAGTACCAAGGTCTGATCAGAAGTTACAACACAGGTGATTGCATAGCAGCATTTACCCAAAACTTTGAATTTGTTATGGATCATTACAAAATTCCAAAACCTGAATGGGGGATAGTATATGTAAGAAGTCTTTCTGGGGAACCTCTTAAAGTCATAGAGTCGATCCCAAATGACCTGAAAGAAGATTATCTGTACATTAAATCTAAAATTATGTCACATTTTCTACTGGATGAATCAGGTTATAGAGAACAGTTTAGAAAGTTGTCTCCTAAGCCAACACACACGTTCTCTGATTACATCTCAGAAATTCAAAATATTTTTTCTAAATGGCTGTCAGCAGCCAAAGTAAATGGAATTTATGACAAATTAGTTGATCTTATGTTGAGAGATAAGATTATCGCATCTCTCCCACCCCCCTTTTCGAAATTTTTGTTGGAATGTCAGTGTGAAAGTGTTCAACAGATTGAAAGTCGTGGCTCTGGTTATTTTGCAGCCACTAAGCAATTTTTCTCTAGTAGTTTGACCAGCACAGACTTTGTAGCAGCAGCTACATATGGCAAATATCAGGCAGGGTCAAATACCAAACAAAGACCTCATAAACAAGCTGCAAAGAAATTGTATCAGTGCAAATATTGCGATTATAAACACAATGAGAACGATATGTGCGACCAACACCCTGGGTACACTACGTACTTGCATAATTACATTTCTAAGCAAGACAAAGAAAGGAAGAACTATAGAAAAGTTACCAAATGTTACCTTTGTAAAGCTTATGGTCACTGACGTAAAGATTATAAAGGCAAGTCAATGACCAAAAAGGCTAATGCAGCCATGTTTGACAGTTCTTCGTCAGAAGATGAAAGTACAAGATCACCCAGTAAACTCAGCACATTCCATTGAGGTGTTCCATCATGAAAAATGTACCATTTATGATCAATTTCATGAGGATGGCGTGTTAACATGCGGCTATTCTATACCAGTTACCAGTGAGGAGGCTAATTCTGTAGTAAACTCCAAAGGTAAACTAAACATCCACCAGGGGTATGTTAATGGTAGAGCTGCCACAGTTTTACGTGATAGCGGCAGTACCCTCATTGGTGTAAAGAGAGATTACATTTTACCATCACAATATAGTGGTAAATATGTCACATGCAGGACGTTCTCAGGGAACATAGAGAAATATCCACTTGCATGGGCATATATAACTACACCATTCCTTACAGGAAAGGTTAAATGCGCAGCATTAACCAATCCTTGCTGCGATGTTATCATTGGAAACCTTCCTGAAGTGAATGACATGCCACATGACAGTATTACATCAACTGTCAGTTGTAATAGTGATACTACCATTTCACCTTCATCACCAATCATCATTCATGATGTATTACCACCTGTAAATGAATGTACAAATACCAACCTGGCTACGCCAGAACATACATGTAATTGTGTGAATGTAACATCAATGTGTGATGAGAATGATCGTTGTAATGTAGTAAATGCAGTAACTAGATCTACTGCACAGATGCAAGATCGAATCGATCAGACAGAGGCTTTACAACGAGTAAGTCCAGTTGTAACATCTCCTGATACAACTAGGGAGACGTTTATAACATCTCAGAAAGCCGATCGATCTCTACAAAAGTATTTTAACCCTTTACAGGGCAGACGCTTGTCCATTTTGTAGCCCTGAACGGGCAAGATTATTTCAGGTTTGGAAAAAGTTCAGGTCGCGTTAGTAAAAACATCACAAATAAGGTGTTAGTCAACCGATTTTAGTTAAATAAACAACACAATGAAGGGAAAAGCATGCAGAATATGTTACTCACGTGATTGTTGCCGGTAATCCATACATGAACACAAATATTTACGAAATATGGCATGTTGTTTGTGATTTTCCGTCACCTATACGGCAATATACAAACACATTTTCAGAATCATAATCACTTTCTTTAAAGTCCGACTCACGACTGCTAATGCAAAGTAACGCTTTGCACTGATATCTAGCTCCGATTAATAGTCAACTTCGTGCCCTTTAATGTCATTTAAAATTAACCTAGCGAAATCTCGGCTATCACTTGAAGAATCGCCGAAATCCATTTTGAAAAACAGCGTAAAAATCCCGAAAACTATCAAAAATTGTCCTTAAAAGTCCGTTTAAATTGATACTATCGTGTTTACAAATGGCGGCCACGTTGTCAAGCTGTAGGCGAAAGCGAAAGTAGCCGTCAGAAGTGTCGGAAAGCCGAGAGATCGCGATTTTACAATGCATAATAGTATCGGCCGGAATCGGACGTTGCGATCGTTTTCTCGCATCGGCCGGAATCAGACGCTATGCCTTGTAAAGGGTTAAACTTGTAGGCCAAAAGCCAAGAGTAGCAAAGAATGCTCAATGGTACTTTGCTCTCAAGAACGGAGTTCTAACACGGTACTACACCAAAGGTTCCAGCACTATCGAACAAACAGTGCTACCGTTAGAAAACCGCAAGCAAGCATTGAATCTAGCTCATGACATACCCTTTGCAGGACACATGGCATATGCTAAAACTAGAGCAAGGTTACTAACTCAATTTTATTGGCCAAAGTTTTGCAACGATACCAAACAGTATTGCAGATCGTGTGACATCTGTCAGAAGCTTGTCAAAAAGGGTAAACACCCACAAGCTGAATTGCAAGTTACTGATTTGGCTAGTAGACCATTTGAAAAGATCTCGGTCGATATAGTTGGTCCTCTGAACCATGTAACATCTAAAGGTAATAGGTACATTGTAACACTCATTAATCTATGTACTCGATGGCCAGAAGCAATTCCATTGAAGAACATAACTTCCAAAGACATCATGGAAGTGTTCTTTCATATTTTTGCGAGGGTAGGATTCCCTGATACCATCCTTTCAGATCGGGGTAGCCAGTTTATTTCCTCAGCTACACAAGCCTTTACCAAAATGTTGGGTGTTAAACAATGCTTCAACAGTCCATACCACCCACATTCGACCGGTATAGTGGAAAAGATTAATGGTGATATGAAACATATGCTCTCTAAGGTAACCCAAGAACATCCTGAAGATTGGGATACTTATCTGCCTGCAATTTTGTTTGCATATAGGGAAGTGCCCCATTCCAGCACTGGGTTTTCACCATTCGAAATGTTATATGGTGCACAACCACGCGGCCCATTATCTCTGTATGAATCTATGTTGACTGAAAGTACTACTTTGCCTATACCCATTTCACCATATGAACATGTAACATCATTGCGTGATAGAATTATGAAATTATGTATTTTGGCTAAAGAAGCTCTTCAAAAATCAGGAGCTATTTACCGACAATATGCTAACATAGGAAATAGAACTATTACACTGATGCCAGGACAGGACGTTCTTCTTCTTTTGCCAAGTGATAGACATCTCCTAACTGACTCATGGCAAGGACCGTTCAAAGTACTACGACAAATTTCGACGGTAGACTACGAAATTGCAGTTAGGGGCAAACATAAAATTTTCCATATTAACATGCTCAAACCATATCATCACAGGCAAGACGACCAAGTAGAGACTGCAGCAAGTACCTCCATAGTGGACCAGACGGACGACAACGACACTGACGAGATACCAACACCAGTTCTTGACACGACGACCAACTTACAGGACATTAAGGTAAATCCTAAACTAACGCAGACACAGACTGACAGTTGCAGACAACTGATACAAGAATACAGGACGATCTTTTCTGACAGCCCAGGACAGACAGATTTAGTGCAACACCAAATCATCTTGACATCTGACGTTCCTATTAAGTGTAGACCGTATTCCATCCCTATACACTATAAAGAAAAACTTCATCAAGAAATCATTGATTTAGAAGCAAATCATATCATTCGATGTTCACAATCTCATTTCTGTTCACCAATAGTTTTAGTACGCAAAAAGGACAACACTATTAGACTGTGTGTGGACTATCGTAAACTTAACAGCATTACACAGTTGGATTTAGAACCGATGAGTAACTGTGAAGACATCTTGACTGAACTATCTGACTCACGTTATTTCATCAAACTTGACATGACAAAAGGCTACTGGCAGATAGCTGTACATCCTGATAGTATACATCTGACTGCATTTGCCACACCGTGGGGTTTATACGAATGGTGTAAACTACCTTTCGGATTAGTCAATGCACCAGCTACCTTTGTCAGAATGACAAGAATTCTTTTGACAGGCATTGCTAACATCATTTGGTACATGGACGACATTTGCATACACACAAAGGACATGACAGAGCACATAACTGCACTACAGCAGACATTTGACAGGATTAGACAGCATGGACTGACTGTAAAACCTTCCAAAGTTGATATAGCCTTTCAGGAAATTTCATTTTTGGGTTATAAGATCTCAAATGGCTTTATATCAACTGACAATAACATCATGTCCAGAATTTTGAAATTGTCGCTTCCGACAACTAAGAAACAGTTGCGAAGTGTGTTAGGTCTTTTAAACTATTATAGACAGTTTATTCCTCATTTTGCTGAATTGACCAAATGTTTCACTGATCTACTAACAAATAAACACCCCAATGTGATTGTGAACAGTGAATGTTTAAGGCCAGCATTTACGAAGATTCTTTCATATTTTTCTAAATCACCTATTCTGAAATTGCCAAATTTGAATATTACTTTTAGATTAAGATGTGACGCGAGCTCCGTAGCCATTGGAGGTGTGCTTCTCCAAGAACACGACCAAATCTTGTACCCAGTATACTACGTCTCTCGAAAACTGAACACCAGCGAACGAAATTACAGTACACCGGAACTCGAGGCTCTTGCCATGGTATTTTCGGTACGTAAACTTTCTAGGTTTCTTTTAGGCAAACATTTCATTATTGAAACAGATAACAGCCCACTGACAATTGTTACCAGGGGAACGCCAAATAACAGCAAGGTGGCAAGATGGTCCCTTCTTCTGCAGGACTATAGCTATGAGATTAACCATATAAAGGGTTCACAAAACTGTCTTGCAGATCTTTTGTCGAGATGTCCATACGACGAACCTAATACCCAGTCAACACCAGAGCACAGTGCAGAGGGTGTATAAAACTGCAACGTAGACAGTGCTCAGTACCACAGCCAATTGTGACAATGTGTCAGTAACGCTGTGTACACCAATGTGATAGGGAAGATTATATCTCCCAATGTATATAACTTATGTACATATTTGAATCTAATTATTATCATGTGAATGAATGCGTGTATAATTGTGAGATATGTGAAAGAATGGAATCATTATGATGTAAATTAATGTGTTGTATAACTGTGAGATGTGAGAAAGAATGTAATTATTATTGTAAATAGATAAATATTGTAACAACTAGACACTACAGAGAAGTGTCACTGGACAACACTATAGGATCCAGGAACTTACCAAGCCACTACAACGTGAAGTAATCCTGAATGTATCCAGATCGAGGTGTCCAAGATGTTTTAACAAGGTACGAAAGATCTGTGACAGTACTATCTGAGCAGAAGACGGAAGAGACGATCCAACAGCTGATAGTAACAACTACTACTACGTTTATATAATATCCATCTAGAACGGACTAATGTCGTGTGAATGATACCACAACACATGTAATAGTATAGCTGTATACTTCCGATATTTGTTTTGCATATTAATATTAAAAGTTAGTAGACTACGCTAAAAAGTCTATAAATGTATGACAATTGTATTAAAATGTGATTTAAAATATGTCCATATACGGAATTGTATATGTCGATTTTTATAATATTTAATCTCAGCATCGTAACTTGATTGCTTCTTTACAAACGTGACTTTTTGTGCACATTTGTCAATAAGTATCAAATTATGACACTAAGAAATAAATTTGTAGTACTAATTTATGTCTTGTAAACGACGATAAATTATTGTTCCTAAATTTTTGGTATAATAACCAGGGGACATTATTCTAAATTTTTGGTGATATGTAACTATGTATTGTAACCATTAACATGTGTGCTTGATATGTAACATGTCAATGTAACGTCGTTTAGATATGGACAGTATATTGCCAAAACTGTTGACCTTCATTAGAAACTCCAAACAGAGGTCTGATGATGGAGCTATCTCAGAGGGAGATGCTCACGGCTTGACCTGATGATTTTAGTATTTTTGTTCTTGGTTGTGAGGTAGGGGCCAGTTTAGCCGATACCTACCGGACTAGCTGTGTCACAGCAAGGTAATGCCCATTAAATAGATTGTACTTGACTGTTGTACTTCATAGTGCAACACAATTGTTGTATACATATTGTTTACTAGTCACCTGTATATAATTATAATAACTATTAACGTATAATGTTCGACTTTGACAGGTTTAATAACACCTATATAGATTGTACATGAAAGGAAATCCTTCCATGAAAAAGGGGTGTGGAGAGTGTCAAGGTCTCACATCCGAGGTTGCGACACGTTGTCTGTACCAACGCCAGACAACATAACAACACGCAACCCTGAGTGATGTTAAACACTGCAGAGGGAATTCCGGCGTCTTCGACGACGCCCGTATAAGCAGCCAAGCACAGCAATTGAGCGACGCTTAAACGACCGCTGGTCAGCAGTACACCCCGTGAACCGTGCAGGGGTCACACCAGCTGACGTGGGTGCCGACTGGCGTGTAGCGTGTAGAACGCCAGATCTGGCAGACGGGTTTAGAGGTTTGAACGGACAGGTCGCATGGGTCTGCGAGTGGTGTTTGAATCTGCATTAAGAGCTAGCCTGTACGACAGTGGGAGACTGGTTCGAACGCTTGAATAGTTTGACTTGTAAGTGAGAGGTTTATTAATTGCATGTATTATTATGTATTGTAGTGATATTGTTCATGCCGTAATGATTGCGATGGATTGTCATTGTGCGATGTTTGTGCGATAATCAATGCAGTGCGTAAATAAAGCTTGTGAATAATACTTTCGGATATTCACTTCGTGTGATTTGATAGTTTGATATTGCTTCAAACTTGCCAGAAAACGAGCTATTTATCTTGCTCTACGCAAGACTCTGACACATGGTCAAAAAGTGCGCTCAGCATAACCTTACCAGCGGAAACCTGTAACTTGAATTTTTTGGCTTTTGGTGATCCAGCATGCTTCCATTGAATGCTCTCTCTTTTGCTTCTCGACTCAAAATGGTGACACCATGATTCATCGCCTGCCACTATGCGGAAGAGAAATTCATCACCCTCCACTCTGTAACACAGCAAGTGTTTCAGACACCATCCCATGCGTTCCTCTTTTTTGGTGGTCGGTTAACATCCGTGGTACCCACTGTGAACACACCTTCCGATATTGCAGTTTCTTACGAACGATCTTTTGAATTGTCCCAATTGATACATCAAATTCTTTCGCTAGTGAACACATGCTTCGACAATGGTTCATCTGTACTGCTGCATCAATTTTGGCGATGGTTTTTTCTCTTGCAACAATATGCTCTTGACCCGGCCACCGAAGATCTGTCATGAACTGACATCCTTTCTGAAACATTTGTGCCCAGTCTGTCACTGTTGTCTTTGACACATGTGTTACCGTACGCTGCCTGCATTCTTCAATGAATGTCCACTGGTCAACATCCTTCAAATGAAAGAAACTGAATCGCCATTCTTTGAGCTTATTTGGGCGGATGTTAGATCAACCCGACCATTTTCTCAACAGTCAGAAACAGAACCTATGCATCATGGGACGATAAACACATGCTCTTTTATTCATTGGTCAGTACTTATCACATGACTATGACATGATCATGTTCAGTGTACGCAATTACGCACGGTGCGGCACGAACAGATTTTAAACGAATGCTCCTAATATTATGACATAATTCTGTGATAGTACCAATGCCTGGGTTGGTTAAAGATTTTATCATTTCCATTGCTATCTTGTCAGGACTTGCAGCTTTTCCTTGTTTCATCCTTTTCACAGCCTTCTCTGTTTCAGTCTTTAATATGTTTGGTCCACTTTGAGTATTATACAGTGTCTGCACTGCCACCTAATTGGGCACATTAACTATGCAAACATGTTTATGTTTGTTGGTAGCTACCTTTACCTTTTTATATTGTATGAACTGTATAAAACATAGTCTATCAACTGTATACAAACATGTTCTGTAAACTTTATACAAACATGTTCTATGAATTTGTATACAAACATGCTCTGTTATTAATATACTAGCAGCGCTAATGTATGTCATTGTGTCAATGTAATATCATTTTTAAAATTTTGATGCATGACTTATTGGGCCAGTGTCAGTTCAGAATTGTTATTTGACACTAACGTGAAGATGCACATTTGCAAATGTTCACCTCATACATCATGGATTATATGTTTGATCTTCTGTAAAGCTCCAGGGTAAAAAAAAAAAAAAAAACTTCTAGCTTGTTTACCACATAGTGACTTCATGGTCAAGTGGCTTTATTCTTCAGCTCTGGAAAACAACTCCTGTCACACAGCAACAATGGTACAGATGCTGTAATGTAAACAAATATAAAGAAATGTAATGAATCAGATTCATTGTTTCATAATTTGATATCTGACACATTTGTCGTTTTCCAGATGCGTTCACTTTCTTGCGAGGATGAGGATATTGCTGTAAGTAATGCTAAAATTGATCAGATGTAAATACCTCTCTTTTATGGTGTGTTTTCAAACAATGGAAATATGTTGGGCAGAGCTGACAGTGAACTCCAAGCATACCTCAATCATGTCTCTACATCAATTATAAGTGGAATAATATTGATTGTTGGTGAATTCATTGTGTGCTGTACATGACAAAAAGTAGGTACAAGTAGAAAGTAAAGGACACTTTTACAAACCTTGAAGGGGATTTGTGTATATGGAGCTCCCAACTGGGTAGAAGACACAAACTTAAGACCTTGCTCCTGGAAACAAATGCCTGCTTAAGTGCCCAGTGCTGCAGGCATGCCCATTGTATGCAGAACAAGGAAAGCTATTTTGTCACACGCCTGCTTCATTTGAGGACAAGCTCTATGGAGATGTCAACAAGCTCAAGTTGACCGCAGCTTACTTTAACCATATTCAGGTCGACATCTAAAGGTGTGTGACGAAGTTCTTAGCCTACCACATTTCATGCAAGTGTGTCGGTGGTATCCCAGAGAAGGTATCCCAGTCAACAAATACCCGAAGAAGTTAGATATGTCGGCCAAAAGGTGCAAATATCGCAGCTCTGCTGTAAACAGTCACAACACAATTACATCTAAAACAACAACTCAATCTTGTTTAATGACTGGTGAAGGTGCACTGCTGGGGTGAGTTGGATTAAGAGACAGTTAGTTAGCTCGATTGACACACCAGAAGCATCGTTACCTAGACAATGACCATCACATGACAATATCACGCAAAGATCATCAAGAACATTGAACTTATCATCAAGAACGTCGTGTGACATCTGGGGACTCGTCGCTTAGTAAGGAGTATCTGAGAGCTCGTCTGATCAAGAAACCCATTGCATTATAGACATTGGTGTCATACTGAGATATTTGTGCGCTCTTCGCTGAGAGAGGAGTTATTATCTGTGACTTCGTTCCATCAATTTAGACAGTACTGCGTCAAGAGATTAACAGCAACTCTTTTGTGCGTGTGTGTCATGGACAGAGTTCACGAGAAACCAGGAAAAATTGATACCAGGCAGTAATACTAAAGATAACAGACAGTTCGCGAGAAGGTCACACTACAGGTAAATTAACGGTGGTCAGCACACGTAAACAGACGAGGCGGGGCTCCAGGAGAATTAACGCAGCACAAATCAACAGGGAGAGTCGATTACGGTGACAGGTGTAGTCACTAGTCAAAACAGCACAGAGGAAATGTCGCGTGGACAGTGAGGTGTTTGCGACAAGAGCGGTCAGTCCTAGGTGTGTGTGTGTGTGACAGGACAGGATTGAAGACAGCGAGCAATTTCATCGCAACATCCTGTGCGTGGTGAGAATTTTGTGTGTGTGTGCTAAGGTAACGCACTGGGTGGGTCACGAGTCGACAGGTGAAGAATTTTACCACAGCTAACACGACAGGGGAGGTCGGTGGAAATTGTGAGTTTCCACGGAAAATAATCGGGGCAGCGCTGTTTACGAGGACAGTGCACAGTACAGGTAAAGTACTGAGAACAGTGAACTCTCGGTAAGGAGAGTTATCATGGATGTGTAGGATACACAGAATTGACATTTGCAGATTCACCGGGAGGGGTGACAAAAGTGGGTGGAAACAGTGCCCCTACCGCCAGAGTTGGGGCGGGTTAGTGGTGTAAAGTGTATTTTCCACGGCCTAGTGTGGTCAAGATGACTCATTGTGAATGAACAAAACAAAATTGTTTTGAAAGAAAGCCAGACTTTATGTTTCGTCTTTGTTCAAGCCCTTTGTCATCATTATTCTGTTATGAGCAAACAGTTTTAACGTGTCATCATCGCAACCATGGTCATATTTCTTTGCCAATAAGGATCTATATATCCAAGTTTAAAGCGCTGAACATTGGCTGCCATTCTCCTGTTCTTTTTGGGGAATCTTGTCGGGTAACGGAAATCCATAACATTTATGATACAGCAAAGCGCCATCTCCGCAACGAAAGTAACAACATATCGAAAGAACACTTTGGATAATTATTATTACCGTCAACGTTTCCGACAGTTGGAACTGGTGATCACAACGCGAAATGAAGTAACCACTCAACAAATCAATCAGTCATTTTGAAATCTAGTGTCGTAGACATTTCCAGCGGATTGCGAATAACTATTAAAACGAACAAAAAACTTTTGTGACTGATTAATAAGAACTTTTGGCGACGTATAAATAAGCATACATATTTGTCGGCCAACCATTGGCACATTATTTTTTTTTTGCTCCCATCGTCATATTTATTGTTGTCGGGTGTTACGCAATTATTTGTATGTGGTCCAGTGTTTGTCAAGTGTAGGGGATTTTTGTGTTGTTTCTCGAAGGCCGGGAGACAGGGCGAAAAGTTATTTTCTGAGGTGCACCATATATAATTTCTGGGAAGAAAATCGAAAGGTCGGTTTATTTGGTTCTGCAGGGACGGTCCTGAATTATATAACGTGCCAGTTTGTGTTTGACGTCAGATTTCTGTATATGTTTATGCTATAATTTTTTTTTCTTTCTCTTTCTTTCTTTTCGTTATAGTTACATATGATATTGGTTGTGGTCGGATATATGTTATTATTGTGATCTTTCGTCATGTCTGCTGTCTAGTGGTCTTTTTCAGTTTATATTTATATATTACGCGCACTGTGGGTGTCCCTACACAAGCTTGTGGTTGTTACTGTAGTATATTTCTTTGTGATCACCGTCTCCGTGTACTTGGCTTGTGAGTCTAACGTTTTATAGACAACACTTACTGTTATCATCCATTTGTTTTGTATATGTATTTATATGTATGTTTAACAATATTTCCAGAAATGTTATACAACTATTTGTTATAGATATATGCAAGGGAGGATATTTTCCCTCACTACCTAGTGCTTATAGAGTGACTGGGTGAGTACAGAGTGATATTTTAGCACTACAAATTTACGTACACAGGGAGTGGTAGTGTACTTATTGAAGGCACACAAAGACTAGTAGCAGAGTCGTCACATTTATAGTTGGCTGACAGACAGCAACGTGTCCACAAGTACAAGATGCCTACTTTAATGGAATATATTGAAGCAGGTGAACGAATAGGCCTGAAATGTAAAGAGTTACAGGAGTATGCTGAAGCAAAAGAACAAAAACAGATTGAAAGAGAGGAGAGGCATAATGAACGCGAGGCAAAACGCCTACAGGAAGAAAAGGTAGCTGAAGCTAAGCGTCTACAGGAAGAGACACAAGTAAAACTAGCTGAAATGGAAAACAAGCGTCTACAGGAAGAGACACAAGTAAAACTAGCTGAAATGGAAAACAAACGTCTACAGGAAGTAAAGTTAGCTGAAATAGAAAACAAGCGTCTACAGGAAGAGACACAAATGAAAATGGAAATTGAGAAAGAGAAGATTAAGATGGAAGCTGAAATTGCTCTCAGAAAATTAGAACTATCTTCGAAAGGTCAAAGTGAGGAAAACAGAAGACCTTCGCAGTCGTCACAGAGATTAAAACTGCCATATTTTATGGACCGGGATTGCCTTGAATCTTATATTTCAAGATTCGAATCGTCTGTGAAAACATTAGGCATCCCAGAAGCGGAGTATGCGATGCGACTTGGCGAGTTTCTTACGGGTAAGGCACTAGACACCATGTTCAATTTACCTGTAGAAGAAAGAAACAACTACACTATCTTACGTCAACGTTTGCTGACAAAGTTCCAACTAACTGAACATGGATATAGAACAAAGTTTAGACAGTTAGTGCCAGAGACAAATCAAGATTTCACAGATTTTGTTAACACTGTAAAGAATACATTTAACAAATGGATGGAGCTTGCAGAAGTAGGGAAAGATTTTAATAAATTAGTAGATTTAGTGTTAAGAGACAAAGTATTAGCTTCATGTAATACTAACTTAGTGGCTTTCTTTGAGGAACGTAAGCCAAAGGACATAGACACAATGTCACAGTTAGGGCAAAATTACATGACTGCACATCCTAACGTATCTATTGGTAGACAATTTAGTGAGGAAATAGTCTGTGCAGCCTACACTAAACAGGACCAGAATCCAGTCATCAGACCAAGGGCGAAAAGTGTGGATTCAGCACAGAAAGGTGAGCAGCAAGAACTTCAAGATAATGGTTTCCGAGGAAACAATGTTGGTAGAGTAGGACGGTACCCATATAGAAGAGGGAATTTCCAGAGACGTCCAAATTATGCCGGATGTTGGAATTGTGGGAGCTGGAGACACAAGGCAGCGGAGTGTGACATGAAGCCAGCCAGTGAGCCAACAAGTAACGCAAGGAAGGAGATCATCTGTTTCAAATGTGGAAAGAAGGGGTATGTCAGCCATCAATGTAGGATGAGAGAAACAGAGCACTCAAATGCAGTGCAAGTAATTGAGACGCTGAACAATGAAGATTGTAGTGGGTGCAAACCTCTTTTTGAAAAAGACAGTCAGCCAGTCCTAATATGTGGTCATACAGTGAAAGCAGGATCAGCAGTGCATGAAGGAGGAAGCTTGAAGCTGCATCAGGGATTCGTCAATGATAGACCAGCGTTAACAATTAGGGATTCCGGATGTATGTCTATCGGAGTGAGGAAAAGTTTAATAGATCCCTCGGATTATACAGGGAAAAAGATTAGATGCATAACATTCAGCGGCACAGTAGAGTTCTACCCATTAGCCATAATGTCAAAGACTGAAGTATAGAGATCTGAGGTCTGCCTCAAGATAGAGTGACAGCATGTGTTTTGGACTCACCAGTGGCTGATTTGATCATAGGAAATGTTATAGGAGTTAAAGATTGTACAGAAGAGGAAGTAGTTTATTGGGACCGAAAATATAGTTTAAGCAGTAATGAGGTAGTTACCACAAGAGAACCTAAATTAGAGAGTATAGCTGAGGTAGAAGAGGCACTTGAAGTAGACACAGGAACTCAGGACAAGGATAGTACAGCTGAGCAGATGAGAATGGATCCCAAATATAGTGATAGTGACTCCCAGAGACAAGATACTACTCTGAACAAATGTTCCCAAGGGTGTAGGAGAGTAGAACATAGGCAGTCAAAGAAAGGTAGATGGTGCTTTGAGAGGAAGAACAATGTTCTCACTCGCCGCTTTTCAGATAGCAGAACTGCACGTGGGCAAGTAGCAGTACCTTTAGCACACAGAGACCGATATACTAGAACAGCGCAGGATAGTGCATGTGCAGGGCACATAGGCATAAGGCGTATACAGCAGAAAGCAAGGTGCCAGGTATATGGGCCAAGATTGAATAAAGAGTTCAGACTAAACAGAGACTCAAGTGTAACGGTGCAATATGCAGTTAGGAAAGTTGAGTCAGGTCAAAAGAGTGTTCGCGACATTACTGACCCAGGGCTAGGTATAGCAAACAGATGTTGTAATTGTAGAGGTACCATGAGTCATGGGTACATGAAAGGTAGACACAGCATCAACAGGAATCATAGGTGGAGGTTTGAGGCAAGAAAAGAACCACCTGATATAGGGTCGGTACACAAATAGTATTGTGTGGTCGTGAAGTAGTAAGAGACCTGTGGGTACATAAGTATAATGCTTTTCTATGATGTATTATTATTATGTGATGTATTAGTTCATACATTGGTACACAAGATAGAAAGATGGTTGTATGTATATGTGGGGAATATGGGAGTGTACTATGAGCATTGGATGTATTATTTAGGGTGGTAGCTAAAGTGAGATGGAGCCATACTTAGGGCTACCCAGGCAATATGTCTGGGTCACATGTTTAGTAAGTTTTTGTCTCCCAATATTTGAAAACGAAGTTTTCTTTTAAGAGGGGGGTGATGACATAAGCCTGGGTCATTGACAATGAGTTGAGTGACCGGGCATGAGAAAGAATGGGTGAAAGTGGGAGACAGTAAAGTGACTGACCTGGCTATGAGAAAACAGCCAGCCCTGAGAAATAAAATATTGAGGGTAGAGAAAAACCCCTAGGGTGGAACGAACGAACGAACGAACGAACAAACTTTATTTTCAAAGGGTTAAGAATTGGGCACGCAGGCCCGTCTAACATTCTGCCCTTCTATCACTCTCTTTCATACATTATTTCATTCACACATCATTCAAGGCTAACAAAGAACAGTAACAATATAAAAGATATGCATTATAAAGGCATGGGCAAAATGCAAACATCAAAACTACACAACACGACACAATAATATTAGATAATGGTCTGACACTTGTTATTAGCCGTGTGGAAAATACTGGCCTACAAAAAGGTGATTGGCTGTTATACTAGGGTTTTGTTATTATTATTATTATCTCAATTATTAAGGGGGAAATTAATCCGTATTGAGATAGTGTTCGAATAATTTGCGATTATATGAATAGGGATTGGTGATGTCTTTGATTTCTTGTGGAAGATTGTTCCACAGCTGAGATGCAGAGTACGTTAAGCTTGTTTTGTATAAGTCAATCCTAGGCTTCGGAATGTGTAGTATATTTAAACGTTTACTGTGTCTAGCATTATATTTAAACAAAGGCCAAAGGTAATTTGGGGCATTCCGATGCAGGATTTTGTGAATTAGTTTAGCTTTATTGAAAAGCAGGCGTTTGCGGAATGGTAGTAACTGAAGGCGTTTATACAGGCTAGGATTGTCAGATAAATGTTTGCTATAAATTAGACTCATCGCCCGTTTCTGTAGTGAGTAAAGTAGCTTGGTGTTTGAATTAGAACAACCGTCCCAGATTGTAGAGCAGTAGTCAAAGTGTGTCTGTATATGAGAAGTATAGAATAGTTTCCTTGTGTCCTCATCAAGGAAGTTTTTAATCTTGGCGAGTTGATAGACTTTTTTCGCTGTTTGTTTAATGAGCGCTTGAACATGGGAATTAAAGGTTAGATTTCTATCAATGATTAGGCCTAATGTTTTGTGCTCAATTACACTTTCTACTGGCATGTTATCGATGTGAAGTTGAAGTGATGTGTGTGGGCTTAGAGTTTGAAGTCTTTGTCTGGTTGTTAATAACATTGCTTTTGTTTTAGTGATGTTAATTTGCATACGGTTTGAATAGCTCCACTTAACTACATTATTTAATTCTTGTTGTAAAGACGACTCCAGTAAAATACAGTTTTCAGCGTTTGTGTACACCGTACAGTCATCTGCAAATAGATCGCAGGACGACGAAAGATGCAAAGGTAGATCGTTAATATATATGGCAAATAATAGAGGGCCAAGAATAGAGCCTTGCGGTACTCCAATATTGAAGGTAGTGGTTTGAGACAGAGATTTATTGTGTGATACTACTTGCTTTCTGTTTGATAGAAAAGATGATATTAGAGTGACTACATTAAGGCCAATTTTCATTGTCTCGAGTTTTTTAATTAAAATAACGTCTATCATATCAAATGCTTTCTTGAAATCAATAAACACAGTTCCACATAGACTGTTGTTGTTTATATTCTGGTGCCAATTTTCTATCATGTTTGTTAGGGCCGTATGGCAAGAATATTTTGGTCGAAATCCTGATTGGCTGTCAACAATAAGCTTGTTGCGAACTAGATACTGTAATGTTACTTTATGGATGTGTTTTTCTAGTGGCTTAGATAGTGATGATAGTAAGGAAATGGGTCTGTAATTGTTCGGGAGACCATTGTCCAATGAACCAGATTTAAGAAGAGGGTACACTTTAGCGATTTTGAGAGCTGATGGAAAGTGGCCTTTGGTTAGACACTGATTATATATATATAGGTTAGTGATGTACAAATCACTGGCGCAGCACAACGGAGAATCCGGTTGCTGATTCCATCTAACCCAGATGAGGTTGTGTTTTTTAGGTTACTGAGGTAAGTGAATACTTCAGTGATTGTCATTAGCGGTATGTCGGAAAGAATATCGCGGGAGCATCTATTCTCGCAAAACGATGACAATAAAGATAAGTTGCAAGGAGAATTAGGTATTGAAGCCTTCAACTGGTCTATGTCAGTTTGAAAAAAATTACTGAATTGGTCGCATGTAATATGATTTGATGGTAAAGAATTTCGGAAGTTATACTTGTTTGTCAAGGTGTTAATTGCCTTCCATATATCCTTACTATTTGTTTTATCCATTACTAAGTTCTTAAAGTAACTTTTCTTTTCCTGTCGTATGCTGTATTGAACTTTGTTTCTAAGAGTACGGTATGCACTGATATCCCGCTTTTTATGTGCTTTATCTCTGTCTCTCATAATTTCAAGTATTTCCTGGGTGATCCAAGGTGGCTTGACGTGGTGTTTTACTCGAACTTCCTTGACTGGCACATGTCTATCTAAAACATCAATAAAGGTTTTCATCCAGAATTCCAGAGCATCATCCGGGTCAGGAAGCTGATAAACATTGTCTAGAGGTGAACTGAGCAAGTCCTGTAAAAATGCGCCTTGGTTGAAATTTTTGTAACTTCTATATTTTACACTTATGTGTTTATGTTTAGGAGTTTTAATTCCTTTTTTAGACCACGTGCAGCATATTGGGTAGTGATCGCTCATTGCACAATTTGGTACGGTGCATTCTATGATGTTGTCAGAGCAAGTTACATAAATGTGATCTATGACTGTTGAAGATGACTTTGTTACTCTAGTAGCTTGTTGTACTATTTGTTGGAAATTGTATGATGCAATTATATTTCCCCATATTATGTTGGATTTGTTGGTGTCAATGTTAAAGTCTCCGAGTAGTATAATTTCCTTCCCAGAAGCGAAAACCACATCCATCATGGTAGTGAAGTTTTCGTACCAGACGTGTCCAGCACTGGGATTTCTATAAAGGTAGCCAATTATCATGGGAGTGCGGTTTTGAAGTTTTAGCTCTAGCCAGATACATTCTATTTCGCAAGTTTCAAAGTCTAGCCTACGGCGAGCATTTAGTAAATTAGAAACATAGGTTATTATGCCTGTCTCTTGTTTCCTACAGGGATCCCTTCTAAAAACTTTGTACCCTTTAATAGAGATGTCCTCATCTGAAATTGTATCATTAAGCCTACTTTCACTAAGGCCGAATAAATGAAAATTTTGATTAAGAATAGAAGATAACTCTGGTAGCTTGTTAAATAAGCTGCAAATGTTTAAGTGTCCAAGGCATATTCCTGACTTATTGAGCCAGTGTTGCCACTTCTCAGACATTTCATCCATGAAGAAAGTGTAAATTCGTCAAAGTTAAGCTAAAATACAAGATCATAAAACAAAATCACAATTACATTAACTTACAAAATATCAGTAATACAAATCAATAAGTAAATGACAATATTATAACGATATAACTAATTAGACCAACGAATATAATGCAAACAAGGAACAAAACGAATGAAAGAACATACAACAAATAATTAACTTGAAAAAAAAACTACTTCACAAGCTAAGTACCGTTATCCAAAAGAATCAATAAATCACTATACAAGTCAATGTCTCTGTTTAAAGCGGGGAGTGAAGACCCCCTCACTCAGGGTATTAAGGCGATAAAAAGTATTATAAAAGATATCTAAGTGTCAATCTCTGTGACTTCAATACGAGTCAATGTTTACAGCCGCGTACAATCTAATACGTTGCTATATAAATCAATAACCAAGTATGCGCATAAACTTTATAGGAGAGGCCATTTCTTGTACCGAGATCCGGTGTTGCTTTGTGCTGAATTGCTAGTAAATACCAGGCTGTGTTGGTCCTTGGTACAGCGACATCATAAATGCCTGCCGAAGTGAAGTTGGGCTAAACCGTGTGAGGTATAACAACTCTGGGTTACAATGGAGTGGATACTGTTGATTTCTCATGGGTGTGTAACGACTTCCAACTACAGGCTCTGATTCGTGGCTAACAGGAGGCTGTGGTGGCACGTTGTTGTTACTACTGGATTGATCCTTGCTGTGGAGAAGAGGGAACGTATCTTCATAATTATCACCCTCCTGCGTGAAAGAGGGCGTATTGTACGGATTTGGTGTGATGGAAATGTTCCGTCTGGCTTGGATATCAGGTGCCGTGGTTATGAGTGGTCTGCTCTCTTCTGGTTTATTGGTACTTGATGTGGCGGCAGTATGTCGTCTGGCTTGAGTTTGAGGTGGTGTAGCTAAAAGTGTCTTACGCGATCTAGTATTGGATGTAGGTTGTGTATGTTCAGGGTACTTAAGATTTTTGGCGAGCAAGCTGGTGCCCAATGTAGACAAATGTACTTGATCTTTATAAAGTCGCTTTTTAGGTGCTCCTGACTGTGAAGTAAACACTGGTGTGTTGTTGATGAACTGTATGTTGTTGTGAGAGCAAAACTTCTGCAATATGTTGTTATTTATGTCAGCTAGACGACGCTGGAATCCATAACTCGGTGATATGATGGAGGAGAAGAAGATGGACGAGTTAGGAAAAGTGTGACGTAATCCGTTCAAGAGCGCCAGCAGTTGAGATGTTGTGATTTGCTGGTTGTTCATGGTGTCATTGATACCAATATGGACGCTTGCCCTTTTTACGTTAAGATTTACAGCCAACCTCCTAATCTTGTCTGTTAGCCGGTCAACACCAGCCCCAGGCAGTGGAATTATGGAAACAATGTCTTTGTCTGTAGTAGATGGGGGTCTGTGGATGGGGCGAGAGATAGGGTATTGGTGTGTTGAAGTCAAGGGACTTCAGGGAGTTGAGTTTTAGATACCGAAGGAGTTGGTAGTCGACGGAGAACTGTGTTGTGTGATTCTTCGAGCTGGAAATGCAGTCCTAAAACCCAGAGTGGGTTACATAGAGAGCAGAGGCTCCGACCCAGTGGGTGGGTCGTATTGTGGGAGATCCAGCCGTGGATAGTAGCTGGACTAAATGTCTTGTGAATTTGAGATTCGAAGGCCGTGAGAAGACAGTGATGTGTGCTGGTTAAATTGTGAGGAGGATATTTATATTCTATGGATTCCATTGTTTCTGGATGTATAAACATGTTCCGTCTGTCCGTATTCTTTCTGTAATAAAGGATTATGTGCGCCAACTCAATCTTGTTTAATGACTGGTGAAGGTGCACTGCTGGGGTGAGTTGGATTAAGAGACAGTTAGATAGCTCGATTGACACACCAGAAGCATCGTTACCTAGACAACGACCATCACACGACAATATCACGCAAAGATCATCAAGAACATTGAACTTATCATCAAGAACGTCGTGTGACAATTGGTATACACTGTTTCACTCTTATGTCAATTTGTCAGAGCACGATGTTCGGCATCTTTTCTTGGCTACAAGTTCGTTTATGTTGGGAGTAATGTTTTGTGTAATTTAGATTCTCATGATGGATTGCAAGTGTTCATCAGTGAGACGACTCCTGTGTGATGTTTTGTTAATCTTCATCACAGAAAACAGCTGCTTACACAGATATGTACTACCAAACATGCTCAAGGTTCGAGCCACATGTAGACGAAGCCGGGGCATCTCTTCAGGAATGAAACGAGTGAACTGTGCAGGCCCCACAGTGTCATACTTTGCCTTTAGTGTCCCATTACACTGCAGCTCTATTAACTCCATCAGCAAATTTACAGGTGCAGTTTCAACATCTATGTCAAATGGATTAAGAAAAAGCTCGAAATTACTTTTCTGTTCTTCAAAGTCACTAAAGCACCCTGCGAATTTGGCGCGAAGTAAACTAAGTTTTTCAGCAAAGTGTGCATTGGGAAACACCATAGCGTTGACTTGGTTTAACATTGCTTGGCAACAAGAAAAGTGAGACAGGTTGCATTGGTGCATTTGTGTCTCTCATAAGCGCAACTTCACTTGAAATACCTTCACTGTATCCTGCATATCAGTGATAAAGTGATCCCATCCCTGGAGCTGCAGGTTCAAGTTGTTGAGATGAGTCGTTGTACCAGACAGAAATGCCAACTCACATTTCCACTTTTCATCCCGAAAAACTGTGGAATATTTTCCTTTACTGTCCATGAATAACCCTATGCTACCAATCTCAAACCTGGACTTTATCCAAATCACACCTTCATAAAATCAACACCTGCGAGATGAGATGCCTGAGGAGAGCTGCCAACTTAACAATCCGAGACCGAGTAAGAAATGTTATTATCAGACAGACTGTGGGATCAACACCTTGTGCCACATTTATTGAAAGACAGAAGATCAAGTGGTTTAGCCATGTTGTTAGAATGCAACATCATCAACTACCATCACTGGCCTTACATCAAAGATCATCTGTGACGAGACCACGAGAACGTCCAAGAAGAAAATGGATTGACGACATCAAAGACATTGTACAACCACATGGAATGACACTATCCAGTGCCGCACACCAGGCGCTGGAACGCAAATTATTCCTCCCCACGACGCTTGACTGCAGAAGTGGAAGATGATGATG
Source organism: Cepaea hortensis (assembly GCA_963921405.1). NCBI lineage: Eukaryota > Metazoa > Mollusca > Gastropoda > Stylommatophora > Helicidae > Cepaea > Cepaea hortensis. Next base: position 14,979,446 of record OY992879.1, on the reverse strand, counting down.
ATAATGATGATGATTGTCCATGAATTGACAGATTTCCTTGATCAGCTGGAAAAATCTACTTGAGAACTTGTCCCTGACTTAGCCACCGCGCCTGTGTATGATAAGGCATGTCGCCGAACGCTGACTGTATTTCCTGCACAAAAGACTGAAATTGGCGGTGATTTAAACCATTGGCTCTGATAAAGTTGACAGTTTGTGTTACAGTGCTCATTACATCTTCCATGTTGAAGACTTTACCACACAGCGATCCTTGGTGTATGATGCAGTGATGCTATCAATTCACCAATACAGTTCTCCTGCATCTTTAACTGTATCTTTCGAACTAGTCCACTTTTTTCACCACGCATCGCAGGTGCTCCATCTGTTATCAGTCCAACGAGTTTGTCCCAAGGCAGGTTCATGTTGGTTAAACTTTGACATACGTTGTCAAGAGGTGAGAGAAGTGGCTGGGGGTTCATAGCCAAAGCTAATGGTCGATGTTTGGGGCAGGAGAGCCTGGCATATGATACCACAACATTCAGCTTAAGAATGGAGGTGGAGGCAGTCACTGCGACTCTCCACTGGATGTAGAATATGACACACACACACATCGTGATTGTAACTGATTCAGAAAGCATGCTGACGAGGGTGAGGACGGGGAGGCTTCGTGCGGAGTGGTTTGCTTCGCTTCGGCGGTCACGGGTGACAAGCATCGCCTGGATCTTTTCTCCGGGACATGCCGGTGTGCTGGGAAATGAACAGGCGGACAGATTGGCTGGCTCTGCAGAACTTGGTGGAGTATTGATACATGACAAGGCAGATGTGGTTGCGGCCTTGTGGGAGCACGTGCACACCTCGGAGGAGCAAATGGATTACCATGGTCTGGCAAGAATGAGACAGTGAGGAGTGACAAGGGATCTGGCCGATTCTCAACGCTCAGAGGAAAGACAGACTTATAATCAGATTGCTACTGATACTATTAGTGTTGGAACTCTTCGCTGGCTACTGAGGATGGGGACGGAGCACTTATGGGAATGCCCCGAATGCAGTGATGTCGATTCCTAAATCAATCAATCAATCAATCATACGTTGTCAAAAATGTCTTTTCCTGTGGTTGTCCCATGCATGGATTTCATGTCCAATATTTCTTCTGTAACATTCAAACTGGAGTCCACTCCAAGGATGAAGATGGCGAGCTGTGCAGTGTCAGTCGTGTCATTACCTTCATCGACAGCAAGGAAGAATGCAACAGAGTCTTCGCCTTTTTCGATCAGCTGTGTTTTCACAACAGTGACCATCTCACAAACCTGATCAACAACCGTATTTCTGCTAAGGCTTACCTTTGCAAACATCTGCTTTTTGTCTGAACACAAGACTTCACACACTCAGTTATCAGTTATCAGTTATCAGTTGGGGTATCTTCATTGCACTCCGGACATGTCCATAGGTGCTCAGATCCTCCCCCCCCCAGCATATGCATCAGCGTCCAGTGGCTAATAGTGCCAGTTCTGTGTTGGTTGACGAGGCGCTTTGTTTTCCCGATGTACCTCTCGTGTCTGGCTGTGCCGATTCTTACTCCCAGGTCTTTCATCCTGGACAGCGATGTGGAATCACTGACGTCAAAGTCCTCTGTTCTAGCCATATCTTTAAGGACGTTAATAACATCGGCACGATCCATGGCATCTACAGGGGGTGCAGAGCCGGCCAGTTTGTCAGCTCGTTCAATTCTCTCGACCCCCGCATGTCCCAGGACGAAGATGAAGGTGACTTTATGGACAACAGACTTCCGCAGCGATTCAGTCCACTGTCTACGTACAGATCCAGCTTCGACCTTCTGAATCATGCTCATTGAATCACTTAGTACACACACGTTGGTATAATGTTGTGATTCCAGCCATATGAAAGCCTGTTTAACTGCCATCACCTCCATCGTCATGCTGCTTGTGGTCATAGAGTGGGCACCACTGGATTCTTGAACGGTTCGGCCCGCTGATCGGGCTGTAAATGCCCACGCACTTCTCTGCTGCTTTACAACAGATCCATCTATATAGATGCGCACTTCGGGGCTATCTGAGTGTTCATAGATGAGCGCGTTAACCTCTGCATTGACAGCGGCAGGGTTCTGCTCTCTGCACCGTCTGTCGAGTGTGATAATGCAGGAGAAAGTGCACTTAAAAGCTGGAGGCACCGGCACCCATTCCTTGCCACACTTCACACACTTTCATCATGCAGCGCTTCAGAAACTCTCCTTCTGTAAATGGTCGGCCTGATTTTGCGATCTCCTCTGCCACAATAAAACCACACAGCAGCTTCAGTTTGTGATTTTACTTTGGTGAAAAACATCTGCTGTGATGTTAGATGCCTCTTAAATTCTTATACTTTCTGTAGCTTCTGCTCTGCATTCAGGCTGTTTAATTTGTCTTGATGTTTAGTCTCATATACCATCTCAGATTATATTCTTCAATCACAGCCACATTATCTTCACAAATTAGACATACAGGTTTACCACCAATATCAGTAAACATATATTCAGCCTCCCAGCAGCTTTGAAAGGCTCTGTTTTCAGAATCAACTTTACTCTTGGTCATTTCTTCTTCTTCTTCTGCGTTCATCCGGAGCTTTTTTTTTTCCCGGACGTGATTGCGTTGTGCTTGTTTACAGCAGAGCTGCGTTCTTGCGCTATTAGGCCAACACATCTGACTTCTGCATGCATTTGTTGACTGGGTTAACCTTCCCGGTCTCTGTCAATTTAAAGCTTTGATTTAAAAAAGATTGTGCATCTACCAACAGACGCTTGATTGATATCAGGTTAGCCGTATAGGGAAAAGGTGATGTAATATCCGGGCACTACACTACTTTCATTTTTTATGCGCCAATCCAAAACGAGCAACTAAACGTTGCTAGGTCACTATAACAATGAACATCCACTCTCTACACAACTTTTATTTTCGCTTATACAGATCGAAGCGAGAACGCTCTCAGGTATCCTATCATTCGGCAAGGCTGCTAATTTAGGGAATTTGATTTGCACTTTATATTGTGGCCATTAAAAATATTTTTGCTTAAAATTCTCTCTTGGACCGAATATATTTGTACGTAGGTTGAGACCTCTAGGGCCTGATATGATTGTACGCCGCGCCTGATGTGGCCTGCGGGCCTTGAGTTTGACATGTGGTGTAAAGCATGTTTATTTTATGTCTTATGAACTTTATACAGACATACTTAAGAGACTGTATATAAACTAATGCATTGTCTTTTCAGCTACAAAAGAGACAAGAAATAGATATAATTGCAGACAATGGTGGAGAAAGCCCCATTGACCAAAGTGAGAAATATTCACTTTCACTCAAATCAGCTGAGGTATGATTATTATACAACAGAAGATTATGTGGTTAATTTTTCAAAGCTTAAATGATAAACTTCATTGACACTTTTAGAGTGTTGTTTGCTCTTCATTGATGAAGAGTATGTCGTCATGTGTCAGTTCTAGCTGGGCTGATAGCTTGTTGAGTAGACCAATTTGAGCCCAGAAACTGCGGACAGCAGAATGTCAGTGTCGATCAGACGGAGGTAAATTGGATTGTGATGTCCATATGGTACACTTCTTTGGAGCCCTGGTGGCAGAGTGGTTAGTGTTCTTGTGTGCCAAGACAGTTTTCAGAGTTCATTCTCCAGCGAAGGCAAGATTATTTATTCCACCAGTACGACTTGGGTCATCCCAGTCTCCCAAAAATGGGTACCAGACAATTTTCTGGGAATAGTTTAAGAAGGAAAGTTGACAAGGAACAGAACTGGCCACTCCATTCATCACACACCCAAGAATTCATGAAAACTAACACTTCACACACCAGTGGCAGTGTCTGCTATGGGTACCACCTTTACGCTTCTGTGCAGCTTCCTTGATTATTAATTGTTCCAGATTTGCCATGCCAACACAGAGATATCAAGCATGCTGATCAGCAGCAATGTTCAGTGTCACAGTTCTTGTATGAAGCTTTCAGGCTGTTCATATCTTGCTTTCTGGGTCCACAGCAAGCTTGTTTCTCTGAGTCAAACTCAACCTATAGAATATTTTCCTTGGGAGCCATTCATTTGACATGCAAATGAAATGACTGGTCTATCTGAGCTGAAATTGCTTATCATGCCAGTCGGTGAGAAAAATACAAAGTCATGAATCATGGGGAAAGAGAGAATTTGGCGGTGACAAGCATTCATCAGCAAAGAAGTAAATGCAAAAACACACAAACCAAGGAGATAACATGACAAGTCAGGTAATATAGCAGACAGTATGATGGTGTGCAGTTCTGTGTGGGTGAGTATGGTTCACTGAACACATCAGGAAAATAAGTTGGAAAAAAAATTTAAAAAGTAAAGGGAAGGACATTTCTAGATGCCTTGTTGATTGGACCTGGAAGCAAACTCAGTTCCTGGCACCCATCTTAGGCTGCATAGCCCTGGAAGCACAGGTTGAAACAATTCTTGCTTTGAATGGAGAATTGAACACATGGCCATTGAGCCGGCAATCAAGCATGCCACCCACTACACTACTATAGCGCAGCCTGTTTAGCACATACAGGAAAAAACTCTAAGGGACCCCTTTACATGCCCTATGACACATTGGTCGTCTGGTGCTAGACCCATATACGTATAGACCAGTTGGCACTAGGTGGGGGATGTGGTCAGTATTCCACTGGCTGCCTGTACTTCCTCAGACATGTCCTGGTACTCATGTTAAACTAAAAGTACTCAAGTCGAGAGGGTCAACTTCATTGCACTTACTCTGCACCCGTTTGGCTCGGTCTCTGTCTGCAGAATTTCAAGCCGCTTGCTGAGAGCATTTCATAAATCATGAACTCCCAAGCTCCAACGATCAATCCCAGGAGTCTCCCTAGCTCTAGCGATGACCCCCAGAAGTCTCAGGAAAAATTGCACTTGTGCTCTGAACAGTGGAAGTCTGAGGAACGAACCCACAGCTTTCATGATGTGAGGCAGGCAGCATAACCACTTTCCCATTCATTTGAGACTAGTTGACCTGTGGGCACAGGCCATTTTAAAAACTCGAACCTACCCGAAACTGAATCAAACCCACAACTACCTGACTGGCAGGGAGCTTCCAGCCACCACTCTACCATGACTTCCTCAGCACAGGTTTGGCACATGCTGGGAGATCTTTGACATGAAACTTGGCCACTAACACAACTGTGTACAAAACATCCTGCTATGCACCACACAATGACTTGCTCTCTACATTTTTTTGTTTTCTTCAGACAAATTGGATAGTTGCTGCAGTTCATATTAAGAAATCCATTGGTTGTGCACTTGCACCTCTCCTGTGGCCGCTGGCATATTTAAGAGTCGGAGACATTTCGTCATTACATTTAGTGAAACTTTTTGGGTGAGATCATGTGTAACGAATATGACTTTGTACTTACACAGCATTGGGAGGTTTAACTGAGTTGGTGTGTGTAATATGTGTGTGTGTGTGTTTTCTCAAAGAACATTGTGATATGTGTGTGTGTTTTCTCAAGAACATTGTGATATATGTATGTGTTTTCTCAAAGAACATTTAATGTGTGTGTATGTCTTTCTTCACCCTCAAGATTTCGTTGTATCTCACCCTCAAGATTTTGTCTTATCTTACCCTCAAGATTATGTCTCACCTCACCCTCAAGATTTTGTCTCACCTCACCCTCAAGATTTTGTCTCACCTCACCCTCAAGATTTTGTCTTATCTCGTCATCAAGATTTTGTCTTATCTCATTCTCAAGATTTTGTCTTTCTTTACCCTCAAGATTTTGTCTTCTCAAGATTTTGTCTTATCGCACCCTCAAGATGTTGTCTTATCTCACTCTCAAGATGTTGTCTTTCTTCACCCTCAATATTTTGTCATATGTCACTCTCAAGATTTTATCTTATCTCACCCTCAAGATTTTGTCTTACCTCACCTTCAAGATTTTGTCTTACCTCACCCTCAAGATTTTGTCTTACCTCACCTTCAAGATTTTGTCTTACCTCACCCTCAAGATTTTGTCTTATCTCACCCTCAAGATTTTTGTCTTATCTCACCCTCAAGACTTTGTCTTACCTCACCCTCAAGATGTCTTATTTCACCCTCAAGATTTTGTCTTTCTTCACCCTCAAGATTTTGTCTTTCTTCACCCTTAAGATTTTGTCTTATCTCACACTCAAGATTTTGTCTTATCTCACCCTCAAGACTTTGTCTTACCTCACCCTCAAGATTTTGTCTTATTTCACCCTCTAGATTTTGTCTTTCTTCACCCTCAATATTTTGTCTTTCTTCACCCTTAAGATTTTGTCTTATCTCACCCTCAAGATTTTGTCTTATCTCACCCTCAAGACTGTGTCTTACCTCACCCTCAAGATTTTGTCTTATTTCACCCTCAAGATTTTGTCTTTCTTCACCCTCAAGATTTTGTCTTTCTTCACCCTCAAGATTTTGTCTTTCTTCACCCTTAAGATTTTGTCTTTTCTCACCCTCAAGATTTTGTCTTATCTCACCCTCAGGTTTTGTCTTATCTCACCCTCAAGATTTTGTCTTATCTCAACCTCAAGATTTTGTCTCACCTCACCCTCAAGATTTTGCCTTATCTCACCCTCAAGATTTTGTCTGTCTTCACCCTCAAGATTTTGTCTGTCTTCACCCTCAAGATTTTGTCTTTCTTCACCCTGAAGACTTTGTCTTACCTCACCCTCAAGATTTTGTCTTATTTCACCCTCAAGATTTTGTCTTTCTTCACCCTCAAGATTTTGTCTTATCTCACCCTCAAGATTTTGTCTTTCTTCACCCTCAAGAGTTTGTCTTATCTCACCCTCAAGATTTTGTCTTTCTTCACCCTCAAGATTTTGTCTTTCTTCACCCTCAAGATTTTGTCTTTCTTCACTCGTAAGATTTTGTCTTTTCTCATCCTCGAGATTTTGTCTTATCTCACCCTCAGGTTTTGTCTTATCTCACCCTCAAGATTTTGTCTTATCTCACCCTCAAGATTTTGTCTCACCTCACCCTCAAGATTTTGCCTTATCTCACCCTCAAGATTTTGTCTGTCTTCACCCTCAAGATTTTGTCTGTCTTCACCCTCAAGATTTTGTCTGTCTTCACCCTCAAGATTTTGTCTTTCTTCACCCTGAAGACTTTGTCTTACCTCACCCTCAAGATTTTGTCTTATTTCACCCTCAAGATTTTGTCTTTCTTCACCCTCAAGATTTTGTCTTATCTCACCCTCAAGATTTTGTCTTTCTTCACCCTCAAGATTTTGCCTTATCTCACCCTCAAGATTTTGCTTTATCTCACCATCAAGATTTTGCCTTATCTCACCCTCAAGATTTTGTCTTTCTTCACCCTCAAGATTTTGTCTTATTTCACCCTCAAGATTTTGTCTTTCTTCACCCTCAAGATTTTGTCTTATCTCACCCTCAAGATTTTGTCTTTCTTCACCCTCAAGAGTTTGTCTTATCTCACCCTCAAGATTTTGTCTTTCTTCACCCTCAAGATTTTGTCTTTCTTCACCCTCAAGATTTTGTCTTTCTTCACCCGTAAGATTTTGTCTTTTCTCACCCTCAAGATTTTGTCTTATCTCACCCTCAGGTTTTGTCTTATCTCACCCTCAAGATTTTGTCTGATCTCACCCTCAAGATTTTGTCTCACCTCACCCTCAAGATTTTGTCTGTCTTCACCCTCAAGATTTTGTCTGTCTTCACCCTCAAGATTTTGTCTGTCTTCACCCTCAAGATTTTGTCTGTCTTCACCCTCAAGATTTTGTCTTTCTTCACCCTGAAGACTTTGTCTTACCTCACCCTCAAGATTTTGTCTTATTTCACCCTCAAGATTTTGTCTTTCTTCACCCTCAAGATTTTGTCTTATCTCACCCTCAAGATTTTGTCTTTCTTCACCCTCAAGATTTTGCCTTATCTCACCCTCAAGATTTTGCTTCATCTCACCATCAAGATTTTGCCTTATCTCACCCTCAAGATTTTGTCTGTCTTCACCCTCAAGATTGTGTCTTGTAACATGTCCTAAATGACATCGCACATAGTCAGGAACCTCTCTGGCCAGTCAAGTTATCTTAGTTCTGCAGACCCCATGGTTCCTTGGATTGCTGACCCATATAAAGTAATTTACTCCCGATCTAGACAAGGACATTACACACATGAGAATTCAGAACACTACACACAGATATAATCTAGGCACTTCAACTGTCATTTACTACTAATATAGTACCTTGCGGTGTATGGGGGGGGGGGGGGAAGGGTCTTTGAGCTTGAGGAATTAAGACCGCCTGGATAGTGCAGTCGCTGCGAACTGTGCAGGGTAGGATTTTCTTTTTTGCCCCTGACAGAAAAAAATCCGACACACCTTACCGAGGATTCGAATCCGGGTCTCCAGAAGGAGAAATCCTGCATTCTAACCACTCGCCCAGCTGCTCCTCACAACAGCCATAAGGAAATAATACAACTAGATATGTGAAATGCTACACAGAATGTCTTACAAGAAGGAGACACAGTTCAGCCAAGCTGTCAGGTATATTGATTAGTAAGTGTTCATCATGGGCTTCCCATAGTTTACTGTCTGTATGTCTGGAGACAGCAGTACTCTCACACGGCTGTGTCGGAGTTCCTCCTTCCAGTTTCTGGCGATGTCTCTGGACACTCCTCGTCTTAGTGGAGGTGTAGGGATTGACGCATCTTGTGATGCCAAGATGATGTCACTTGAGAACTCGTTTCCTTTGTTGACTTCAGGACGTCTGGTTAGACCTAGTTAGTTAGTCGACAGATCATCCTCATTGCACATCGAACCATTCAGTCCATAAGTGCTCGGATCCCCTCCTCAGCAAATCCCGTAGCGTGTAGATGCTAACGACACCAGTTCTGTGTTGGTTTATCAATCTTCTTTGGCTTCCTGCGTAGTGTTCTTGTTTGGCCACCCCTCTTTTAATTTGCTGTTCTCGCAGTCTGGCCATGGTTGTAGATTCACAGTCATCACTTGGTTCACGCAAAGTCTTACTTCTCGTAGAACATTCAGAATGTCAACCTGGTCCATGGCTCGTCCGCCCTCCACCGTAGCCTCACCTGTGAGCTTGTCAGACCGCTCATTTCCTTGTACTCCCGCATGCCCTGGCACGAAGATGAAACTAATCTTTGCCAGCCGAGACCGCTCCAGAGGCAGCAACCATTCTCTTCGGATCGACCCCTCCTTTATCCTCTTGATCATGTTCATTGAGTCGCTAAGGAAACATGCCCCAGTGAATGTCTGTGTCTCGAGACATGTTATTGCTTTACTTACTGCCATGACTTCCATAGTCAGACTACTTGTGGTTTCAGTGAAAGCACCAGAGTCCTCCTTCATAAATCTCCCTCCGGCCCGAGCCGTAAAGGCCCATGAGCTTCTCACATGTCGGACGACCGACCCATCTGTGTAGATGACAGCATCACTGTCTAGCGAATTCTCGAAAATCGTTTGTACTTCAGCCTCCACAGCAGCCGGATTTTCTTGTCTGCATTTTCTATCTAGTTGGATGCAAACTGAAAAGGATGTACAGAAATCTGTTGGCACTTGCACCCACTCCTCGCCAGGTTCTAAGTCCTCAAGTGAACACACCTGTTGAACTATGTCTTCGGCTTGACCCATCCACGACTGTCTTCTTTTTAACCTGCTGCCCTTCTCCTTCATAATTTCACTATGCAGTGGATGTTGTGTGCTTGCGTTAACTCTGAGGTATGCGCGTGCTCTGCAAACTTGTATTCTCTCTTCAATGGTTGGAAAATCAAGAAGGTAGCGCATCGCCCTGCATGCTGTATCTCTTGTACAACCAAGAATAATGCTCATAGCTTCATTCTGTATCCTTTCCATCCTTTCTATCTGCTTACGGCTGAGAGTCAGGATTGCCATTCAATCAATCAATCATGTGCCATGCCGGAAAGCGTGGGCGGTCATGATTCGCCATTTCACTCGATCACCAGAGTCGTGGATCAGCTCAGTGTTCCTGTCTCGTCCATGCCATGTGGCCAAGCCATCCAGGTATTTTCCTCTCGGTCTTCCTCTTGGTCAGTTCCCTTCGATCTTGCCAGCTGTCACTAAGTTCTCCAGTCCATTTCTTCTCATAACATGTCCAAAAAATTTTGACTGTCTACGTCTAATTTCTCTAATCAATCTACGATTTTCATTTGTCTCTTGTAGTACTTGGTCATTGGTTTTTCTATCTGTCCATGGTATTCTTTGCATTTTCCTCAGAAACCACATTTCTGCAGCCATCAGATGTTTTTCTGCTTGACTGCACATTGTCCAAGTTTCACATCCATACAAAAGAACAGGCTCTATGTATCCCCTCAACACTCTTTTTCTCGTTTCAATTGACATCATTTTATTGGTCAGAATGTTTTTCATCTTGCTAAAGGCTACTTTCGCAATGGCGATTCTTGTTCTAATCTCTTCAAGGCATCTGCCATCAGATGTTATGACTGTTCCGAGATAATTGAACCGATTCACTTGTTGAAGAATATTCCCATTTACTTGTATATTACATTGTGGTACTTCGTTCTTCCTAGTGACGACCATAACCTGTGTCTTCCTACAATTTAATTCCAACCCCAGCTGCTCACTGTGTACAACAACAGCGTCTACTAATTGTTGTAGATCCTGTGCATTGTCTGCAATCAATACTGTATCATCTGCATATCTAATGTTATTTATGTTTCGTCCTCCAATGCTGATTCCATTTAGGTCTTCTACATTTCTGAAAATATTTTCACTGTATAGGGAAAAAAGATCTGGAGACATTACACATCCCTGCCTAACACCTCTCTTAATAGGTTGGCATTGTCCTACTTCCATTGCCATTGCATACTTAAAAACAGACATGACCAGCCCCTCGTACAGAAGACATAGATGGCGCTGCTCACAGTTTGCTGCCGCCATCACCCGCATCGCAGCCAAACCCCGCTTCGCCTTTGTTATCACCTGGTCTATGTGCTCATTATAAGCAAGGCTTCGATCAAACCGTATCCCCAGGTAATTCATTGCCTGCGTTCTTTCCATAGTCTCTGAACACAGCTTTACAGTTGGTGTTGGAGTGTTGACAATATGATTATTCAACGAGAACCAAGTCACTGTTGCCTTTGTTGGGTTGACCATTGCCCCAGCTTCATCACACCAAGTACTTATGCGATTGAGTTCGGTTTGTAGTTCCACATCAACCTGCTCTCTATCCTTACCCTGACGATACACTAAAACATCATCGGCATATAATAATGTCCTGCCAGGTCCAGTGATCTGCTCACTGGTGATTCTCACTGTGTAGACGTTGAACAGCACCGGAGATAATGGTGATCCCTGTGGTAGGCCAGGATGTATTGTTGTTGGTTCCGAAGTCCAACTGCCACATCTAAAAACTACTTTCCGTTGGAAGAGGGCTGCAGCGATCCAACTAAGGAGGAATGGACTTACTTTGAGTTCAAGAAGCTGAAGCATTAAAAAATCCAATGGTACTCTGTTGTACGCGTCCTCAAGATCAATCGCTGCAGCAAAGGTTTCAATGCCTGAGTGGAAACCTTCATAGACATCATGGGCAAAAACTGCTGCATTGGTCCAGGTTTCTCTTTTTGGACGGTACCCACCAAGGGTAGGTGGGAAAACACCTTGCCTCTCTAGCTGGCTTGATATTTTCCTGGCAATTACCTTCTCCAGCAGCTTGCCTATTGTATTCTGCATGGTTATAATTCGATATCCCTTAAATTTTTTGTGGTCTTTTCAGGCTTCGGCAAGGGAATCAGATAGCTGTGTAACCACTCCTCCTTGATGCTAGCACTCCCTATACTGTTGTTGTACATGTCTGCTAGTTTCTCTAGCTCGTTGTCGGTACACCTATTGATGTTGTCGTATCTTATGCCATCAGGCCCTGGAGCGCTGTTTTTTGATCGTCAAAGCACAGCCTTGATTTCTTTCACTGTCACTGTGTCTTCATCAGAAGTGTTCTGGGCCTTGCACCTGTCTGAGGTGACCTCCTTGGCCAGATTTCGGCCTCCCATGTCTGTCTGGTTGCTCTGCTCTAGATAGCGTTCAAATAGGGCTTTGCCCGTGTCCTCATCAGTCCTCTGCCAGATGAGGTCAGCACCTTGGAAGTCAGAAATGCGTTTATTCTTGACTACACCACTCATGCTTTTATGTAGTCGCCAGAACAATTTCAGTGACTTGTCTGTGCTTACTCTTTGACACACCTCTGCCCATTTTTCGCTTTTAACCACCTTGACCAGTTTTTTGAAATAATTTACTTTTGTGTGCATCTCTCTTTCTAAGTGCATGCAGGGACTAGGATGACCAGCTCTGTTCTTCTTGGCATTTTGCCATCTCCTTACAGCACTACGCTTATCCACCCAAGCCTTCTCCACCTCGAAATTCCACCAAGGTGGCTGCTCCCAGCTTTTTTTCCTGCCCTGAAGCTTTCTGCGCTTGTCACGTCTTATTTTACTCACCACATCTTGCCCTGTATTGTCATACTGGAAAGTCTTTAGCTTGTGCTGCCTTGTTCTGCCTTTCTCCATCAATATGCTGCAAGGGTGGTGGTCGCTGCCGTGGTGTCCTAGGACACCCCATCTACACACTGTAGTGAGTGAAGGTGAAACCAGCGCCAGATCAATAGCACTGTCCTCATCGCCTGGACGGCTTGCTGTCCTGGTGACACAGCCACTGTTGATGCAAACCAGGTCAATGGTTTCAAGTGCAGTCTCGAGCTCCTCCCCTTGTGTGTTGGAGGAAATGTTTCCCCATGATCTGCCTTTAGCGTTGAAATCGCCACAGAAAATAACATTTCTCTCGTGACCTTAAGCACTGCCACTTCTGGGAATCCATACTTGCGTTGCGGGCATAAACATTAACCAACACGAATGGTATACTGGAGTGAACTCTCAACGCCTGTATTTGTATATCGTCACTGTCCCAACTGGAAATGTCTAGCTCTGACGCCACCATACTGTCACGAACGAGAATCGCCATTCCCAGATGTCGTCTGTTGTAGAAACATTTGAAGCCGGCAATTCGGAGTAGCTGATCGCCCAGTCTTGTCTCCTGGAGCGCTACAATGTCGTTCCTGTAAACCAGGGTTTCTAAAACAGAGCCCCGTTGTTTTACACTGGCGCATTTCCAATACAGAATATGGATATTCCTGAGTCCTAGACGGTGACACTTGAGTCTAAAACGTCTTAAACCACCACGCTTACCTTGTCGCTTTCTGCCTGCCTGGCGCCCACGCCGCCTCGTTAGGTTGACTGCTGACCGCTCGGAGAACACACATTCCGGTTAGACCTTCTGAGGCATGATAATCTTTGACATATTGTTCATTGATTCTGGTTGAACGTTCACCAACTAACTGGAGCCCAGTCCTGGTTGAACAGGTTTTAAACAATGTCCATTTCAACACTATACGCCATAGGTGGTGTCGATGAACACGTCTTCATGCTCGAATATAAGGATAACTTAAGGTATATATTGTCCTTCACTCTCTCATTGACCTGTCTTCTCTTCCTGCAGAAAACCAGTCATTTCATGTGGTCAGATTATAATGTAGGTATCTCGACCCTGGCTGAACTAGATAGTGTAGCCATATTTTTCACTTAATTAGTCCACAGATGATAATAATAGTGATCAAGTAAATATATGTTCTTGCACACTGCTCTCATTGCTGAAGGCCAATATAATCGTTGGTCGAAAACATTGATGACATTAGTAACATTTGTTGGCCTGATTAATAGGCATGTTCTTTACTGCCGAATAATGGAGTCACTTGGCGATAACATAGGCCATGGTGATCAAACAGTTGTTATTCCGCAAACGAAAAAGGGAGAACCTTATCACATGAAAACCACACCTTGTTCTTTTGCAAATTGGATCTGTAGATCGCAAACTGTCACGCTTGAATACAGCCCAAAAATGATTGAAGATGTCTTCTCGACGTTTTGATGTTACTCTGGCTACCGTATCTGCTAATGCCTAAGTATTATGATTCCTGTGACTGAGTGGTTCTAAATACTGCAAAGTATTGTTCTACTTTTCTATTTTTAAGTAGAGTTGTATATTTACAAAGACCTGATAAGAATCCCCGGTACTTCAATTTTAATTCACCGCAAATAAAGGGAATTCCAGGGCACACGTCATATCCTGGAGTCCCCTTATTCGCGCTGTATCTCGGTGTGCATGACCTTGACCGGAATAACGTTGTCGGTGTGCAGCAAATGGTTTAGTGATGTGTGTGAGTTGACCTGGATATTTCAGTGGTTGTATACTCTTGTGCACACTTAGGGGCTGTTATTGTGTGCTAATTTGTGACCCTGAAAAGGGCCAGTTCCGTTATGGGTTAGGGTTAGGGTTAGGGTTAGATTTCGCGCCATGACACGCACTGAAAAAAACTTTAATTGAACGGAGATCCCCCGCCAGTGCTATATATAGCTGCTAACTACGCTATATATAGCTGCTAAAGCTAAATATAGCCTCGTGACGTCTGTTGCTGTGAATTAAAATTGAAGTACCGAATCCCCTGTGGAGTTTCCCGAGTTATAAATAGCTCATGACCTCTTTTAAACAGAAATGAAGAGATGAATCCGTGGGAATCTTGCTACATCACCCTCCAGATTTTGTCTTATCTCACCGTCAAGATGTCTTACATCTCCCTCAAGATTTTGGTTTATCTCACCCTCAAGATTTTGTCTGACCTCTTCAAGATTTTGTCTGATCTCACCCTCAAGATTTTATCTGATCTCACCCTCAAGATTTTGTCTTATCTCACCCTCAAGATTTTGTCTTTCTTCACCCTCAAGAATTTGTCTTATCTCACCCTCAAGATTTTGCCTTTCTTCACCCTCAAGATTTTGCCTTGTCCTAAATTTTGTCTTGCCTCACCCTCAAGATTTCATCTTATCTCACCCTCAAGATTTTTTTCTGATCTCACCCTCAAGATTTTGTCTTATCTCACCCTCAAGATTTTGTCATACATCACCCTCAAGATTTGTCTGATCTCACCCTCAAGATTTTGTCTTATCTCACCCTCAAGATTTTGTCTTATCTCACCATCAAGATTTTGTCTTATATTCCCCCCCCCCCCCCCAAGAATTTGTCTTACCTCACCCTCAAGATGTCTTATCTCACTCTCAAGATTTTGTCTTTCGTCACCTTCAAAATTTGTCTTTCTTCACCCTCAAGATTTTGTCTTTCTTCACCTTCAAGATTTTGTCTTATCTCATCTATATCTATAAAACAGAGTGTGTGTTTGTGGGTATTTATGTATTGAATGCGTTCGATAACGGTACATCCGATTGAGATGAAATTTTCTACACGTCTTCCTTTCATTCCTGTGCAACCGACTATAATAATTTCTTAATGTAAAATCTTCTACTTATTTAATAACATTTACTTTTCCATTTTCATTATATAATGTCTATATAGCAGGGGGACTTCACTCTAGAAAAGTTATTTCAAGGGGCATAACTTTTAATAACATTTCTATATATTTTATAGTCATATTGTTGGACTTACTTGCACTATTGTTAAACTCTTTGTCTATAGTTATTTTCAGGCATGTGAGTTATAATAAATAATGATATAATCTTTAAGGCATTTTCAAAGTTTGCATAAAAATAATGCATAATGCATAACATTGTAACCCATCTTTTTCTGCTTACAGAACTTATCAACTGTCATGTCGGTGATTTAAAAACTGTTTTCATTAAAAATAATGAATGGTGTGTGGAAGGACATTCTTTTAAGTTACTGTGCGCCAGGAGCTGGGCGAAACCACGCCGGGTCAGATAGATAGACAGACAGATAGTCGGGAACGGAAGCTTATTTGACTACTTATATGAATTAAATGACATGCTCCCCACCAGGGACTGGGTGAAGCCGGGCCGGGTCAGACAGACAGACAGACAGATAAACAGATAGTCGGGAATGGGAGAGCTTATATGACTACGTATATGAATTAAATGAGATGCTCCCCACCAGGGACTAGGTGAAGCCGGGCCGGGACAGACAGACAGACAGATAGACAGACAAACAGATAGTCGGGAACGGGAGAGCTTATATGACTACGTATATGAATTAAATGAGATGCTCCCCACCAGGGACTGGGTGAAGCCGGGCCGGGTCAGCCAGACAGACAGACAAACAAGCAGACAGACATTGATAGATAGATAGATCCCCTCCAGGGCCTGGGCGAAGCCGGGCCGGGTCAGCTAGTCCTAAATATTTTGTCTTACCTCACCCTCAAGATTTTATCTTATCTCACCCTCAAGACATGCCATGGCGAAGAGGTTACGGACGCAGTTCATATTCTCGCATACCGCAATTGAAACACAGCTGCGGGCAATTTGGCAGCTGACTGTCTTGTGTTGAGTTTTTTATGAAACGGTATGTGTGCCGGTCGTTCAGGAAGCAATGGCAAACTACTGTACACAAACTTTCCCAGGAATCACGAACAGTAGAAAAATGCTGGGGTTGACTGCTAAATTCTGTAAAGGATATGCAACTAACTTTTAACACCCTCAAGACTGTCTTGCTTCATGCTCAAGACTGTGTCTTATCTCACCCTCAAGACTACTGTCTTACTTCACCACCAAAGTTATGTATTTTACCTTGTCTTATTTTACTTTGAAGTAGCTATTTCACTTCACCTCCAAAACTGCATGTTTTACCTAGTATACATTCCACAACTAGAACAAAGACCTATTATACATTAAATTGTGTTCATGTTGCTTGTATAGAATTTAATGTACCTTTGTTTCACAGAATTATGATGCTGTTTCCTTTGGGAGCTGGCTCATATCTACGTGGGCCTTGTGGTAAAGGGACTTTTCTAGTTGACCTTGACCGCAAAATATGTTCCCCGTGTGCTAATGGTATGTTTTAATTTACAGTCTACTCATCTATAAGGAAAGCATGCAATATGCTTGTTTTTATTTGTTTCTATGATCCTTAGTATAATAAGAAACTAAGAACATGTGTAGAGATAACACCTATTACTTATATATATATATGGATATATCAAAGAATTAAATGGTTTGGACATTTAGTTAAAATGGAATAAGATCAACCTGTGGCTGGAGCATTCTGCATGAAAACATAAGGATACAAGGTGAGAAGACAACCCAGAAAGAGTTGGCCAGATGTAATACAGGGTGTATTTTTAATGACTGTGCAGTGTTTGAAAATATTGCATGCCCAAGTTTTGTATTTGCTTATTATGTTGCATGAACTTTACAGAGGGTGAATAAAAACTTGGACCGGCAATATTTTCAAACACAGCAGTCATTGAAAATACACCCTATAGAAGAGACACTGAAAAAATAAAATAGGACGTTAGTACAAGCAACAAGACAAGCAACACACAGAAAATTACACCTTCCCCCTCTCTCTAATGCGTCACAGCAAAAGCAGTAGAAAGAAAGAAGAAGAACCCATGTATTGATCATATTATAAGTGCATGTTTGCCATTGGTTGTGAATTGTTATATTCACCAGATCATTGCATTTAGGCCTTATCTGATAGTGTTGATGACACAAACTTGACTTGTTTTTTTTTTTAAACACAAACTTGGCATTCTTGGAGAATAATCTCCAGTTTGATGTGAGCATTGTTCTGTGTGAATTGAGTGACGAACCGACATCCCAGCTATCAGGGCATTCCCATAGAAGCTTGTCCTGTGTCCTCATAGATCCTCATAGAATCTTCTATGAGGACCTGCACAATGATCTTCCCAATCTATGAGGACCTGCACAATGTACTAACATCTGTTCCCAAAGGAGACAAACTTATACTCCTTGGGGATTTCAATGCCAGAGTAGGCACGGACACCACCTCTTGGAGTGGCATTATTGGAAAGCATGGAGTCGGAAATTGTAACAGCAATGGACTCCTCCTCCTTCAGACTCCGAACATGATCTCCTGATTACGAACACAATTTTCCGTCTCCCCATGAGAAATAGGACATCATGGATGCACCCTCATTCGAAACACTGGCACCTCATTGACTATGTCATCGTCAGGAGGAGTGACAGACAAGACGTTCGAGTGGCAAAATCCATGTGTGGTGCCGAATGTTGGACAGACCATCGTCTCATTGTCTCGAAAATAAAAATTCACATCAGGCCACCACAGCGTCCTCAAGGGGTGAAAATGCAAAAAAAGCTAAATGTCACCCGCCTAAACAGCAAGAAAATGCAGCAGTCGTTTGAAAATATGCTGGAAGACTGCCTCAAGCCCAATGCTGCAGCTAAACAGGATACAGAAACAGAATGGAGAGCCCTAAAGGACATAGTTTACAACACTGCTATGGAAATCCTGGGTCCAGCCCCCCGAAAGCATAAAGACTGGTTTGATGAAAATTCCGAAGACATCAACCAATTGCTGGCTGAGAAACGTCTTCTACTCAAGGCACATTTGAATGACCCGAAGTCAACATAAAAAAAGATGCCTTCAAGAACATTCAGAGAGTAGTGCAGCAGAAACTTCGGCACATGCGGGACTCCTGGCTGAGCAGCAAAGCTGATGAAATTCAGGGCTTTGCTGACAGACATGATATGAAAAACTTCTACGACTCACTGAAAGCGGTCTAGGGTCCTACATCACCAGGCATAGTTCCCCTCCTCAGTGCAGATGGGAGAACATTGGTCACCGATAAGAAAGAAATCCTTCAACGCTGGGCAGAGCATTTCAGCAACATCTTAAATGCAACTTCCTTCTTCGATGATGAAACCATCAACTGCCTTCCTCAAGTTCCCACCAATGAGACACTTGATGACCTGCCAACCATAGTGGAAGTAAACAAAGCCATCCAGCAACTCTCCAGCAGCAAGGCACCTGGTCCTGACTCCATCCCAGCAGAGATATACAAGGCAGGTGGGCCGGTCCTAACAGAGCAGCTTCACCAAGTCTTTACAAATGTAAAGGAAACCGCCAATCCTGTGACAACCACTGAGGCATCTCCTTGCTTTCAATTGCAGGGAAGATACTCGCCAAAATTCTTCTCAATTGCCTCACGGCCCATCTCGATCAAGGTCTTCTTCCTGAGAGTCAATGTGGCTTCAGAAAAGAACGTGGAACTGTTGACATGATTTTCGCTGCAAGGCAGCTGCAAGAGAAATGTCAGGAACCGAACTGCGAAATGTTCTCCACTTTCATTGACCTTACCAAGGCTTTTGATACAGTCAGCAGAGAAGGACTGTGGAAGATTATGGCAAAATATGGCTGTCCACGAAAGTTTGTCCAAATAGTGCGACTATTTCATGATGGTATGCAGGCAAGAGTACAGGAAAATGGTGAACTGTCTGAACCCTTTCCTGTCACCAATGGAGTGAAGCAAGGATGTGTCCTGGCACCAACACTGTTCAGACTCATGTTTTCAGCCATGTTGATGAATGCCTTCGAGAACGACGAGATTGGAATAGACATCAACTACCGTATGGATGGAAAGTTATTCAATCTCAGAAGGCTGAAAGCTAAAACCAAAATTAACAGCGACACCGTCAGAGAGCTCCTGTTTGCTAATCATTGCGCTCTATACGCCAACTCAGAGGCGGACATGCAACATAATGTTTCAGCTTTCTCACATGCCTGTGCCAACTTTGGGCTCAATATCAACTTGGAGAAGACTGTAGTTATGTACTAGCCAGCTCCAGGGAATAATCACTGTGCCGAATATCGAAGTGAATGATCATAGACTAAGTGTTGTGGACAAATTCACCTATCTTGGCAGCACTGTGTCACAAGCTATCACAATTGATGACGAAGTGAATGCAAGAATCTCCAAGGCCAGTGCGGCCTTTGGCAGACTGTACAAGAATGTATGGGACAGAACTGGAATAAGCCTGCAAACAAAGCTAAAAGTCTACAAAGCAGTTATATTATCCACACTGCTATATGCTTGTGAAACCTGGACTGTTTATCAGCGACATGCTAGGAAATTAAACTACTTCCACACAGTCTGCCTAAGGAAGCTACTGAAGATTAAATGGCAAGACAAGATTCCAGACACTGAAGTCCTAGAAAGAGCATCCATGCCCAGTATCCACACTCTACTGATGAAGAATCAGATTCGCTGGGCTGGTCACTTGACTCGCATGCCAGATCACAGGTTCCCTAAACGAATTTTTTACAGCGAACTGCATAGTGGTAAACGCTCCCAAGGTGGCCAGAGGAAACGCTTTAATGACACACTGAAAATCTCACTGAATGCTTTTGGAATTCATCATGACACCTGGGAGGCTGCAGCCAGAGACCGAAATTCTTGGCGTGCATCATTACGCAAGGGTGCAGTCATATGTGAGGCAACCAGGACTGCAAGAGCTGTGAAGAAAAGGCAGGACAGAAAAACCACTGCAGGAAATCCTCCTCCAGAAACGTCAAGCATTCTTTGCCCACATTGTCAAAGAACATTTCGAGCCCAAATAGGCCTTATCAGCCATCTTAGATCCCACGGCTCCTTACCTTCAACCCCATTGGATGAAATGAATGGTCATCATCATTCTTGATGGACAAACAACAACAACTGTCCTGTGTGAGAGACTGGGATGTTAGATTTTGACATTCTTGGAGGATAAATTCCAGTTTGATGTGAACATAGTTCTGTGTTAGAGACTGGGGTGTGACATTTGAGGTTAAACAATATTAAGAGCCTACAGCAGAACACCAGATAACAGATTAAAATAAACATTTTGAGAGCATATCATCTTTCTTGTTCCAGGATACATTTTATTAGCCATGAACAATTTCCCAATCCTAAAGAAGGTCAAGGATGAGAACTTTAATGTTACAGAAAAATTCATAGGCTATTGTGGATTAAGAAGAAGAAACAAATACTGACATTTTACGAGAACTGAACATGGAAGAAATCTGGCCGATAAACAGATTCATGTCTCAGAAGCTGAAATACTTTGGCCATATTAAACATTGAAGTGGTTTAGAAAGAACAGTTTTGGTGAATCAGCCATGCATACGTGTGGACTGGCGCTGCAGACATCAGATCACATTTCTTCTTCTTTTGTTCGCTTTAAATATGTCTATAACTGCAATGTTGTCTCTTGTATGAATTTAACTGTCTTTTTTAGTTAACTCAGCTGTCCATAGAGTTTATCTTCCACTATCGTCTCTCTAGGCCAGAAGGTTTGCCTAGATATGTTATATTTTTGGCAGTCTTGGAGTACGTGCTCTGCTGTCTGCGACACCAGTCCACATGTACAAATGGCTGATTCATCAATCTTGAATTTTGTATACATGTGGTTGCATAATCTATTGTGTCCTATTCTGAGGCACAGAATGACTTGTTCTTGTCTGTCCATCTTGTGGTAGTCATCTTGAGCAGGTTTTGGTGGCTTTCTGACTTGATTTGATCATTCTTTTCTTTTGGTGGTATGTAATGGGCACATCAGGCTGTTCTTCTTTTGCTCCTTCCTTAGCCAATTGATCAGCTCTGTCGTGTCTGGGTACTCCATAGTGGGATGATATGCACTGTATAGAGACCTTATGCTAACTGCTAAGTTCAGTAAGTAGTGTCCTTAGTACTGGCAATTTCCCTGACAGGAGTGCCTCGAGTACTGATTTTGCATCTGTCAATAGCACCACAGGTTGTGTACCATGGCTGGTATTTAGTAATTTCTCTGTTGCTATCTTGATTGCCTCAATTTCAGCATCGTAGTTATGGCAGTACTTTCCTGTCGGTACTCTGGCTGTGTCCCTAGTGTTATTTGGGTATTCTATGTACACTCCCGCTCCTCCATTTCGAACAGCATTTGTACTGACCCATCTATGTAGACTCAGATCCAGAGGTCCTTTGGGTATTCTTCATCAAGGAAGCTGAGAGTGGCTGTTCTGTGCTGTACACTGTTCTGTTCTTCCTTGTCAAATATTCCTCTCACTTTTGTCTGAATTTGTAGTGATAGTCTATGTTCATATTTCCATGGAGTTCGCTCTGGAATAGTTTTCAGGGGGATACCAACTGTGGGCAGATCGGTGGTTTCCCAGCAGAGTCGTTTGGCCTGGTGGATAAAACTACTTCTTTTCAACCACCCCATAGCTAAGTTTTCAAATCTGTTCTTCATAGGGTGGCCTGGCAAGCTGAGGAACTTTTCTGCTTGTATTAGCGTTTTCGTATCTCTGCGCTCTCTCAGTGCTTGTGTCCTCCAAAACTTCTCCATCTCCACTATAGGGGTTGATCTCATCCCTCCTGTGGTGACTTTAAGAGCTTGATTTTGCACCTTGTCCAGCTCTTGTAGTGTGGTTTGTGATGCCGAACACCACACAGTTGATCCGTATTCCAGGTGTGGTCGTATGCTATGTTGATAAACTTTGCTAAGTATTTTCCCACTGGCTCCCCATGTGGTTCCACTTAGCTTTCTCAGGATGGCTATTTTCCTTTGCTACTGCTTTGTTGATGTGCTTTCTCCATGTCAGCCTGTCATCAAATGTTACTCAAGGTATGTTGGTTCTTTATCTTCTCTTAGGGGTATTCCATTTATCTGGATGATCCCTGCCTTTTGTTTTGGAGAGAGGGTAAATAGGGTGGTGCTGCACTTGTCAGTGTTTATGCTGACACACCATCTATTTGCCCATGCAACAAATGTATCTACAGCTCTTTGTAGCAATCTGGTGGCCACTGATGCATGTTCATTTGTGCTCCATAGAACCAGGTCATCGGCGTACATTGCCGCTTTAATTCCATGTGGTAGATTAGCAGCAAGATCATTGATAAAGATTAGAAAAAGTGTGGGGGACAAGACTCCGCCCTGGGGAACACTGTGACACAGTAGTACTTTCTTGAGTCCGTCTATTTGTACTCTGGCTCTTTGTTGTGCAAATATGCTTTTACCCATTTGTACATTCTTCCATTGACTTTACAGTTTCTCAGTTTCTTTCCAGACTTTGTCAAAGACTTTCTTCAGATCTATCCATGCAGCAAGCACCAGCTTCTTCTCTTGGAATGCATCCTCAATTTCTTGAGAGAGGTAGGTTGTCTGATCTTCCGTAGAGTAGCACTGCCTAAAGCCAGCCTGCTGTGGCACAAGGATGTTTTCACTTTCAATGTACCACTGCAGTCTGTGATTGATGATGCGCTCCGTTGTTTCACAGAGACAGCTGGTGAGGCTAACTGGTCTGTAGCTGAAGGCAATAGAACTATCTTTCCCTGATTTTAGGAAGGGTATCATGATTGCTTCTCTCCAGGCTTATGTAACACTGCCTAAGGTCCAGCTGTTATTGAAGCAACAGCTTTGCTTTGGCCTCTGTTCCTAGGTTCCTGATCATTTCATTGGAGATTCCATCAGCTCCTGGTGACTTTCTCATTTTCAGTTTTGATATGGCTAGCTCCAGTTCGCTGATTGTGATGGGTGTCTCCAGAACCTCATGTACTATTTCCTTCTGTCCTGTATGTTACAGTTTCTCTCGAATCTCTTGTTGTTTCTCTGGACTAATTTTGATATTGTTATCTTGTGCAAATGAGTCCGCAAAATGGTCAGCTGCTTGCTTTCTTGTTAAGATGTTTCCATCTTTATGTAGTGCAATTTTTGAGTTTCTCCCTGTGCCCTCATCGTTGTTTTATTAGCTTCCACAATTTCCTTGTGTCTCTTTCAAAGTTCAGAGACTCTGTTTTTTCCTGCCAGCTTTTCCGTCTAGCCTGCACCCTGGCCCTTTGAAATTTGGCTTTTGCGTGCTGTAATGTATTGTGGTGCTCTTGGCTCTGCTTGCTTTCTACACTCTTCCACATCATTATGCAACTGTTCCAGTTCATTACTCCAGTAGGGTTTATAATGTTTACAGGCTCCTCTTGGTACTGTTTCTCATGCTGCCTGTAGTATGCATTTCCCAAACTCTTCAACTACTTTATTTATATCTTTCTCAGTATTCAGGTTTCTAACCAGTATGCTGGTGCGATGCTTGTACATTGCCCAGTCTGCTTTCTTGTAGTTCCACCTCAGGTTTCTAACCAGTATGCTGGTGCGATGCTTGTACATTGCCCAGTCTGCTTTCTTGTAGTTCCACCTCGAGAGAGTGCTGCTTTCACTTACAAGCTCATTTTCTACAGTTAGAAAAACTGGCCGATGGTCACTGCCACCAAGTTGCTTCCCAACAATTTGTGTAATGTTCCACTCGAGGTCTTGTGAATGAAAAGCCAGCCCAGGTGTAGTTGTAGTGTGCCATGATCTCGAGTAGAAAGTATGTGGGTCGGATGGCTTGTTAATCAAGATGAATCTATTCTCATCCTGTCAGTCTTCCAGTCTCTCTCCTCTCTGGTCCATGTGATCATAGCCCCAACTCTGTGAGTGGCTGTTGAAATCGCCACACACATTTATTTTTTCTTTTAACAGCAGTGTGTCCAGTGCTTGTGGGTGGTCACTTGGACAGTAGTAATTGATCAGATGTAGGTCTGTATTGCCTGTCTTAAGTTTAAGTGTCTGATACTCAGCCCCTTCCTTGTAGACTTCAATTTGGGAGGCAGTGATATTTTTTACAAGGGTCAGTATCCCACCCTTTCGCCTGTCCTTTCGGACAGATCGGTAACACTGGTAGCCTCTGATTTTGAAGGCTATATTTTCATTGAGGTGAGTTTCTTGCAAGCAACATATGCTTACTTTTTCTTTGTCCAGGATGTTTTCTAATTCTACTTTTTTGTTGCTGACTCCCTCCGCATTCCAGTGCATTATTTTTAGTCTTCGTTTAGTATGGCCAGACGCTCTATTCTCAGGTCCCTGGCTCCACAGGACATTTGAGAAAGACCTCCTGTAGCTGTGGTTGGACCCTTTCAAGGCATATGGCCCGGCACTGCACCTGCCTGGGGGTCCAAAGCAGGGCGAGCACCATAACAGTTAGCAGCAGTTGACATATTTCATGGCGTAATTGCGTGGCATCCTGATTTCTTTCGTGCACCTCTTGGCTGGTTGCCTCCGTCTTCAGCACCTTTCCTTTGCTAGAGCAGACTGTGGTCTTACTCAAGTTTAGGTGTATAGGCACGTACACATGTGTCTGCGCATGCATGTACGTGCATACACATTTAGAGCGTTCTGGTTATTTCTCGGCGCCAGTGACTTGCTGCCACCCCTTCTTCTGTTAGTTAGAACAGTTCCGCCACGAGAAGGCCCGGAGTTGGACTTTTGCTGCAGAGGTGATGAATGCACGAGCCATTAGGGTATATATGCAAGGTTGGGCGCTCACCCCAACCCCGCCCCTGGCTACGTACAGCAACATTTGGAACCATCAGATCACATACTCCAAGACTGCCCCAACTACGGCATATCTAGGCAAACCTTCTGGCCCAGAGAAGGAATGTTTGAAGATAAACTTTGTGAAAGTGAACTGAAAAATACAGTGAAGTTCATGCAAGAGACAACACTGCAGATATAGGCAGTAAGTTTCAAGTGAATGAATGAAAGAAGAAAGAACCGTGATAGGAGGGGTGGTTCTATAAGATGAGGTGTTGACCAGCATGAAGGTGAATTTCAGGCACATTGGCATGAAAATAACTAAGGCAGGGGAATTAGCAAAGGGTGTAGGTCATGTTCGGATCACTGTTCTACAAAGGAGCTGTTACATGATACTGATGTGGTTACAGATTTAAAAGAGGTTTACAGGCAAGATAATTGACTTCATTGCCCCGGGTTTGATCCCACATCATCTATTAAACAGAACTCAGGAGACTGATCACAGCAATGCAGAGGTTAATCAGCATGTAACTTTTCCTCTTCTAGCCTGGGGTGTAGAGATAGATATCTTACAGACTTGATTAGTCCTTCCACTTCTACCCTGGGGTGTAGAGATATCTTACAGACTTGATTAGTCACTCCACTTCTTGCCTGAGGTGTAGAGATATCTTACAGTCTTGATTAGTCCTTCCACTTTTAGCCTGGGGTGTAGAGATATCTTACAGTATAGATGAGTCCTTCCACTTCTTGCCTGAGGTGTAGAGATATCTTACAGTCTTGATTAGTCCTTCCACTTTTAGCCTGAGGTGTAGAGATATCTTACAGTATAGATGAGTCCTTCCACTTCTTGCCTGGGGTGTAGAGATATCTTACAGATTTGATTAGTCCTTCCACTTTTAGCCTGGGGTGTAGAGATATCTTACAGTATAGATGAGTCCTTCCACTTCTTGCCTGGGGTGTAGAGATATCTTACAGACTTGATTAGTCCTTCCACTTTTAGCCTGGGGTGTAGAGATATCTTACAGTACAGATGAGTCCTTCCACTTCTTGCCTGGGGTGTAGAGATATCTTACAGACTTTATTAGTCACTCCACTTCTTGCCTGAGGTGTAGAGATATCTTACAGTCTTGATTAGCCCTTCCACTTTTAGCCTGGGGTGTAGAGATATCTTACAGTATAGATGAGTCCTTCCACTTCTTGCCTGGGGTGTAGAGATATCTTACAGTCTTGATTAGTCCTTCCACTTTTAGCCTGGGGTGTAGAGATATCTTACAGTATAGATGAGTCCTTCCACTTCTTGCCTTGGGTGTAGAGATATCTTACAGTCTTGATTAGTCCTTCCACTTTTAGCCTGGGGTGTAGAGATATCTTACAGTATAGATGAGTCCTTCCACTTCTTGCCTGGGGTGTAGAGATATCTTACAGTCTTGATTAGTCCTTCCACTTTTAGCCAGGGGTGTAGAGATATCTTACAGTATAGATGAGTCCTTCCACTTCTTGCCTGGGGTGTAGAGATATCTTACAGACTTGATTAGTCCTTCCACTTTAGCCTGGGGTGTAGAGATATCTTACAGTATGGATGAGTCCTTCCACTTCTTGCCTGGGGTGTAGAGATATCTTACAGTCTTGATTAGTCCTTCCACTTTTAGCCTGGGGTATAGAGATATCTTACAGTATAGATGAGTCCTTCCACTTCTTGCCTGGGGTGTAGAGATATCTTACAGACTTGATTAGTCACTCCACTTCTTGCCTGGAGTACAGTCTTGGATTGGTAGGTGTGGGTGGATAGGTGTGTGTGTGTACACTGTAGATAATTGATGTGCGAAAGATGAGTGATTGGAAGGATCGTATGTAAGACAAGCCTATGTGCTCAGTTTGTGACCCTTTGAAAATTAAAGTTTGTTTCTTCGGTCATTGAATTTCCAAACCAATATCAGGCCTCATGGGAACTTGTAAGCAAAAAAACCAACAAAATCATGTTTGTAATAGTTAAATTCTCATAGGTTAAACCATTTTGTGTGTGTGGTGATGGGCTGTTATGTGATGTTGAAACCTTTCCATTTTTCACGTAGGAGGTGGATAATTTCATCTCGTGCATGTGATCTCTGCGCTAGAATGTAAACCAGAAGTTTATTCTCAAGATATTCACCGGTGCTACGGAGTTTGTGCATCTGAGAAAATCAGTCCTTAAGTATTTCCATAGCATGTTGGGTTACTGTGTTGATTTCTGGATTCTTCAAAATGGCGGACGAGCGTGTGTGCCTCGTACATAAGGTAAACAAACTGTTTCGCGCCGTCCACGACACATAAGAGACAAGGTAGAGGGGCCGGTGCCAGACACCTCAGACGCAAATGTGACCGACTGGGCCTCAAGTACACGCATATTCTATATTGGAATTGTGCCAGCGCTAAACAATGTGGCCCTATCTTGGAAAGCCTGGCATACAGGAACGATATAGTTGCGCTACAGGAGACACGACTGGGCGTTAATAATTCACTCCAAACAGCCGGCTTCAAATGTTTTTACAGCAGGTGACACCTGGGAATGGCAATTCTGATTCGAGACAGTATAGTGGTTTCAGAGCTGGACATGTCCAGGTGGGACAGTGACGAGATACAATTACAGGCTTTTAGAGTTCACTCCAGTCTACCATTCGTGTTGGTGAATGTTTATGCCTGTAACGCGAGTGTGGAATCCCATAGATGGCAGTGTTTGAGTGACATATTATGTCACAAGAGAAATGTCATTTTCTGTGGCGATTTCAACGCTAAGGGCAAATCATGGGGTAACATTTCTTCCAACACACAGGGAGTAGCTCGAGGTGGCACTTGAAACCTGTGACCTGGTTTGTATCAACAGTGGCTGTGTCACCAGGACAGCAAGTTGTCCAGGTGACGAGAACAGTGTTACTGACCTGGCGCTGGTGTCTCCGTTACTCACTACAGTGTGTAGATGGGGTGTCCTAGGGCACAATGGCAGTGACCACCACCCTTGCAGCATATTGGTGGAGAATGGCAGAACCAGGCAGCACAGGTCAACAGTCAAGACCTTCAAGTATGACAGTACAGGGCAAGATGTGGTGAGTAAAATAAGACGTGACAAGCGTAGGAACCATCAGGGCAGGAAAAAAAGCTGGGAACAGAACAGCCACCTTGGTGGAATTGTGAGGTGGAGAAGACCTGGATGGATAAGCGTCGCGCTGTAAGGAAATGGCAAAATGCCAAGAAGAACAGAGTTGCCCATCCTAGTCTTGTTGTGCACTTGGAAAGAGAGATGGACACCAAAGTTAGCTATTTCAAAAAACTGTTTAAAATGGTTAAAAGTGGAAAATGGGCAGAGTTGTGTCAAAGAATAAGCACAGACAAGACACTGAAATTGTTCTGGTGACTAAATGAAAGCATGAATGGGGTAGTCAAGAATAAGAGTGTTCCTGATATCCAAAGTGCTGACCTTATCTGGCTGAGGTCTGACGAGAATAAGGGCAAAGCCCTTTTCGAACGCTATCTAGAGCAGAGCAACCAGACAGACATGAGAGGCCAAAATTTTGCCAAAGTAGTTACCTCAGATAGGTGTAAGGCTCAGAGCATTGCAGTTGAAGACACAGTGACAGTGAAAGAGATCAGGGCTGTGCTTCGACGAACAAGAAACAGCGCACCAGGGCCAGATAGTGTAAGGTATGACGACATCAGTATGTGTACCGACAACGAGCTAGAGGAACTAGCAGATATGTACAATAACAGTATAGCGAGTGCTAGCATCAAGAAGGAATGGTTACACAGCTATCTGATTCCCTTGCCGAAGCCTGGCAAAGACCACACAAAAATTCAGTGATACCGGGAAATAACCATGCAAAATACAATAGGCAAGCTGCTGGAGAAGTTAATTGCCAGGAAAATATCAAGCCATCTAGAGAGGCAATGTCATTTCCCACCTACCCTGGGAGGGTACCGTCCAAACAGAGAAACCTGGACCGGGGAGGACATTGTCATATGCCGACAATGTGTTAGTGTATTGTCAGGGTAAGGATAGAGATCGGGTTGCTGTGGAACTACACACCGAACTAAATTACATAAGCACTTGGTGTTTGGAATTTGGGGCAATGGTCAACCCAACGAAGGCAGCAGTGACATGGTTCTCTTTGAATAACCATATTGTCAACACTCCAACACCAACTGTAAATCTGTGTTCAGAGACTATGGAAAGAACGCAGGCAACGAATTACCTGGGGATACGTTTTGATCGAAGCCATGCTTATAATTAGCACGTAGACCAGGTGGTAACAAAGGCCAAGCGGGGTTTGGCTGCAATGCGGGTGATGGTGGCAGCAAACTGTGAGCAGTGCCATCTATATCTTCTATACGAGGGTCTGGTCATGTTTGTTTTTGAGTATGTAATGGCAATCCTGACTTTCAGCCGTAAGCAGATAGAAAGGATGGAAAGCATACAGAACACAGCTATGTGTATTATTCCTCGATGTACAAAAAATGCAGCTTGCAGGGCGATGCACTATCTTCTTCATTTTCCAACCATTGGAGACAGAATACACATTTTCAGAGCACGCGCCTACCTCAGAGTTAATGCAAACACACACCATCCACTGCATAGTGAAATTAAGAAGGTAAAGGGCAGCAGGTTAAAAAGAGGAAAGTCGTGGATGGGTCAAGCCGAAGACATTCTTCAACAAGTGTGTTCACTTGAGGACTTAGAACCTGGTGAGGAGTGGTTACAAGTGCCGACAGATTTCTGCACATCCTTTTCAGTTTGCATCCAACTAGATAGAAAATGCAGACAAGAAAATCCTGCTGCTATGGAGGCGGAAGTACAAGTGTTGATTTTCGACAATTCGTTAGACGGTGATGCTGTCATTTACACAGATGGGTCGGTCGTTCAACGACTGAGAAGTTCATGGGTCTTTACGGCTCAGGCCGGAGGGAGAATTGTGAAGGAGGACTCTGGTGCTTTCACTGAAACCACAAGTAGCCTGACCATGGAAGTCATGGCAGTAAGTAAAGCAATAACATGGCTCGAGACACTGACATTCAATGGGGCATTGTTTCCTTAGCGACTCAATGAGCATGCTCAAGAAGATAGAGATGGGGTGGATCCGAAGAGAATGGTTGCTGTCTCTGGAGCGGTCTTGGCTGGCAAAAATTAGTTTCAATTTTGTGCCAGGGCATGCGGGAGTACAAGGAAATGAGCGGGCTGACAAGCTCGCAGGTAAGGCTACTGTGGAAGGTGGGCGCACCATGGACCAGGCTGACATTCTGAATGCTTTACAAGAAGTAAATCGTTCGCAAGAACCAAGTGATGACTGAATCTACAACTATGGTCAGGATGCAATAATAGCAAATTAAAAGAGGTGTGGCCAAACAAGAACACTATGCAGGAAGCCAAAGAAGATTTATAAACCAACACAGAACTGGTGTTATTAGCCGCTACACGCTGCGGGATTTAGTGAGGAAAGAATCCAAGCACTTATGAACTGAATGGTTCGATGTGCAATGAGGATGATCTGTCAACTAACTAACTAACTAATGTTGTGTGTGTGTGTCATCTAATAGATACCTTTATGGCATCAGATCATCATCAAAATAAGAAGTGCAGAAAGTGTAGCATAGCAAATGGAACAAACCAAGAGATCAAAATTCCTTGCACCAGAGAGACAGATGCGAAGATAGGATGCATTAATGGACATGAGGATAAGAGTCAGACAGGTAATATACTTCTTGTTACTTTAATAAAGCTGTTAGTATGCCTTTGTCTTGTTTCTGTATAGCCATACGCCATTCAATACATACTACTGTATGTGCATGCATGTATATCTATCTGTCCACCTGTCCTATGTACATATGTGTTGGTTGGTTGGTCGGTAAGTAATTAGGTGGGTAGTTATATCTACTTAACAATCATTCTGTGTATACCACTGCCTTTCTACATATATGTCTGTATATCAATGCCTAAGTGTTTGTCACTATATGAAAAGTCTTAGTTAGTTAGTTAGTTAGTCCACAGATCATCCTCATTGTACATCGAACCATTCAGTCCATAAGTGCTTGGATCCCCCCCTCAGCAAATCCCGCAGCGAGAGTGGCTAACGACACAAGTTCTGTGTTGGTTTATCAATCTTCTTTGGCTTTCTGCATAGCGTTCTTGTTTGGCCACACCTCTTTTAATGTGCTGTTCTCGCATCCTGACCATGATTGTAGATTCACAGTCATCACTTGGTTCTTGCGAATGATTTACTTCTTGTAAAGCATTCAGAATTTCAGCCTGGTCCATGGTGTGTCCACCTTCCTTACCTGCGAGCTTGTCAGCCCGCTCATTTCCTTGTACACCCGCATAAAAAGGAAACTAATCTTTGCCAGCCAAAACCACTCAAGAGAGAGCAACCACTCTTTTCAGATCCACCCCATCTCTATCTTCTTGAGTATGCTCATTGAGTCACTAAGGAAACAGGCCCTAGTGAATGTTTGTGTCTCGAGCCATGTTATTGCTTTACTTACTGCCATGACTTCCATAGTCAGGCTACTTGTAATCAAAGCAAAAGCGCCAGAATCTTCCTTGAAAATTCTCCCTCCGGCCTGAGCCGTAAAGACCCATGAACTTCTCACTTGTCGAACGACCGACCTATCTGTGTAAACGACAGCATCACCGTCTAACGAATTCTCAAAGATCAATGCTTGTACTTCTGCCTCCACAGCAGCTGGATTTTCTTGTCTGCATTTTCTGTCTAGTTGGATGCAAACTGAAAAGGATGTACATAAATCTCTGTTGGTATATGTACCCACTCCTCGCCAAGCTCTAAGGCCTCAAGTGAGTTGAAGAATGTCTTCGGCATGACCCATCCACGACCTTCCTCTTTTTAACCTGCTACTCTTTACCTTCTTAATTTCACTATGCAGTCGATGTTGTGTGTTTATGTTGACTCTGAGATAGGCACGTGGTCTGCAAATTTGTATTCTGTCCTCAATGGTTGGAAAATCAAGAAGATAGCGCATCGCCCTGCATGCTGTATCTCTTGTACATCCAAGAATAATACGCATAGCTTCGTTCTGTATCCTTTCCATCTGCTTATGGCTGAGAGTCAGGATCGCCATCGCATACTCAAAAATAGACATGCCCAGACCCTCGTATAGAAGACATAGATGGCTCTGCTCACGGTTTGCTGCCGCTATCACCCGCATCGCAGCAAACCCCGCTTGGCCTTTGTTATCACCTGGTCTATGTGCTAATTATAAGCACGGCTTCAATCAAAACGTATCCACGGGTAATTCATTGCCTGCATTCTTTTCACAATCTCTGAACACAGATTTACAGTTGGTGTTGGAGTGTTGACAATATGGTTATTTAAAGAGAACCATGTCACTGCTGTCTTTGTTAGGTTGACCATTGCCCCAGATTCCACACACCGAGTGCTTATGCGATGTAGTTCGGTGTGTAGTTCCCTATACTGTTGTTGTACATATCTGCTAGTTCCTCTAGCTCGTCGGTACACATATTGTTCTTCTTGGCATTTTGCCATTTCCTTACAGCACCACGCATATCCACCCAGGTCTTCTCCACCTCACAATTCCACCAAGGTGGCTGTTCTGTTCCCAGCTTTATTTTGCTGCCATGACGTCCAAGAAGAAAATGGATTGACGACATCAGAGACATTGTACAACCTCACGGAATGACACTATCCAGTGTCGTCCACCGGGCGCTGGAACGCAAACTATTCCTCCCCACGACGCTTGACGGCAGAAGTGGAAGATGATGATGATGATGATGATGATTCCTATGCTTGTCAAGCCTTATTTTACTCACCACATCTTGCCCTGAACTGTCATACTTGAAGGTCTTGACTGTTGACCTGTGCTGCCTGGTTCTGCCATTCTCCACCAATATTCTGCAAGGGTGATGGTCACTGCCATTGTGCCCTAGAACACTCCAACTACACACTGTAGTGAGTAACGGAGACACCAGCGCCAGGTCAATAACACTGTTCTCGTCACCTGGACAACTTGCTGTCCTGATGACACAGCCACTGTTGATACAAACCAGGTCACTGGTTTCAAGTGCCGCCTCAAGCTACTCCCTGTGTGTTGGAAGAAATGTTACCCCATGATTTGCCCTTAGGGTTGAAATCGCAATAGAAAATAAGATTCATCTCGTGACATAATATGTCACTCAAACACTGCCATCTATGGGATTCCACACTCGCGTTACAGGTATAAACATTCACCAACACGAATGGTAGACTGGAGTGAACTCTAACAGCCTGTAATTGTATCTCGTCACTGTCCCACCTGGACATGTCCAGCTCTGAAACCACTATACTGTCTCGAATCATAATCACCATTCCCAGGTGTCACCTGTTGTAAACAAATTTGAAACCGGCTATTTGGAGTGTATTATTAACGCCCAGTCTCGTCTCCTGTAGCGCAACTAAATCGTTCCTGTATGCCCGACATCCAAGATAGGGCGACGTTGATTAGCGCTGGCACAAATAGAATACACGTGTACTTGAGGTCCAGTCGGTCGCATTTGTGCCTGAAGTGTCTGGCACTGGCTCGTCTACCTTGTCTCTTACGTGTCGTGGACCGCACCTTAAAAGTCAAAACGGTTTGTTTACCTTATGTACGGGGCACACACGCTCGTCCACCATTTTGAAAAATCCAGAAATCAACACAGTAACCCAACTTGCTGCAGAAAAACTCAAGGAGTTTTACCAATGCCTACCTATCTATCTTGTTTGCATACCGAAATTCTACCTGTCTATTTTATCTGTTTTCAGTTAGCCTTGAATGATGTGTGAATGATATGTATGAAAGAGAGTGATAGAAGGGCAGAATGTTAGACGGGTCTGCGTGCCAAATTCTTAACCCTTTGAAAATAAAGTTTGTTTGTTTGTTTGTTTTGCTTGTATACCAAGTCAGCCTACCTATCATTATCTCTGCCACAAGTGATGCCACCTACTTTATCTCTACCACAAGTGACGGCACCTACTTTATCTCTACCACAAGTGATGGCACCTACTTTATCTCTACCACAAATGATGTCACCTACTTTTTCTCTACTACAAATGATGTCACCTACTTTATCTCTACCACAAGTGATGTCACCTACTTTATCTCTACCACAAATGATGTCACCTACTTTATCTCTACCACAAATGATGTCACCTACTTTATCTCTACCACAAGTGATGTCACCTACTTTATCTCTACCACAAGTGATGTCACCTACTTTATCTCTACCACAAGTGATGTCACCTACTTTATCTCTACCACAAGTGATGTCACCTACTTTATCTCTACCACAAGTGATGTCACCTACTTTATCTCTACCACAAATGATGTCACCTACTTTATCTCTACCACAAGTGATGTCACCTACTTTATCTCTACCACAAGTGATGGCACCTACTTTATCTCTACCACAAATGATGACACCTACTTTATCTCTACCACAAGTGATGTCACCTACTTTATCTCTACCACAAGTGATGGCACCTACTTTATCTCTACCACAAATGATGACACCTACTTTATCTCTACCACAAGTGATGTCACCTACTTTATCTCTACCACAAGTGATGGCACCTACTTTATCTCTATCACAAGTGATGACACTTACTTTATCTCTACCACAAGTGATGGCACCTACTTTATCTCTACCACAAGTGATGTCACCTACTTTATCTCTACCACAAATGATGTCACCTACTTTATCTCTACCACAAATGATGTCACCTACTTTATCTCTACCACAAGTGATGGCACCTACTTTATCTCTACCACAAGTGATGGCACCTACTTTATCTCTACCACAAGTGATGGCACCTACTTTATCTCTACCACAAATGATGTCACCTACTTTATCTCTATCACAAGTGATGGCACCTACTTTATCTCTACCACAAGTGATGTCACCTACTTTATCCCTTCCACAAATGATGTCACCTACTTTATCCCTGCCACAAGTGATGTCACCTACTTTATCTCTACCACAAATGATGTCACCTACTTTATCTCTACCACAAATGATGTCACCAACTTTATCTCTACCACATGTGATGTTGCCTACTTTATCCCTGCCACAAGTGATGTGACCTACTTTATTTCTACCACAAGTGATGTCGCCTACTTTATCCCTGCCACAAATGATGTCACCTACTTTATCCCTGCCACAAATGATGTCACCTACTTTATCCCTGCCACAAGTGATGTCACCTACTTTATCCCTGCCACAAATGATGTCACCTACTTTATCCCTGCCACAAGTGATGTCACCTACTTTATCCCTGCCACAAGTGATGGGTCCTCCTTTGTCCCCGCCACTTACCAAAATAATGCACCTACCTGTGCATTAGCTTCCAGGAACCATGTGACCCAATAACGTTCTGTCTAAACCACCGTGGAGATGATGTGGCCAAAGTATGTTAGTGAACTCCCAAGTTATACCACATCATTTGGTGAATTGTGTTGCACTGTTTCATCAAGAGTGTAGCTTGGGACATCCGACTTTGACAAGCATTTGTTTGGGTTCACTTGTTCGCTGCAGATTCTCAGGACTCCCCTACTTTCGCACCGCACGAAATAACAACTCGTGACATTTGCGAAAGGAATGCAATTTATTTAGAGCCGACATTTCAATGGCTCTGCGAGCATAATACTTCATCATTGTTATACAATATAAATGCAATGAAGTGGTGAGTAATGATGCTCGAATCACAATCTAAATGAATAGCCTATTGTTTGCCTATTGCCTAGAAACTATAGCGTTGGGTAAGGATACGTCTGCTCTCTACCGTCTCCAGTCGGGTCTGTCCACACGCTACACATTGCGTGGACAAGCACGGACACTGTCCTCTCCGTGCAGTAGCTATTATTGCGTGCATGGTCTCGCAAGCACGCTGGCTTGTGAGCTCGAGTAACCGGGCACTTCACGGTTACTCGCAAGAACAAGCTTGCCAATGGCTTGGGGAAAGCCCTCGCACAGTTGTACGCATTGGCCCCTGGTCTGACACAAATGTGTCTCCTTGTGAGGCTATTTATAGTGCTTGGTGTCTCTCCTGTCTGGTGTCTCCCTACTAGACTTATGTTTACTCTCCTTAACTCTGTACGGTCTTATTGGAGATCTTGACAGGCATCCCTCCTCGCTGTGAAGTGTTACTTCCCTTTACCTCTTGTTTGTAACACTTCTGGTCACAAAGAAAAATTGGTTGCTTCCAATTTTGTCAAATATCCAATAAGTTAAACTCTATAGTTTGGGGATAGAACAACTCACTTCTTCCTTTACTCACACTGCTTTACCTTTTCACTTGGCTAATTAAGTAGCCCATGTATCAGTATAGTTGGATTTATAGATATCTTTGGGAATTGTTTTGGACCGGAACCATTGTCTTATGACTCATGTCCTGGCTTCCATCGTTTGACCCTATGTCATTTGACTTTCACCTATTGACTTTTGTCTTGACCTGTCCTCAAATTGCCCGAAATGACAACACACATACAAGTTGACTCTATTCTGAGTACAACACATGAGCACAAAGTGTTCATGTTCCCATTAATATCCCCTCCAACTCTTATACACATAGTTCTACTTTTCACCTTCTCGCTTCCGCTTGTGAAAGGCTATATTCACTGTTACATTAAGGTTTTAAGAAGTTATTGTGTCCCCTGAAATTTAAAGTTATTGTTCTTTAAACTGAATAGTGTGTGCATCGTTATATGTTTGTTTTCCTGTTTGTTTGCGTGTTTTCTAATGAACTACAATGTACTTAACTCTCTAACATGTGTATGCGTTAGTGTACTAAATGTGTGTGTTCCTTCGAGCGCCTAAATCGGTTTATTGTGGTTACAAACGTCCGTTATTCTTATTTGTGACCACAACTCCATTTTCTGAAGCTCAAAGTACGTTCTCTATATACTCTATTAAAGTATGGCAGTAACACACATAAAAACTCGACAACACATTGTTACACAGATGACACAGAGAAGTCAAATTAAGACGTTTACAGCGGCAGAAAAATTTTCCGCTGTCTTTCTCTCTCGCTCTCTTCCTTTCAATGTTTACTAATTTTCGCATTCTCTCGCATTTATTCTTCTTGCATACATCTTTCATTCACTTTCATACCTTTCTTTCACTCAAACATTCTCTCGTCATTAAAATATGTTTCATAGCATCAAATACATGAATATTACATATATACATTAAACGATTGGCTGAATTATAACAGTAATCACGCCAAATGACTGTGCGTTTTGTTTGCACATGTCCTGTTTATACATTATATACATAGATATTAGGATGGTTTGTTACCGATCCTGTAGTAGTAACTCACATAGTTTTGGTGTGCTGACCTAAATTACCCTCAAGGGAAATAATCTAATAAATACTTTCATTTAAGTGAATTGGGTTAATTACCTTAAAATGTTATTTGTGAAAAAGATGATATTAATTCCTAAATGGTTGGGTTTGTTTGGAAATTATATTTTAGATAAATGAATTTATAAATGATTATGATTATATGGTAATAAAGTAATATAATATTTAACAATCGTATTTCTATAATTGGTGTTCTATTTAATGGGTTATTAACTAAATAATGGTGATTTCTAACTATCAACTAAGAAAATAAAGTTATATATGCATTTAAACAATGTGCAATTCATTAATTATTATTAATTCATTATTATGATTGACGAAATCACAAATACTGAAGTATTGGAAAGATCAGGTTGTGTGACAGTTTATTCCATGCTCAGTCTTCGTAGACTTAGATGGATAGGACATCTTAGGAGGATGGATGATGGTAGAATACCAAAGGATATCTTTTTTGGTGAATTACAGATGGGTAAGAGATCTCAGGGTCGGCCTCTACTACGATACAAAGATGTGTGTAAGCGGGACATGATTGATACAGGCATTGATAATGCACATTGGGAGCAAGTCGCCGCTGAACGTGTTGCATGGAGGGCAAATATCAGAAATGGAATAAAGTCAAAGGAGAAAATTATTGCAGAAAAGTCATACACCAAGCGTTTGAGACGTAAGATGGTGCATGATGGTGGAAATGACCACGTGTTCAGATGCACCCACTGTGAACGGACATTTACAGCGCAAATTGGCCTTATCAGTCACACTCGCTACCGCCATAGTTAAAAGTTATTATGCCTTTTTAAAGCACAAACTATCGTCTGTCAAGACGGCAAGGTGCCAATGGAATTCATTAATTAATAGAAAAATGAAGTTATAGGTACTGTTAATAAAATAATAATATACATATATCACAGTTACATTTCTATATCTAATTACACTAAATCGACGTCCTCCTTTGCGTTGTGAAGATGGAGCAATACTCTTTGTAGACTATTATAACATAGTTCATTTCGGCAAAGTCTTCTATGCTCTACTTCGTGGATAGTGTATAAATATTGTTTCCTACTAAGTTATGTAGGTTCATAGCTAACACTTTAATGTTCCTCTAGCTTACGTGTGTGTCGGCGCATGTTACTTCTGCGTCTGTTCGTTACACTTCTCATAGCACTGCTAGTTTCACACAGGTTACATATTTGGCGATGATAACGCACTTACACTGTCTTATAATGACCACATACGGCATTGAGTTATCTAACATTACCGTGTCACTGTATCTGGTGGTCTGTGGTCGATCCCTTCCTGTAAATCAGGTATTTCAATGGATGATGGTCGACTCAAAATGTCTGCAACAGTGTTCAATCTTCCTTTTAAGTGCTGGATGGTAAACGTGTAATTTTGGAGAATCAAAGCCCACCTGTAAATTCTGTTATTGCTAGGAAGTCCAGACTGCATCACAGAAAATGGAGAGTTATCGGATTGGATTACAAACTGTACTCCTGCCAGTAATCTATGAAATTTCTTGACGCAATAGATCAAACTGAGGCCCTCCAATTCGGATGCTGAATATTTTGATTCAGCAGGGGTAATCTTGCGACTTACGTACATTACGGGGTGGAACGTCCCGTCGTAGAACTGTCCTAGTATCCCAGATATGGATATGGCACTCGCATCTGTGCGTAAGAAATAAGTGAGTTTTGGATTAGGCATACGAAGGATAGGTGGAACGCTGAAAAGATATTTCAATTTTGATAACGCACTAATTAATCCTGCATCTTGTACAGATAACTTAGCCGAAGCTTCTAAGATGTTAGAAAAAACACTGGTGATTTCCGCCAGATTTGGAATGAATTTGCTATAGTAGTTTACCAGACCCAGTAAACTTCAGACCTGTTTCTTGGTCGTTGGCATAATCAAATTCAGAATCTTAGTGACGATTCTGTCATCAGTTTTTAATTGGCCCCTGCAGATGGTATGACCCAGGAAGTCAATTTGTTCCATGCCCAACTCTACTTTGGTCGGCTTTGCTGTGAACCCAAATAATCGCAACCTGTCGAAGACTTGTCGAAGTTTCAGTAGGTGTGTTGTCCAGTCTTCCGTATGGATGCATATGTCATCTATATAAGTCGAAATATTGGTCATCTGTCAGTTTCGTTTCTATCTCTATACTGTCAATGGTCGCAGTCGTGTCTACCGTAGGGACTGGTAATTCCATCCCGTCTTCGTCTGTCTCGTTCAATACTGTTGTGGTGCTAGCTGTGTGTGCTGTTACCTGGCTAAGTGTGTTTGCGTTATCGCTGTTGTGTGTCGCCCTATCTAGTGAAGTTGTGTTGTGTACATCTGTCGTCTCATTGCTTGGTGTTGGTGCAATTTGTTCGTCTGTCTGTTGTTCTTGTCGTGAAAGATATGGTTTCAGCATGTTGATATGAAATATCTTTAAGTGTCCTTTTATCGATATTTCATACTCCACATCTGATCT
This sequence comes from Cepaea hortensis, assembly GCA_963921405.1. Taxonomy (NCBI): domain Eukaryota; kingdom Metazoa; phylum Mollusca; class Gastropoda; order Stylommatophora; family Helicidae; genus Cepaea; species Cepaea hortensis. Next base: position 14,939,442 of record OY992879.1, on the reverse strand, counting down.
TTTACGTTCAACGGTGAAAGGTCCTTGCCAAGATGTTAGTAACATATTATGTTTATCAGGTAGTAGAATCAAAACCTTCTGGTTTGGTTCAAGGTGAATAGTTTTAGCACCTTTATTTGCATAGTTGTGGTTTCCATGACTCGATACCTGCTTTAGGGATCCAGCAATATCGACCGCTATACTCTCATGTGGTCTAGATGCTAGTACTGACCGTTGAACTTTGAACTTCACATGCTTTCCCTTTCGTACAAGATGTTGACAGACAGTACAAGATCGACAGAAAGATTTTATGTCGGAACAGAATTTAGGCCAGTAAAATTTTGATAGAACTCTGGCTTGTGTTTTATAATAGTCCAAATGTTCAGCACACGGTGACTCGTGTGTGATTTTTAGCACATTTTGTCGGTATGTTACAGGTAACACCGTCTGCTGAATTTCATGGTTATTATTTGTGTAATAACGCATGAGAATTCCGTTAAATTTTCTAAAGTACCAAGATGCATTCTTAGTCACTTTCGCTCTTTCACTCAAAAATTTAAAATACGGTGTAATTGTTTGGTCGGTGCTTTGTGCCTCGATAAATTTCTGTCGAGTAGTATTGGTATCTGCACCACTTGGTGTTAATAGCTGTAGCATTTCATTTTGTAAGTCAGTATAGTTTGTTTCAGTATCTGACCTTGTTACAGCGTTAGCCATATGTGTATGTTTCCAGGCTTTTATGTTGTTTTCTGTACATTCTTTCACTGCATCTAGGCATCCTAATATAAGATCAGTACATGGATCTTGTAGGATAGCGCACGTAAATGTGCCGGTAAGGAATGGGGTATTGATATGCGCTTTTGCCAGTGGATATTTCTCGATGGTTCCAGAGAAAGTACGGCATTTGACAAATTCACCCGTATAATCTTCTGGTCTAGCAAGCTCTCTCCTTAGACCCAGTAGAGTGCTTCCGCTATCAACTAAACATTGGCATGGTTGCCCATTGACCAGTGCATCGTAGAACTTAAGTTTACCTCTGGAGGCACATGCTGCGTTAGCATCTTCATTTGAACATGGTATTATGTGCCCACATTCCAATTTCCCATCCGCATGAAACTGATGGCATACTTTACATTTCTTAAAATCTAAAATATCTGTTACTGATGATACACTCTGACATTCACTCGTTGGCAACACATTCACAAGTTCAGGATCAATGTCACTCTTATCGTCTGATGATGTATCGATGAGTGCTGCATTATTTGCCTTCATTCTCTGTCTCCCAATACATTTATTGCTATAGTGGCCATAACTTGAACAAAAATAACATTTAACAGCACGTTTAAAGGATGATCTTCTGCTTTCTTGCTTCTTTAACACTGTTTCTAAGTGTGCCGGATATGTGGGGTTCTTATCACACATCGAGTAAGCCGGATGGAAAAGATTGCAATAGTTACATCGAGGTGGTTTCTGATATGGTTTGTCCTTCTTACGGTAATCTTTCTGGTTGTAAGATCTATCAGGAACTTTGTTTGCAAAAGCTGTAATTTCTATGTCATGTGATGTAGTTTTAAAAATGTCCCGATTAGATGAAAAATAAGCTGACCCCCGTTTCTCTAATTGCTGAATGGACTCAATATCTGACTGTTGTAAAAACTTTGCAAAAGGGGTAGGAACGGTAGAAATTACTTTGTCCATTACCATCAGCTCTTCTAGTTTTTCATAGTTGTTTTCTACTTTAGCCGCTCTAGTCCACTTTTTAAATGTGCTCTGCACGTTCGAAATGTAGTCTAAGAAGGTTTCAGTTGCTTTTGGCTTAATCTGTGAGAATTGAATTTGGTACCCAGTAGCGTCTAAAAGAAAATGTTGCATTATCCTATCGTGTATGTACTGATAATTGTTTCTAAGCTCTGTAGGTATGGTTTCTATTACTTTTAAAGGCTCCCCACTTAGGTTCCTCATGTAAATCATTGCCCAATCATCTAAAGGTATTTTCTGTGTTTTTAGTTGGAACTCTATGTTTTCAGTCCATGCGCTAATAGAATCTCCTACACTGTATGGTTTGATAAGGCCCTTGTACTTACTAAATTTGTTCTGTTCTTCTTGGCTCTTTTGTTTGCTAGAGGCTATTTGTATGTTAGAATCTACCTCCATTTCCTTCATCTTTAGTCTAGTTTCTGAATCTAATTGTATTTGCTTTTGTTTGGTGGCTTCCTCGACCTCTTTCATTTCTTTTTGATGCTGCCTTTCTAATGCTCTTTCATCTCTGTCCAGAGCAGCTTTTCTTTCTGTTTCTTCTCTATGTCGAGCTATTTCTTCTCTATACTTTTGATCCGCCCACTTTTCTAATTTTTCACCAGTATGGCCCATTGCGATGCCTGCCTGGATAAAGTCATTTAGTGACGCCATTTTGTGGCGTAATGTTAGTTCAAAATGATAATACAATAATATTCACACAATAGTTTATAATAATGTGTTAGTAAGTGTACATCCTTTACTGAAATAGAAGATGCATGAGTAAGTTAGTGCATACCAAAATATTCGGAAAATATACTCATCTAAATCTTTGGAAAGTACGGATCTTGGGATGTTCCACCGCTGTCTTTCACACTTACAAAATGATTTGACTTGATCACACAATGGCTGCTTCTGTTTAGTAGAGCAGCAAAAATTAGACACACGCTTATGTTGTCAATACAAGCTTATATTTCATGCGAATGATAAATGGAAAAATGTGATAGATAGTGATAAATGGTGTTAATGGATGATTGATATGATCGTCTGAATGATTGTTAGATGATATGTGAGATGATTTGTCGTATGACAGTCGATGTCGTCTTGTCTTCACTTTCTGACTATGGTGTAACTTCGTTCTAGGCTTCAGTTTGTCGCTAATCTATTTACTGACTTTGTAGAATGGTGACATTGATGGCTGTATCACACACAATGAAATGTACACGGTGGTTACGATGGTAATCTTCAATGATCATTGTATACATTTCTATTGATTTTTGTATAATAACACACTTTCAAATTAATATTTGTAGAATTTCACATTGTAGCGATTTAATTTGGCTCAATTGTGGTTCACACTCCACAAATGGTATGATCGTATAATTCACCAAAGAAAATTATTTATGCCATGTATGGAAACAAATTTACATTACTTTGAAATATATCACACAGTAATGATGTTGAATCGTGCAATGAACTGATGCTGGTTCAGAACTTTATAATACCAATCTATAGCTGGCGTTAGTTTAGTGGTTTATCACACCACTTGCCTGCTGGCGTAAACTGTTGGTTGAATATTACAACAAATGCCTGCTCTGACTGCTTTGCTAGCGTTGGTTCACTGTATTCTGACAGCAATTACTTTGCTGGCGTTGGTTCACTGTGTTCTGACACCAATTGCTTTGCTGGCATTGGTTCACTGTGTTCTGACACCAATTACTTTGCTGGCGTTGGTTCACTGTGTTCTGACACCAATTGGGGTCCTGCCTGTCAGCGACTTGTTCGCTGCAGATTCTCAGGACTCCCCTACTTTCGCACCGCACGAAATAACAACTCGTGACATTTGCGAAAGGAATGCAATTTATCTAGAGCCGACATTTCAATGGCTCTGCGAGCGTAATACTTCATCATTGTTATACAATATAAATGCAATGAAGTGGTGAGTAATGATGCTTGAATCACAATCTAAATGAATAGCCTATTGTTTGCCTATTGCCTAGAAACTATAGCATTGGGTAAGGATACGTCTGCTCTCTACCGTCTCCAGTCGGGTCTGTCCACACGCTACACATTGCGTGGACAAGCACGGACACTGTCCTCTCCGTGCAGTAGCTATTATTGCGTGCATGGTCTCGCAAGCACGCTGGCTTGTGAGCTCGAGTAACCGGGCACTTCACAGTTACTCGCAAGAACAAGCTTGCCAATGGCTTGGGGAAAGCCCTCGCTCAGTTGTACGCATTGGCCCCTGGTCTGACACAAATGTGTCTCCTTGTGAGGCTATTTATAGTGCTTGGTGTCTCTCCTGTCTGGTGTCTCCCTACTAGACTTATGTTTACTCTCCTTAACTCTGTACGGTCTTATTGGAGATCTTGACAACCTTTTTAGCCTTTGATTATCTCCAGTTTACCTACAATGCAACAGGTTTGTGTCTCTATTTGTCTGGTCCCATACCTTGACATGTCTGATATGGGATACCCTGGGCTACCATCAACAAAGCTCTTGGGGTCACTGGAACAACCAAGCCTCTCTAACTCTTCAAGGTGGAGACAATCAGAGAAGTGATTCCCATGTTATATAGTATCCTTTTGATTTGACTACTTGATTACTTTATTTTTTAAAATATTAATATATTTTCTCCTGGGATAACTAGATGGTGATGATCATGGCAACAATAATCCAGACTGTAGACCCAACAGAGCAGTTCCCAGACAAGTCACAGGAGTGCCTGGAAATCGAGACGTTCACACACAAGTCACAGCAGACCCTGAAAACAAGGCAAGCATTAACATGTGAATATTTTATACCTCGAATTAACATGTATAATTCTGTCTCTCATAGTTACTCCCACAGCTATTCTAAGGCATCCCATCTCTGTTGTTATGATTTTACACTCATTAGTTAAGAGGAGATAAGTGGAGAACGACTCAGTTTGAAACCAGTCATGCACTTCATTAAGGAACAACATATTAAAGCATCTCACCAGAAAGCTCTGGTACCATCTGCTATAAAGAGCCACATTAAAGAAATATAATGGATACTGAGCAAGGGGAAGACCACGTAAAAGATGGAGTGATGGTGTCACGAACGACCTTAGAGAAATGAATACCAACTTACAAAATGCATTAGTTGCTGTTGTTAGTCATTTGCCAGACAACATATGGCCAGATAATGCGCCACAAGAACAGTCAAATGCATTCTCACAAACACCTTAAAATAAGACCTCTCTGTTACTGCTAATAAAATCAGGAATATATTTTATTCCTACACATTTCTGAGACAGAAAGTCTGTGATGGGCCTTCAAGTGGTCTCTTGGACGCATGTCACATTAATCTTGTCTGCATACAAATGATTTTTTAAGGGGACTTTTTTGTTATTTAGGGACTCCTTTGGTATTCCATTGTAATATGTTGAATGTCCGGGAGGTTTGGTCAATAGATCTAAGTGCCATGACTCCACAGAACGGGATGTTGACCACAGGTAGCATTGGGTGGACCCCTTCAAGGCAGGGAGCCTGGTGCTATCAAGCCTGGTGGGAATTTGCATCATTTTGTTTCTGTTAATTTGTGACATCCTCATAAGTGAGTTACATTACACTGGCCGTCAAGGCTGTCACCTAGTACTGTAACAGTAAAGGGAGCTTAGGAGTAGAGAGTTAATGGATGCTGCGCATTCATTAACTAGTGGGAAATCATTAGTTAGTGAACGTGTATGCACGAATGGGTAGACGTATCCAGGGCTTGCACACACGTCACTAGAGGACTTGGGGGACTTGGGATTAAACTAGGAAAGATGTGGGTGTTTACCATCATCAGTCAGAAGATGTACGATTTCAATGAATAAACGAATGTTTATATAACAGACGAGACTTGTTCACTATATTGACACGAGCCTTCTACACACAGCCGTATCATATCATCACCACACTGTTATATAGGCTGTTTTGGTGCCGTCGACCTCAAGATTTCAAACATGGGATGTCGCGGAGATTGTTGACTAAAGCGAAGAGTTTTGTCTGCGTCTGGAGACGGATGTTATGGAAGTTCTCAAGTAAATTATAAGAGACGCAACAACTGAAAGCCCGCCCAGGGGTAGTTGTTGTGATTTCTCAGTGTTTGTTAGGGGATTCTCAGTCAAGGTCAGAAGGTTTGATAATCTTGATTTATAGAGACTGATTAATTTTTTATATACCTGACTCACCAGTATATAGAGCCTTGATTGCTGATATACGCTGTTTCTTTTGTAGAAGTCAAGAATTGCTATTTTACATTGAAGTTCATAAATGATGTAATGATGTAGTCACCACTAGATACATCTTACAACTTATAAAGTCCCGAGGTACAAGAAATAAATTATGTATACAACTGAATGATCAGCTCAAATTGGAACCGAGAAATCTCGAGAATGATAAAATTTATGAGCACGATCTCAGCTCACTGGACTGTTAGAGGTTAAATCAAGGTCGATTTTTACTTTCTGAAATTCTCGAATCAAGGTCGTCAACCGTCACTTCAGCTGAGTGAAGACATTAGGTCTGTTTAACTTGTCTCAAGTCAAAGTTGTTTCAAGTGAATTGAACTAACCGTTGTTGGAACGCCACATAACACGTAATGTTCCGAGTGATGAAATAGAGTGGCCATCGTCAGGCTTGAATCAATCCATTGTTGACTTGCTCGTTTTTTTGAAACGTATGAATGTTCCAGATGTGCTGCCATGAAATCTGGTTTGGCTGGAACTGTTAACCGTTCTTGGTTGAGATACAGTGAAGGTGACCTTGCTTGTCTGAAGGTAAAGTCCAGAGTTTTTAGCCAACGCTTAAAATCAGTCGATCAATCAATCAGTCAATCGATCAATCAATCAATCAATCAATCAGGCAATCAATCAGTCAATATTGTCTCGATCGTTTTACAATTTTTACCTGCATTGTCGGTTGTTTCAACGGGCTACCTACCAGGGCCGCTGCCATATAATGTTGTTTCAGCGAATTGTCGAGAAAAGCTGCTCTCTGATCGTTGTCTAATCGTGTGAAGTCGGGAGGTGCTGCTCTTTGAACGCAGTCAATTGTTCCAGACCTAGTCAGAAACCACAGTCCTTGGGCGTCACTATGCTGGAAACCAAGATGCCTACCTGCCTTGAGGTTGATGTATTATCGGGGCTGTTAACTTAACCGTTGCTGTGAGGTCGTCGTATCGCTAGATTTTCTTTCTCCGTCATGCCTCTCTGCCCAGTGTGTGATATGGAATGACACTGATTTGGGAACGTTTTTGCTCGAGCATCCTGAGAGGTCCTGAAAGTCATTGCTTGTCCGTTTGAAGTTTGTGGAATCGAAGGACAATGTTGGCTGAGTAAGCGAAGTTTAAATTAAATTAGTTAAAGAGTAGACGTATAATATAATTAATTGTTTAAGATAGAAAGGGGTTGAATTTCAGGAAGAAGATAACGTCCTTTGGTATATTATATATTAATAAGTATTGATTTTTTTTTGTTGGCTTGAATAAGTATAAATATTTCAGCTTGGCAGACTCGTCACGGCACAATAGAGAAGCAGTCTTCTTTTCTCAGTATTTCAGCTGAGCTCAAGACCAAGGAATATACAGAAGAAGAAGTAGGAATATTGTATCAAGTTGATTGAAATTATAAAGTAGAAATATGAGTTATTTATATGTAGAATTACAACGTATTAGTACATGGTTGGGGGAATTAAGGGAGGCAGTTAGTGAAGTAGAGAATTTTGTGGAAACGTTGAAGAACAGAACGACTAGACAGGACCCTTATAGATTTAAGGTAGACTACAATGGAGTAAGAAAGAATAACAGGAGACAGCCACTGCTTGATAAAGACAGAAGACAATATAATTATGATGAACCAAAGTCTAATGGTTATAGGGTAAAAGACGGTGAGAACAGACAAAATGGTGAAAGCTCGGACTGGTATAGTGGTTATAAATACAAAAATGGGCGTGAGAGAAATCTCTCAAGGAAATCATGGGACTGGCCCTCTTACTGTGCAACCGCTAGAAAAAGACGTAACGACTGGTTCGAAAAAAGACAAAGACAATATTTGAAGTCAGGATCGAAGGACAGAGTAGAACACAAAGATAAGAATTCAACGACTCCTAAAATACTTGCCAATATTAAGATTGAACAGGAAAAGAAGACGACGATATTAGTAAAGAAAATAAACCGAGAGACACAGACGCAGGCAAGAAATACGATAGAAAATAGTACGCAGACTCAGGTAGATACAGTGGAGAAAAAGGTCCAGGTACAACCAGCCAGCAAGATAACAAAGAGAAGTCAAACTGATTTAATAGAAACTCAGTCAAAACCAACTCATTTGACTAAGAGAGACAAGGTTGAAATTAAGAAAGATAAACAGACAAGTGCCAAAGATGTTAAAAGTCGGGTGAAGAAAAGTATTAAGCAAAGGAATAGTATGATTGTTAATAGAGGTAGTGCCGTGTCAAGTTCCTCAGCTATAGACAGGAAACTAATTCCCAAATGGTGTAGGAATATTAGCTGTCAGAGTTCAGGTTACGGAGAAGATATTCCTACCGCCGCATATTATAGTGATGCTGAAACAGATAGTAATACTAATGATTCGGAGAATGAGAGAATTGCACTACGTACAGATCCTAAATCGAAGCGTGATGTTCCCTCATACCGTGTAGTTACTGGTAGACAGACGGACAAAGTTTTGGTTAATGACTCTTTAGAAATAGATATCAGCTTAGATGACAAGAAAGTAGGGAAGGCTAAGGGACGAATACCGAGAAAGAGAAAGAAAGTCAGACGTTCTAAAGATGACTATGGGAATAGGGTCGAGGTGTCGGCAGTAAACTATTGTGAAACTGATGAAGGAACTATTATTAGTGTGTCATCTGAAGACGAGATGGGAAGGTACAAACGTTACGTAAGATATACAGGAAACAGTGAGCAGACCGACGCAAATAAAGGAAATAAGAAGAAAACATTTAAGAAGAATAATGGTAGACAGATAGCGGGAATTTACTCAACGACAGAAAGTGATTTCAGAAAAATAGAAGACCTTATGACCTTAAGACCTGAGTACTTTAACAGGTTAACAACAGATAGTGAAGATGACATAATTAGAGAAAGACATACTAATATATTGAGAGACAATGAATTATTTAACTTGGACACACTCTATAACGGTTAAAGTTACTTGGGTGAAGAAGAAAAATGAAATAGTTTTGGCTTATGAGAAGAACTGCGGTTTGAGGGTATAGATATATGAGCTGTCTAAAATAGGCAGATGAGTTTTTTGGTGTAGCATCGCATGGTACAGGGTAGGCGATGGTGTTGTTGAGGATAGAGAGTTACGGCAAATGATATTCTACGTGGATACGTAATACAGGAAATCTTGTGTTTGGTTACGATGTAGGGAGAGTAAACTAGATAAAATGAGTTTGTCCGGAAGGGATAGATACAGAGAGTTAATCACGTTGAGTGATGTATAAATGGTGTGCTTAAAATAGAGTAGATTCAGCACAGAATTAGTAGAGGGTGAGAGATAAATGGTTTGACTCAGAGCTATGACGTGATGTCTGAGATAGTTTTGCTTGTTGGTTTGAGAAGAAAGAATAGTATTGTAGGACAGGTGAACCGAGAATGTCTGGTGAGGAGATATAGATTGAGGAGGAATTGAGTATCCTGTGAGTAAAATAGTCAGTTGAACGCGAGAATATTAAGAGTAAAAGACTGTAGAAGTTGATGATTGAAGAATACGAGTTACGTCGTGCTTGCGGAGAAAGAAGAGTTGATTAAGTCTGAGAAAGTTGTTGTGTGGAGGAGTATAGAATGATAGTTACGAGGTTAGTGGTTCAGCGGAATGAGGTTTGGTTGTCTTGAATAGATAGTAGATACTGCTGTGAAAGCGATAAAAGTGCGAGAGGTAATGTATAGGGTCTGACCTTCGTATGGGAGTGAATGATTGAGTAAAGTAGAAATAAGGAAGTAGTGAATTGTGAAAGTCCTGTGGAGTTATTCGTCTGGTTATGCGTTGTTCATACGTAAGTATAACTGTAGTCAAACAGGTGTTCGTCGTGATGAGTGAAGTAGGATAGAGGTGTAGTGACGTCGCATAAGTAAAGTATATAGATAAAATGTAATAGTTGCGCCGATATAGCTTGTGTCAATGTGTGTGGAGGAGATTAATACGTGTAGATTGTGGTGAGTGATTGCTGGAATGTTGAGTTGGCGTCTAAATCGTTTGTTGTAGTAATAGTATGAACACGTTAGGTTGTCGCGATGCGAGAATAGTCGTGAGATGAGAGCGAGGTTGTGTATCATTGTCCGTGTGAATATGAGAAGAGTGGTTGATAGGTGACGTTGATAAAACGTGGAACATAGAGTATGAAAAAATTGAGAGATAGAAAGAACATGATTGGAGGATTGTGATGTCTTTTCGTTAGAATATCTGACGTTGGAAGGAAATTATGGAAGTTATATAACGGAAACAGAGTTAACATTCTGAATGATGTTTCATAAAACTTATTTAGTATTCTTGACAGGGAAATGTCGAAGCAAGAGTGAGAAACGAGGAAAGTGAGGTCTGTTGTCAGTTATAACTGGCGTGGGTTGCAGTGAAAAGAGTGAAAGATACGGAGGTAAATAAGGTTAGTTAAATGAATGTTAGAGAACGTGTTCTGAGGAGGGTGACCGGTTTGATTATCGTCACGATGCAAGAGTGATAGGAGAGACGTGAGGATAGCTTAGAGTAGGGCTGGTGAGACGTTGAGAGTACTGGTTTAGTAGAATGAAATATTAATTGCGTCGGGTAGACGAGAAAGTTAGAAGTAGAATTAGTTGTATTGCTGAGAGGTCTATAGTAAATAGACAAGTTCTTTTGATGGGAGTAGCATGGTGGAGATACTGTAGTTAACAGTAATGATTAAGAAGTGGTAGTAATACTTGGAACAAATCCAAGGGAAACAATTACTGTGTCGAGGTACGGTTTCCTTTAGTAGAGAGATGAGTTGTAGTGTGCTGGAATAGCCGCCACAATAGTAGTAAGTGAAGTGATGTAAGCTGCAGTTTACAGCGGTTGCTTAGGGTGAGATTCCAGATGTTGTGTGATGTGTTAGGAGTTAGGCTGGAAAAAGATAGAAAATTGTCAAGGGAGAGAATCAATGATAGTACGGTCATTGCTGATTAGTGATTTTTTTTTTTATGTAGAGAGAACAGATATTGTTCTAAGTTAAGAAGTTGATCTGTAGTTAACAGATATACATACGTGGCAGTGAAGTGTTTTATTTTCTCGGTTATAGAAATAGTGGAATAACTTGTATGAATAGATATGTGTTACATTGGTTCGTATAGGAGGCCAATGTTAATGGGCCACTGTACGTAGTTAATTTTAAGAGAATTGTATTTGTTTGAAAACCTTCTCTTTAACGAGAAGACAGTTGTCGAATTTGAGTTTTTAATGTCTCATATATAATATGTTTTTTTTGTTTGATTTGGTCCTGTAAAATGATTGTTATTATTTTAGAATAGGATTATTGTGTTCGTAGACTTTTGAATACAAACTACTGGTCCGTAAAAGAGACCAGTAGTATTAGGTAACAATAGATTAGGATGTATGTAGTATTATTTTAATCATCATCACCATCATCATCATACCTTTAATTAATATGTGGGGAAACATAAATGATGTAAAAAGTTTGGGGGGGTATAATGTTCTGTTTTGATTTTATCTCGTTTAACTTATAATTTAAGTGAATTGTCTTGTATGTTTGTAAATACTTGTTGGAAATTAGTTAAGTTTGATTTACATGGTTTTGTCTAGAATAAAGACAGTGCATAAGAGACATTTATTTGGGACCCTTCGTTCAGAAAATAGTAATAAACTACTGGGGACTAGAAGAGAGACATTTATTTAGGATCCTTCGTTCAGAAAATAGTAATAAACTACTGGGGACTAGAAGAGAGACATTTATTTAGGATCCTTCGTTCAGAAAATAGTAATAAACTACTGTGGACTAGTAGAGAGACACATCATCCTGGTAAATAATGTGTTCATGGGTATATTATATTGCTGTGATAATCAGCATAATGAGGTTGAAATGGTTATGAAGTAGTGGAAACATATCCCCGGTATATGGATGGTTATGGGAAAGTTTAGAGTTACACTAAAGTCAGCATTGATTGGAAATATATGGATTAGAAGCCATATGGGGGGAAGAAAAGATTAATATAGCAGGGGGGTAAATGAGGAGAAAGTTTTAAACATGGTTTACATGGGGTCAGAAGAACCATGATGTACACAGGATTGCGGGGTTATAGAAAAAGAAGAGGGTAACGGGTTACCCCAGACAAATAGCAAAAACATGAATTGAATCCATGTTTAAATCTGAAGAGTGATTAGACACTGTGGATAACAGTACAATAGTAAAGGGGTGTAAGTGTGTTAATGAGAAATGAACATAGTGGAGACATAATGACATGGGATTTTTGAGAGTCCGTAATATATGGACTGAGATCAAGTTAAAGGCAGGGGTAGTATTATTGTTGCTGTTGATGACGGCATAAGTGGAGGTGTTAATAGATTGCCCATAATAAATGGACAGTAAGTGGTCGCTAAAATATTTGGCGAGAGAATTCTGAGTGAGATATAGAAGAAGATTAGTTATGTGAGGGGAAGTGTATAATGTTGGAAGAGGTCTTAAGGAATAATAGACCTTTTTAATTGTGTCCTCGGGATATGTTTTGTGGTTGACATTACAATGAGAGGTTGAAGTAAGGTTCAGAGCTATAAAATTGGTAGTGTCTGTAATATATAGACATTTGGGGGAGAATAATATTTTTTTGATGCTTGGTATGTGATGCTGTAGATAGCAGCGTAAAATGTTACCATAATAAGTGGTACTAGAGAAGATGTAATTGTTTGAGACTTTATTACATAAAGTCTCAGATAACATAGGGGGGTAAAGGTATGTGATTTAGCTGAGTGTGGTTTTTTTGTGTGGAAGAGTTCTACTGCTTCTTTTAAATTCCGGTGGCCACCGATTCTTTGTCTTTCTATCGTGTGAGAGTGATTTCAGGTTGATTAAAAGTGGAGAATTAGTGTGGTTGGTGATGATAATAGGGAGTAGGTATCAGAAGAGTACAGCGTTTGAAATTTTAAGCAGATTGCTTAAGAAGAGAAGAAGTAATTAAGAAGACGTGTTATGATGTGTTGTATAAAGTTGAGATTTAAATGTTATTAAATATGTTATGTTTTGAAGGGCCAGAAACGAAGAAGAAGTGGGTTGATAGATAGCACGGGAAAGAGTTAAAGAATAGAATATTTACTTAAGTTGGAGTTGGTTTGGGGAAGATTAGAGGAACTGTGAGAGATAAGGAAGAAGAGGGAATAGAGTAAGGGGATTAGGAGTAAAGATTTTTTCCTTTACAAGAAAAATTCTTTAATTAACAAGGGGAGGTATGTAACAGTAAAGGGAGCTTAGGAGTAGAGAGTTAATGGATGCTGCGCATTCATTAACTAGTGGGAAATCATTAGTTAGTGAACGTGTATGCACGAATGGGTAGACGTATCCAGGGCTTGCACACACGTCACTAGAGGACTTGGGGGACTTGGGATTAAACTAGGAAAGATGTGGGTGTTTACCATCATCAGTCAGAAGATGTACGATTTCAATGAATAAACGAATATTTATATAACAGACGAGACTTGTTCACTATATTGACACGAGCCTTCTACACACAGCCGTATCATATCATCACCACACTGTTATATAGGCTATCTGACTTTGACATGCGTCTTTTCAGGTTTGCATTCCCTACTCTTTGACTGTTCCCAGTCTACCTACAAGGCAGCAGGTTTGTGTCTCACTTCCTCTGGTTCCTTACCTTGACCTGTCCAACATGGGAGACGCTACCTGTGGCTACACTACCATAGGCACAGCTCTTGCCGTTTCTGGAACACACAAGCTCCTCCTCCACTTCAAGGTGGAGACACAAAAGAGGGCTATACCAGAATCACATGTGCTATAAATATCCTTTTGTGGGTGGGTTTTCTTATTTTAAATTGTTGCTACATGGGAGTGTCGTGTACAGCCTGCCGACATTGATGTCTTCAGATCCATTGTTATTGTGGGTGGGAAGTGTCTGTAGTAATAATAAGCCACATGATGACAGTGATGATAACATTAAAATGAGTTATGTTTTGATGTTTTTCAGGCAACAGTCAGTCCTGGAAGTGTGACTACTGAAATAACAGTGACTCCTGCCACAAACTACTCGCAGTACAATGTGACTACAACTGCTGATAGTGGATGTCGCTCGCCAGCTTGTTATATTTCAGTAACTGTACTGTTTGTCTTTCTTGGGATTTGTCTTGCTGTTTTCATTTTTTTTTTTTTTTTCCGCGTTTCCATCCTGTTTCAGGATATTGCGGTCAACACCAGCATCTTTCAGCTGTATGTTGATTCCTAGGCTAGATTACGCTCATCAGCACGCCACGACTTTCTGAGCGACCGGCTCCATACTCTCATAAGTCACTTTTGCGATTCGAACCACTGCTAATTCTCGTCGCGTCACGTGACGAGAGTATTCGGAGTTAGCGGAGAAAGCTGCTAACCCCTCGGCCATGGAGCCGGCTGTTTTCATTGCAAGAAACAAATGTAAGGGGAAAAATGTATGCTTAGAAAGGATTGCGTGTAATCAAAAAGATATGTCAGAGGCCACAAGCACTTTATTTCCGTAGAAGTTAATGTAACATTGTCACTTTTGTTTATGTTGTATTTCATTGCTCTTTATATGACTCTGTAGCCACCATCTTATTTTGACTCTCACATTATTTTGTTTAGTTTTACCACAACAAATTTTTATTTGGCATGAAACCCTACCAATTTTGTTTCACATTTGGGTACAAGTACGTTTCATAACTGAAAATAGGCACAGATTAAGGAGTACAAGTGTAATATAAATTTATTTGTAATGTGATATTATTTGTGGCACACTAATTTTTAGCTTACAGTAGTGACCAAATCTTCATATGTGGCGTGATACACTCCTGCTATAATACAAACAAATGGATTTGAATGCAGTGAGTCTTAGTTTTGGAAACTTTAAATTTGGTGCCACATACAGGCACGAGAAATGTGTGACTCAAAGGACCAAGGAAACCTGGAATAAGGCGTTCAAATACAATGAAATGTTTTCACAGCTACTAATGCTAAGTTCCAACATGACCTACTTATTGGCCTTTTGTGTAAAGGATAATAGGTCGGTGCTTTAAGGAATTAGCCAGGAATATACGCACGGTTAAAAGAACCATTGTAGCTAAATATTCTGGAAGATTCCCGAATAAGAATGAAGACCATGAGTAACGGTATATATATTAGAGAAAATGTTTTCTCTGCTATTTTACTTTTGAGACAGCATGAATGTTCAGATTCCTCATCCAGTCATCAGCACTTGTATTGTTAGAGTGAGTGATATATTTTATTTTTCCTTTTTTTAATATGACTTAATCTTCACATACAGAGTCTGTTTGAAATAAACACTGGCATTTGAGGAGACTGTTAGATAAATAAGGACGGATGTGAAGACAGAGCGCTTAGACAACTAAGTTTGTATTGACATTCGTCATTACCATTTAACGGAATAGACAGACTATCCAGCAGTAAAGGCGTAGCAATTAGTGAAAGTTGACTACTAGGTTATGTGGCTACCAGTCATAATGCATCGCACATCTGGTAAGCTAGTTAGTTAGTTAGTCGACAGATCATCCTCATTGCACATTGAACCATTCAGTCTATAAGTGCTCAGATCCCCTCAGCAAATCCCGCAGCGTGTAGCGGCTCACTACACCAGTTCTGTGTTGGTTTAATACTCTTCTTTGGCTTCCTGTGTAGTGTTCTTGTTTGGCCACACTTCTTTTAACTTGATGTTCTCGCAGCCTGGCCATGGTTCTAGATTCACAGTCATCGCTTGGTTCATGGCTCACCTGCCTTCCACAGTAGCCCTACCTGCAAGCCTGTCAGCCTGCTCATTCCCTTGTACGCCCGCTGCCCTGGCACGAAGATGAAACTAATCTTTGCCAGCCAAGACCGCTCCAGAGACCACAGCCACTCTCTTCGGACTTACCCTATCTCTATCCTCCTGAGCATACTCATTGAGTCACTAAGGACACAAGCTCGATTGAATGTCTGTGTCTTGAGCCATGTTATTGCTTTACTTACTGCAATGACTTCCATAGTCAGGCTGCATGTGGTCAAAGCAAAATCGCCAGACTCTTTCTTCACAATTTTCCCTCTGGCCTGAGCCGTAAAGGCCCATGAAGTTCTCACTCCTCGAATGACCAACCAATCCATGTAAATGATAGCACCATCCTTTAAACAATTCTCGAAGATCAGAGCCTGTACTTCCGCCTCCACAGCAGCTGGATTTTCTTGTCTACATTTCCTGTCTAGTTGGATGCACACTGCAAAGGATGTACAGAACTCTGTTGGCACTTGTACCCACTCCTCGCCAGGTTCTAAGTCCTCTAGTGAACATACCTGCTGAAGAACGTCTTCCGCTTGACCCATCCACGACTTTCATTTTAACCTGCTGCCCTTAACCTTCTTAATCTCACTATGCAGTGGATGTTGTGTGTTTGCGTTGGCTTTGAGATAGGCATGTGCGCATCTGGTAGTTTAGTAGCAGTCTACCTCTGAAGTCAGAGTGGGTTCGCCTGATGGTGAGGGTCACAGATAATAGGGAAAGCTGACCCACATGCTGTAAGCAGGTAACTTGAAGTTGGAAGCTATCTGTCAGACACAGATGAATCACTTATTCATGTGGAATGTGTGTGTGTGTGCTAGAGAGGGAATATTGTTTGACTGGGCAATCATCATTCTGTGTTACACCATGTGCCATAATAAAACCATGTATATCCTGCAAGATTGTGTTTACAACTAATTTGCAGTGATCAGGACCATGTGCATGTTGATGTTGTTAATTGCTGTTGGTCTGTGAATGTGAACATAACCCAGACTGTGGTGGGTGGAAACTGTCAAGTTCATACAAGAGACAACATGGGGGTCACCATGACAGAATGGCAAAGAGCACTTGTTCTTAAACATCCAGTGTGCTATCTATAGCATATATATATATATATATATATATATATATGTGTGTGTGTGTGTGTGTGTATGTGTATGTGTGAGAGAGAGTTGATCCACAACTCGTGTACGTGCGAGATGGAGAAACACGACCGCTCACACTTATCAGCACAGCACATGATGATGATGTGTGTTTATGGACTTCAGCGTGGCCGAAGGGATAAGAGTGTTTTAGCTATCAAACTTGTGGTACGTTGATGGTGAGGTAGCGGGGTCATGTCCTACATGTTTTAGCTATTAAACTTGTGGTACGTTGATGGTGAGGTAGCGGGGTCATGTCCTACATGTTTTAGCTATCAAACTTGTGGTACGTTGATGGTGAGGTAGCAGGATCATGCCCTACATGTTTTAGCTATTAAACTTGTGGTACGTTGATGGTGAGGTAGCGGGGTCATGTCCTACATGTTTTAGCTATCAAACTTGTGGTACGTTGATGGTGAGGTAGCAGGATCATGTCCTACATGTTTTAGCTATTAAACTTGTGGTACGTTGATGGTGAGGTAGCGGGGTAATGTCCTACATGTTTTAGCTATTAAACTTGTGGTACGTTGATGGTGAGGTAGCGGGGTCATGTCCTACATGTTTTAGCTATTAAACTTGTGGTACGTTGATGGTGAGGTAGCGGGGTCATGTCCTACATGTTTTAGCTATTAAACTTGTGGTACGTTGATGGTGAGGTAGCGGGGTCATGTCCTACATGTTTTAGCTATTAAACTTGTGGTACGTTGATGGTGAGGTAGCGGGGTCATGTCCTACATGTTTTAGCTATTAAACTTGTGGTACGTTGATGGTGAGGTAGCGGGGTCATGTCCTACATGTTTTAGCTATCAAACTTGTGGTACGTTGATGGTGAGGTAGCGGGGTCATGTCCTACATGTTTTAGCTATCAAACTTGTGGTACGTTGATGGTGAGGTAACAGGATCATGTCCTACATGTTTTAGCTATTAAACTTGTGGTACGTTGATGGTGAGGTAGCGGGGTCATGTCCTACATGCATCAGTTTTGACTTCAAGGTTGACTTCTCGTTCAGAAAGCAACGGCAAACTACGGAACTTAAACTTGTCTTGAAAAAACAAAACATGGTGTTGGGGTTGATATATATATATATATAGTGAGAGAGAGAGAGAGAGAGGGAGACCAAAAGACATAAGACAGAAGGTTGGTGGACGTACAGACTTGCAAATGTTTCAGAACAGACGAACAAATTCACAGGTAGGAATACTAGTAATAGCGGGTTCTATAAATCGATGGACAGACAGAGAGAAAACCGAAGGAGCATATATAGCACAACAAGGTAAAAACAAAATCAAGTTCATTGGTTTAACATTTATAATTCATAATAACAATATTCAATGTCCGATTTGGCGGCAACGGTGGCAGAATGCTAATGTAGAAATACACATGCAAATCCCTGCCTCGGTTTCAGCCAGAGAAATACGCCGTGACGTCACCGTTGGTCAGATCGTTAGCCAGGATGGGCACTCCAGCCTCGCATGGTGCTGAAGTGGTCACTGCTATCAGCACGACTTCGTTTGTGTCAAAGGTTCGGCAGTAGACGGGAGAACCGAAGTCACCCTAAGCAAGAAAATAGAAAGAATAAAATCACATACGCATCTTTTTCGCTGATTTGAAACTAAATACAGTATCTCCTGCTAGGCTTTGTCGTGACCACACATTGACGATGTCTGTTCTTTTAAATCTTTCGCAGCTTCTAGCTCTTTTGCATACTTTATGGTTGTTAATAACAATTGAGAGCAATGCAGATCTCCAGCACCATATAAATTATCTTGGCAGTTACTGTCGAAAGTTTTATATGAAGATTAACATAGAAATTCAGAATTTATGACAATTCGACGTAAATATAAATAGAACATAATTACAAGTTAGTAGTACAAGTGTCTGAACAGTTGTTCACGGAGAATGGAGAGATAGAAAAGAGGATACAGATAGCAAACATCAACAATCAAATAGCGCCTATCCTAAAAAATCCAAATATCAGTATGCATACAGATAAGAAGCCGATTAATGCTTTATTCGTCCCTACACTGTGTTAGTAATGCCAACCATAATATTATAACTGGGAAACAACAATGAATTCTTTCAGCTGAAATACATAACACACATATTTTCACGGCACTTTGAACATGATAGTGAATTTATTAAAGAGAGAGAAAATCAGAAATGAAGAAATCAGAACTAAAGTGGTGGTTATAGCAGTGCTAGATTTTGTTACAAGGCAGCAAGTAAAATGGTTTGGCCATGTAACGAGGTTACCAACTAACAGTATACCACAACAAGCAATAATGTACAGACCAAATGGAAGCAGAAGAGGCCGGCCACGTAAACGATAGACAAAAATACAATAGAGTCTATGGGAATCTCGATACATGAAGCCCATAAACGGGCACTCTCCCGCTGTTTATACTTCAACTCGACACCGCACAATACAAGAGGTACGAGATAAGTAAGTGTTAGTTGACCGCGGAAGACAGTTTGGCAAACGAGAGGGCTAGGTATTGGATCTCACGACCCCACACTACGCAAGTCATCAGGAGGACACGCGATATAATTATATTATATACTATGGTTCTTGAAAAACATTCTTAGCCTTGCGCGGGGATTGAACGCGGTATCTTCTGAGCCTTGGGCGGACACCGCATCCTCGCAGCCACTGATATACCGCTATCTCTCCTCCCCCCCCCCCAACAGTGCCATGAGAACCCATGACCATACCTTGCAGCAGTGAACGCCTAGCATGACCACTAGTCTTTTAGTCGTTGGATCAACATCACGGCACACGGTTTAACCCATAAGTGCTCCGTTTTCCTCCTAACTCAAACCTGAGTCTGGAGAAACTCAGCTCAATGCGCGAACTCCGTTGCATCGGCGAGGATCCTGAAATACTTTGGGTAGATTTTTAACTCGAAATTTTGCCCGGGCAGCGCCGTTAGGCTACTCTTTTTCGATTTCCAACTGACAAGGGATTTTCTACGTGCACACCAATACACACGGGCTTCCGATCTCACTACCCAGAGACCAGGAGAAATTTTATTACTGGAAGTCCAGGTGGATTTTTTAAATAAATCCCGGTCCTCACCGGGGCCTGAACCCGGGACCTCCAGCACTCGAGGCGGACACCATACCTCGAGACCACTCAGCCCCCTATGACCACTAACTACAGGTTCGAATCTCGGCAAGCTAACTATGGCCCGAGAAGAAACAAAAACTGACATTTCACAAAGCCTGAAGAAAACGCATATAAACAGTCTCATGTCTCCACGGTGGCTTGGAGAGAACAGCGATGGAAGACATAGTATCTGGTCGACCAGTACGATGATGGACACAGGACAAACAGACACCTTTGGCATGAGGGTGTACGAGGCGGGAGAATTGGCAAAAGAGAGCGTTTTTTTTTCGGCGCACCAAGATGAGGGCCACGGTCTGTAAATGACCAGCTACTTGGGAGAGTGTCCTCAGCTCTCTACTTCTTTCTTCTCCTTCTTTGAGCGCCAATAAATACCCGTGAATCTCTTTATGTTCTCAAATGAAAACAAAGACAACTATTCAGAATCCAGCAAGCTAAAATACCATATCTCCGCATGCCGAGAAAGGAACACTATGGGGGTTCCAAATACAGTATGTTTGTAAAGTATCACTACTCTTTGTATGTAGAACAAATTTAAAAAATGAAGTACATGTCATCAAAAAATTCACTCCACAGCCCATCGTGAAGCAATATACAGCGAATGGCTGTCGTCTGCTGGAGTTATTCTTTGCACTCCAGACAGAATGATGTTATCAATGGAAGAACGCATTTTTCAAATTTGTTCTACAACAAAGTGTAGTGAGACTGTACAAACCCTCGGTATAAGCAATCGAGAGTATCGCCGGTTGAACGGGGTCGGTACATCTTTTTTTCAAAAATTGGATTGGATTGGATTTATGCACTAATAAGTTTGAGATACGTTACGGATTGTGGAAGTTCTTGCAAGAACAGAAGATAATACAACAAAGGCCGGCAGAGCCCATGCTCCTGGAAAGACAATCTGCCTATGGAAGGAGGGACCCAGAAAAGAAAGCTCAACCAATGAAGTCGGAAGATGTTGGCCCAAGTGGCATGGGAAAAAAAAGCATGGACATCTACGCACTACAATGGATGCTATGCACCACGCATAGTAAACGTTGATCACAGAAGAAGAAACAAGATTTTACGGATCTGATTTGATGAAGAAACTAGTAGAAAGAAACAGGTGCAACAACAGACAACTTACCGCACAAGTGGAGTCGCTAGTCCCCATGCATATAGTCCTGGAATCCTGGTTCACAACCGAGTCTGGGTAGGTTCCGTTGGGCTGACTGTTGACAGCGTCCATGAGCACGTCACAGCAAGGGTAGGTAATCATGTCGGAGATCTGCATCTTGTCAACTCTACCGGTGTATTCTCCTATATTGAAGAAAGGGTGAGAATCTTTAACTTTTTTTTTGTCCGAGGCAGTAATAATAATAGGACAGGAAAGGGGTTACAAGTAATAACTCGGACAGTAAAAATTAGTAGATTAACAACTAGGAAAGCAACATTATCATCTTCTTATAAAAGCCATTACCCTCTTCGGATAACAATCACCTTCAAATTAACAACCTATTTATGGCTGACTCGGTCACAGGATTATTAACCTGAGCCAGAGATGGACCCTAATATAACTTCTCTTCTGGGGTTGAACGGGGTAGGAGTAATGATATAACGGAATGGGAAAAATCATCATCATCACGTGCCCTGTCAGCTATGCGTGTGTGTGTGGGGGATGTGTTTTTGGCTTGGTGGTAGGGGGTGTATGTGTGGAGGAGGGTGTGGGTGGGTGTTTGTTGGTGGGTTATGGGATGGGTGGAGGATATGTGTGTGGTTAGGGATATGTGTGTGGGTGAGGGATGTGTAGGTGGGGGAATATATGTGTGCCTGAGGTGTGGGTGGGGGATGTGGGTGTGGGGGATGTGTGGTGGGTGGGAGATGTGTGTGGGTGGTGAGATTATAGGTGTGGGGATGGGTGGATGAGTGATTGAATGTATGTGTGCCTGAGGTGTGTGTGTGTGGTTGGATGGGGGATGTGTGGGTGGATGGGGGATGTGTGGGTGGATGGGGGATGTGTAGGTGGATGGGGGATATGTAGGTGGATGGGGGATGTGTCTCATAACATGGTAATATGCATTGTTTATGTTTACAGCATTCATTTGACAATGTTGTTTTTTTCCCTATGTGAATGTAATATGCACTATTGATGAACGAAAGATGAGTAATTGGAAGGGCCGAATGTAAGACAGGCCTGCGTGCCCAATTTATTACCCTTTGAAAATAAAGTCAGTTCGTTCGTTCGTTCATGTCTCTTTACAGATCTCGGTCTTTGGTGTTGTGGATCAACTCTGCTGATGATATTCCTTCATGCCACCGCCTCAGTCCATCCAGCATCATTTCTTTCTGTCTGCCTCTGCTTCTTCTTCCCACCCATCTGTCCAGACATGACGATGTTTTTTCATTCCCACCAAAATCTCAGACAATTATCCTGTGCTCAAGGTGCAGTTCAGCCCACTCCAGTGTCGTTCTGGTCGTGACAAGGAATCTCCCAGCGCTAAATTTTGAACCCATACCACCGACATGACAATCAAGAACATTAACGACTAAACTATGGCCTCTTCATGACCTAACATAAAAGTAATATGAAAGATCCGATTCCATGGTGCCACCCCCCCCCCTCCCCCCACTTCCCCCTCAGGAGTATTAGGTTAATGTTACTATTGTCTGTCCAGAAATGAATTCCGTCATTCACGATCAATTATTTTAAAAACTGCCTGTTGCATCGTTATGAAATTTTTCCTGCCGTCTTATATTTACCCCCACCCAAGAAATATGCCTTTGATAGGTCCAAAAGCAACTCAAATCAATGAAAGCCGCGACATTTCTTTGATGTTTTGGTGAAAAACTAGTGATTTCTCCCTAACAAACTTGTTTTACAGTAATGAATGCCCCGCCAATTCAGATGACGACACAAGGCGTATCTGGATTCGTATGGGAGTGGGTGCAATGTCTACTCTGCCGAGACGGAACATGATTATCTGTTTTGCACGACGAATATAGCTGTGAATGTCCCTGTAGTGGGCTTCCTTCATAACGACCAAGATGTTGGTCCTCTTTTCATTGAAGTTTATAGAATGATTCGTATGTTCGTGTGTTGTCCCCTCATTTGACAAAGTGTTTCTTCTCACGTTTCTTGTTATGCCATAGTATGTCAGTTCCCACCGCAATATTACTCTTCGGTTGGTATTCAGTGCGTCTAGAGCTTTTTTTTTTTTTTTTCAATGCCAGTTGTTTGTCACCGTTGAGGGCTTACGGAATTGAAAATTCATCACTGTGGAATACAAACTGTTGCTATTGACAAGTTGTATTTTTTTCTGCCGATGCTGTCATGTTAAGGGCCTGCAATTCTTCTTCTGAATAGTTGGAGCAAAAATATCCAAGTAGGTGTGCATGTGGATTAATGTCTGCGATCTGCCCAGACCTTAATCTGTGTCGGACGATTCCAGTAGGTTGATGACTGCTCTCGGTTGCATAAAATTCAATCCATCCTTTCTCCAATAGTCATTCTCCTCTTTCAACAGGAGAGATGTTGACCAACACATGGTCCTCACATTTTTTCCACTAACTTTTATCAATATGTAATAGCGCGGTTTTGTTAGTATCTTGACGTCAGACAATTTGAATATAGTATTGTCAGCTGCCACCTGTCCTTTAATTTTAACCCACACAAGTTCTACAAGGTTAAAATGAGAATGGTACGGTGGACGTGTCAAGCACCCATGACGATGCTCTTCTATCAACTTGTCGATTTGATATTTCTTGCTTTTTGGCGTCTGTTTTACAAGGGACAAAAATTCTAGCTAGAAATACGTTTCTGGAAATGGTGTGTTTTCCATTCGGAGCCATATCTTTATTGCTCCCTTTGTGCTCGATGTTGTAGGCATTTTGTCTTCTTGGGCAACCACATTGATATCATGCATTGTCCATAATTGGACACGACGGTCTATCGAGGGATGGAAGCATTGTATTCTCGAGCTAATCTCTAAATACATTACCATTCATCATATTATGATAATCCCCATTGTCTGTATGCTTTGATACGAACACGAGTCCAGCATTCTGTAGTAAGCCATTATGCATATTACCAGCATGCCATTTCTTATCACTTGTGTGGTGCGCATTGATCCACGTTTCACCCAAATACACTCTGCCATAATTTTCTTTGCGCATTTCCCTTATTTCAAGTAGGTATCTGCTTCTCATGGCTCCTACATACAGCTGCTCGCAAAGGATATTTCTACCTCCCTTGTACTTTCTAAAAGTGAAGCCTAATGTCCTTATAATTTTCCACAAAGTTGTTTTTTATAGCTCTATGTTATTGTTCTTTCTCAACCAAACCCTAAGTTTTCTTACAGTCACTGTTTCTTTGGCATCCAGCATTTTTATAATAGCTCACCTTATGACTTCCTTGTCAATGCTGTCTACAATTGCCTTTCTTCTTCTTCTTCTTCTTTTCGTTCATCCGGAGTGTTTTTTCAGATGTGATTGCGGTGTGTCTGTTATGCGCCCTTGGGCCGAAACCCGTAGGCCAACACATCGACTTTAGCGTGGTTTTTTGTAACAGGTAGCATTCCTGGGAGACTCTCACTTTTGTGGTGCCATCTACAACTATGCTGGCCAAGTTAGAACGGTCGAAGACAACGGTCATCCCTCAAAGGAAGGCAGGGACAGTCCATAGCATTTTCCGCCATCCAAGGTTGCTTCCATAGTTGCAGGGCCGACACATAACACCCTGGTTCTGGGCTAGCCGAGGGAATCGTCACGTCCTGCTCATGGCTGCTTTAAATTCTCACTTCAATATATTGGTCATTTCGTTTGCCCCGGGCCATTCCCGCACAAACCAGACAGGTTTGCAGACGGTATCCACTCAGCGAGTTTTCGGACATGTGCTTGTCGTTGCGCCCGTCAGAGCTGTTCCAGGCACGACAGACATTCGGAAAACTACCTAGTCAGAGCTGTTCCGAACAAGAGCGGCATTCGGAAACTAGGTAGTCAGAGCTGTTCCTAGCACGAGAGACATTCGGACGAGACATTTCACTCGGACGTAATTGCGTAGTGTCAATTTTTAGTTTGCCACCCGTAGGACGACACTTCCGGCTTCCGGCGGGCATTTTTTAATGAGGTTAGCCTTCCTCGGGTTTCGAGACTCTTGTTTCGGCTTCCACACAGCAAGCTTTCGCTTCGGGCTGCCACGTAATGGATTCGCAAGACAGGCGTTCCATTTCGTGTCAACGAGACAATTTTCCACCTTTGACTACACTCACTCCATGAGTGTGGTTACAGACTATCGGACGTCTGCGAGACGTGCGACCGAGGTGTTTTTCCACTTTTGGTAGTCGCTCACGAGGTAGGCTACATGTGCTGCCGGCTCAGCACCTTACCTCCGTGCGTCTGTGGGCGAGTAACGGTCAGGCCCTTTCATCCGGGGATACCTCATATCCCCCAGCTAAGAGCCATCGAACGAATCTGCGCCGAGCATGTAGCGTTCTCAGCATATCATCACAATTTTGATGTAGGTTTGTGTCGGCCAGGCTCTCACTTCCGAGAGTTTATGGCTTAGAGACGTTCAGCCATACACCTCGGATGGGAGCCTTAGAGGTTATGCCCGAACTGAGATTTTGGGATCGTTTGCCAGATTTTGACTGCTATCCTCAGTCTTACCTGCAGAGCAGCAGGTTGTGTCTCTCTTAGTCTGGTCCCTATCCCACGAGCCGTCCGATATGTAGTTTTCACCCATCGGCAAGCACATGGGGTCGATGGGACACGCAAGCTCCCCCACCACGGCAAGGTGGAGACACATCGGGGGAGCAATTGCCTTTCTACCTACCGTTTGGTTATTGCGTGGTGGTTTAATTCCAGATTCTTGCACCCATCGACGAAATGACCTTTTACTGAAACCCAATGCATGCACTGTTCTTTTTTCGGAAGTTGTAATAGTATGAAACAGTTTCCTGCGATAAGCTTCTTTACAAAAATCTGTGTAAAACTTCATAGCGATGCGTTGAAGTGTACAATATTTCACATTCAATCCCACTGAACAATATTCACACATTCCAATGCTAGCGATAAGTGGTAAGATTTAAAAAAAAATAATCAGGTTTTATGAAAGAACATACATTGGCGACACATCTGAGTACTCCGAGTTTAAACAGAGCGGGGTTCTTGCTATAAGGCCAGTCCCGTGAAACACGGAGAATATTCAACATTGAGCGCTGATTTTCTGGCTGAAGGTGTAATACATTTAAAATTATGGACTTAATCTCTGACTCGTAAATTATATACCGCATATAAAAAAAACACATTGAAATCTGCTGTACAAACTCCAGAACAAAAGTTTGTTTGTTAGGTGGACATAATGATAAGGTTATATGCTAAATCTCATAATTTTCCATCAGTTGGTTACTGAGATATGGATTATTATATGGAGGCAACCAAATGTAAATGCAATATAGTCCTATATTTATATTGACCATTCGGGACTCGACGGATCCTATCTCATCTTGTTCCTCTTGTACCTTGCGGTGTCGAGGTGAAGCATAAACAGCGGAAGAGTGTGCCCGTTTATGGGCTTCATGTATCGAGATTCCCTGCTCCGTTCCTATGTCAGGGAAAACCACAAGCAATACTCATCATTATGCCATGCAAAGTCCTGAAGTAAACGTGTCGTCCTTCGCATAAAAATGCTGTTCATTGTATAAGAAGACAACCGTCCGATCAAACCACAACAGCTCGCTCTCGCATTATCCCTTAAGGCCGTCGTTGAAGTGCTGGCAGCTAACCGTTCGTCACGTTCCGAATCCACACTTCTCAGAAAAAGTGGACAGGAACGAAAAGCATTCCAAAAGAAATCCACAGCCAAGTACCCAAGTCAGCAGCTGAGCGACCAAACCGAGTCCTACAAGTCCAATCGTGGGAACAATTCACTAGCAAACCGTGCTCGGAGAAAATCAACTCTCCAAGATCTTGCCTGCCTAATCACCATGTTGACCAGAGAGTCCGTTACGTAATGCGATAATTGTTTGCGTTGATTGTTGCCACCAGAAGGATGATGTGGACAGTACCACGGCTGCCTTTACTTCCCAAGGCATTTAATGAGAGCCGAGGTCAAATTAAAAAAAAAAAAATTATAATTTGCCACGATGCGGATTAATCCATTAACAACAGACCGGCAAACGATTGTCTATCCGCGAATACGAGACGTGATTATCACGTGACTCAAACAACATTCTTAACAGATTCATTGTCAAACAACAAGTAGGTTTCGACCAAACAAAAACGGATGGCGGAAAATGGGAAGTAGTGCGTAGTGCTGTGTCACAGTTATAACCTACAAATTGTTCATTTGGTTGCAGACATGTTGTACTATAACACAGTAACAACATTTCGGGCTATATAAATCCATGGCAGATACGGGAAGTCGCTTAAGATGATTAATCTTCCCATGTACTTAATCAGTTAAGCTTGAGTCCCAACTGTGGAGAGTTACTTTAGCGATGATACTTTGTCTATAGAAACATGGGACTATAGTGTGTTTTTTTTGTTGTTGCCTCAATATAAAATTCAATATCTCAGTAACCAACTGAGGGAAAATGATGAGATTTAGTACATAACCTTATCATTATGTCGACCCAACAAAAACATTTTTGTTCTGGAGATTGTACAGCAGATTTCAATGTTTGTCTATATGCTGTATATATTTATCTGCCCCGCCATTAATGCCATCATTTTAAGAGTATTACAGCGCCAGCAAGACACATTCGCGCGATTTTTAAAAATGTCTGGCGGTCTTTCGGTTTTGCACAGACTGAGTGTTATAGTTCAGAGGTGTCGTCAAACTGTGGGTTCTTTCATGAGACGTGATTATATAAATAAACTAGCTGGCTCGGCCCGGCTCCTGGCGGGGATCCATCCATCCATCCATCCATCCATCCATCCATCCATCCATCCATCCATCCTTCCATCCATCCATCCACCCATCCATCCATCCATCTAATCTGCCTGCCTGCCTGCCCGTCCGTCCGTCTCTCCCTCCATCTATCCCACCCTCTCTATCTATCTATCTATCTATCCATCCATCCATCCATCCATCCATCCATCCATCCATCCATCCATCTAATCTGCCTGCCCGTCCGTCCGTCTCTCCCTCCATCTATCCCACCCTCTCTATCTATCTATCTATCTATCCATCCATCCATCCATCCATCCATCCATCCATCTATCCATCCATCCATCCATCCATCCATCCATCCATCTAATCTGCCTGCCTGCCTGCCCGTCCGTCCGTCTCTCCCTCCATCTATCCCACCCTCTCTATCTATCTATCTATCCATCCATCCATCCATCCATCCATCCATCCATCGATCGATCGATCAATCGATCGATCTGCCTGCCTGCCTGCCTGCGTGCCCGCTTGCCTGCCTGCCTGCAGCCGGCCGGTCCACCCACCCACCCACCGACCCACCCACCCACCGACCCACCCACCCACCCACCCAGTCAGCCAGCCAGCCAGCCATCCACCCACCCACCTACCTTTCTGCCTACCTACCTACCTACCTACCTGTCTGTCTGTCTGTCTGTCTGTCTGTCTGTCTGTCTGTCTGTCCGCGCTATTAAATATTGATAAAAGTTACTGGAAAAAACGTCAGGACCTTGTGTTGAAAGAGGAAGAGGACTATTGGAGAAAGGATGGATTGAATTTTATGCAACCGAGAGCAATCATCAACCTACTGGAATCGTCCAGATCGCAGATCGCAGATCGCAGACCTTAATCTACGTACACACTTACTGAGATATTTTGCTCCAACTATTCAGACGAATTGCCCTAAACATTACAGCATCAGCATCAGCTGAAGAAACAAGAAGGAAATGAAAAATAAGGTAATAAATATATTCCTTCTACTTTCCTGTTAATTTATAAATTATTTACCCCGTGCCTCTGTAAATTATCTGTCTTTACTAATATTACACATTGCACCCCTCTCGGGATTCTCCGTGGTGAAGTGGTCAAGCCGTCTGACTCGGGCTCCGAAGGTTGTATGTTCGATTCCGGGCCGCGTCCTTCATTTTACGAGTGCATTTTTTCGGAGACTCCCGAGGGTC
Source organism: Cepaea hortensis (assembly GCA_963921405.1). NCBI lineage: Eukaryota > Metazoa > Mollusca > Gastropoda > Stylommatophora > Helicidae > Cepaea > Cepaea hortensis. The sequence continues at coordinate 14,910,371 of OY992879.1, read as the reverse complement.
GACGCTGGAGCAACGGAGTTCGTGCTTTGTGCGACGCTTTCCGCGCTGCGGAAAGAAACTGAGCCTTATGGGATAAAAACCCGGTGCAATGCAGCCGACCCTGTCGATTTTAAGCTAGTTCTTTCATTGCACCCACTCCCATACGAATCCGGATACGCCTTTGTGTGTCATCAGAAATTGCAGGTCTCCCATTACCGTAAAAATAACTTTGTTAGCAAGAAATCACTAGTTGTTAAGCAAAACATCAAAGGAATGTTGCCGCTTTCAATGATTTAAGTTGTTTTTGGACCTATCAAAGACATATTACTTGGGTGGGGGTAAATATAAGACGGCTGGAAAAATTTCATAACGATGCAACAGACAGTTTTCAAAATAATTGATCGTGAATGAAGGCAAACAAATGTGGACATACTATAGCACCATAAAACCAGCGCTTTCATGAAATTCCCCTATCTTGGCAACACCGTGTCCCAAGCTGCCACATTTGATGACGAAGTGAATGCAAGAATCTCCAAGCCAGAGCGGCCTTTGGCACAAAAATTTCTGGGGCAGAAATGGAATAAACCTGCAAACAAAGCTGAAAGTCTACAAAGCGGTTGTATCATCCACACTGCTATATGCTTGTGAAACCTGGACTATTTACCAGCGAAACGCTAGGAAATTAAACCACTTCCACACAGTCTGCCTTAGGAAGCTTCTGAAGATTAAATGGCAAGACAAGATCCCAGACACTGAAGTCCTAGAAAGAGCGTCCATGCCCAGTATCCACATTCTGCTACTGAAGAATCAGATTCGCTGGGCTGGTCACTTGACTCGCATGCCAGATCACAGGCTCCACAAACGAATTTCTTTTTACGGCGAGGTTGCGTTGTGGTAAACGCTCCCAAGGCGGCCAGAGGAAACGCTTTAAAGACACTCTGTGAAGATCTCACTAAAAGCTTTTGGAATTCATCATGACACTTGGGAGACTGCTGCCAAAGACCGAAATTCGTGGCATACATCATTACGCAAGGGTGCAGTCACATGTGAAGCAAACAGGAGCTGTTAGAGCTGTGAGGGGAAAAAAAAGACTGAACAGAAAAAAAGCTTTGCAGGAGATCCCCCTCCAGGAATGTCAAGCATTCTTTGCCTTCATTGTCAACGCAGATTTCGAGCAGCCATCTTAGAACTCACGGCTCCATACTTTCAACCCCACTGGATGAAATGAGTGGTTATCATCATTCTTGATGGACAAACACCACAAAAATAATAGTGTATTTTACTTTTTAAAGTGACAAGCCTCTCTAACGGGACTCGTATTTCAGCTTCAAATTGTAACCACGGATGGGATTTGATCTACGGCCGGAAACATGCCACACTGCTAACCCTACAAGTTGTTTGCTATACTTAGCTATATCATGAAGTACACAGTACACGGACACTCACGATCGTCACTGTCCTGATTTCCGTAGCTCAGAGAAAAGCAGTCGTTAAAGTTAACCCGGCCTTTCATCGTGGCGCTGTCGTACAGACAGGCGTACTCGGGGCAGTCGGTGACCTGTACTGGTTCCGGTAGTTGGATGCTGGCCATTCCATCTCCCATGCTCACACCTTAATAGAGGTTTATGATAATGGTAAATATAATGTAGGTATCAACATTAGCTTTTCATCAACATTATACGATGATGACCAATATAATGTAGGTATCAATATCAGCTTTTCACCAACATTGTACGATGATAATCAATGTATTGTTGGCATCAATATTAGCTTTTGATCAACATTATACGATGATAATGCATGTATTGTAGGTATCAACATTAGAATTTCATTATTGGCTGTTATGATCAGTATCATATGATAATAATATATCTATTAGATGAAGGTATCAACACTATAGCTTTTCACGTTGGCAATTACCATGAACATAATAATAATCAATGTAATGCAGGTAGCAAAATTAGCTTTTCACTGTTAGCTATTATTATCAACATGAAATGATAATACCGTCGTACATAAGGGAAGCAAAGAATGGTGTAACGATGAACATCGTCACCGAGGCATGTAAGGAAAATCAAGATTGGTGTAATGAAGAACCTCGTATGGTACCGAGTCACGTAAACGAAGCAAAGATTGTGTAATGAAGAACGTCGTATGTCACATAGGCACATAAGGGAATGTGATAATCATGAAGGTAATGATGATGATGGTGGTAATGTTAACCAAAGCTTACTGTTGAAGTTGTCTTTTGTTATGACAATATCCTGTTGACCTCCCACGTTCACCAGATGGGTCAGATTTCTGAAGAATGGCAAGTCAAATACAATCTGTTCATTTCTGTTCTTCAAATATAGTGGTTCTATTTTAAGATACTGTTTCAGCCGACCTATATATTAAAACATATGTCTGTCTGTTAGCTGGTCGTCGCTCGGTCTGTTTGTCTGATGGTGGTGGCTCGATCGGTTGGCCGGTCTGTCTGTATGTGTCTGTTGATCGATCGATGGATCGATCTATTTATATGTCTGTATGTAGCAGATGATGAACGCAACCGTTGAGCACACCCTCCTACACACACGTTAAATCACCTTCACACACACGTTAAAGCATCTTCACACACACACGTTGAAGCACATATACAGACACGTTAAAATATCCTATAAACATATTAAATATCCCACACTAGAAACAAGCATAAACCGTTTGTCCTTGTGGACACTGAAGAATCTATCCGTGATTGGTTGATTATGAATCGTCTGGAAGATGAGTTTTAACTTTCAAGTCCGATGCGATGGACAGAGGGAAAACAGAGTCCACGGAAATCTTGGTACATGAAGTCCATACACGTGTACTCTCCCGTTGTTTATGCTTCACCTTGACACCGCAAGGTACAAGAGGAACTTCTTCTTCTGCGTTCATCCCGAGTAAGTTTATTTTCTTCTCTTCCGGACGTAATTGAGTTGTGCCTGTTTACAGAGAGCTGCGACACTTGTGCTATTAGGCCGACACATCTGACTTCTGCGCGTATTTGTTGACCGGGTTAACCTTCCCATGTGTACAAGAGGAACAAGATGAGATGATGATAATGATAATGAGCATCGGTGTACAGAATCTCTGCTCCCTGACCAGGGTTTGCTTCTATCGGGGTGGTGTTCGTGCAGAGACTTCTCTCCCGATCAGACACCAAAGTATCATCCTGACACGGACTCTGCTGCAGAGCTCGCCTGCCCTTCGCCAAGGTGAGAAACCAGCGAACCCAGGTATATCATTGTCAACAGGCTTTCGACCGACACATCCGACTTCTTCAGTCATTTGTTGACCGTGTTAACCCTCCAAGGGTAACAACTGGGCGTTATATTGGAGTTTGTTGACAATAAAATACCTAAAACCTGTAGAGGAAACATGAGCAAAATAGGTCTCATCCCGGCCAGGTCAAATGGAGTCCAGTCTCCAACTGAAAACGTATTTAATTCTTCAATAGTGAGCCAGGGAGCAGCACCAGAAACCATACCATCCCTCAACAGTGACTCCACTCTATGGGTGTTACACTGAAGACATGCGAAATTAAGTAAGCAACCACAGGTATGACTGTCCTTCTGGACTACTGACGAGAACAGGGTCCGCAGTTTTCTACCATGTAGACGTAAAAATAAGAAGTAGAGCAGTGGTTATCAACTGGTGGGGAATTCCCCCCCCCCCCCCCCACACCCCCCCCCAGAGGGGAATTTTAGGGTTTCCAGGGGAATGAAGAGCATTTCAAGATCGCGTTAATACAAGAACCGATTACTTGATATTGTTTTTCCCTTCATACTTTACAGTTCAGTACGTCTCATCCTTCTAAAATTCATTTTATAAAGTCAGTAGACCCACAAATCATGTTTTATGTGGATGTCTAGACTTGTTTTAGTATGCGCTATTAAATTTACCTTACATTTTTACGTATACTGTATAGGGGTGGGGGATTTTTAGATAGGAAATATGAAAGGGGGGGGGGAGGGAAATGACGTTCTGAAAATACGATGAAGGAGGGGGGCACGGGCCAAATCTTTGACAGGAAGGTGGGGGGGGGGATGACGTTCTGAAAATATGGTGAAGGGGGGCACGGGCCAAAAAAGGTTGAGAACCACTGAAGTAGAGGAATACTAAGAGCGGGCATGAGACGTCATCATCATCATCATCATCATCATCATCATCATCATCATCATCATCATCATCATCATCATCATCATCATCATCATCATCTAGTGAGCTGCCAGCTGGCTTAGACCTTCATGTCTCTCCACAGATCTCGGTATTTGGTGTTCTGGATCAACCCTGCTGATGATATCCCTCCATGTCACCGTCTCAATCCATCCAGCATAATTTCTCTTGATCTGCCTCTGCCTCTCTTCTCCCCGATCTTTCCAGTTGTCATAATGTTCTCCAATGCCTCTCCTCTCATCACATTACAAAATAAAGCTGTTTGTCTCTTTCTTTTTGTTGTATATAGTGTTCTTGTTACATTAACCTCTTTTTCAATGAGAAGATTAAAAAGAAGAATAACAAAGATGGATGGAGAGAAATATTAATTTTACAAATCCTTCCGCAGTCACTTTTACCTGAAATAAAATATGTAGCACAAACTTACGGAACGTCCAAAACTTCTTTGAAGTAATCGGAACAATCTTGCGGGACCAGCAAAGTGTCTGGCGAGGTCATGACCCCAGTACAGAAGATCGTATCTGTGTGAAAAATGGGAGAGTTGATGTTTCTACTGTATGATCATGATGAGATGGGAGAGTTGATATTTCTACTGTATGATCATGATGAGATGGGAATGTCGATGTTTCTATTGTAAGATCTTGATGGGCTTTATGTTATGATCTGCCCATCTGTCGGGATTGCGGAACTGCGGAAATCATTAAGGTAGAAAATAGGAACAACGTATGTAGGAGATGTAGGCTTTTGATATGGGCTAGACAGACCTGTAGGTAGATTGATTAGACCAGACTGGAATAGATCAGACAGACAGACAGACAGACACACCGATATATATGTATAAGGGGCGTTCATTTGAAAACCGTTCGTGCCGCACCGCGCGTAATTGCATACGTTGAACATGATCATGTCATAGTCATGTGATAAGTACTGACCAATGAATAAAATAGCACGTGCTTATTGTCCCATGATGCATAGGTTCTGTTTCTGACCGTTGAGAAAATGGCCGGGTTGATCCAAAATCCATCCAAAGAAGCTCAAAGAGCGGTGATTCAGTTTCTTTCAATTAAAGGATGTCGACCAGTGGACATTCATCGAAGAATGCAGGCAGCGTACGGTAAAAATGTGTGTCGAAGACAACAGTGACAGACTGGGCACGAATGTTTCGGAAAGGACGCCAGGTCACGACAGATCTTCGACGGCCGGGTCAAGAGCATATTGTTGCAAGAGAAAAAAAACCATCGCCAAAATTGATGCAGCAGTACAGATGAACCTTTGTCGAAGCGTACTTTCGCTAGCGAAAGAATTTGATGTGTCGATTGGGACAATTCAAAAGGTCGTTCGTAGGAAACTGCAACATCGGAAGGTGTGTTCACAGTGGGTACCACGGATGTTGACCGACCACCAAAAAGAGGAACGCATGGGATGGTGTTTGAACCACTTGCTGTGTTACAGAGTGGAGAGTGATGCATTTCTCTTCCGCATAGTGGCAGCATGGAAGCATGCTGGATCACCAAAAGCCAAAAAATTTCAAGTTACAGGTGTCCGCTGGTAAGGTTATGCTGAGCGTATTTTTTGACCATGAAGGGCTATTGTTGGCCGACTATAAAGAACCTGGTGTCAACATCAACTCTACCCACTACTTGCAAACACTAGACAAGCTGCAAAAAGCCATCAAGAATAAACGATCTGGCATGCTTTCTCGCGGTGAGATTTTGTTGCACGATAATGTTCGTCCGAATGTCGCAAAGATTGTGCAGGAAGCATTAGCAAGGAAGAAGTGGGAAATTCTGCAACATCCAGCCTATAGTTCTGATTTGTCACATGAGATTTTCATTTGTTCTGACCTCTAAAAGAAGCTCTCAAGGGGCAACGATTTCACATTGATAAAGACGTAATGAACGCGGTAAACACTTGGTTCAGTGAGCAACCACAATCTTTTTTTTTTTGCGGACGGCATTCGCCACCAACCTAAGCAATGGGATGCTTGCCTGAATGCCTATAGCTACTTCTTCTGACCAACCCATGGTGCACAATTCATTCAAAATGAATGCTTTGTTTAATTCTACCACACCTGTTATTCTTTTATGCTTTTGTAATAAAGCCATTGGAACGGGTTTCAAATGAACGTCCCTAATATATATTGGCAATGATGATCAAACAGATATGCAGTGAGACAGATATATGAAGTCTAACAGATGTGCAGTCAGAAAGATATGTAGTTATACAGATAAGCAGTCAGACAGACAAACAGACAGACAGACAGCTGGGCGTGCATTGAGATTGTCCATCTATATATGTAGTCAGACATATTTACAGTCAGTCAGTCACTCACTAAGTCACTCAGACAGTTAGACAGACAGACAACTGTGCGTTGCAGTCAGATTATCTACCTATATATGCAGTCAGACATATTTGCAGTCAGTCACTCTGGCAGTCAGTCACTCGACAGTTAGACAGACAGACAGCTGGGTGTGCAGTCAGATTGTCCATGTACACTCACTGTTCAGGTTGTCCCTGATGCCGACAACACCTCCTGCAGAGCTGCAAGCGTCAGTCTGGGCGTCATCCAGGAACCTCTTGGTGGTTCCCTGTGGCTGGGTGATCGCTGGGCATACTGCGGAAACAAACAGACAGTGTTGGTGGATTCAGGCGTCAATGGGTACTGATTGGTACCCACAGTAAGGGATAGAATTCACCAAGAGAGATGTGAATGTTGTTCCTATGGGCTATAGGGTTGTTTGGGTGTTTGTAAAGTCTCATTACACTTATATAAAACTACCGCGGTCGACACCGCCCCATAAAAATGGATACCACACAATTTTCAGAACATTCTGGGTATTGTCTGAGAAGGAAATGTGATGGAGAAGAGAACTAGCCACTTTACCTCATATGTAGTGACCTATAATATGTTTAGAAGGTCTAACACTTCACAGTCCAGTATCTGCAAAGTGTAGTGAGACTTTACAAACACCTGGTAGTACCTTTGTTCACCAACTAAATTCTACATCTTCTGGTTGACAGGAGCCATGCTGGGCTTCTGTCAACTGGAGACAAACGCTTCAAACATGGGCTGCGGTGAAAGTGGGCTTCTGTGAACTGGAGACAGACGCTTCAAACATGGGCTGCGGTGAAAGCGTGGTACACGTGATGATCTCTGGAACCGAATAAGTCGCCCAGAACATCGGGTATTCTAGCTTGGGGACCATGAGGAAGATGTTCCGTGGCCAGAGCTTAATGGCCAACCATTTTGTGCATTTTATTATAGTTTTGTAGGATCATAGTTATTTAGCTAGGAGATTACAAATAATTTCGTGTGTATCTAGTTAGCAGAGTTAGATAATCAAATGATTATCTGTGTATCTAGTTAGAAGAGTTAGAGAATCAAACGATTACCCGTGTTTCTAGTTAAAAGAGTTAGAGAATCAAATGATTACGTGTGTATCTAGTTAGGATAGTTAGAGATTCAAATGGTCACGTGTGACTTGTATCATATATTTAACTGTACCGCGATGGGGGAAAGAGAATCAGTGAACTGAGTGCTACGTCGCTGTTCTGTTATGTTATCGCGGTGAGTTTCTTCTGTTATGTTCTCGCGTTGAGTTTCTTCTGTTATGTTATCGCGGTGAGTTTATTCTGTTATGTTATCGCGGTGAGTTTTTTTTTCTGTTATGTTATCGCGGTGAGTGTTGCGCCGTATACATTTAAAAAGAATTGAGTCAAAATTCGACACCCCAGCAACTGGGAAGTTCCTCACATTCAACAACCAGCGAAGAGTCCCAATACTAATATGCCAGGTGCAATCTGATTTTCACCTGGCCTTTCCTCGGAGAACTGAGTGTCGGCCAGATCCTTTGGCCACTCCCTGCCGCACCATTCTCTCCAGGCAATAATGGTGTAACTGCTCTTATACACTATGCACATGATCGCAAAGGACCATGGACACATCTGCCTTATCATGCACCAATAAATACTCCACCCATTGGTGTAGATCCAGCCAATCTGTCCGCCTGCTCGTTTCCCAACACACCATGTCAAAAGTAGGATTTAAGTAGTGCCTAGCCTTAGGACGGTCTAACATAATGTTATTGTCAGGGGCGTCAGCTTTGATGCCAGTCATCGAAGGACTTCAAGGTTACAGCTGCGCAAGGAACCAGCATACAGTTGCAACCCCAATTTGTATTCATTAAGATGGTCCAATCTCACCATAATTGCATGGGTTTGGTTAGCAGCCTGATATCAATGATATTGAGAACATAACCGAGAGTCCTACAACGGATGCGACCCATGTGCCATTATACCTCGGATAAGAGCACTCATACTTAAATTTCCGTGTGCTGATGCAGAAGTAATGGGTTCAACCACTACACCCGCCAATTGGACTAAAATCTTGACTTCTCTTTCTTGACCTAGGGACGTAAATTACTAGTACCTCAGAAGTCGGAGGGGGGTTGCCTAAAGGCGAGGTACACTAGTAATAGGGGAAGCCAACCCACATGCAAAAATCAATCCAGCATGGACTACTCTCGAGTTCAAAGCGAGCGAATAACAAAAATACCCCCCCCCCCCCCGCAATCCCCCACATCCAACTGACGCCAAGTATTTGTAGCTTCCGTTGTCTCTTCAGCTAAAGGGAGAATAAACCGGTAAATTTGACAAGAGTCAGATCTCCGACATGATTACCTACCCTTGCTGTGACGTTCTCATGGACGCTGTCAACAGCCAGCCCAACGGAACCTACCCAGACTCGGTTGTGAACCAGGATTCCTGGACTATATGTATGGGGACTAGCGACTCCACTTATGTGGTACGTTATCCCGTGTTGCACCTCTTTCTTTCTACCAGTTACTTGAAACGTCATGACAGTTTTGAGAGAACAATAATGGAGGGGTATTCGCCTGGGAAGAGAGGAAGAGGACGACTAAAGAGAAGATGCGTGCATGATGTGCAGATGATCTCAAGATGGGTGTATCAGACGCGGGGCATCTTGCTAATGACCGAGAAGTTTTCCGGAAGGTCTTTATGGGAGCGAGGTTCTGCAAAGGGCATACTACTGAATGAACGAATGAGTCTCTTCAAACATACATACAGCTTAGGCCACAATAGTTACGTTTTTAAATTGCCCGTTCTGGACACTACTCACCTTCAAATTAATATCGTTTTTGTAGCTGACTCGGCCACAGAATTATTAATCTGAGCCAGGGATGTACCCTAATATAACTTATCTTCTGAGGTTGAAAGGGGTAGTGGTAAAGGTAGAAGGAATGGAATTTTGTAGGTCTGAATGTACGGAGCCGGTCTCCCTGGCGGAGAGGTTAACGTCTTTCACCGTAATCCCGTATATTCTCTTGAGTAACGCAGCTGCGCGAGAGGCGGAAGCGGATCTCGCCGCGTTGGTTACTTACGGGGGTATGTGAGCCGGTCGCCCAGAAATGAATGGCAAACTACTGAGCGTAAAGTTGCCTAGTACATCAACAGCAACTGAAAAATGCTGGTGTTAACAGCAACGTCCTGTAAGGGATATGGAACATTAGAAAAAAAAAATTAATGTACAGAGGTATAGGTGGATAATCTGTCCCTCACTTTTACAAGCGACGAGCTCAGACTCAAACCCACGTCCTATCATGACCATGACATTATCAGCGCAGTTCGCTATCAACTTCGCTGACGCGCCTATTAAAATAGTTTCAGTATAAAAAGTAAAAGTCCCTCTTAGACGCTGCGAGGTGTAATTGGTATATGGTGTACCGTACATCAACTGTAGCCCGTTCTGATGAAATGGCAATCTCACATAACCACAGCGAGTAGTCACTTGCACAAAAGAACAACTGGACGTCCTCGACAGGTCAATTATTTATTTAACAATAATGTCTTTCTCATTCAGTTGGCCACTATCACGTCATAGTGTAGATGCCGTTTCCAATTTAAATGTGTACCAACTGTGAGTTAAATATAATAAGTATTTCTCCATGATCGACCGTGTACAATCGTTTCCACGAAGTCTTTGGGACAAAAACCAAACAGTTAGTTTGTTAACTAAGCCAACTTAACTTACAACTTAACTTTAGTTGGCCATTCATTCCGCCTTGCATGGCGGACTGGAACAGCGAACACCGTCACTAGATCTCCTCTGCCCTCAGCCTAGATCCCTGAACGATTGCCCAAATCTATTGAGATGCCCAGTGTCAGCCTGCCAACACTATTTTGCATTATCTTTATAGCTACCGCCGAAAACACAACCTTCTTGAACCGCCATCTCTAGCTTGACTGCCATAAAGACGTTTTTTCACCTTACGATATTCACGTGGGATTCCCTGAGGTGACAACCTCGTCTACTTTCGCTTTCATTCTTATTAACAGTTGCTACATGGGAGTGTGCTCTTTGTCTGTCCTGTATCCCCTTTTGAGAAACACAGCTGCGGGAGATTTGGCAGCAAACTGCCTTGCGTTGGTTTAAAAAAAAAATGTTACGAGTGCAGGTCGTTCAGAATGAAAAGGGGACACTATTGAACGTAAACTTGCTAAAAAATCATGAACATCCAAAAATTCCGGGGTTGACTGCGACGTCCTGTAAAGGATACGCAACAATCATAGGCATTGACAGGAGCAGTCAACGAAGGCTTGTTGACATCTCCATAGAGCTTGTGCTCAAATGGAGCGGGTGTTGGTCAGAATACTTTTCTCTGTTCTGCCCGGTTTGGACACTCGTGCAGCAAATGTCTAGCTGTCATTTTACTAGTTCTACAATAACATTCATCAGTATCTCCTATCGTCAGTTGATTAAACATGTTGTATTTCAGCCTGTTGTGTTCTGTCCGGAGGCAGAAGATCTTGTTCGTGCGTTCGCCCGCTTTGAACTCAAGCATAGTTCATACATATGCTACTACTTCCAGAGCACTGGACTTATTTTTGCGTGCGTTCCATGTTATTGGTATCCCTCACCATCAGGAGTACCAACTCTGACTTCAGAGGTATTTGAAATAAACGTCATAAAGTCAAGGTCGAGAAGTCAACATTTTAGACCCACTAAACGGTGTAGGGGTTGAACCCGCTAGCTCGGCATCAGCGTACTGGGTTGATCATGTTTCTAGTGACCGGAATCAAACACTATTCAAAATATGGAGGAATCGATATTTTAAGGAAAGACTTACCTGGAGCGATTGTAGTTGTTGGTTGAGTCGTGCTTGTTGATTGATCTGTTGATGTAGCTGTTGAGGTCTCGCTTGTGGTTGCTTCTTGCGTTGTTGGGGGAAGTGATGTTGTAGTGGATTCTTCCTGAGACGTACTCGTAGCTGATTGACTTGTTGATGATTGTGATTCTGTAGATTGTTCGGATGATGTGATTTCAGCTGGTGCAGTGGTAATAGACGATGGAGCATGAGACGTGGATGTCGGTTCTGATGACGTGGATTGTTCTGAGGTTGATGGAACTTCAGAAGGTGTTGATGCTGGAGTAGTTTGTGCCTCTGACGTTGAGGTAAGTTCTTGTGTTGTGGATGAAGCAGCAGTCGTGGATGTCAGTTCTGTTGCTGCCTCTTCTGTTGTGGAAGAAGGTGTTGGTGGGGCAGCCGGTGGTGTTGTAGATTCGGTTGTAGCTTCTATCGTGGATGTTATTTCTTGTGTTGATGTCGGGATAGATGAAGTGGATGTGGCTGTTTCTGTTGATGTGGATTGTTCTGAAGTTGATGACACTTCAGTAGGTGTTGATACTGTTTCTGTTGATGTGGATTGTTCTGAGGTTGATGGAACTTCAGAAGGTGTTGATGCTGGAGTAGTTTGTGCCTCTGACGTTGAGGTAAGTTCTTGTGTTGTGGATGAAGCAGCTGACGTGGATGTCAGTTCTGTTGCTGCTTCTTCTGTTGTGGAAGAAGGTGTTGGTGGGGCAGCCGGTGGTGTTGTAGATTCAGTTGTAGCTTCTGGCGTGGATGTTATTTCTTGTGTTGATGTCGGGATAGATGAAGTGGATGTGGCTGTTTCTGTCGATGTGGATTGTTCCGAGGTTGATGGCACTTCAGAAGGTGTTGATGCTGGAGTAGTTTGTGCCTCTGACGTTGAGGTAAGTTCTTGTGTTGTGGATGAAGCAGCAGACGTAGATGTCAGTTCTGTTGCTGCCTCTTCTGTTGTGGAAGAAGGTGTTGGTGGGGCAGCCGGTGGTGTTGTAGATTCGGTTGTAGCTTCTGTCGTGGATGTTATTTCATGTGTTGATGTAGGGATAGATGAAGTGGATGTGGCTGTTTCTGTTGATGTGGATTGTTCTGAAGTTGATGACACTTCAGTAGGTGTTGATACTGTTTCTGTTGATGTGGATTGTTCTGAGGTTGATGGAACTTCAGAAGGTGTTGATGCTGGAGTAGTTTGTGCCTCTGACGTTGAGGTAAGTTCTTGTGTTGTGGATGAAGCAGCAGACGTGGATGTCAGTTCTGTTGCTGCCTCTTCTGTTGTGGAAGAAAGTGTTGGTGGGGCAGCCGGTGGTGTTGTAGATTCGGTTGTAGCTTCTGGCGTGGATGTTATTTCTTGTGTTGATGTCGGGATAGATGAAGTGGATGTGGCTGTTTCTGTTGATGTGGATTGTTCTGAAGTTGATGACACTTCAGTAGGTGTTGATACTGTTTCTGTTGATGTGGATTGTTCTGAGGTTGTTGGAACTTCAGAAGGTGTTGATGCTGGAGTAGTTTGTGCCTCTGACGTTGAGGTAAGTTCTTGTGTTGTGGATGAAGCAGCAGTCGTGGATGTCAGTTCTGTTGCTGCCTCTTCTGTTGTGGAAGAAGGTGTTGGTGGGGCAGCCGGTGGTGTTGTAGATTCGGTTGTAGCTTCTGGCGTGGATGTTATTTCTTGTGTTGATGTCGGGATAGATGAAGTGGATGTGGTTGTTTCTGTTGATGTGGATTGTTCTGAAGTTGATGACACTTCAGTAGGTGTTGATACTGTTTCTGTTGATGTGGATTGTTCTGAGGTTGATGGAACTTCAGAAGGTGTTGATGCTGGAGTAGTTTGTGCCTCTGACGTTGAGGTAAGTTCTTGTGTTGTGGATGAAGCAGCAGTCGTGGATGTCAGTTCTGTTGCTGCCTCTTCTGTTGTGGAAGAAGGTGTTGGTGGGGCAGCCGGTGGTGTTGTAGATTCGGTTGTAGCTTCTGGCGTGGATGTTATTTCTTGTGTTGATGTCGGGATAGATGAAGTGGATGTGGCTGTTTCTGTTGATGTGGATTGTTCTGAAGTTGATGACACTTCAGTAGGTGTTGATACTGTTTCTGTTGATGTGGATTGTTCTGAGGTTGATGGAACTTCAGAAGGTGTTGATGCTGGAGTAGATTGTGCCTCTGACGTTGAGGTAAGTTCTTGTGTTGTGGATGAAGCAGCAGTCGTGGATGTCAGTTCTGTTGCTGCCTCTTCTGTTGTGGAAGAAGGTGTTGGTGGGGCAGCCGGTGGTGTTGTAGATTCGGTTGTAGCTTCTATCGTGGATGATATTTCTTGTGTTGATGTCGGGATAGATGAAGTGGATGTGGCTGTTTCTGTTGATGTGGATTGTTCTGAAGTTGATGACACTTCAGTAGGTGTTGATACTGTTTCTGTTGATGTGGATTGTTCTGAGGTTGATGGAACTTCAGAAGGTGTTGATGCTGGAGTAGATTGTGCCTCTGACGTTGAGGTAAGTTCTTGTGTTGTGGATGAAGCAGCTGACGTGGATGTCAGTTCTGTTGCTGCTTCTTCTGTTGTTGTAGAAGGTGTTGGTGGGGCAGCCGGTGGTGTTGTAGATTCAGTTGTAGCTTCTGGCGTGGATGTTATTTCTTGTGTTGATGTCGGGATAGATGAAGTGGATGTGGCTGTTTCTGTCGATGTGGATTGTTCCGAGGTTGATGGCACTTCAGAAGGTGTTGATACTGTTTCCGTTGATGGGGATTGTTCTGAGGTTGATGGAACTTCAGAAGGTGTTGATGCTGGAGTAGTTTGTGCCTCTGACGTTGAGGTAAGTTCTTGTGTTGTGGATGAAGCAGCAGACGTGGATGTCAGTTCTGTTGCTGCCTCTTCTGTTGTGGAAGAAGGTGTTGGTGGGGCAGCCGGTGGTGTTGTAGATTCGGTTGTAGCTTCTGGCGTGGATGTTATTTCTTGTGTTGATGTCGGGATAGATGAAGTGGATTTGGCTGTTTCTGTTGATGTGGATTGTTCCGAGGTTGATGGCACTTCAGAAGGTGTTGATACTGTTTCCGTTGATGGGGATTGTTCTGAGGTTGATGGAACTTCAGAAGGTGTTGATGCTGGAGTAGTTTGTGCCTCTGACGTTGAGGTAAGTTCTTGTATTGTGGATGAAGCAGCAGACGTGGATGTCAGTTCTGTTGCTGCCTCTTCTGTTGTGGAAGAAGGTGTCGGTGGGGCAGCCGTTGGTGTTGTAGATTCGGTTGTAGCTTCTGGCGTGGATGTTATTTCTTGTGTTGATGTCGGGATAGATGAAGTGGATGTGGCTGTTTCTGTTGATGTGGATTGTTCTGAAGTTGATGACACTTCAGTAGGGGTTGATACTGTTTCTGTTGATGTGGATTGTTCTGAGGTTGATGGAACTTCAGAAGCTGTTGATGCTGAAGTAGTTTGTGCCTCTGACGTTGAGGTAAGTTCTTTTGTCGTGGATGAAGCAGCAGACGTGGATGTCAGTTCTGTTGCTGCCTCTTCTGTTGTGGAAGAAGGTGTTGGTGGGGCAGCCGGTGGTGTTGTAGATTCGGTTGTAGCTTCTGGCGTGGATGTTATTTCTTGTGTTGATGTCGGGATAGATAAAGTGGATGTGGCTGTTTCTGTTGATGTGGATTGTTCTGAAGTTGATGACACTTCAGTAGGTGTTGATACTGTTTCTGTTGATGTGGATTGTTCTGAGGTTGATGGAACTTCAGAAGGTGTTGATGCTGGAGTAGTTTGTGCCTCTGACGTTGAGGTAAGTTCTTGTGTTGTGGATGAAGCAGCAGACGTGGATGTCAGTTCTGTTGCTGCCTCTTCTGTTGTGGAAGAAGGTGTTGGTGGGGCAGCCGGTGGTGTTGTAGATTCGGTTGTAGCTTCTGGCGTGGATGTTATTTCTTGTGTTGATGTCGGGATAGATGAAGTGGATGTGGCTGTGTCTGTTGATGTGGATTGTTCTGAAGTTGATGACACTTCAGTAGGTGTTGATACTGTTTCTGTTGATGTGGATTGTTCTGAGGTTGATGGAACTTCAGAAGGTGTTGATGCTGGAGTAGTTTGTGCCTCTGACGTCGAGGTAAGTTCTTGTGTTGTGGATGAAGCAGCAGTCGTGGATGTCAGTTCTGTTGCTGCCTCTTCTATTGTGGAAGAAGGTGTTGGTGGGGCAGCCGGTGGTGTTGTAGATTCGGTTGTAGCTTCTGGCGTGGATGTTATTTCTTGTGTTGATGTCGGGATAGATGAAGTGGATGTGGTTGTTTCTGTTGATGTGGATTGTTCTGAAGTTGATGACACTTCAGTAGGTGTTGATACTGTTTCTGTTGATGTGGATTGTTCTGAGGTTGATGGAACTTCAGAAGGTGTTGATGCTGGAGTAGTTTGTGCCTCTGAGGTTGAGGTAAGTTCTTGTGTTGTGGATGAAGCAGCAGTCGTGGATGTCAGTTCTGTTGCTGCCTCTTCTGTTGTGGAAGAAGGTGTTGGTGGGGCAGCCGGTGGTGTTGTAGATTCGGTTGTAGCTTCTGGCGTGGATGTTATTTCTTGTGTTGATGTCGGGATAGATGAAGTGGATGTGGTTGTTTCTGTTGATGTGGATTGTTCTGAAGTTGATGACACTTCAGTAGGTGTTGATACTGTTTCTGTTGATGTGGATTGTTCTGAGGTTGATGGAACTTCAGAAGGTGTTGATGCTGGAGTAGTTTGTGCCTCTGACGTTGAGGTAAGTTCTTGTGTTGTGGATGAAGCAGCAGTCGTGGATGTCAGTTCTGTTGCTGCCTCTTCTGTTGTGGAAGAAGGTGTTGGTGGGGCAGCCGGTGGTGTTGTAGATTCGGTTGTAGCTTCTGGCGTGGATGTTATTTCTTGTGTTGATGTCGGGATAGATGAAGTGGATGTGGCTGTTTCTGTTGATGTGGATTGTTCTGAAGTTGATGACACTTCAGTAGGTGTTGATACTGTTTCTGTTGATGTGGATTGTTCTGAGGTTGATGGAACTTCAGAAGGTGTTGATGCTGGAGTAGATTGTGCCTCTGACGTTGAGGTAAGTTCTTGTGTTGTGGATGAAGCAGCAGTCGTGGATGTCAGTTCTGTTGCTGCCTCTTCTGTTGTGGAAGAAGGTGTTGGTGGGGCAGCCGGTGGTGTTGTAGATTCGGTTGTAGCTTCTATCGTGGATGATATTTCTTGTGTTGATGTCGGGATAGATGAAGTGGATGTGGCTGTTTCTGTTGATGTGGATTGTTCTGAAGTTGATGACACTTCAGTAGGTGTTGATACTGTTTCTGTTGATGTGGATTGTTCTGAGGTTGATGGAACTTCAGAAGTTGTTGATGCTGGAGTAGTTTGTGTCTCTGACGTTGAGGTAAGTTCTTGTGTCGTGGATGAAGCAGCAGACGTGGATGTCAGTTCTGTTGCTGCCTCTTCTGTTGTGGAAGAAGGTGTTGGTGGGGCAGCCGGTGGTGTTGTAGATTCGGTTGTAGCTTCTGGCGTGGATGTTATTTCTTGTGTTGATGTCGGGGTAGATAAAGTGGATGTGGCTGTTTCTGTTGATGTGGATTGTTCTGAAGTTGATGACACTTCAGTAGGTGTTGATACTGTTTCTGTTGATGTGGATTGTTCTGAGGTTGATGGAACTTCAGAAGGTGTTGATGCTGGAGTAGTTTGTGCCTCTGACGTTGAGGTAAGTTCTTGTGTTGTGGATGAAGCAGCAGTCGTGGATGTCAGTTCTGTTGCTGCCTCTTCTGTTGTGGAAGAAGGTGTTGGTAGGGCAGCCGGTGGTGTTGTAGATTCAGTTGTAGCTTCTGGCGTGGATGTTATTTCTTGTGTTGATGTCGGGATAGATGAAGTGGATGTGGCTGTTTCTGTCGATGTGGATTGTTCCGAGGTTGATGGCACTTCAGAAGGTGTTGATACTGTTTCCGTTGATGGGGATTGTTCTGAGGTTGATGGAACTTCAGAAGGGGTTGATGCTGTAGTAGTTTGTGCCTCTGACGTCGAGGTAAGTTCTTGTGTTGTGGATGAAGCAGCAGACGTGGATGTCAGTTCTGTTGCTGCCTCTTCTGTTGTGGAAGAAGGTGTTGGTGGGGCAGCCGGTGTTGTTGTAGATTCGGTTGTAGCTTCTATCGTGGATGTTATTTCTTGTGTTGATGTCGGGATAGATGAAGTGGATGTGGTTGTTTCTGTTGATGTGGATTGTTCTGAAGTTGATGACACTTCAGTAGGTGTTGATACTGTTTCTGTTGATGTGGATTGTTCTGAGGTTGATGGAACCTCAGAAGGTGTTGATGCTGGAGTAGTTTGTGTCTCTGACGTTGAGGTAAGTTCTTGTGTTGTGGATGAAGCAGCAGTCGTGGATGTCAGTTCTGTTGCTGCCTCTTCTGTTGTGGAAGAAGGTGTTGGTGGGGCAGCCGGTGGTGTTGTAGATTCGGTTGTAGCTTCTATCGTGGATGTTATTTCTTGTGTTGATGTCGGGATAGTTGAAGTGGATGTGGCTGTTTCTGTTGATGTGGATTGTTCTGAAGTTGATGACACTTCAGTAGGTGTTGATACTGTTTCTGTTGATGTGGATTGTTCTGAGGTTGATGGAACTTCAGAAGGTGTTGATGCTGGAGTAGTTTGTGCCTCTGACGTTGAGGAAAGTTCTTGTGTTGTGGATGAAGCAGCAGACGTGGATGTCAGTTCTGTTGCTGCCTCTTCTGTTGTGGATGAAGGTGTTGGTGGGGCAGCCGGTGGTGTTGTAGATTCGGTTGTAGCTTCTGGCGTGGATGTTATTTCTTGTGTTGATGTCGGGATAGATGAAGTGGATGTGGCTGTTTCTGTTGATGTGGATTGTTCTGAAGTTGATGACACTTCAGTAGGTGTTGATACTGTTTCTGTTGATGTGGATTGTTCTGAGGTTGATGGAACTTCAGAAGGTGTTGATGCTGGAGTAGTTTGTGCCTCTGACGTTGAGGTAAGTTCTTGTGTTGTGGATGAAGCAGCAGTCGTGGATGTCAGTTCTGTTGCTGCCTCTTCTGTTGTGGAAGAAGGTGTTGGTGGGGCAGCCGGTGGTGTTGTAGATTCGGTTGTAGCTTCTATCGTGGATGATATTTCTTGTGTTGATGTCGGGATAGATGAAGTGGATGTGGCTGTTTCTGTTGATGTGGATTGTTCTGAAGTTGATGACACTTCAGTAGGTGTTGATACTGTTTCTGTTGATGTGGATTGTTCTGAGGTTGATGGAACTTCAGAAGCTGTTGATGCTGGAGTAGTTTGTGCCTCTGACGTTGAGGTAAGTTCTTGTGTCGTGGATGAAGCAGCAGACGTGGATGTCAGTTCTGTTGCTGCCTCTTCTGTTGTGGAAGAAGGTGTTGGTGGGGCAGCCGGTGGTGTTGTAGATTCGGTTGTAGCTTCTGGCGTGGATGTTATTTCTTGTGTTGATGTCGGGATAGATAAAGTGGATGTGGATGTTTCTGTTGATGTGGATTGTTCTGAAGTTGATGACACTTCAGTAGGTGTTGATACTGTTTCTGTTGATGTGGATTGTTCTGAGGTTGATGGAACTTCAGAAGGTGTTGATGCTGGAGTAGTTTGTGCCTCTGACGTTGAGGTAAGTTCTTGTGTTGTGGATGTAGCAGCTGACGTGGATGTCAGTTCTGTTGCTGCTTCTTCTGTTATTGTAGAAGGTGTTGGTGGGGCAGCCGGTGGTGTTGTAGATTCAGTTGTAGCTTCTGGCGTGGATGTTATTTCTTGTGTTGATGTCGGGATAGATGAAGTGGATGTGGCTGTTTCTGTTGATGTGGATTGTTCGGAGGTTGATGGCACTTCAGAAGGTGTTGATACTGTTTCCGTTGATGGGGATTGTTCTGAGGTTGATGGAACTTCAGAAGGTGTTGATGCTGGAGTAGTTTGTGCCTCTGACGTCGAGGTAAGTTCTTGTGTTGTGGATGAAGCAGCAGACGTAGATGTCAGTTCTGTTTCTGCCTCTTCTGTTGTGGAAGAAGGTGTTGGTGGGGCAGCCGGTGGTGTTGTAGATTCGGTTGTAGCTTCTTGCGTGGATGTTATTTCTTGTGTTGATGTCGGGATAGATGAAGTGGATGTGGTTGTTTCTGTTGATGTGGATTGTTCTGAAGTTGATGACACTTCAGTAGGTGTTGATACTGTTTCTGTTGATGTGGATTGTTCTGAGGTTGATGGAACCTCAGAAGGTGTTGATGCTGGAGTAGTTTGTGCCTCTGACGTTGAGGTAAGTTCTTGTGTTGTGGATGAAGCAGCAGTCGTGGATGTCAGTTCTGTTGCTGCCTCTTCTGTTGTGGAAGAAGGTGTTGGTGGGGCAGCCGGTGGTGTTGTAGATTCGGTTGTAGCTTCTATCGTGGATGTTATTTCTTGTGTTGATGTCGGGATAGATGAAGTGGATGTGGCTATTTCTGTTGATGTGGATTGTTCTGAAGTTGATGACACTTCAGTAGGTGTTGATACTGTTTCTGTTGATGTGGATTGTTCTGAGGTTGATGGAACTTCAGAAGGTGTTGATGCTGGAGTAGTTTGTGCCTCTGACGTTGAGGTAAGTTCTTTTGTTGTGGATGAAGCAGCAGTCGTGGATGTCAGTTCTGTTGCTGCCTCTTTTGTTGTGGAAGAAGGTGTCGGTGGGGCAGCCGGTGGTTTTGTAGATTCGGTTGTAGCTTCTGGCGTGGATGTTATTTCTTGTGTTGATGTCGGGATAGATGAAGTGGATGTGGCTGTTTCTGTTGATGTGGATTGTTCTGAAGTTGATGACACTTCAGTAGGTGTTGATACTGTTTCTGTTGATGTGGATTGTTCTGAGGTTGATGGAACTTCAGAAGGTGTTGATGCTGGAGTAGTTTGTGCCTCTGACGTTGAGGTAAGTTCTTGTGTTGTGGATGAAGCAGCTGACGTGGATATCAGTTCTGTTGCTGCTTCTTCTGTTGTGGAAGAAGGTGTTGGTGGGGCAGCCGGTGGTGTTGTAGATTCAGTTGTAGCTTCTGGCGTGGATGTTATTTCTTGTGTTGATGTCGGGATAGATGAAGTGGATGTGGCTGTTTCTGTTGATGTGGATTGTTCCGAGGTTGATGGCACTTCAGAAGGTGTTGATACTGTTTCCGTTGATGGGGATTGTTCTGAGGTTGATGGAACTTCAGAAGGTGTTGATGCTGGAGTAGTTTGTGCCTCTGACGTTGAGGTAAGTTCTTGTGTTGTGGATGAAGCAGCAGTCGTGGATGTCAGTTCTGTTGCTGCCTCTTCTGTTGTGGAAGAAGGTGTTGGTGGGGCAGCCGGTGGTGTTGTAGATTCGGTTGTAGCTTCTGGCGTGGATGTTATTTCTTGTGTTGATGTCGGGATAGATGAAGTGGATGTGGCTGTTTCTGTTGATGTGGATTGTTCTGAAGTTGATGACACTTCAGTAGATGTTGATACTGTTTCTGTTGATGTGGATTGTTCTGAGGTTGATGGAACTTCAGAAGGTGTTGATGCTGGAGTAGTTTGTGCCTCTGACGTTGAGGTAAGTTCTTGTGTTGTGGATGAAGCAGCTGACGTGGATGTCAGTTCTGTTGCTGCTTCTTCTGTTGTTGTAGAAGGTGTTGGTGGGGCAGCCGGTGGTGTTGTAGATTCAGTTGTAGCTTCTGGCTTGGATGTTATTTCTTGTGTTGATGTCGGGATAGATGAATTGGATGTGGCTGTTTCTGTCGATGTGGATTGTGCGGAGGTTGATGGCACTTCAGAAGGTGTTGATACTGTTTCCGTTGATGGGGATTGTTCTGAGGTTGATGGAACTTCAGAAGGTGTTGATGCTGGAGTAGTTTGTGCCTCTGACGTCGAGGTAAGTTCTTGTGTTGTGGATGAAGCAGCAGACGTAGATGTCAGTTCTGTTGCTGCCTCTTCTGTTGTGGAAGAAGGTGTTGGTGGGGCAGCCGGTGGTGTTGTATATTCGGTTGTAGCTTCTTGCGTGGATGTTATGTCTTGTGTTGATGTCGGGATAGATGAAGTGGATGTGGTTGTTTCTGTTGATGTGGATTGTTCTGAAGTTGATGACACTTCAGTAGGTGTTGATACTGTTTCTGTTGATGTGGATTGTTCTGAGGTTGATGGAACCTCAGAAGGTGTTGATGCTGGAGTAGTTTGTGCCTCTGACGTTGAGGTAAGTTCTTGTGTTGTGGATGAAGCAGCAGTCGTGGATGTCAGTTCTGTTGCTGCCTCTTCTGTTGTGGAAGAAGGTGTTGGTGGGGCAGCCGGTGGTGTTGTAGATTCGGTTGTAGCTTCTATCGTGGATGTTATTTCTTGTGTTGATGTCGGGATAGATGAAGTGGATGTGTCTGTTTCTGTTGATGTGGATTGTTCTGAAGTTGATGACACTTCAGTAGGTGTTGATACTGTTTCTGTTGATGTGGATTGTTCTGAGGTTGATGGAACTTCAGAAGGTGTTGATGCTGGAGTAGTTTGTGCCTCTGACGTTGAGGTAAGTTCTTGTGTTGTGGATGAAGCAGCAGACGTGGATGTCAGTTCTGTTGCTGCCTCTTCTGTTGTGGAAGAAGGTGTTGGTGGGGCAGCCGGTGGTGTTGTAGATTCGGTTGTAGCTTCTGGCGTGGATGTTATTTCTTGTGTTGATGTCGGGATAGATGAAGTGGATGTGGCTATTTCTGTTGATGTGGATTGTTCTGAAGTTGATGACACTTCAGTAGGTGTTGATACTGTTTCTGTTGATGTGGATTGTTCTGAGGTTGATGGAACTTCAGAAGGTGTTGATGCTGGAGTAGTTTGTGCCTCTGACGTTGAGCTAAGTTCTTGTGTTGTGGATGAAGCAGCAGTCGTGGATGTCAGTTCTGTTGCTGCCTCTTTTGTTGTGGAAGAAGGTGTTGGTGGGGCAGCCGGTGGTGTTGTAGATTCGGTTATAGCTTCTGGCGTGGATGTTATTTCTTGTGTTGATGTCGGGATAGATGAAGTGGATGTGGCTGTTTCTGTTGATGTGGATTGTTCTGAAGTTGATGACACTTCAGTAGGTGTTGATACTGTTTCTGTTGATGTGGATTGTTCTGAGGTTGATGGAACTTCAGAAGGTGTTGATGCTGGAGTAGTTTGTGCCTCTGACGTTG
Organism: Cepaea hortensis; assembly: GCA_963921405.1. Classification (NCBI taxonomy): domain Eukaryota; kingdom Metazoa; phylum Mollusca; class Gastropoda; order Stylommatophora; family Helicidae; genus Cepaea; species Cepaea hortensis. The sequence goes on along the minus strand of OY992879.1, from coordinate 14,887,968 downwards.
AGGTAAGTTCTTGTGTTGTGGATGAAGCAGCTGACGTGGATATCAGTTCTGTTGCTGCTTCTTTTGTTGTGGAAGAAGGTGTCGGTGGGGCAGCCGGTGGTGTTGTAGATTCAGTTGTAGCTTCTGGCGTGGATGTTATTTCTTGTGTTGATGTCGGGATAGATGAAGTGGATGTGGCTGTTTCTGTTGATGTGGATTGTTCTGAAGTTGATGACACTTCAGTAGGTGTTGATACTGTTTCTGTTGATGGGGATTGTTCTGAGGTTGATGGAACTTCAGAGGGTGTTGATGCTGGAGTAGTTAATGCCTCTGACGTTGAGGTAAGTTCTTGTGTTGTGGATGAAGCAGCAGACGTGGATATCAGTTCTGTTGCTGCTTCTTCTGTTGTGGAAGAAGGTGTTGGTGGGGCAGCCGGTGGTGTTGTAGATTCAGTTGTAGCTTCTGGCGTGGATGTTATTTCTTGTGTTGATGTCGGGATAGATGAAGTGGATGTGGCTGTTTCTGTTGATGTGGATTGTTCCGAGGTTGATGGCACTTCAGAAGGTGTTGATACTGTTTCCGTTGATGGGGATTGTTCTGAGGTTGATGGAACTTCAGAAGGTGTTGATGCTGGAGTAGTTTGTGCCTCTGACGTTGAGGTAAGTTCTTGTATTGTGGACGAAGCAGCAGACGTGGATGTCAGTTCTGTTGCTGCCTCTTCTGTTGTGGAAGAAGGTGTTGTTGGGGCAGCCGGTGGTGTTGTAGATTCGGTTGTAGCTTCTGGCGTGGATGTTATTTCTTGTGTTGATGTCGGGATAGATAAAGTGGATGTGGCTGTTTCTGTTGATGTGGATTGTTCTGAAGTTGATGACACTTCAGTAGGTGTTGATACTGTTTCTGTTGATGTGGATTGTTCTGAGGTTGATGGAACTTCAGAAGGTGTTGATGCTGGAGTAGTTTGTGCCTCTGACGTTGAGGTAAGTTCTTGTGTCGTGGATGAAGCAGCAGACGTGGATGTCAGTTCTGTTGCTGCCTCTTCTGTTGTGGAAGAAGGTGTTGGTGGGGCAGCCGGTGGTGTTGTAGATTCGGTTGTAGCTTCTGGCGTGGATGTTATTTCTTGTGTTGATGTCGGGATAGATAAAGTGGATGTGGCTGTTTCTGTTGATGTGGATTGTTCTGAAGTTGATGACACTTCAGTAGGTGTTGATACTGTTTCTGTTGATGTGGATTGTTCTGAGGTTGATGGAACTTCAGAAGGTGTTGATGCTGGAGTAGTTTGTGCCTCTGACGTTGAGGTAAGTTCTTGTGTTGTGGATGAAGCAGCTGACGTGGATGTCAGTTCTGTTGCTGCTTCTTCTGTTGTTGTAGAAGGTGTTGGTGGGGCAGCCGGTGGTGTTGTAGATTCAGCTGTAGCTTCTGGCGTGGATGTTATTTCTTGTGTTGATGTCGGGATAGATGAAGTGGATGTGGCTGTTTCTGTCGATGTGGATTGTTCGGAGGTTGATGGCACTGCAGAAGGTGTTGATACTGTTTCCGTTGATGGGGATTGTTCTGAGGTTGATGGAACTTCAGAAGGTGTTGATGCTGGAGTAGTTTGTGCCTCTGACGTTGAGGTAAGTTCTTGTGTTGTGGATGAAGCAGCTGACGTGGATATCAGTTCTGTTGCTGCTTCTTCTGTTGTGGAAGAAGGTGTTGGTGGGGCAGCCGGTGGTGTTGTAGATTCGGTTGTAGCTTCTGGCGTGGATGTTATTTCTTGTGTTGATGTCGGGATAGATGAAGTGGATGTGGTTGTTTCTGTTGATGTGGATTGTTCCGAGGTTGATGGCACTTCAGAAGGTGTTGATACTGTTTCTGTTGATGTGGATTGTTCTGAGGTTGATGGAACCTCAGAAGGTGTTGATGCTGGAGTAGTTTGTGCCTCTGACGTTGAGGTAAGTTCTTGTGTTGTGGATGAAGCAGCAGTCGTGGATGTCAGTTCTGTTGCTGCCTCTTCTGTTGTGGAAGAAGGTGTTGGTGGGGCAGCCGGTGGTGTTGTAGATTCGGTTGTAGCTTCTGGCGTGGATGTTATTTCTTGTGTTGATGTCGGGATAGATAAAGTGGATGTGGCTGTTTCTGTTGATGTGGATTGTTCTGAAGTTGATGACACTTCAGTAGGTGTTGATACTGTTTCTGTTGATGTGGATTGTTCTGAGGTTGATGGAACTTCAGAAGGTGTTGATGCTGGAGTAGTTTGTGCCTCTGACGTTGAGGTAAGTTCTTGTGTTGTGGATGAAGCAGCAGTCGTGGATGTCAGTTCTGTTGCTGCCTCTTCTGTTGTGGAAGAAGGTGTTGGTGGGGCAGCCGGTGGTGTTGTAGATTCGGTTGTAGCTTCTGGCGTGGATGTTATTTCTTGTGTTGATGTCGGGATAGATGAAGTGGATGTGGCTATTTCTGTTGATGTGGATTGTTCTGAAGTTGATGACACTTCAGTAGGTGTTAATACTGTTTCTGTTGATGTGTATTGTTCTGAGGTTGATGGAACTTCAGAAGGTGTTGATGCTGGAGTAGTTTGTGCCTCTGACGTTGAGGTAAGTTCTTGTGTTGTGGATGAAGCAGCAGTCGTGGATGTCAGTTCTGTTGCTGCTTCTTCTGTTGTTGTAGAAGGTGTTGGTGGGGCAGCCGGTGGTGTTGTAGATTCAGTTGTAGCTTCTGGCTTGGATGTTATTTCTTGTGTTGATGGCGGGATAGATGAAGTGGATGTGGCTGTTTCTGTTGATGTGGATTGTTCGGAGGTTGATGGCACTTCAGAAGGTGTTGATACTGTTTCCGTTGATGGGGATTGTTCTGAGGTTGATGGAACTTCAGAAGGTGTTGATGCTGGAGTAGTTTGTGCCTCTGACGTTGAGGTAAGTTCTTGTGTTGTGGATGAAGCAGCTGACGTGGATATCAGTTCTGTTGCTGTTTCTTCTGTTGTGGAAGAAGGTGTTGGTGGGGCAGCCGGTGGTGTTGTAGATTCAGTTGTAGCTTCTGGCGTGGATGTTATTTCTTGTGTTGATGTCGGGATAGATGAAGTGGATGTGACTGTTTCTGTTGATGTGGATTGTTCCGAGGTTGAAGGCACTTCAGAAGGTGTTGATACTGTTTCCGTTGATGGGGATTGTTCTGAGGTTGATGGAACTTCAGAGGGTGTTGATGCTGGAGTAGTTAATGCCTCTGACGTTGAGGTAAGTTCTTGTGTTGTGGATGAAGCAGCAGACGTAGATGTCAGTTCTGTTGCTGCCTCTTCTGTTGTGGAAGAAGGTGTTGGTGGGGCAGCCGGTGGTGTTGTAGATTCGATTGTAGCTTCTGGCGTGGATGTTATTTCTTGTGTTGATGTCGGGATAGATGAAGTGGATGTGGTTGTTTCTGTTGATGTGGATTGTTCTGAAGTTGATGACACTTCAGTAGGTGTTGATACTGTTTCTGTTGATGTGGATTGTTCTGAGGTTGATGGAACTTCAGAAGGTGTTGATGCTGGACTAGTTTGTGCCTCTGACGTTGAGGTAAGTTCTTGTATTGTGGACGAAGCAGCAGACGTGGATGTCAGTTCTGTTGCTGCCTCTTCTGTTGTGGAAGAAGGTGTTGGTGGGGCAGCCGGTGGTGTTGTAGATTCGGTTGTAGCTTCTTGCGTGGATGTTATTTCTTGTGTTGATGTCGGGATAGATGAAATGGATGTGGCTGTTTCTGTTGATGTGGATTGTTCTGAAGTTGATGACACTTCAGTAGGTGTTGATACTGTTTCTGTTGATGTGGATTGTTCTGAGGTTGATGGAACTTCAGAAGGTGTTGATGCTGGAGTAGTTTGTGCCTCTGACGTTGAGGTAAGTTCTTGTGTCGTGGATGAAGCAGCAGACGTGGATGTCAGTTCTGTTGCTGCCTCTTCTGTTGTGGAAGAAGGTGTTGGTGGGGCAGCTGGTGGTGTTGTAGATTCGGTTGTAGCTTCTGGCGTGGATGTTATTTCTTGTGTTGATGTCGGGATAGATAAAGTGGATGTGGCTGTTTCTGTTGATGTGGATTGTTCTGAAGTTGATGACACTTCAGTAGGTGTTGATACTGTTTCTGTTGATGTGGATTGTTCTGAGGTTGATGGAACTTCAGAAGGTGTTGATGCTGGAGTAGTTTGTGCCTCTGACGTTGAGGTAAGTTCTTGTGTTGTGGATGAAGCAGCTGACGTGGATGTCAGTTCTGTTGCTGCTTCTTCTGTTGTTGTAGAAGGTGTTGGTGGGGCAGCCGGTGGTGTTGTAGATTCAGTTGTAGCTTCTGGCGTGGATGTTATTTCTTGTGTTGATGTCGGGATAGATGAAGTGGATGTGGCTGTTTCTGTTGATGTGGATTGTTCGGAGGTTGATGGCACTGCAGAAGGTGTTGATACTGTTTCCGTTGATGGGGATTGTTCTGAGGTTGATGGAACTTCAGAGGGTGTTGATGCTGGAGTAGTTAATGCCTCTGACGTTGAGGTAAGTTCTTGTGTTGTGGATGAAGCAGCAGACGTAGATGTCAGTTCTGTTGCTGCCTCTTCTGTTGTGGAAGAAGGTGTTGGTGGGGCAGCCGGTGGTGTTGTAGATTCGATTGTAGCTTCTGGCGTGGATGTTATTTCTTGTGTTGATGTCGGGATAGATGAAGTGGATGTGGTTGTTTCTGTTGATGTGGATTGTTCTGAAGTTGATGACACTTCAGTAGGTGTTGATACTGTTTCTGTTGATGTGGATTGTTCTGAGGTTGATGGAACTTCAGAAGGTGTTGATGCTGGACTAGTTTGTGCCTCTGACGTTGAGGTAAGTTCTTGTGTCGTGGATGAAGCAGCAGACGTGGATGTCAGTTCTGTTGCTGCCTCTTCTGTTGTGGAAGAAGGTGTTGGTGGGGCAGCTGGTGGTGTTGTAGATTCGGTTGTAGCTTCTGGCGTGGATGTTATTTCTTGTGTTGATGTCGGGATAGATAAAGTGGATGTGGCTGTTTCTGTTGATGTGGATTGTTCTGAAGTTGATGACACTTCAGTAGGTGTTGATACTGTTTCTGTTGATGTGGATTGTTCTGAGGTTGATGGAACTTCAGAAGGTGTTGATGCTGGAGTAGTTTGTGCCTCTGACGTTGAGGTAAGTTCTTGTGTTGTGGATGAAGCAGCTGACGTGGATGTCAGTTCTGTTGCTGCTTCTTCTGTTGTTGTAGAAGGTGTTGGTGGGGCAGCCGGTGGTGTTGTAGATTCAGTTGTAGCTTCTGGCGTGGATGTTATTTCTTGTGTTGATGTCGGGATAGATGAAGTGGATGTGGCTGTTTCTGTTGATGTGGATTGTTCGGAGGTTGATGGCACTGCAGAAGGTGTTGATACTGTTTCCGTTGATGGGGATTGTTCTGAGGTTGATGGAACTTCAGAAGGTGTTGATGCTGGAGTAGTTTGTGCCTCTGACGTTGAGGTAAGTTCTTGTGTTGTGGATGAAGCAGCTGACGTGGATATCAGTTCTGTTGCTGCTTCTTCTGTTGTGGAAGAAGGTGTTGGTGGGGCAGCCGGTGGTGTTGTAGATTCAGTTGTAGCTTCTGGCGTGGATGTTATTTCTTGTGTTGATGTCGGGATAGATGAAGTGGATGTGGCTGTTTCTGTTGATGTGGATTGTTCCGAGGTTGATGGCACTTCAGAAGGTGTTGATACTGTTTCCGTTGATGGGGATTGTTCTGAGGTTGATGGAACTTCAGAAGGTGTTGATGCTGGAGGAGTTTGTGCCTCTGACGTTGAGGTAAGTTCTTGTGTTGTGGATGAAGCAGCAGACGTAGATGTCAGTTCTGTTGCTGCCTCTTCTGTTGTGGAAGAAGGTGTTGGTGGGGCAGCCGGTGGTGTTGTAGATTCGGTTGTAGCTTCTGGCGTGGATGTTATTTCTTGTGTTGATGTCGGGATAGATAAAGTGGATGTGGCTGTTTCTGTTGATGTGGATTGTTCTGAAGTTGATGACACTTCAGTAGGTGTTGATACTGTTTCTGTTGATGTGGATTGTTCTGAGGTTGATGGAACTTCAGAAGGTGTTGATGCTGGAGTAGTTTGTGCCTCTGACGTTGAGGTAAGTTCTTGTGTTGTGGATGAAGCAGCTGACGTGGATGTCAGTTCTGTTGCTGCTTCTTCTGTTGTTGTAGAAGGTGTTGGTGGGGCAGCCGGTGGTGTTGTAGATTCAGTTGTAGCTTCTGGCTTGGATGTTATTTCTTGTGTTGATGGCGGGATAGATGAAGTGGATGTGGCTGTTTCTGTTGATGTGGATTGTTCGGAGGTTGATGGCACTTCAGAAGGTGTTGATACTGTTTCCGTTGATGGGGATTGTTCTGAGGTTGATGGAACTTCAGAAGGTGTTGATGCTGGAGTAGTTTGTGCCTCTGACGTTGAGGTAAGTTCTTGTGTTGTGGATGAAGCAGCTGACGTGGATATCAGTTCTGTTGCTGCTTCTTCTGTTGTGGAAGAAGGTGTTGGTGGGGCAGCCGGTGGTGTTGTAGATTCAGTTGTAGCTTCTGGCGTGGATGTTATTTCTTGTGTTGATGTCGGGATAGATGAAGTGGATGTGGCTGTTTCTGTTGATGTGGATTGTTCCGAGGTTGATGGCACTTCAGAAGGTGTTGATACTGTTTCCGTTGATGGGGATTGTTCTGAGGTTGATGGAACTTCAGAAGGTGTTGATGCTGGAGTAGTTTGTGCCTCTGACGTTGAGGTAAGTTCTTGTATTGTGGACGAAGCAGCAGACGTGGATGTCAGTTCTGTTGCTGCCTCTTCTGTTGTGGAAGAAGGTGTTGGTGGGGCAGCCGGTGGTGTTGTAGATTCGGTTGTAGCTTCTTGCGTGGATGTTATTTCTTGTGTTGATGTCGGGATAGATGAAATGGATGTGGCTGTTTCTGTTGATGTGGATTGTTCTGAAGTTGATGACACTTCAGTAGGTGTTGATACTGTTTCTGTTGATGTGGATTGTTCTGAGGTTGATGGAACTTCAGAAGGTGTTGATGCTGGAGTAGTTTGTGCCTCTGACGTTGAGGTAAGTTCTTGTGTCGTGGATGAAGCAGCAGACGTGGATGTCAGTTCTGTTGCTGCCTCTTCTGTTGTGGAAGAAGGTGTTGGTGGGGCAGCTGGTGGTGTTGTAGATTCGGTTGTAGCTTCTGGCGTGGATGTTATTTCTTGTGTTGATGTCGGGATAGATAAAGTGGATGTGGCTGTTTCTGTTGATGTGGATTGTTCTGAAGTTGATGACACTTCAGTAGGTGTTGATACTGTTTCTGTTGATGTGGATTGTTCTGAGGTTGATGGAACTTCAGAAGGTGTTGATGCTGGAGTAGTTTGTGCCTCTGACGTTGAGGTAAGTTCTTGTGTTGTGGATGAAGCAGCTGACGTGGATGTCAGTTCTGTTGCTGCTTCTTCTGTTGTTGTAGAAGGTGTTGGTGGGGCAGCCGGTGGTGTTGTAGATTCAGTTGTAGCTTCTGGCGTGGATGTTATTTCTTGTGTTGATGTCGGGATAGATGAAGTGGATGTGGCTGTTTCTGTTGATGTGGATTGTTCGGAGGTTGATGGCACTGCAGAAGGTGTTGATACTGTTTCCGTTGATGGGGATTGTTCTGAGGTTGATGGAACTTCAGAAGGTGTTGATGCTGGAGTAGTTTGTGCCTCTGACGTTGAGGTAAGTTCTTGTGTTGTGGATGAAGCAGCTGACGTGGATATCAGTTCTGTTGCTGCTTCTTCTGTTGTGGAAGAAGGTGTTGGTGGGGCAGCCGGTGGTGTTGTAGATTCAGTTGTAGCTTCTGGCGTGGATGTTATTTCTTGTGTTGATGTCGGGATAGATGAAGTGGATGTGGCTGTTTCTGTTGATGTGGATTGTTCCGAGGTTGATGGCACTTCAGAAGGTGTTGATACTGTTTCCGTTGATGGGGATTGTTCTGAGGTTGATGGAACTTCAGAAGGTGTTGATGCTGGAGGAGTTTGTGCCTCTGACGTTGAGGTAAGTTCTTGTGTTGTGGATGAAGCAGCAGACGTAGATGTCAGTTCTGTTGCTGCCTCTTCTGTTGTGGAAGAAGGTGTTGGTGGGGCAGCCGGTGGTGTTGTAGATTCGGTTGTAGCTTCTGGCGTGGATGTTATTTCTTGTGTTGATGTCGGGATAGATAAAGTGGATGTGGCTGTTTCTGTTGATGTGGATTGTTCTGAAGTTGATGACACTTCAGTAGGTGTTGATACTGTTTCTGTTGATGTGGATTGTTCTGAGGTTGATGGAACTTCAGAAGGTGTTGATGCTGGAGTAGTTTGTGCCTCTGACGTTGAGGTAAGTTCTTGTGTTGTGGATGAAGCAGCTGACGTGGATGTCAGTTCTGTTGCTGCTTCTTCTGTTGTTGTAGAAGGTGTTGGTGGGGCAGCCGGTGGTGTTGTAGATTCAGTTGTAGCTTCTGGCTTGGATGTTATTTCTTGTGTTGATGGCGGGATAGATGAAGTGGATGTGGCTGTTTCTGTTGATGTGGATTGTTCGGAGGTTGATGGCACTTCAGAAGGTGTTGATACTGTTTCCGTTGATGGGGATTGTTCTGAGGTTGATGGAACTTCAGAAGGTGTTGATGCTGGAGTAGTTTGTGCCTCTGACGTTGAGGTAAGTTCTTGTGTTGTGGATGAAGCAGCTGACGTGGATATCAGTTCTGTTGCTGCTTCTTCTGTTGTGGAAGAAGGTGTTGGTGGGGCAGCCGGTGGTGTTGTAGATTCAGTTGTAGCTTCTGGCGTGGATGTTATTTCTTGTGTTGATGTCGGGATAGATGAAGTGGATGTGGCTGTTTCTGTTGATGTGGATTGTTCCGAGGTTGATGGCACTTCAGAAGGTGTTGATACTGTTTCCGTTGATGGGGATTGTTCTGAGGTTGATGGAACTTCAGAAGGTGTTGATGCTGGAGTAGTTTGTGCCTCTGACGTTGAGGTAAGTTCTTGTGTTGTGGATGAAGCAGCAGACGTAGATGTCAGTTCTGTTGCTGCCTCTTCTGTTGTGGAAGAAGGTGTTGGTGGGGCAGCCGGTGGTGTTGTAGATTCAGTTGTAGCTTCTGGCTTGGATGTTATTTCTTGTGTTGATGGCGGGATAGATGAAGTGGATGTGGCTGTTTCTGTTGATGTGGATTGTTCGGAGGTTGATGGCACTTCAGAAGGTGTTGATACTGTTTCCGTTGATGGGGATTGTTCTGAGGTTGATGGAACTTCAGAAGGTGTTGATGCTGGAGTAGTTTGTGCCTCTGACGTTGAGGTAAGTTCTTGTGTTGTGGATGAAGCAGCTGACGTGGATATCAGTTCTGTTGCTGCTTCTTCTGTTGTGGAAGAAGGTGTTGGTGGGGCAGCCGGTGGTGTTGTAGATTCAGTTGTAGCTTCTGGCGTGGATGTTATTTCTTGTGTTGATGTCGGGATAGATGAAGTGGATGTGGCTGTTTCTGTTGATGTGGATTGTTCCGAGGTTGATGGCACTTCAGAAGGTGTTGATACTGTTTCCGTTGATGGGGATTGTTCTGAGGTTGATGGAACTTCAGAAGGTGTTGATGCTGGAGTAGTTTGTGCCTCTGACGTTGAGGTAAGTTCTTGTATTGTGGACGAAGCAGCAGACGTGGATGTCAGTTCTGTTGCTGCCTCTTCTGTTGTGGAAGAAGGTGTTGGTGGGGCAGCCGGTGGTGTTGTAGATTCGGTTGTAGCTTCTTGCGTGGATGTTATTTCTTGTGTTGATGTCGGGATAGATGAAATGGATGTGGCTGTTTCTGTTGATGTGGATTGTTCTGAAGTTGATGACACTTCAGTAGGTGTTGATACTGTTTCTGTTGATGTGGATTGTTCTGAGGTTGATGGAACTTCAGAAGGTGTTGATGCTGGAGTAGTTTGTGCCTCTGACGTTGAGGTAAGTTCTTGTGTCGTGGATGAAGCAGCAGACGTGGATGTCAGTTCTGTTGCTGCCTCTTCTGTTGTGGAAGAAGGTGTTGGTGGGGCAGCTGGTGGTGTTGTAGATTCGGTTGTAGCTTCTGGCGTGGATGTTATTTCTTGTGTTGATGTCGGGATAGATAAAGTGGATGTGGCTGTTTCTGTTGATGTGGATTGTTCTGAAGTTGATGACACTTCAGTAGGTGTTGATACTGTTTCTGTTGATGTGGATTGTTCTGAGGTTGATGGAACTTCAGAAGGTGTTGATGCTGGAGTAGTTTGTGCCTCTGACGTTGAGGTAAGTTCTTGTGTTGTGGATGAAGCAGCTGACGTGGATGTCAGTTCTGTTGCTGCTTCTTCTGTTGTTGTAGAAGGTGTTGGTGGGGCAGCCGGTGGTGTTGTAGATTCAGTTGTAGCTTCTGGCGTGGATGTTATTTCTTGTGTTGATGTCGGGATAGATGAAGTGGATGTGGCTGTTTCTGTTGATGTGGATTGTTCGGAGGTTGATGGCACTGCAGAAGGTGTTGATACTGTTTCCGTTGATGGGGATTGTTCTGAGGTTGATGGAACTTCAGAAGGTGTTGATGCTGGAGTAGTTTGTGCCTCTGACGTTGAGGTAAGTTCTTGTGTTGTGGATGAAGCAGCTGACGTGGATATCAGTTCTGTTGCTGCTTCTTCTGTTGTGGAAGAAGGTGTTGGTGGGGCAGCCGGTGGTGTTGTAGATTCAGTTGTAGCTTCTGGCGTGGATGTTATTTCTTGTGTTGATGTCGGGATAGATGAAGTGGATGTGGCTGTTTCTGTTGATGTGGATTGTTCCGAGGTTGATGGCACTTCAGAAGGTGTTGATACTGTTTCCGTTGATGGGGATTGTTCTGAGGTTGATGGAACTTCAGAAGGTGTTGATGCTGGAGGAGTTTGTGCCTCTGACGTTGAGGTAAGTTCTTGTGTTGTGGATGAAGCAGCAGACGTAGATGTCAGTTCTGTTGCTGCCTCTTCTGTTGTGGAAGAAGGTGTTGGTGGGGCAGCCGGTGGTGTTGTAGATTCGGTTGTAGCTTCTGGCGTGGATGTTATTTCTTGTGTTGATGTCGGGATAGATAAAGTGGATGTGGCTGTTTCTGTTGATGTGGATTGTTCTGAAGTTGATGACACTTCAGTAGGTGTTGATACTGTTTCTGTTGATGTGGATTGTTCTGAGGTTGATGGAACTTCAGAAGGTGTTGATGCTGGAGTAGTTTGTGCCTCTGACGTTGAGGTAAGTTCTTGTGTTGTGGATGAAGCAGCTGACGTGGATGTCAGTTCTGTTGCTGCTTCTTCTGTTGTTGTAGAAGGTGTTGGTGGGGCAGCCGGTGGTGTTGTAGATTCAGTTGTAGCTTCTGGCTTGGATGTTATTTCTTGTGTTGATGGCGGGATAGATGAAGTGGATGTGGCTGTTTCTGTTGATGTGGATTGTTCGGAGGTTGATGGCACTTCAGAAGGTGTTGATACTGTTTCCGTTGATGGGGATTGTTCTGAGGTTGATGGAACTTCAGAAGGTGTTGATGCTGGAGTAGTTTGTGCCTCTGACGTTGAGGTAAGTTCTTGTGTTGTGGATGAAGCAGCTGACGTGGATATCAGTTCTGTTGCTGCTTCTTCTGTTGTGGAAGAAGGTGTTGGTGGGGCAGCCGGTGGTGTTGTAGATTCAGTTGTAGCTTCTGGCGTGGATGTTATTTCTTGTGTTGATGTCGGGATAGATGAAGTGGATGTGGCTGTTTCTGTTGATGTGGATTGTTCCGAGGTTGATGGCACTTCAGAAGGTGTTGATACTGTTTCCGTTGATGGGGATTGTTCTGAGGTTGATGGAACTTCAGAAGGTGTTGATGCTGGAGTAGTTTGTGCCTCTGACGTTGAGGTAAGTTCTTGTGTTGTGGATGAAGCAGCAGACGTAGATGTCAGTTCTGTTGCTGCCTCTTCTGTTGTGGAAGAAGGTGTTGGTGGGGCAGCCGGTGGTGTTGTAGATTCGGTTGTAGCTTCTGGCGTGGATGTTATTTCTTGTGTTGATGTCGGGATAGATAAAGTGGATGTGGCTGTTTCTGTTGATGGGGATTGTTCTGAAGTTGATGACACTTCAGTAGGTGTTGATACTGTTTCTGTTGATGTGGATTGTTCTGAGGTTGATGGAACTTCAGAAGGTGTTGATGCTGGAGTAGTTTGTGCCTCTGACGTTGAGGTAAGTTCTTGTGTTGTGGATGAAGCAGCAGTCGTGGATGTCAGTTCTGTTGCTGCCTCTTCTGTTGTGGAAGAAGGTGTTGGTGGGGCAGCCGGTGGTGTTGTAGATTCGGTTGTAGCTTCTGGCGTGGATGTTATTTCTTGTGTTGATGTCGGGATAGATGAAGTGGATGTGGCTGTTTCTGTTGATGTGGATTGTTCTGAAGTTGATGACACTTCAGTAGGTGTTGATACTGTTTCTGTTGATGTGGATTGTTCTGAGGTTGATGGAACTTCAGAAGGTGTTGATGCTGGAGTAGTTTGTGCCTCTGACGTTGAGGTAAGTTCTTGTGTTGTGGATGAAGCAGCTGACGTGGATGTCAGTTCTGTTGCTGCTTCTTCTGTTGTTGTAGAAGGTGTTGGTGGGGCAGCCGGTGGTGTTGTAGATTCAGTTGTAGCTTCTGGCGTGGATGTTATTTCTTGTGTTGATGTCGGGATAGATGAAGTGGATGTGGCTATTTCTGTTGATGTGGATTGTTCTGAAGTTGTTGACACTTCAGTAGGTGTTGATACTATTTCTGTTGATGTGGATTGTTCTGAGGTTGATGGAACTTCAGAAGGTGTTGATGCTGGAGTAGTTTGTGCCTCTGATGTTGAGGTAAGTTCTTGTGTTGTGGATGAAGCAGCAGACGTAGATATCAGTACTGTTGCTGCCTCTTCTGTTGTGGGAGAAGGTGTTGGTGGGGCAGCCGGTGGTGTTTTAGATTCAGATGTAGCTTCTGGCGTGGATGTTATTTCTTGTATTGATGTTGGGATAGATGAAGTGGATGTGGGTGTTTCTGTTGATGTGGATTGTTCCGAGGTTGATGGCACTTCAGAAGGTGTTGATACTGTTTCCGTTGATGGGGATTGTTCTGAGGTTGATGGAACTTCAGAAGGTGTTGATGCTGGAGTAGTTTGTGCCTCTGACGTTGAGGTAAGTTCTTGTGTTGTGGATGAAGCAGCAGACGTGGATGTCAGTTCTGTTGCTGCCTCTTCTGTTGTGGAAGAAGGTGTTGGTGGGGCAGCCGTTGGTGTTGTAGATTCGGTTGTAGCTTCTGGCGTGGATGTTATTTCTTGTGTTGATGTCGGGATAGATGAAGTGGATGTGGCTGTTTCTGTTGATGTGGATTGTTCTGAATTTGATGGCACTTCAGTAGGTGTTGATACTGTTTCTGTTGATGTGGATTGTTCTGAGGTTGATGGAACTTCAGAAGGTGTTGATGCTGGAGTAGTTTGTGCCTCTGACGGTGAGGTAAGTTCTTGTGTTGTGGATGAAGCAGCAGACGTGGATGTCAGTTCTGTTGCTGCCTCTTCTGTTGTGGAAGAAGGTGTTGGTGGGGCAGCCGGTGGTGTTGTAGATTCGGTTGTAGCTTCTGGCGTGGATGTTATTTCTTGTGTTGATGTCGGGATAGATGAAGTCGATGTGGCTGTTTCTGCTGATGTGGATTGTTCTGAAGTTGGTGACACTTCAGTAGGTGTTGATACTGCTTCTGTTGATGTGGATTGTTCTGAGGTTGATGGAATTTCAGAAAGTGTTGATGCGGGAGTAGTTTGTGCCTCTGACGTTGAGATAAGTTCTTGTGTTGTGGATGAAGCAGCAGACGTGGATGTCAGTTCTGTTGCTGCCTCTTCTGTTGTGGAAGAAGGTGTTGATGGGGCAGCCGGTGGTGTTGTAGATTCGGTTGTAGCTTCTGGCGTGGATGTTATTTCTTGTGGTGATGTCGGGATAGATGAAGTGGATGTTGCTGTTTCCGTTGATGTGGATTGTTCTGAAGTTGATGGCACTTCAGAAGGTGTTGATACTGTTTCTGTTGATGGGGATTGTTCTGAGGTTGATGGAACTTCAGAAGGTGTTGATGCTGGAGTAGTTTGTGCCTCTGACGTTGAAGTAAGTTCTTGCGTTGTGGATGAAGCAGCAGACGTGGATGTCAGTTCTGTTGCTGCCTCTTCTGTTGTGGAAGAAGGTGTTGGTGGGGCAGCCGATGGTGTTGAAGATTCGGTTGTAGCTTCTGGCGTGGATGTTATTTCTTGTGTTGATGTCGGGTTAGATGAAGTGGATGTGGCTGTTTCTGTTGATGTGGATTGTTCTGAAGTTGATGGCACTTCAGTAGGTGTTGATACTGCTTCTGTTGATGTGGATTGTTCTGAGGTTGATGGAACTTCAGAAGGTGTTGATGCTGGAGTAGTTTGTGCCTCTGACGTTGAGGTAAGTTCTTGTGTTGTGGATGAAGCAGCAGACGTGGATGTCAGTTCTGTTGCTGCCTCTTCTGTTGTGGAAGAAGGTGTTGGTGGGGCAGCCGGTGGTGTTGTAGATTTGGTTGTAGCTTCTGGCGTGGATGTTATTTCATGTGTTGATGTCGGGATAGATGAAGTGGATGTGGCTGTTTCTGTTGATGTGGATTGTTCTGAGGTTGATGGAACTTCAGAAGGTGTTGATGCTGGAGTTGTTTGTGCCTCTGACGTTGAGGTAAGTTCTTGTGTCGAGGATGATGTAGTAGACGTGGATGTCAGTTCTGTTGCTGCCTCTTCTGTTGTGGAAGAAGGTGTTGGTGGGGCAGCCGGTGGTGTTGTAGATTCGGTTGTAGCTTCTATCGTGGATGTTATTTCTTGTGTTGATGTCGGGATAGATGAAGTGGATGTGGCTGTTTCTGTTGATGTGGATTGTTCTGAAGTTGATGGCACTTCAGAAGGTGTTGATGCTGTTTCTGTTGATATGATTGTTGGTTGTTGTGTTGTTGGGGGTGTTGATGACGTAGGCGTAATTTCAGTAAATGCCGTTGGTGGCTCAGTCGAAGTTTCTGGTGCTTCGGTTTCAGGTCCTGGGATTTCTGGGCACATATCTTCTGCTCCCCGCGCACACCGACAAAAACCGCTATCTGCAATATTCAGAGTTTGAGAATTAATCATAAAACCTCAGCAACATATAAATAGTATTACACAAAAATTTCATGTACTTCACAAGAGGCTACAATCACCGCCAGTTCCTATTAGCTGTTCAGTAGTTTGCCATGACTGTCTGAACGAGTAGTCAGCATTTAAGCCCAACTAACGGGGTTGTGGAAGGAACCCACTTTATCGCCGAGAGAAGAGAAAGTTTAAGCCCGTTAAACCACTCAGCCACGCCGACCCCCCATTGATGACATAAACAGGTAACAATTACAGGAACCCCTTTTATGCCTTAAAGTGCACTGGATAGATTGTGCTGCACCAATAGTTTTATAACCCACTCAGCCGTCGGTGTCACTCCGCCCCTTTTACTGTCTAAGACAAATCTTTGTACCCTTGTAAGGTGGGTCGACATGGCAACCCACGAATGGTATATTCGTAATTATTTATTAAGTGATTCATTTGTATTGGTTTGTCTTCCACACGCTGAGGTACGAGCGTCTAACTTTCTGATTCTTGCTTATATTTGTTTTCATGTTCAGAAATTATCACCGAATTGATCTCGTTTAATCATGATTACTGTATGGATAAGAATAAAATGGAGAACAACGGAAAGGATTACAAATAAATTACAAACATTTATTAATTGGTGATCGCGTAAAATAGAAGGGCTAGAATGGTTTCACAGAATCACCAGCAGGGAGCTCATGGAGGGAACTAGACAAATACCAGTGAACCAAGCGGTGACGGAAAGATGCTGGCCATGAACATGCCATACATGGAGAAAACCAGAGATTAGTATAATTAGAAATGGTTTTGTTTGAAATCTACAGGACAAAAGAAACAGAGGAAGAACTAAAACACATGGGAAAGAAAAGTAGAAACATAAATGAATAATATGTTATTGACTTATCGTCCTTGACATAGGGACGTAAATTACAAGTACCTCTGAAGTCGGAGTGGTTCGCCTGATGGCGAGGGGCACTGGTAATAAGGAAAGCTAATTCACACGCAAAATGTAGTCCAGTGCTACTAGAAGTAGTGTGTATGGACTCAATCAATCATGTGCCATGCCGGAAAGCGTGGGTGGTCATGACTCGCCATTTCACTCGATCACCAGTGTCGTGGATCAGCTCAGTGTTCCTGTTTCGTCCATGCCATGTGGCAATTTTAACGTCTCTGTCCTTGTCTTGCGATGATCGGTCTTTAAGCGAATCATGATATACTAGGCACTTTTAAAGAGGTAGTTTGCCGTTGCTTTCCTCTATGGCAGTGACCTTACTGGTCGGAGACCGCAGCCATTGACTCAAGACGAGTTCCTCTGTCTGCCGTCGTGTAACTCGAGGCCATGACCCACAAATATCTGTCGGCTGCCCTCAAAATTACATCCACCACCTGCCTTCCGTGGCTTCTTTTGAAAATTTCCAATAAAAGGAACACAATATAACATCACATAATCCACAGGGAAACACCATTCACAGGTGTAACGTTTCATCTTGTCGTATATGGACTACGCTTGAGTTAAAATAGACCAAACGCAAAAGAAAATGTGCGGAGGACATGGACAAAGCTGCATCGGATAATTTAGGAGAGAAGGGCTTGGAGTGGGTTGGTTGCGGGTTGGGAATGGATTGGGAGTGGGTTGATTGAGGGTTGGGAGTGGGTTGGTTGAGGGTTGGGAGTGGGTTGGTTGAATACCAACCTACAAAGCAGATTGGAGATAGAGTACAACAGATCGTGACATTTCTCTCTCTCTCTCTCTCTCTCTCTCTCTCTCTCTCTCTCTCTCTCTCTCGCCTCAACGGCGAATAGAAGAAGAAGAAGAAGAAGAAGAAGAAGAGGAGAAGAAGAAGAAGAAGAAGAATAAGAAGAAGAAGAAGAAGAAGAAGAAGAAGAAGAAGAAGAAGAAGAAGAAGAAGAAGAAGAAGAGGAAGAGCTGGACGAGGAGGAAGAAAACATTAACATAGCAGGCATACACATATCTACCAATGCAGGCACACATGGAATAGAAAAGAGCTTCACTAGACTGACAGCAGTTATGTGAGTCCATTCAAATCGCAAGTGATAAGGGAAACATCAGAGGCATGTATGAAGGGATAAAGAAAGCCTGTGGTCCAATGATTAAAAGAAGTGCACCATTGAAAACCTTGACTGGAGAAATCATCACTGATAAGAAACAGCTGATGGATAGATGGGTAGAGCACTATTTCGAGCTTTACTCAAGTGAGACCAAACTAGCGGATGATGCCATCAACGCCATAGAGGCTCTACCAACTCTTGACCACTTGGACACACTTCCCACCATAAGATAAGCTAAGTGTGCTGTAAATGAACTTACATCTGGCAAGGCTCCAGGTAAGAATGGGATTCCAATAGAGGTTATCAGATATGGGCAAGACACACTCACTCTACAGATCCACCAGCTAATAGAGCTATGCTGGCGAGAAGGACAAGTCCCACAGGATTTCAAAGATTCAAGCATCATAACACTGTACAAGAACAAGGGCGATCGGAGCGACTGCAACAACTATAGGGGTATCTCACTTCTGTGTATTGTTGGAAAACTATTTGCCAGAATTGTTCTGCGCAGACGTCAAATCCTAGGAGATTAAGTCTACCCCGAATCACAGTGTGGCTTTCGACAGAACCGGTCTACCATTTATATTATATTCTCATTACGACAAATGCAAGAAAAATGCGTGAACAGAATCAACCACTGTTTATTGCCTTCATCGACCTCACAAAGGCATTTGATTTGATCAGTCGTAGGGTCTGTTCAGGGCACTAAAGAAGATTGGCTGCCCACCAATTCTTCTGTACATTGTGGAATCGTTCCACACAGGCATGAAGGGTATAATCAAGTTTGATGGTGCAACTTCTGAAGAATTTGAAATCAAGAGTGGAGTTAAGCAAGGTTGTGTACTAGCTCCCACCCTCTTTGGAATATACTTCTCACTTCTACTGAAATATGCCTTTCATGATCAGGATGGTGGTATATACATTCACTCACGCTCAGATGGCGGCCTCTACAACGCTCAGAGATTGAAGGCTAAGACCAAAATTAGGAAGGTACTGATCAGAGAGTTGCTTTTTGCAGATGATGCTGCAGTTACGACCCACTCTGAGGAAGAATTACAATATCTACTATCTGCATTCTCCAATGCTTGTTCTGAATTTGGTTTAACAATTAGCAAAAAGAAGACACAGATTATGTCACAAGGTGCACATGGGGTACCATCAATCTTTATTGACGACGCCAAACTAGAGATGGTAGACCATTTTACATATCTAGGATCAGTGGTCAATAGTACATTATCCCTAGATCAGGAAATCAACGTCCGGACTGGTAAGGCAGCAACAACAGTGAACAGGTTAAGAAAAAGAGTCTGGGAGAACAGGAAGCTTACTGCCAAAACAAAAGTCATTGTCTATCAAGCCTGTGTCCTTAGTACTCTTCTTTATGGCAGTGAAGCCTGGACAACTTACTCACACCAAGAGAAACGGTTAAACAGCTTTCATATGCGGTGTCTGCGTAGAATTCTTGGTATTAAGTGGCAAGACAAAATCACAAATACTGAAGTATTGGAAAGATCAGGTTGTGTGACGGTTTATTCCATGCTCAGTTATCGAAGACTTAGATGGATAGGACATCTTAGGAGGATGGATGATGGTAGACTACCAAAGGGCATCTTTTTTAGTGAATTACAGATGGGTAAGAGATCTCAGGATCGGCCTCTACTACGATACACAGATGTGTGTAAGCGGGACATGATTGATACAGGCATTGATAATGCACATTGGGAGCAAGTCGCCGCTGAACGTGTCGCATGGAGGGCAATCATCAGAAATGGAATAAAGACGAAGGAGAAAATTATTGCAGATAAGTCACACACCGAGCGTCTGAGAAGTAAGATGGTGCACGATGGTGGAAATGACCATATGTTCACATGCACCCACTGTGGACGAACATTTACAGCGCGAACTGGCCTTATCAGTCACACTCGCTACCGCCATAGTTAAAAGTTATTATGCCTTTTTGAAGCACAAACTATCGTCTGTCAAGACGGCAAGGTGCCAATGAATGAAACTGACAGATAAGGAATGAAATGATCATAAAAGCTTCACAACCCATGCACGGGCTGATAAATTTGATAATGATGGTTAATGAATAGAGGATAGGAAAATAGAAGAAATGTAAATGTATGAGCACTGATTGATTGATTGATTGATTGATTTAGGAATCGACATCACAGCATTCGGGGCATTTCCATAATCGCTGCGTCCCCATCCTCAGCAGCCAGCGAAGAGTTCCAACACTAATAGTACCAGTAGCAATCTGAATATATGTCCGTCTCGCCTTTCCTCTGAGCGTTGAGCGCCGGCCAGATCCCCTCGTCACACCTCGCTGTCTCATTCTTGCCAGATGATGGTGATCCATTTGCTCCTCCGAGGTGTACACGTGCTCCCACAAGGCCGCAACCACGTCTGCCTTGTCATGTATCAATCCTCCACCACGTTCTGCAGATCCAGCCAATCTGTCCGCCTGTTCATTTCCCAACACACCGGCATGCCCCGGAGAAAAGATCCAGGCGATGCTTGTCACTTGTGACCTCCGAAGCGAAGCAAGCCACTCCGCACGATGCCTCCCCGTCCTCACCCTCGTCAGCATGCTTTCTGAGTCAGTTACAATCACGAAGTGTGTGTGTGTGTGTGTCGTATTCTCCATCCAGCGGAGAGCCGCAGTGACTGGATGTTGTGGTATAGGTATGAGAACTATCACAAATAACATCAACAATATAAGATAAGCATGTACTACAGAATTGATAGGAGACAATAATCTTCTTTTGTTTACCTGAAATTTATCTATAACTTCAATATTGTCTCTTGTATCAATTTAACTATCTTTATTTTAAAGTTCACTCAGGGGTCTAAAGAGTTTATCTCACACTGTTATCTCTCTAGGCCAGAAGGTTTGCCTAGATATGTTGTAATTTGGGCAGTCTTGGAGTATGTGCTCTGCTGTCTGCGACGCCAATCCACATGTGCACATGGCTGTTTCACCAATCTTGAATTGTGTATACATGTGCTTGCGTAGTCTATTGTGTCCTGTTCTGAGGGACAGATTGATTACTTGTTCTGGTCTGTCCATAACGTGGTAGTCTTCTTGAGCAGGTTTTGGGGCTATCTAACTGATTTGATCACTCTTTTCTTTTGGTGGTATGTAACAGATACATCAGGTAGTTCTTATATTGCTACTTCGTTAGCCAATCGATCAGCTTTGTCGTTACCATGTATTCCACAGTGGGATGGTATCCACTGTATGGTGACCTTACGCTGACTGCTAAGTTCAGAAAGTAGTGTCCTTAGTACTGGACTGGCAATTTCCAATACACGAGCGCCTCGAGAACCAATTTTGCATCTGTCAGTAGCACCACAGGTTGTGTACCAACGCTGGTATTTAGTATTTTCTCTGTTGCTATCTTGATTGCCTGGATATGAGGCAATGAAAACGAGTATCAACATTTAGTGCATGTTGTTATTGTACACAACGAACTACTATGTTTGGAGTTAAACAGTGGTCATATCCAAGAAGAAAGAAATACCATTATGCAAAATCCAAATAAATGCAGGCATTTAGCTGAGGTAGCTGACCAGTCGTGTCAACTATCTAGGAACAGTCATAACATCGGACGGTAGAGATTGTTGCGCACGTAAAAAATCCCTTGGCAGTTGGAAATCGAAAAAGAGTAGCCTAACGGCGGTGCCCGGGCAAAATTTCGAGTTAAAATCTACTCAAAGTATTTCAGGATCCTCGCCTATGCAACGGAGTTCGTGCATTGAGCTGAGATTCTCCAGACGCAGGTTTGAGTTAGGAGGAAAACGGAGCACTTATGGGTTAAACCGCGTGCCGTGATGTTGATCCAACGACTAAAACTAAATTAAACTAAAACAAGAATCGCCATAGCTACTAAAGTAGCCTTTGTAGAATGGAATATATAGTCACAAATAGTAGAGGAAAATAGGAGACAAAATAGTAAGAGTGAGGCAAATAGATAAACATCTGGCTAAGTTGACAACGTGGTATAACTGGGTCAGAACACCGAGATGATCCACGACGGGTGATCGTGTGAAATGGGTAAGTTGACAACGTGGTATAACTGGGTCAGAACACCGAGATGATCCATGACTGGTGATAGTGTGAAATGGGTAAGTTGACAACGTGGTATAACTGGGTCAGAACACCGAGATGATCCACGACTGGTGATCGTGTGAAATGGGTAAGTTGACCACGTGGTATAACTGGGTCAGAACACCGAGATGATCCACGACTGGTGATAGTGTGAAATGGGTAAGTTGACAACGTGGTATAACTGGGTCAGAACACCGAGATGATCCATGAATGGTGATCGTGTGAAATGGGTAAGTTGACAACGTGGTATAACTGGGACAAGAACACCGAGATGATCCACGACTGGTGATCGTGTGAAATGGGTAAGTTGACAACGTGGTATAACTGGGACAAGAACACCGAGATGATCCACGACTGGTGATCGTGTGAAATGGGTAAGTTGACAACGTGGTATAACTGGGACAAGAACACCGAGATGATCCACGACTGGTGATCGTGTGAAATGTGTAAGTTGACAACGTGGTATAACTGGGTCAGAACACCGAGATGATCCACGACTGGTAGATCGTGTGAAATGGGTAAGTTGACAACGTGGTATAACTGGGACAAGAACACCGAGATGATCCACGACTGGTGATCGTGTGAAATGGGTAAGTTGACAACGTGGTATAACTGGGTCAGAACACCGAGATGATCCACGACTGGTAGATCGTGTGAAATGGGTAAGTTGACAACGTGGTATAACTGGGTCAGAACACCGAGATGATCCACGACTGGTAGATCGTGTGAAATGGGTAAGTTGACAACGTGGTATAACTGGGTCAGAACACCGAGATGATCCACGACTGGTGATCGTGTGAAATGGGTAAGTTGACAACGTGGTATAACTGGGTCAGAACACCGAGATGATCCACGACTGGTGATCGTGTGAAATGGGTAAGTTGACCACGTGGTATAACTGGGTCAGAACACCGAGATGATCCACGACTGGTGATCGTGTGAAATGGGTAAGTTGACCACGTGGTATAACTGGGTCAGAACACCGAGATGATCCACGACTGGTGATCGTGTAAAATGGGTAAGTTGACCACGTGGTATAACTGGGTCAGAACACCGAGATGATCCACGACTGGTGATCGTGTGAAATGGGTAAGTTGACCACGTGTTATAACTGGGTCAGAACACCGAGATGATCCACGACTGGTGATCGTATGAAATGGGTAAGTTGACCACGTGGTATAACTGGGTCAGAACACCGAGATGATCCACGACTGGTGATCGTGTGAAATGGGTAAGTTGACAACGTGGTATAACTGGGACAAGAACACCGAGATGATCCACGACTGGTGATCGTGTGAAATGGGTAAGTTGACCACGTGGTATAACTGGGTCAGAACACCGAGATGATCCACGACTGGTGATCGTGTGAAATGGGTAAGTTGACCGCGTGGTATAACTGGGTCAGAACACCGAGATGATCCACGACTGGTGATCGTGTGAAATGGGTAAGTTGACCACGTGGTATAACTGGGTCAGAACACCGAGATGATCCACGACTGGTGATCGTGTGAAATGGGTAAGTTGACCGCGTGGTATAACTGGGTCAGAACACCGAGATGATCCACGACTGGTGATCGTGTGAAATGGGTAAGTTGACCACGTGGTATAACTGGGTCAGAACACCGAGATGATCCACGACTGGTGATCGTGTGAAATGGGTAAGTTGACCACGTGGTATAACTGGGTCAGAACACCGAGATGATCCACGACTGGTGATCGTGTGAAATGGGTAAGTTGACCGCGTGGTATAACTGGGTCAGAACACCGAGATGATCCACGACTGGTGATCGTGTGAAATGGGTAAGTTGACCGCGTGGTATAACTGGGTCAGAACACCGAGATGATCCACGACTGGTGATCGTGTGAAATGGGTAAGTTGACAACGTGGTATAGCTGGGTCAGAACACCGAGATGATCCACGACTGGTGATCGTGTGAAATGGGTAAGTTGACAACGTGGTATAACTGGGTCAGAACACCGAGATGATCCACGACTGGTGATCGTGTGAAATTGGTAAGTTGACCACGTGGTATAACTGGGTCAGAACACCGAGATGATCCACGACTGGTGATCGTGTGAAATGGGTAAGTTGACCACGTGGTATAACTGGGTCAGAACACCGAGATGATCCACGACTGGTGATCGTGTGAAATGGGTAAGTTGACCACGTGGTATAACTGGGTCAGAACACCGAGATGATCCACGACTGGTGATCGTGTGAAATGGGTAAGTTGACCGCCAACGATTACCGGCATGGCACATGATGATGACCCACAAACAAAATATGAGCAAAAGATATGAAAATGTTATTTATAAATTATGCTGTTGCATGCATTTGAGATGCCGTGAAGGAATAAGAGAAAGATGGTGTATTGGTCTTAGTAGAGAAAGAAGGCCGGTCTCCGTGGCTAAGGTCTTACGGACGCGATAAGGAAGCCCGCTTACCTGCGTTCAAAACACAGCTGCGACCGATTTCGCAGCAGACCGCGTTGCGCTTGGTTGTAATGCGTTGATATGAGAGCCAGTCGTTCAGAAAGCAATGGCAAACTACTGAACTACTTGCTAAGACATCGACAACAGCAGTAAAATGCTTGAGTTGACAGAAAGAAAAAGAGAAAGAAGAGGAAGGAGAAGATGGGGAGATGTTGGATGATGAGACAGAAGAAGACGAAGACCAAGGAGAAGAGGAAGTAGTAGTAGGAGTCGTAGCAGCAGTAAAAGTAGTACTAGTAGTGGAAGTAGTACTAGAGGTATTAGCAGTAGAATTATTATTATTATTATTAGCAATAGCAATAGCAGTAGTAGTTGTAGTAGCAGTAATAATAGTAATTGTTTTAGTTGTAGTAGTAGTATTAGTAGAATAATAATAATAATAATAATAATAATAATAATAATAATAATAATAGCAGCAGCAGCAGCAGCAGCAGTAGTAGTAGTAGTAGTAGTAGTAGTAGTAGTAGTAGTAGTAGTAGTAGTAGTAGTAGTAGTAGTAGTAGTAGTAGTAGTAGTGGTGGTGGTATTGGTGGTGGTGATGGTGGTGGTGGTAATAAAATAAGAAGAAGAAGAAGAAGAAGAACTGTACCAACCAATGCATTAACATTAGCAGTAGCAGTAGTAGAAGTAGTAGAAGTAGTAGTAATATTAATAGGAGTAGTCATAGCAGTAGTAGTAGTAGTTGTGTTAGTAGTAGCAGTAGTAGTAGTAGTAGTAGTAGTGGTAGTGGTAGTAGTAGTAGTAGTAGTAGTAGTAGTAGTAGTAGTAGTAGTAGTGGTAGTGGTAGTAGTAGTAGTAGTAGTAGTAGTAGTAGTAGTAGTAGTAATAGTAGTAGTAGTTGTGTTAGTAGTAGCAGTAGTAGTAGTAGTAGTAGTAGTAGTAGTAGTAGTAGTAGTAGTAGTAGTAGTAGTAGTAGTAGTAGTAGTAGTAGTAGTACGAGTAGTGGTAGTATTAGCAACATATCAGTATTAGTAGTAGTAATAGTAGTAGTAGTAGTAGTAGTAGTAGTAGTAGTAGTAGTAGTAGTAGTAGTAGTAGTAGTAGTAGTAGTGATGGTGGTGGTAGTAGTAATAGTGGTGGTGGTGGGGGTGATAGTAGTAGTAGTGGTGGTGGTGGTGGTAGTGGTGGTAGTAGTAGTAGTGGTGGTGGTGGGGGTGATAGTAGTAGTAGTGGTGGTGGTGGTGGTAGTGGTGGCGATGGTTATGGTGGTCGTAAAAAAGAAGAAGAACTGTGCTAACTAATGCATTAGCATTAATAGCAGCAGCAGCAGCAGTAGTAGTAATAGTAGTGGTAGTAATAGTAGTGGTAGCTGTGATGGTGGTGGTGGCGATGGTAGTGGTGGTCGTAATAAAAGAAGAAGAGGAAGACTGCACTAACCTGTATCGTTATAACAGCCAGCATACTGCGCGTAGATAAAGGTAGGGAAGTTATTTTCATCGCAACAACTAGGATCCGCCCAGTAGAATGGGTAGGGTACGGTTGTTGTAGTTGTAGCTTCCTCAGTGCTGGTTGTTGGTAGTGTTGTTGTAGTAGTTGTTGTTGTTGTAGGAGTTGATTTAGGTGTAGTTGTTGTTGCTTGTAACTCGCACTGTGGTAATCGTGTTCTCGAGGCGTCAGGGCATCTACAAACCTTCTCTGTGGATATCAACACATGTATGTATTTTTACGTCATGTGTACGTATAGATTTGGATGTGGAGTGAGTGTTTCAGTAAACTATACGTGAGTGTAATCATGTGTAGAAAGTGGAACCCACATTGATATCATCATTATCATTGTTATCATCTTCAATGTTTGGCGTAAGCGTCGTTTTGAGAAATAGTTGACGGTCCAGCGCCCGATGGGTAATATTGGATAGTGTCATTCCGTGTGAAAGTACAATGTTTCTGATGACGTCAATCCATTTCCTTCTCGGGCGTCCTCTTACTCTCGTAGCAGATGTTCTTTGATGTAGCGATTGCGCTGGTAACTGATTGTATTGAATTCTACGGAGATGGCCAAACGGTACTTTTGCTTTAATTCACCCCAAACAAACTTCGTGAGCTATATTTAGCGCCGACGGTGATCTCCCTGTGTTCGGCTGGAGTGCGTGTCAGTGCGTTTCAATTGCCCCACACCACAGTGCTGTTTCTTTGGAGCTGTGGCAACCCGTTTCTGTGTGAGTGTCTGTCTCCCTTCGATCCTCATTTGCATCGGTCCTGCAAATCACTTTCCGGTTAGGGTTAGGGTTGTAAGTACCCTACCCCTAACCCTAACCCTACCCCTAACCCTAACCCTACCCCTAACCCTAACCCTACCCCTAACCCTAACCGGAAAGTGAAAGAATAGCGCACACGGCCGCATAGAATTGCTCACCGAGCTACGGCGCAACACACGGAAACCCCCTGGATGTTCGGCGCAACACAGGGAAGCCCTGGATGTGACGTCATACCCTGGGATTCCCTTTTGTTTGGGGTGAATAAAAGCAAAAGTACCGGCTAAACTATTTGATCTTCTGCCTTTCAATAAATGTTGCACAAGGTCTTGATCCCACTTGTCTGTCTGATAACATCCTTTCTTACTCGGTCTCGGACAGTCAAGTTGGCAGCTCTTCTCAAACATCTCATATCGCAGGTGTTGATTTTGCGTAATTGTAATTTGGATAAAGTTTGATATTGGTAGCATAGTGTTGGTGTAAATGTGCTATTTATTAGAGGGATATTTACATAAGCATTCTACTTCTTCTTCTTCTTCTTCTTCTTCTTCTTCTTCTTCTTCTTCTTCTTCTTCTTCTTCTTCTTCTTCTTCTTCTTCTTCTTCTTCTTCTTCTTCTTCTTCTTCTTCTTCTTCTTCTTCTTCTTCTTCTTCTTCTTCTTCTTCTTCTTCTTCTTCTTCTTCTTCTTCTTCTTCTTCTTCTTCTTCTTCTTCTTCTTCTTCTTCTTCTTCTTCTTCTTCTTCTTCTTCTTCTTCTTCTTCTTCTTCTTCTTCTTCTTCTTCTTCTTCTTCTTCTTCTTCTTCTTCTTCTTCTTCTTCTTCTTCTTCTTCTTCTTCTTCTTCTTCTTCTTCTTCTTCTTCTTCTTCTTCTTCTTCTTCTTCTTCTTCTTCTTCTTCTTCTTCTTCTTCTTCTTCTTCTTCTTCTTCTTCTTCTTCTTCTTCTTCTTCTTCTTCTTCTTCTTCTTCTTCTTCTTCTTCTTCTTCTTCTTCTTCTTCTTCTTCTTCTTCTTCTTCTTCTTCTTCTTCTTCTTCTTCTTCTTCTTCTTCTTCTTCTTCTTCTTCTTCTTCTTCTTCTTCTTCTTCTTCTTCTTCTTCTTCTTCTGCGTTCATCCGGAGAGTTTTTTTTGGACGTGATTGCGTTGTGCCTGTTTACAGCAGAGCTGCGTTCTTGCACAGTTAGGCCGACACATCCGACATCTGCGGGCATTTGTTGACTGGGTTAATCTTCCCGGACATAAGAATACAAAAGACAATATAAACTTTTATAGAATTACGATATTTATGGAAGTAAAAGTAAATTAAACTTAACACCACGTTTAGATAACTTCATTTCAATGTTAGCCGAGTGCATTGAACGCTCTGCTCCAATTCAGGAGAACTCGATTCAAAGTCTTTGTGAGATGATGGATTTTTCTCTGTCGGAGTAAAAAAAAATCCCTAACCTGCACAATTTGTGGTGACTGCATTAGCCAGGCTGCCTTAAATCTCCAGGCTCAAGACACCCCCCCCCCCCGAACACACACACACACATTCACACTGCCCTACACCGCAAAATAAGATAGGCGGTTGATGACAGTTATATTTGTTTGTTTCAAGTCCGATGTCAAATGGGTGCTATTGTACGGATCAGAGTTATAGAAGCGACGAAAAAGAAATACTAATACTACTAAAATATCCTAGATATGACTGAGCTACTGTATGACAGCAGACGGTACTACCTGCTTTCCGCAACTGGGTGGGTACAAGCCGTATCCTGATGCGAGGGAATGCAACCTAAAGACTAAATATGGTGGCAGGGCAAACCAGACCCCAAGCCTTGGTCGGAAACTGAGCTAGGATCGAAGCTCCGAAAGGCGGACAGTTGCAACATTGCTTTGCTGATCCGGCATCTTCTGCAACTGGTTTTCTTCCAGATGCATTGGTTTTACGTTTCCTCTGGAGTAAACTAGACAGGCAGAAAGACGGATCATGCTGCTCTGGAGTAAACTAGACAGGCAGAGAGACGGATCATGCTGCTCTGGAGTAAACTAGACAGGCAGAGAGACGGATCATGCTGCTCTGGAATAAACTAGACAGGCAGAGAGACGGATCATGCTGCTCTGGAGTAAACTAGACAGGCAGAGAGACGGATCATGCTGCTCTGTGTCATGAAATGCAGCCTTTACTTCCCAGAACAATTTTCGGTTCACCCTGTAGAGAAGTTACAGAAGAACAAATGCAATTCTCTATAATAAAGGAGGAGAGATTGAAGACAGAACAATCAGGTCTGCACACATAGAGGCATAAAATGTTGAAGCAAAAGGAACCCATTCAACTGTGAAGTGTCAGAACAGATGGCTGCTGGCCACTAAAACAGGACAGTGGGAATGGCAATAAACCCAGAATAAAATCACACAGACCATCAGACTAGGGTTGTAAAACCAGACAGTCCAGCTTAAAGGTGTTACAGGTCAAACTGACAATTACACCCCCTGGAGTGCAAACAGTGAAACTGATCTGGGGCTGGCAACTCAAAACCATCCAGGTGTGACACGTGTGCAATTAACGTCAGGAGGAGATAAGAAGAATTTATGAATGGAATTCCTGGGAGATAAGTGTCTACTGCTAGGCTAAGTATAAAAACCCACTATAGACCTGTTCCCTTTAGATTAAGTCTGACTTCAGAACAGGTAGGCAGCCAGCTCAATGTTTGTAGTCATATGTATGATTATTATGTTGGCTTCTAGGAAGGATTTCTTAGTAACTATGCAACAGTCTTTTATACATATGAACTTTCAGTCTATATCTGACCCAGGTTATTTTCAAGAACTATCATTGTCATATTACTTGAGTGTTCTTTCTAAGTTCTGTGTTAAATATCGTTGTGCTTCATGTATTACTCTTCTGAGAAGTAGAAACTTGTGAAAGGCATATCATTGTCTAAGTATACTTTTAGGTGTCTTGGTAGATGCTTGTCATTTCTTTGTACACTATCCTAGTTGCCTTTTGGTGTGTGCATTTGTTGTACAGAATATAGTCAACTGACTATTTATTTAATTCTTACAACAGCAGTAACTAAGTGGTGATTAAACCGGGCAGATCAGCAAATATGGCTGGTCTGTGTGGTCACTTCAATTAGACTTGTTGTATATCTCATTTTGTAGCTATACAATATTAGTACTCATTAATAATGCCTGATGCTATTATGTTGAGTATCATTATATGTCTATCTTGAAGTAATATAATGTTTACGGATATGTTGGATGTATGTATGTGTAATTTCATATGAATATACGATGCTAGGAATATGCTTCGTACATATTCTTTTTGTGTATATACGTCTCATTTCGTATACATACAACCTAACTAGTGCATTATGCTATGATGTTAAAGTATCATAATATGTCTAGTTTAATCAATATGTTTATGTGTATTGGATGTTTGATATATTGATTTGTCATATGCAAACCTACCAATATGAAGTGTTATGCTATTGTCTGAGCATTGGCACATTGGCCAACGATTGTGTTGGAAGCAGAGGTGTAATGGTACAGACATTACCCACAATTGGTATAGGGTATATGGTGCTAAACTTTCTCAGTGTATTGTGGGCGTGCGTTCACGGTAATGCATGGGAACCTGGCACAACTACTGGTCACGGCTTGTAAGCCCGGATGACCCGGTACTATTATAATACCATTACCGACCCTGTGAGCTGCTAAACCAACTTTGGACGGAGCGGCTGTACGACACAGAATTTCTGTATTAGCGACATGGACATGGGTGGCAGAAATGTAATCATTACAGGCGTGTGAGACAATTGAAGAGCCCGTCCCCGACTAAGACAGTAAGAGGGAGAAGGAGGATGGTGAACGCAGTAGAGCTGGAAGATAAACTTGGCCAGACTGGTCATTGTATATGTGTTTACTAGAATATGTTTTACTTAAGATTGCGCTGATGTAGAACTAGATATAACACATTCTTGATTTTCTTTCAAGCTCTCACAAGGAGCACCTATGTTATAGATCTCAAGACTAGAGACTACTGACTAGGTAGTGTCAGGACTGACAGGATTCGTCAGAATACCGGCAAGCTGTTCTTTTTGTTGCTACTGGAGAGTGGGGATCTGGACCACAGATCCAGATAGTTCAAGTAAAAGTTATGTAATGTTTGTCATCAATATCAATATGTATATGATTTCATCATCCTCATATTGAACGATCAGATGTCTATGATTATGATTAATAAATAAATGTTGTAGTATTGTAACTCATAGTTCGGTCGTTATATTTTAATTCCAATTGTGCATACGTGTTGTGTGTGTACATTGGTGGGGGTTCACTTACACACCAAGGAAGGAAGCAGTCAGGGAGAAAAACCTGTACTGAGATAGTCGTCTATACTCATATATTTAGACTTAAACATCTATCTTAGCTAACCTTCTCTTTCCCATTCCTTGGCGAATATTCAGCACAGTTCATTTCATTTTGTAACG
This sequence comes from Cepaea hortensis, assembly GCA_963921405.1. Taxonomy (NCBI): domain Eukaryota; kingdom Metazoa; phylum Mollusca; class Gastropoda; order Stylommatophora; family Helicidae; genus Cepaea; species Cepaea hortensis. The sequence continues at coordinate 14,857,628 of OY992879.1, read as the reverse complement.
AGCCACTTGGAGCTGTACGTTGGATATTCATGGGCCTAATCTATAGTTCAGCCATATAGATTTTGTCCCTAGTCAGTTTCTGACTATTTGGGGTAGCTCGCCAGGAACTAATACTTTCACCTAGCCGGTGGGGCACCCCGACTTCTGACACTCTGGAGTAAACTAGACAGGCAGAGAGACGGATCATGCTGCTCTGGAGTAAACTAGACAGGCAGAGAGACGGATCATGCTGCTCTGGAGTAAACTAGACAGGCAGAGAGACGGATCATGCTGCATGTCTCTTCAATTCAGCCCAGGCTTAGCGCTATGGAGGGGCCATTAAGCCTTTTTCAAAACACGAACTAAATTTGTCTGTCAAGACGGCAAGATGCCAGTACAGTATTCCACAATGAGGAATAAAGGACAGGATACATTGTAAGTTTGTTGATAAGTGTTCATTTGAATTGATGTTGATTAACATGTTTGTGAATTCAATGTGTGATTTATATATTTAATTGTGGATTAGCATTCTGTGAAGTGAATGTATAATGTATTATTTATATATGTTGTTTGTGGATTACCATCCTGTGAAGTTAATGTATATATATATATATATATATATATATATATATATATATATATATATATATATATATATATATATATATATACTTAGAACCGTAATTCAACGTTCCATAGACGTAAACAAAGATCCACATCTTTGCTTTATTGACTACACAAGGACTTTCGATAAAGTGAGTCATGTAGACATATATATCCATCATGTGCTATGCCGATAAGCGTGGGCGGTCATATTTCGCCATCTCACTCGATCACCAGAGTCGTGGATCAGCTCCGTGTTTCTGTCTCGACCATGCCACGTGACCAAGCCATCCAGGTATTTACTTCTAAGTCTTCCCCTTGGTCTCTTCCCTTCGATCTGGCCAGTTGTCACCAAGTTTTCCAATTCATTTCTTCTCATAACACGCCCCACATTTTTGTTTACTGTTTTACTGTCTACTTCTAATGTCTCTAAACAGTTTACAATCTTCATTTGTTTCTTGAAGGACTTGTTCAATGATTTTTCTGTCTGTCCATGGTATTCTTTGTATTTTCCTCAGAAACCACATTTCCACAGCCATCAGATGTTTTTCAGCTTGACTGCTCATTGTCCACGCTTCACACCCATACAAAAGTACAGGCTCTATGTAGTACTCCAACACTCTTTTTCTCGTTTCAATTTATATCTTTTTAATGGTGAGTATGATTTTCATCTTGCAAAAGGCTACCTTCTGCATGGCAATTCTTGTTCTAATCTCTTCAAGGCATCTCCCATCTGATGTTATGATTGTTCCGAGATAACTGTACCGATTCACTTGTTTAATGAAAGTAATTCTTCACAAACCAAGATTGTTTTATATCTCAGAAGTGAAAGTCAGTATGACCGACAGGGCTCTCGTTCTTAAACTTCCGGTGTGCTGATGCCAAGTTAGCGGGTTCAGCCTCTACATCGGTCAGCCGGATAAAATGTTTGACTTCTCGTCCTTGACTTGGGGACGTAAATTACAAACACCTCCTCAGATGTTAGAGTGGGTTCACCTGATGGCTAGGGACATTGGCAACAGTTAAAACTAATCCACACGCAAACATCAGTCCAGTCCACTAGAAGTAATTGACGTGTATGTACTACTCTTGGGTTCAAAGCTAGTGAACGCAACAACAACAACAACAACAACAACAACAACAACAACAACAACAACAACAACAACAACAACAACAACAACAACAACAACAACAACAACAACAACAACAACAACAACAACAACAACAACAACAACAACAACAACAACAGAATTGACCCTATACCTTATATGGTGGATAGTTACCTTTGTAGGCGCAACCGCGGGCCATAGCCATCGTATCCATTCCGTTACAACACTTGTCCAGCGCAATCCAAGTCTTTGGTGGCGCTTTCGTTGTTGTTGTTGTTGTTGTTGGTGTTGTTGTTGTTGTTGGTGTTGTTCTTGTTGTTGTTGTTGTTGTTGTTGGTGTTGTTGTTTTTGTTGTTGATGTTGATGATGTTGTTGTTGGTGGTGTTGTTGTTGTTGGTGTTCTTGTTGTTGGTTTTGTTGTTGTTGTTGTTGTTGTTGGTGGTGGTGTTGTTGTTGTTGGTGTTGGTCTTGTTGTTGTTGTTGTTGTTGTTGGTGTTGTTGTTTTTGTTGTTGATGTAGATGATGTTGTTGTTGGTGTTGTTGTTGTTGGTGTTGTTGTTGTTGATGTTGTTGTTGTTGGTGTTGTTGTTGGTGTTGTTGTTGTTGTTGATGTTGATGATGTTGTAGCAACCGTGGTTGGTGTAGGGGGCGGAGGCGGTGGAAGTGTGGTTGTTGGCTCGGCGATTTCTGGAGTTGATGTGGCTGATGGGGATGGAGTAGGGGGCTCTGTAGTAAGTGGTGCAGCTGTGGTCGTGGCTGCCTCGGTTGATGTTGCTTCTGCAGTTGTCTCGGCTGCGGTACTTGTAGCCGGCTGTTCAGTGGAGGTGGCAACAGTGGTTGTTTCTGGTGGTGTTGTGGAAGCAGCTGGCGTCGTGGTTGTGCTTGCTGTTGTGGCTGGTATCTCACAGCTGGCAAGCTTGGGTTTTCTGGAAACAGGACACATACAGACGCCACCTGAAACAGACACAAGGATTCTGATGTAGATTGGCTACATACAGCTTTTGGCTGTTCTTGAGTGCGCATGAATTTTTTACTTTACGTATCCTGTCTTAATGGGTGGGGAGGGGGAAGTTGGAGTAATAGCTAGGAACTTTTTCTTCTTCTGTTGCTGTTCTCCCTCATCTCCCTCTCATACTCCCACTCCCCTCCCACTCCCCTCCCACTTATTCTCCCCTTCTCCTTCTTCTTCTTCATACGTTACTCAGACATGTATTGTCTATATCTGCAATGTTGTCTCTTGTATACATTTCACTGTCTCGTTTAATTCACTCAGTGATCCATGCCGGCTCTGCAGCGGAGGGGTTACGGACTCAATTCGTAATTCTGCCCACAGCTTCGGGCGATTTGACGGCAGACAAGCTTGCGTTGATTTTCCTTCAATGGTATGAGTATTGGTCATTCAGAAAGCTGTGGCAAATTACTGAAAGTAAACTTGCCAAGAAATCACAAACAGCCAAACATGGTGGGGTTAACTGCGATGTCCTGTAAAGGATATGCAACTAACTTTAACAGTGCTTAGATGTTTATCTCCCACTTTTGTTTCTCTAGGCCAGAAGGTGTGCCAAGATATGTCGTATCCGAGGGAAGTCTTTGAGTATGTTTTATTGGGAACGTGTGAATTCTAGGGCACAATTTAACATGCCGCCATGCGTATACTCACCGACGTTAGTGGTCCGGGTTTATTGCCATCCCCAGCAGTGATAGGGTTCGTATATCCGACCAGAAGCTCTCTTAAGTCCACCCTACCTCATAACATAGGTCATCATCATGTGCCTTGCCAGCTGGAGTAGGGGTTCATGTATCTCCACATACCTTCGCCCTTGGTTCTGGAACAACTCTGCTGGTGATATCCCTTCATGATCCCGTCTCAGTCCACCCAGCGCCTTGTCTCTTGGTATGCCTCTGCCCAACATGGGCAGTGAATCATTTCCAGGAGTTTCTGCTCATTGTTTGGGAAGGTACGGATGCGAGGCAGTCAACTGACGATCCCACCCCATTGTGCCATGGCCTAGACATTTGCTTCACTTTCAATATATTTGTGATAGTTTTAGCCATGGGAATTGCTTTAGAATGACCTGTAATTAAGTATAATATTACATTTACCTACCAGTTCATATACCTTTATAATCACCTACCAGTTGGAATACCGTTATAGTTAACTACCAGTTGGAATACCTTTATACTTACATACCAGTTGAAATATCTTTATAATTACCTACCAGTTGAAATACATTACATTTATTTACGAGTTTTATAGTTACCTACCAGTTGGAATGCCTTTATAGTCACCTACCAGTTGGACTACATTTATAGTTACCTACCAGCTGGAATACCTGTATAGTTACCTACCAGATGGAATACCTTTATAGTTACCTACCAGTTGGAATACCTTTATGAGATTGCGGGGAATCGTCAATGGTTCTAGAAGAATCTCAAAACTGAGAGGGAAGACCAGGAGAACTTTCAATCAGATAGCGGCGGGAACGATTAATAGTGTGACTCTTCGCTGGCTGTTGAACGAGGGGACGGAGCGCGTATGGGAATGTCCTTTCGTTACATTTTATAATTACCTACCAGCTGGGATACGTTTATAGTTATATGCCAGTTGGAATACCTTTATAGTTACCTACCAGTTGAAATACCTGTATATTCTGACTCCTGTCAGTTAGAATACATTTGTAGTTACCTATCATTCGGTATGACATAAAAATAACGTGAAACCCTAGTGACAACTGACACAATTTACGGGAATTGAGTAATTGGAAGGCAGATAAATAAATTCCTGCATGGCTGGGAAACATGACATGATCGGGACAAGAACACCGACCTGAATAAAAACTGGTGCCTGTGAGAGGAGCCGAACCATGACCGTCTGCGCCAGTGTTTCCAAACCTTTTTTGTGTTATGCCCCACCCAAGCCTTTCTAAAACTCTTATGCCCCCCCCCCCAACATATACATTATTTTTAATATTTACAAATTGAAATGTTCACTAAAGAAACTTGAATGATAGGTTTTAGGAAGAAATCACTAGGTAATTATTGAGCAAACACAGTAAGTAAATTTTCAAAACATATAATGGAGAACTGAAATTCAAGTACAAAATAATTTTAATGAAAGATTATTCTATATTATTTTAATTATTAGTAATTATTTATTATTTAAATTTAGTGAAATCTTTACGCTTGATGCTTGCTGCAAAGTGATATTATATCAGGTTCCAATTTAGTTAATTTCAGTCTGAAGTCTCCCCGTTTTGTTATATCCAACCGATTTCTTCCATTTTCGAATTGCCCCCCTAAACAATCGAATTGCCCCCCTGTGGGGCGTGGGTCCCACGTTGGGAAACACTGGTCTAGGCTGTTGGGTATGACACTTGATGATGACCACCAGTTAGACAATCTTTACATGTTGAAATACTTCTACATTTAGCTATCAGTTCCTTTTACGTTCACTCGCTTTGAACTCAAGCGTAGTCCAAATACGTGTTATTACTACTAGAAATTGCTTTTACTAGTAAGTTCACTGCCGGTCTTCCTGGCCGAGGGGTTAACAGCTTTCTCCGTAACCTCGAATACTCTCGTGGTTGACGTGAGCGGACGAGAATTATAAGTGGTTCGAGTCGCGCCAGTGACTTATGAGAGTATGGAGCCGGTCGCTCAGAAAGCAATGGCAAACTACTGAGCGTAATCTTGCCAAGAAATCAACAATCAGCTGAAGATGCTGATGTTGACAGCGATGTCCTGTAAAGGATATGCGAAACATTTTTAGTAAGTTCACTAGACTTACTTTGCGTGAGGGTTACCTTTCTCTGTTACCCGTGTCCCTCGCCACCAGAAGAACTCACTGTGATTTCTAAGCTACTTGTAAATTACGTCCCAAAGTCAAGGACGGCCGGTCTGCTTGGTGAAAGGGTTAAGGACGTTGTTCGTAATCCCTATACTCACGTACGAAACACAGCTGCGCGGGATTCGGTTGCGAAACGCTCCGCGCTGGTTACTTACGGAGGTATGTGAGCCGGTCGTTCAGATATCAATGGCAAACTACTGAACGTAAAACTTGCCAAGACATCAACAGCAGCTGAAAAATGCTCGTGTTGACTGCAATGTCCCGTAAAAGGATATGTGAAAAAAGAGTCAAGGACGAGATGTCAACATTTCAGTCCAACTGACCGGCGTGTGGAACGAACCCACTACACCGTTGCTCGAAGAGACAGTTTAAGCATGCTAAACCTATCAGCCACGTCGTTTCCGCTTCCATCTGTTATACCTATTCATTAACCTATAGGTTGGAATAACTTTACATTGTGCTACAGGTTGGGATATCTTTACAATGTCCCAAAGGTTGGAATACCTTTATATTGACCTAGAGGTTGCAATACCTTTACATTTACGTATAGGTTGTAATACGTAGAGCGCCCTGGTCATCCACTGCATCTGTATTCGTCTCCAGTCGTCTCGACTTGTCTTGCCACTGGACTCAGATGGACTCAGGCGAGAGAGTGAGGTCGAAGAATTGCGCAACTCTTCCTCACTTTAATCCAAGTCATCGCGAAAGTCATTCTTCATCCAACGTCATATATCACCTTCAAGCCCTGTGGCGATGGGCGAGCGGCGAAGCGGCAGGCGTGGGTACGCTGGCAGCCGTAGTCGCAGACCTGCACACAGGCGGCTCAGGCCATATGGTCGTCTTTTACTGACCGGAGCAGCAGTGGGATTCGGCAGCCCCTTGAGCGACTGAGCAGTCCTCTATAAGAACACACTGCTCACCTCCATAGCATGAGGAAGGGGCTAGAAAAGGTGCCTTAAACATTGTCTGCTCCATCACTACCTAACCAGCTAGCCGCGGTTGGTGGGTACCCTAACTGCGGTCGACATACAAGCAAAGATAAAACAAGCAAAGCTAAAAGAGTAAACCATATTCCCTTAACAATTGGAACTTGGAATGTACGCACCCTACTTGACAGAGACGGCGGAGAGACGAACAACACTGATTAGGAGAGAGCTGGGCAGGTACAACATCGACATTGCAGCCTTGAGCGAGACACGACTTGCAGAAGAAGGCCAAATCTGTGAAATAGGTGCCGGCTACACATTTTTCTGGAGTGGAAGGAAAAGCGAGGAAAGACGCCAATCCGGTGTGGGATTTGCCATTAAGTCGGCCCTGGTCGGCAAATTAGCTGGATTTCCAAAGGCTATAAACGACAGGCTCGTGACCATTAAGTTGCCCCTGCTGAATGGAAGGAAGCATGCAACCATTGTGAGTGTCTACGCACCAACTATGACCAACGAAGATGATGTCAAGAACAAGTTCTATGAGGACCTGCACAATGTATTAACATCTGTTCCCAAAGGAGACAAACTTATACTCCTTGGGGATCTCAATGCCAGAGTAGGCACGGACACCACCTCTTGGAGTGGCATTATTGGAAAGCATGGAGTCGGAAATTGTAACAGCAATGGACTCCTCCTCCTTCAGACATGTGCCGAACATGATCTCCTGATTACGAACACAATTTTCCGTCTCCCCATGAGAAATAAGACATCGTGGATGCACCCTCGCTCGAAACACTAGCATCTCATTGACTATGTCATCGTCAGGAGGAGTGACAGACAAGACGTTCGGGTGACAAAATCCATGTGTGGTGCCGAATGTTGGACAGACCATCTTCTCATTATCTCGAAAATAAACATTCACATCAAACCACCACGGCGTCCTCAAGGGGTGAAAATGCAAAAAAAGCTAAATGTCACCCGCCTAAACAGCAAGAGAAAATGCAGCAGTCGCTTGAAAATATGCTGGAAGACCGCCTCAAGCCCAATGCTGCAGCTAAACAGGATACAGAAACAGAATGGAGAGCCCTAAAGGACATAATTTACAACACTGCTATGGAAATCCTGGGTCCAGCCCCCCGAAAGCATAAAGACTGGTTTGATGAAAATTCCGAAGACATTAACCAATTGCTGGCCGAGAAACATCTCCTCAAGGCACATTTGAATGACCCGAAGTCAACATGAAAAAAGATGCCTTCAAGAACATTCAGAGAGTAGTGCAGCAGAAACTTCGGCACATGCGGGACTCCTGGCTGAGCAGCAAAGCTGATGAAATTCAGGGCTTTGCTGACAGACATGATATGAAAAATGTCTACGACTCACTGAAAGCGGTCTATGGTCCTACATCACCAGGCATAGTTCCCCTCCTCAGTGCAGATGGGGGAACATTGGTCACCGATAAGAAAGAAATCCTTCAACGCTGGGCAGAGCATTTCAGCAACATCTTAAATGCAACTTCCTTCTTCGATGATGAAACCATCAACTGCCTTCCTCAAGTTCCCACCAATGAGACACTTGATGACCTGCCAACCATAGTGGAAGTAAACAAAGCCATCCAGCAACTCTCCAGTGGCAAGGCCTGACTCCATCCCAGCAGAGATATACAAGGCAGGTGGGCCGGTCCTAACAGAGCAGCTTCACCAAGTCTTTACAAACATATGGGTGAACGAGACCATGCCACAAGATTTCAAGGTCGCGTCAATAGTCCACCTTTACAAACGTAAAGGAAACCGCCAATCCTGTGACAACCACCGAGGCATCTCCTTGCTTTCAATTGCAGGGAAGATACTCGCCAGAATTCTTCTCAATCGCCTCACAGCCCATCTCGATCAAGGTCTTCTTCCTGAGAGTCAATGTGGCTTCAGAAATGAACGTGGAACTGTTGACATGATTTTCGCTGCAATGCAGCTGCAGGAGAAATGTCAGGAACAGAACTGCGAAATGTTCTCCACTTTCATTGACCTTACCAAGGGTTTTGATACAGTCAGCAGATAAGGACTGTGGAAGATTATGACAAAATATGGCTGTCCACGAAAGTTTGTCCAAATAGTGCGGCTATTTCATGATGGCATGCAGGCAAGAGTACAGGAAAATGGTGAACTGTCTGAACCCTTTCCTGTCACCAATGGAGTGAAGCAAGGATGTGTCCTGGCACCAACACTGTTCAGCCTCATGTTTTCAGCCATGTTGATGAATGCCTTCGAGAACGATGACATTGGAATAGACATCAACTACCGTGTGGATGGAAAGTTATTCAATCTCAGAAGGCTGAAAGCTAAAACCAAAATTAACAGCGACACCGTCAGAGAGCTCCTGTTTGCTGATGATTGCGCTCTATATGCCAACTCAGAGGCGGGCATGCAACATAATGTTTCAGCTTTCTCACATGCCTGTGCCAACTTTGGGCTCAATATCAACTTGGAGAAGACTGAAGTTATGTACCAGCCAGCTCCAGGGAATAATCACACTGTGCCGAATATCAAAGTGAATGATCATAGACTAAGTGTTGTGGACAAATTCACCTATCATGGCAGCACTGTGTCACAAGCTGTCAAAATTGATGACGATGTGAATGCAAGAATCTCCAAGGCCAGTGTGGCCTTTGGCAGACTGTACAAGAATCTATGGGACAGAACTGGAATAAGCCTGCAAACAAAGCTAAAAGTCTACAAAGCAGTTGTATTATCCACACTGCTATATGCTTGTGAAACCTGGACTGTTTATCAGCGACACGCTAGGAAATTAAACCACTTCACAGTCTGCCTAAGGAAGCTACTGAAGATTAAATGGCAAGACAAGGTTCCAGACCTGAAGTCCTAGAAAGAGCGTCCATGCCCAGTATCCACACTCTACTGATGAAGAATCAGATTCGCTGGGCTGGTCACTTGACTCGCATGCCAGATCACAGGCTCCCTAAACGAACTTTTTACAGCGAACTGCGTTGTGGTAAACGCTTCCAAGGTGGCCAGAGGAAACGCTTTAAAGACACTCTGAAAATCTCACTGAATGCTTTTGAAATTCATCATGACACCTGGGAGGCTGCAGTCATATGTGAGGAAACCAGGACTGCAAGAGCTGTGAAGAAAAGGCAGGACAGAAAAACCACTGCAGGAAATCCTCCTCCAGAAACGTCAAGCATTTTTTGCCCACATTGTCAAAGAACATTTCGAGCCAAAATAGGCCTTATCAGCCATCTTAGAACCCACGGCTCCATACCTTCAACCCCACTGGATGAAATGAATGGTCATCATCATTCTTGATGGACAAACAACATGTGAGCCGGTCGTTCAGATATCAATGGCAAAGTACTGAACGTAAAACTTGCCAAGACATCAACAGCAGCTGAAAAATGCTCGTGTTGACTGCAATGTCCCGTAAAAGAATATGTGAAAAAAAAAATAGTCATGGACGAGGTGTCAACATTTCAGTCCAACTGACCGGCGTGTGGAACGGACCCACTACACCGTTGCTCGAAGAGACAGTTTAAGCATGTTAAACCTATCAGCCACGTCGTTTCCGCTTCCATCTGTTATACCTATTCATTGTCCTATAGGTTGGAATAACTTTACATTGTGCTACAGGTTGGGATATCTTTACAATGTCCCAAAGGTTGGAATACCTTTATACTGACCTAGAGGTTGCAATACCTTTACATTTACGTATAGGTTGTAATACCTTTACATTGACCTGCAGATTGCAATACCTTTACATTGACCTACTGGGTGGAATACTTCTACAGTGACCTACCAGTTATAATAACTTTACATTGAACTACCAGTTTATATACCTCGTAGAGTTATCTTTACTACGCATGGTAGCATCTATAGAGCATAATGGCATATCTTTGGATATTGAGCCGATTGCCGTCCCTTTGTATTCTGAGCCTAAAGCCATAGCGCTGTTTACTTAGCCTAATGCCATACATTTGTTTACTTAACCTAAAGCAATCCCTTTGTATGCTGAGTTTATGCATACTTTTGGTTACTTAGCCTAAAGCCATACCTTTGTTTACTTAGCCTAATGTCATTCCTTTGTTTACTTAGCCTAAAGGCATACTTTTGTTTGCTTAGCTTAAAGCCATAGCATTGCTTACTTAACCTAATATCAGACCTACGATTACTTAGCCTAACGTCGTACCTTTGTTTACTTAGCCTAACGTCGTACCTTTGTTAACTTAGCCTAAGGCCATAATTTGTTTACTTGGCTAACGTCGTACCTTTGTTAACTTAGCCTAAGGCCATACTTTGTTTACTCGGCTAACGTCGTACCTTTGTTTACTTAGCCTGAAGCCATACCTTTGTATGCAGAGCCTAAAGCCATACCTTTGTATGCACAGCCTAAAGCCATACCTTTGTATGCACAACCTAAAGCCATACCTTTGTATGCACAGCCTAAAACCATACCTTTGTATGCACAGCCTAAAGCCATACCTTTGTATGCACAACCTAAAGCCATACCTTTGTATGCACAGCCTAAAGCCATACCTTTGTATGCACAGCCTAAAGCCATACCTTTGTATGCACAGCCTAAAGCCATGCCTTTGTACGCACAACATAAATCTATACCGTTGTATGCACAGCCTAAAGCCATGCCTTTGTACGCACAACATAAATCTATACCTTTGTATGCACAGCCTAAAGCCATACCTTTGTATGCACAGCCTAAAGCCATACCTTTGTATGCACAGCCTAAAGCCACGCCTTTGTACGCACAACATAAATCTATACCTTTGTATGCACAGCTTAAAGCCACACCTTTGTATTCCCAACCTACAGCCATACCCGTGTACGCACAGCCTAAAGCCATACCTGTGTATGCACAACTTAAAGCCATACCTTTGTATGCACAGCCTAAAGCCATACCTTTGTATGCACAACCTAAAGCCATACCTTTGTACATACAACATATAATCATACCTTTGTAGGCACAGCCGTTCATCATGCCTTTGAGGTTGACACCATTGCAGCAGTCATCCAGGGCCTGGAATGTCATGGGTGGTGGTTTTGTGGTTGTCGTTGCTGTTGTTGTAGATGTTGTTGGAGCTGCTGATGGAGTGGTGGTCGGTGGCTCGGTAGAAGGTTCAACTGTTGATGTAGGTCCAGGTGGCGCTGGTGGTGGAGTAGTGGATGCTGGCTCGGTAGTAGGCACAACGGTTGTAGTAGTTGCTTCTGCAGCAGTGGAAGTGGGAGTTTCTGGTGGTGTTGTGGAAGCAGCTGTCGTCGTGGTTGTGCTTGCTGTTGTGGCTGGTATTTCACAGCTGGCAAGCTTGGATATTCTGGAAGCAGGACACATACAGACGGCACCTGTAACAGATACAAGAATCTCTTGAAGAACATAAGTAAATAGAGTGAAGGGGATGGTATCTTTGCCTAGTCTTCGGGATCTGTGTGATGCCTTTGGCAGGTCGCATTGCTGAAAGAGAGTCATACAGTTTAAACTGAGTGCAATGTAGTCGATGATCTTGACTATTAACCTTTAGATACACGTATTCTGTTGTAGAGAATGCGTGCTGACGAAGTTGATAGCTAACTACAATGGAATGTCATGAGCATGGTCTGACGTGGGTTCGATGTCTGGGCTCGTCAATTGCCAAGGTGAGGATAAGATTGGCCACCTATTCCTCCTGGCTCTTAGGCCTACAAAATGTGTGGCGCTATCACATCTTAGACCCGTAGCAGGAAATTCATTCGGGACAATTTATTATGTTTTATTATTGTGTTGTAGAGAAGTTACAACTTGTGGTTATTCATTTGTGCGCATGTTTGTTGACTCCATGTATGTCTTTAACATGATGGTCGTTATATCAACAGCAAGCAATAGTACCATTCATCTGATTTACCGTGGGGTGGTGCACACATTTTTAGTTCAAACGCGTGTATTTTTTAGCTCAGCTGAAAATACCCATACGTTTATCCACCAGTTTCAATACCTTTACATTTATCTATCAGTTGGAATACCTTTATATTTATCTATCAGTTGAAATACCGTTGTATTTATCTATCAATTGAAATACCGTTACTCCCCCGATGTGTCTCCACTTTGACGTGGTGGGGGAGCTTGCGTGTCCCATCGACCCCATTTGCTTGCAGATGGATGAAAAACTACATATCGGACAGCTTATGGGATAGGGACCAGACTAAGAGAGACACAACCTGCTGCTCTGCAGGTGAGACTGAGGATAGCAGTCTAAAATTTAAATCAGGCGCACGAAGGCAGAAGTTCTTGGTCCGGACAAAACACTAAAGGCTCCCTGTCGAGGGCTGTGGCTGAACGCCTCTAAGCCACAAACCCTCGGACCTGAGAGCCGGGCCGATAGCCACCTTTCGAAAAATAAAGGCGTGATACTGAGCAAGCTACATGCTCAGGTCTGATAGAAGTTCGAAGGCTCTCAGCTGGGGGATATGAGAGATCCCCGGATGAGAGGGCCAGGCCGTTTCTCGTTCACCGCTGCACGAAGGTAAGGTGCTGAGCCGGCAGCACAAGTAGCCTACATCGTGAGCGAGTACAAAAAGTCAAAAAGTGCCCCAGTCGAAGAAAATGGCTGCGAAAACTGTATATAACTCATAGAGAGTGTAGACAAAAGTGGAAGAACGTCTCAATGACGCAAATGGAACGCACGGCGAGCGAACCTATTGCGTGGTCCGAAGTCAAAAGCAAAAGCTTACCAAGTGGGTGTCGCTTGCAGTCTGACCGTCCCTGGTGTGTGCTTGAGCGATCAGTGGCAAACGAGTTGCCCAACACATGGAAGTGAGGAACTAAAGCAGCCATGAGCAGGACGTGGCAACTCCTCGGGTGAGCCCAGTCACAGAGCAATATGTGCCGGCTCTGCAATTATGGAAGCCTCCTTGGATAGCGAGGGAATGCTCATGGTCTGCCCCTGCCTTCCCTTGAGGGCCGACCACGATGTCGTTCATCGTTCTATCTTGACCAGCTGAGATGTTAGCGACATCACAACAGTCCAACGTGCCTCGAAACCAGAGGAAGGCTAACCTCATTAAAAAATGCCCGCTGAAGTCGGAAGTGTCGTCCTACGTGTGGCAAACTAAAAATTGACACTACGCAATTACGTCCGAGTGAAATGTCTCGTCCGAATGTCTCTCGTGCTAGGAACAGCTCTGACTACCTAGTTTCCGAATGCCGCTCTTGTTCGGAACAGCTCTGACTGGGTAGTTTTCCGAATGTCTGTTGTGCCTGGAAAAGCTCTGATGGGCGCAACGACAAGCACATGTCCGAAAACTCGCTGAGTGGATGCCGTCTGCAAACCTGTCTGGTTTGTGCGGGAATGACCCGGGGAAACGAAATGACCAATATATTGAAGTGAGGATTTAAAGCAGCCATGAGCAGGACGTGACGATCTCCCTCGGTGAGCCAAGATCCAGGGCGTTATGTGTCGGCCCTGCAACTATGGAAGCAACCTTGGATGGCGGAAAATGCTATGGACTGTCCCTGCCTTCCTTTGAGGGATGACCGTTGTCTTCGACCGTTCAACCTTGGCCAGCATGGTTGCAGATGGCACCACAAAAGTGAGAGTCTCCCAGGAATGCTACCTGGTCAAAAAAGCACGCTAAAGTCGATGTGTTGGCCTACGGGTTTCGGCCCAAGGGCGCATAACAGACACACCGCAATCACATCTGAAAAAACACTCCGAATGAACGAAAAGAAGAAATACCGTTACATTTATCTATCAGTTGAAATGCCTTTCTATTTATTTATAAGTTGAAATACCTTTATATTTATCTTTCAGTTGAAATACCCGTACATTTATCTATCAGTTGAAATACCTTTACATTTATCTATCAGTTGGAATAACTTTATATTTATCTATCAATTGACATACCTTTGAATTTATCTATCAGTTGAAATAATTGTACATTTATCTATCAGTTGAAATACCTTTACGTTTATCTAGTTGCTTAATTGCTTTTACATTTACCAATTATTTAGAATATCGTTACATTTAGCTCTAAATATACCAGTCAATTAGGCTATCTTTACAATCACCCACCAGTTGGAATCGCTTTACACATACCTGTCAGATAGGCTATCTTTACAATCACCCACCAGTTGGAATCGCTTTACACATACCTGTCAGATAGGCTATCTTTACAATCACCCACCAGTTGGAATCGCTTTACACATACCTGTCAGTTAGGCTATCTTTACAATCACCCACCAGTTGGAATCGCTTTACACACACCTGTCAGATAGGCTATCTTTACAATCACCCACCAGTTGGAATCGCTTTACACACACCTGTCAGTTAGGCTATCTTTACAATCACCCACCAGTTGGAATCGCTTTACACATACCTGTCAGATAGGCTATTTTTACAATCACCCACCAGTTGGAATCGCTTTACACATACCTGTCAGATAGGCTATTTTTACAATCACCCACCAGTTGGAATCGCTTTACACATACCTGTCAGATAGGCTATCTTTACAATCACCCACCAGTTGGAATCGCTTTACACATACCTGTCAGTTAGGCTATCTTTACAATCACCCACCAGTTGGAATCGCTTTACACACACCTGTCAGATAGGCTATCTTTACAATCACCCACCAGTTGGAATCGCTTTACACACACCTGTCAGTTAGGCTATCTTTACAATCACCCACCAGTTGGAATCGCTTTACACATACCTGTCAGATAGGCTATTTTTACAATCACCCACCAGTTGGAATCGCTTTACACATACCTGTCAGATAGGCTATTTTTACAATCACCCACCAGTTGGAATCGCTTTACACATACCTGTCAGATAGGCTATTTTTACAATCACCCACCAGTTGGAATCGCTTTACACATACCTGTCAGATAGGCTATTTTTACAATCACCCACCAGTTGGAATCGCTTTACACATACCTGTCAGATAGGCTATTTTTACAATCACCCACCAGTTGGAATCGCTTTACACATACCTGTCAGATAGGCTATTTTTACAATCACCCACCAGTTGGAATCGCTTTACACATACCTGTCAGATAGGCTATTTTTACAATCACCCACCAGTTGGAATCGCTTTACACACACCTGTCAGTTAGGCTATCTTTACAATCACCCACCAGTGAGAATAATTAGTTGCAAGTGGGAATACCCTTTACATGTACCTATTGGAACATCTTTACATTTACCTGTCGGTTGGAATACCTTTACGGGAGGCCAGCATGGCCGAATGGATAAGAACGCGCATTCTTAAACATCCGGTGTGCTGATACCGAGGTAAGGGGTTCAACCCCTACACTGGACACTTGGACTAAAATGTTGACTTCTCATCCTTGACTAGGGGACGTAAATTACAACTACATCTGAAGTCGGAGTGGGTTCGCATTATGGCGAGGGACACTGGTAATAGGGACAAGCTAATCCTCACTCTAAATTCAGTCCAGTGCTACTAGAAGTAGTGAATGGACTACGCTTGACTTCAACGCGAGTGAGCGCAAAAAAAAAAATCCTTTACATGCACCAACCTGGTAGAATGCCACGGCCTGTAGCTTGGAGGCAGTGAAGATGATCCACAATGAGCCGACATATGGAGCCGTGTGCTCACCGACATATGGAGTCGTGTGTTCATCGACATATGGAGTCGTGTGGTCACCGACATATGGAGCCACGTGGTCACCGACATATGGAGCCACGTGGTCACCGACATATGGAGTCGTGTGGTCACCGACATATGGAGTCGTGTGGTCACCGACATATGGAGTCGTGTGTTCACCGACATATGGGGTCGTGTGTTCACCGAGAGATGGAGTCGTGTGTTCATCGACATATGGAGTCGTGTGTTCACCGACAGATGGGGTCGTGTGTTCACCGAGAGATGGATTCGTGTGTTTAAAATCAGCCATGCTCTATACGGAAGTAGACCCGCCGTGCGTTGATTTCAACTGTATTAGCGTCGGCCGCTCAGAAAGCAAAGGAAAACTGCTGAACATAAAATCCACCTAGATAATCACAAACAACCAAATTTACCGAGGTTGACTGCGACGTCATGTAAAAGACACGCAGCTAACTTTAACCAGCTGTGCTTGCTTGCTTGTGTTCGTTGGCTTGAGCTCCAATGCGAAGTCCTGTATGTCGGATGAAGGCATCCTGTTGTCCAACATCTGTGTGATGTCATACCGGACCTGAGGTTTGCGTGAGTGTCTGTTGTCCCATGTCTGGCTTATTGGTGTGCAGACTGGTGGTTCCTCGCCGTATAGGCAGACAGTCTCCGACTTCGGAGGAATCGACGATCCTACTGAATTTAGCCAGGACCCCGAAGAGACCTGTTGCCCAGGACGCTCGACGAGGACGCGTCAATAGGTCTTGGCCAGTATCTAACCCGGCCCTGGTGCCCTGGAAACACCTCTGCGTCCCTAACCAGCTGTAATACCTTTGCAGTGATTAATCAGTTGAATTACCCCTTAGAGTTACCCTTTACCCACGGACGAATCCAATGGATCTAAAGCCACACGGTTGTATGCATCAGTTTACACAGCCTGAAATTCACCTTTACCCACTGTAGCATCTATTGGGCCGAAAGTCATACTTTGTATGCACACCCTAAAGCCATACCTTTGTAAGCATAGCTTAAAGCCATACCTTTGTATGCACAGTCTAAAGCCATACCTTTGTAAGCATAGCTTAAAGCCATACCTTTGTATGCACAGCCTAAAGCCATAACTGTGTATGCATAGCCTAAAGCCACACCTTGGTTTCCACAGCCTAAAGCCATACCTTTGTATGCACAGGCCTAAAGCCACACCTTTGTACGCAGAGCCTAAAACCATGCCTTTTTATGCACGGCCTAAAGCAATACCTTTGTACGCACTGCCCAATACCATACCTTTGTACGCATGGCTTAAAACCATGCCTTTCTATGTACAGCCTAAAGCCATACCTTTGTATGCACAGCCTAGAGCCATACCTGTGTACGCACAGCCTAAAGCCATACCTTTGTATGCACAGCCTAGAGCCATACCTGTGTACGCACAGCCTAAAGCCATACCTGTGTCTGCACAGCCTAAAGCCATACCTGTGTCTGCACAGCCTAGAGCCATACCTGTGTCTGCACAGCCTAAAGCCACACCTTTGCACGCGCAGCCTAAATCCATACCTTTGTAGGCACAGCCGTTCATCATGCCTTTGATGTTGACACCATTGCAGCAGTCATCCAAGGCCTGGAACGTCATGGGTGGTGGTTTTGTGGTCGTAGTTGCTGCTGTTGTCGGTGTGGGCGGAGCTGGTAGCGCGGCAGTTGTCGGTGGCTGAGTGGTAGGTTCAGCTGTGGTTGTAGTTGGCTCCTCAGTGGTTGTGGCTATCTCGCAGATGGATAATCTGTCTCTCTGAGCGTGTGGACACTGACATGATCCATCTGGTGAAAGATAGAAGCGGCTAGTGATCGTTTGGATACATGGGACTTTGGGGAATGTGGTTCAAGGCCCATACTTGTTCATGGCTGGATAAAATAAAAATACATGAGTTAATCTCTGGTCGTATGGCTGCAGCCAAAGACTGTACGGGAAGTTAGAGTTTGGTCTGTGTGAGTGTATGGACGGGGAGTATGTGTGCTGGGAGTTTGGGAATGAGTGTTATTATTTTGATATAGTGTTACAAATGGGTATTATAGATCTTCTTGGTAGAATGGATACAAGCGTTTATTCTTAAAATTCAGGTGCTTTGATGGCGAGGTAAGGGTTCAACCCCTAAAAAATTCAGTTGGACTAAAATGTTGACTTATCGTGCTTGACTTGAGGAGGAAACTTACAAGTACCTCAAAAGTTGGAGTGGGTTCGCTTGCTGTGCGAGGGACACTGGTAACCAAAAAAGGTAATCTACACACAAACATAGGGTCTAGTGCACTCCTCAATGTGTATTCTACGCTTGAGTTCAAAGCGAGCTAGCGAACGAAAAAAAAAATAAATAAACAAGACTTTAAAGAAGAGAAGATTGATATATGCTACTTCAATATCTAGCGTGAGAAATGAAACGGAAGTTGTAACGGTTGCCTTTCGATGGTTGGAGCGAGGCACTGCCAGGCATGTGTTTGTAACGGATTTACAGAGTATGCTTCGAAAGGTGGAAACTGACATGCTCGGCGTGGAGTGGCTGGCTTCGCTCGACATGGCGCAGAGTGCGAGCATATCGGAGATGTTCTGCCCAGGGCATGCAGGTGTGCGGGGCAGAGAACAGGCTCCACGATGTATTGTAACGGTGATGAGGTACTCTGCTACTGCATGGTAACAGCTTTTGGAATGCGAGAATTTACATGGGTTTCTTAGATGAAGAAATAAGTAAGTAAGTAAGTAAGTAAATAAATAAATAAATAAATAAATAAATAAGAGGCCATAATGAGCAATCTACACAGGCCAATTTTGTGCAAACAGAAAGACATGATAATCCATGAAAAATTACCATGGTAAACAATTGATATTACTGTGCGAGCATGTGCATATTTCAGATTAAAGGATTTATCTAGTTAATTTACTTTATGTTGTGTGAATTCTGCAGTATGTACCTGACGAGATGCAGCGAAATATGCCAGGCAATAAATCGTACAATTCATGGTTTGTGTCTTCGTTATTCAAAATAAATAAGTAAATAAATAATTAAATAATTACATAATACTTAAATAAATAATTAAAATAAGACAAAATACTTGAATAAATAAATAACTATATACGTAAATAAATACTTAAATACATAAATATATGCTTGAATAAATAAATACATGAATAAATAAATACTTGAATAAATAAGTAAATAAATAAGTACGTAAACAAACAAAGAAATAAATACATTCTAAAACATATCTGTATAAAAGGCACCCTGTTCATGGAAATCTTACGATCGCCGAGAGTGTGGCGATGAGTTTACGAATCCAAAATTCGTTCGAAACACAGTTGCGGGCGATTTAGAAGCAGATCGTTTTCCATATAATGGTATGTGTGCCGGTCTTTTAGTCAGCAATGGCAAACTACTGAACGTAAACTTGCCCAGGAATAACAAACAGCCAAAAAATGCTGGGGTTGACTGCTACGTCCTGTAAAGGATATGGAACTGACTTTTAACTAACCTTACGATCACACTAACGAGCTATAACAATCTAAATCAATTAAGTGCCGTCTCCACAATGAAGGTTTGTTGCAATGGATCTCCAACACCGTCTATCTCTCTCCTTGATTTACATTCTGTCAAATTGATGTTCGTCCACCTCTTGATGACCTCTCTTCCCACTTGTATCATTGTCTACCTCTTGTTCGCCTGCCGTCAACCTTATCCTCCAATGTGGTTTTTATATGAGTTTTATGTCTTTTAACGTGGCTGAAATATGTCCATTGCCCCGTTTTTACTTCTTTCATCAACTCTCTTTTCATTCCCAGTTTTTTTTTTTCTAGAACCTCTGAATTTGATTGTTTTAGTTTTCATGAAATACGACATATTATTTTGTATATCCACATCTCCATAGCCTCTGTTCGACTTTATAATTGTTTGTCTATTGTCCAGGCTTCTGTATATCCACATCTCCAGGACCTATATTCGACTTTCTATTTGCTTAAAGCAGTCTAAAGAAACCATAATAAATCAAGCCAACAATAGCCCGATCCTCACTGTTGAAAGCTCACGTCAAGGAGTGGGACATAACAACCCACTGTTGAAAGCTCACGTCAAGGAGTGGGACATAACAACCCACTGATGAAAGCTCACGTCAAGGAGTGGGACACTACAATCCACTGATGAAAGCTCACGTCAAGGAGTGGGACATAACAACCCACTGATGAAAGCTCACGTCAAGGAGTGGGACACTACAATCCACTGATGAAAGCTCACGTCAAGGAGTGGGACACTACAACCCACTGATGAAAGCTCACGTCAAGGGGTGGGACACTACAACCCGCTGATGAAAGCTCACGTCAAGGAGTGGGACATAACAACCCACTGATGAAAGCTCACGTCAAGGAGTGGGACATAACAACCCACTGTTGGAAGCTCACGTCAAGGAGTGGGACATAACAACCCACTGATGAAAGCTCACGTCAAGGGGTGGGACACTACAACCCACTGATGAAAGCTCACGTCAAGGAGTGGGACATAACAACCCACTGATGAAAGCTCACGTCAAGGAGTGGGACATAACAACCCACTGATGAAAGCTCACGTCAAGGAGTGGGACATAACAACCCACTGATGAAAGCTTACTTCAAGGAGTGGGACATAACAACCCACTGATGAAAGCTCACGTCAAGGGGTGGGACACTACAACCCCCTGATGAAAGCTCACGTCAAGGGGTGGGACACTACAACCCACTGATGAAAGCTCACGTCAAGGGGTGGGACACTACAACCCACTGATGAAAACTCACGTCAAGGAGTGGGACACTACAACCCACTGATGAAAGCTCACATCAAGGGGTGGGACACTACAACCAACTGATCTTCTTCTTCTTCTTTCGTTCGCTTGAAATATGTCTATATCTGCAATGTCGTCTCTTGCATGAATTGAACTGTTTTTTTCAGTTCACACAGTGGTCCATAGAGTTTATCTTCCACTGTCGTCTCTCAAGGCCAGAAGGTTTGCCTAGATATGTTATATTTTGGGTAGTCTTGGAGTATGTGCTCTGCTGTCTGCGACGCCAATCCACATGTGCACATGGCTGTTTCACCAATCTTGAATTTTGTATACATGTGGTTGCGTAATCTATTGTGTCCTGTTCTGAGGCGCAGAATAATGACTTGTTCTGGTCTGTCCATAATGTGGTAGTCATCTTGAGCAGGTTTTGGTGGCTTTCTGACTGATTTGATCATTCTTTTCTTTTGGTGGTATGTAACGGGCACATCAGGCTGTTCCTCTTTGGCTCCTTCCTTAGCCAATTGATCTGCTCTGTCGTTTCCGGGTACTCCACAGTGGGATGGTATCCACTGTATGGTGACTTTATGCTGACTGCTAAGTTCAGAAAGTAGTGTCCTTAGTACTGGCAATTTCCCAGAGAGGAGCGCCTCGAGTACTGATTTTGCATCTGTTAGTAGCACCACAGGTTGTGTACCATTGCTGTTATTTAGTAATTTCTCTGTTGCTATCTTGATTGCCTCAATTTCGGCATCATAGTTATGGCAGTACTTTCCTGTCGGTACTCTGGCTGTGTCCCTAGTATTATTTGGGTATTCTATGTACACTCCCGCTCCTCCATTTCGAACAGCATTTTGTGCTGACCCATCTGTGTAGACTCGGATCCAGAGGTCCTGTGGGTATTCTTCATCAAGGAAGCTGAGAGTGGCTGTTCTGCGCTGCACACTGTTCTGTTCTTCCTTGTCAAATATTCCTCTCACTTTTGTCTGGATTTGTAACGATAGTCTATGCTCATCTTTCCATGGAGTTCGCTCTGGAATAGTTGTTAGGGGGATACCAACTGTGGGCAGATCAGTGGTTTCTCTGCAGAGTCGTTTGGCCTGGTGGATAAAACTACTTCTTTTCAACCGCCCCATAGCTAGGTTTTCAAATCTGTTCTTCATAGGGTGGCCTGGCAAGCTGAGGTACTTTTCTGCTTGTATTAGCGTTTTCGTATCTCTGCGCTCACTCAGTGCCCGTGTCCTTCCCATCTTCTCCATTTCCACTATAGGGGTTGATCTCATCCCTCCTGTGGTGACTCTAAGTGCTTGATTTTGCACCTTGTCCAGCTCTTGTAGTGTGGTATTTGATGCTGAACACCACGCAGTTGACCCATATTCCAGGTGTGGTCGTATGCTCTGTTGGTAAACTTTGCTAAGTATTTTCGTACTGGCTCCCCATGTGGTTCCACTTAGCTTTCTCAGGATGGCTATTTTCCTTCTGGCTTTTGCTACTGCTTTGTTGATGTGCTTTCTCCATGTCAGCTTGCCATCAAATGTTACTCCAAGGTATGTTGGTTCTTTATCTTCTCTTAGGGGTGTTCCATTTATCTGGATGATCCCTGCCTTTTGTTTTGGAGAGAGGGTAAATAGGGTGGTGCTGCACTTGTCAGTGTTTATGCTGACACACCATCTATTTGCCCATGCAGCAAATGTATCTACAGCTCTTTGTAGCAATCTGGTGGCCACTGATGCATATTCATTTGTGCTCCATAGAACCAGGTCATCGGCGTACATTGCCGCTTTAATTCCATGCGGTAGGTGAGCAACAAGATCATTGATGAAGATTAGAAAAAGTGTGGGGGACAAGACTCCGCCCTGGGGGACACCGTGACGCAGTAGTACTTTCTTGCTCTTGAGTCCGTCTATCTGTACTCGGGCTCTTCTGTTGTGCAAGTATGCTTTCACCCATTTGTACATTCTTCCATTGACTTTGCAGTTTCTCAGTTTCTTCATCAGACCTTCTTTCCAGACTTTGTCAAAGGCTTTCTTCAGATCTATCCATGCCGCAAGCACCAGCTTCTTCTCTTGGAATGCATCCTCAATTTCTTGAGAGAGGTAGGTTGTCTGATCTTCCGTAGAGTAGCACTGCCTAAAGCCAGCCTGCTGTGGCACAAGGATGTTTTTACTTTCAATGTACCACTGCAGTCTGTGATTGATGATGCGCTCCAGTGTTTTGCAGAGACAGCTGGTGAGGCTAATTGGTCTGTAGCTAGAGGCAATGGAAAGCTCTCGTCAAGGAGTGGGACACTACAACCCACAGATGAAAGCTCACGTCACGGGGTGGGACACTACAACCCACTGATGAAAGCTCACGTCAAGGAGTGGGACACTACAACCCACTGATGAAAGCTCACGTCAAGGGGTGGGACACTACAACCCACTGATGAAAGCTCACGTCAAAGGGTGGGACACTACAACCCACTGATGAAAGCTCTCGTCAAGGAGTGGGATACTACAACCCACTGATGAAAGCTCACGTCAAGGGGTGGGACACTACAACCCACTGATGAAAACTCACGTCAAGGAGTGGGACACTACAACCCACTGATGAAAGCTCCCGTCAAGGGGTGGGACACTACAACCCACTGATGAAAGCTCACGTCAAGGAGTGGGACACTACAACCCACAGATGAAAGCTCACGTCACGGGGTGGGACACTACAACCCACTGATGAAAGCTCACGTCAAGGGGTGGGACACTACAACCCACTGATGAAAGCTCACGTCACGGGGTGGGACACTACAACCCACTGATGAAAGCTCTCGTCACGGCGTGGGACACTACAACCCACTGATGAAAGCTCTCGTCACGGGGTGGGACACTACAACCCACTGATGAAAGCTCACGTCAAGGGGTGGGACATAACAACCCACTGATGAAAGCTCACGTCAAGGGGTGGGACACTACAACCCACTGATGAAAGCTCACGCCAAGGAGTGGGACATAACAACCCACTGATGAAAGCTCACGTCAAGGAGTGGGACATAACAACCCACTGATGAAAGCTCACGTCAAGGAGTGGGACATAACAACCCACTGATGAAAGCTTACGTCAAGGAGTGGGACATAACAACCCACTGATGAAAGCTCACGTCAAGGAGTGGGACATAACAACCCACTGATGAAAGCTCACGTCAAGGGGTGGAACACTACAACCCACTGATGAAAGCTCACGTCAAGGGATGGGACACTACAACCCACTGATGAAAGCTCACGTCAAGGGGTGGGACACTACAACCCACTGATGAAAACTCACGTCAAGGAGTGGGACACTACAACCCACTGATGAAAGCTCACGTCAAGGGGTGGGACACTACAACCAACTGATCTTCTTCTTCTTCTTTCGTTCGCTTGAAATATGTCTATATCTGCAATGTCGTCTCTTGCTTGAATTGAACTGTTTTTTTCAGTTCACACAGTGGTCCATAGAGTTTATCTTCCACTGTCGTCTCTCAAGGCCAGAAGGTTTGCCTAGATATGTTATATTTTGGGCAGTCTTGGAGTATGTGCTCTGCTGTCTGCGACGCCAATCCACATGTGCACATGGCTGTTTCACCAATCTTGAATTTTGTATACATGTGGTTGCGTAATCTATTGTGTCATGTTCTGAGGCGCAGAATAATGACTTGTTCTGGTCTGTCCATAATGTGGTAGTCATCTTGAGCAGGTTTTGGTGGCTTTCTGACTGATTTGATCATTCTTTTCTTTTGGTGGTATGTAACGGGCACATCAGGCTGTTCCTCTTTGGCTCCTTCCTTAGCCAATTGATCTGCTCTGTCGTTTCCGGGTACTCCACAGTGGGATGGTATCCACTGTATGGTGACTTTATGCTGACTGCTAAGTTCAGAAAGTAGTGTCCTTAGTACTGGCAATTTCCCAGAGAGGAGCGCCTCGAGTACTGATTTTGCATCTGTTAGTAGCACCACAGGTTGTGTACCATTGCTGTTATTTAGTAATTTCTCTGTTGCTATCTTGATTGCCTCAATTTCGGCATCATAGTTATGGCAGTACTTTCCTGTCGGTACTCTGGCTGTGTCCCTAGTATTATTTGGGTATTCTATGTACACTCCCGCTCCTCCATTTCGAACAGCATTTTGTGCTGACCCATCTGTGTAGACTCGGATCCAGAGGTCCTGTGGGTATTCTTCATCAAGGAAGCTGAGAGTGGCTGTTCTGCGCTGCACACTGTTCTGTTCTTCCTTGTCAAATATTCCTCT
The DNA here is from genome assembly GCA_963921405.1 of Cepaea hortensis. Taxonomy (NCBI): domain Eukaryota; kingdom Metazoa; phylum Mollusca; class Gastropoda; order Stylommatophora; family Helicidae; genus Cepaea; species Cepaea hortensis. The sequence goes on along the minus strand of OY992879.1, from coordinate 14,832,516 downwards.
CACTTTTGTCTGGATTTGTAACGATAGTCTATGCTCATCTTTCCATGGAGTTCGCTCTGGAATAGTTGTTAGGGGGATACCAACTGTGGGCAGATCAGTGGTTTCTCTGCAGAGTCGTTTGGCCTGGTGGATAAAACTACTTCTTTTCAACCGCCCCATAGCTAGGTTTTCAAATCTGTTCTTCATAGGGTGGCCTGGCAAGCTGAGGTACTTTTCTGCTTGTATTAGCGTTTTCGTATCTCTGCGCTCACTCAGTGCCCGTGTCCTTCCCATCTTCTCCATTTCCACTATAGGGGTTGATCTCATCCCTCCTGTGGTGACTCTAAGTGCTTGATTTTGCACCTTGTCCAGCTCTTGTAGTGTGGTATTTGATGCTGAACACCACGCAGTTGACCCATATTCCAGGTGTGGTCGTATGCTCTGTTGGTAAACTTTGCTAAGTATTTTCGTACTGGCTCCCCATGTGGTTCCACTTAGCTTTCTCAGGATGGCTATTTTCCTTCTGGCTTTTGCTACTGCTTTGTTGATGTGCTTTCTCCATGTCAGCTTGCCATCAAATGTTACTCCAAGGTATGTTGGTTCTTTATCTTCTCTTAGGGGTGTTCCATTTATCTGGATGATCCCTGCCTTTTGTTTTGGAGAGAGGGTAAATAGGGTGGTGCTGCACTTGTCAGTGTTTATGCTGACAGACCATCTATTTGCCCATGCAGCAAATGTATCTACAGCTCTTTGTAGCAATCTGGTGGCCACTGATGCATATTCATTTGTGCTCCATAGAACCAGGTCATCGGCGTACATTGCCGCTTTAATTCCATGCGGTAGGTGAGCAACAAGATCATTGATGAAGATTAGAAAAAGTGTGGGGGACAAGACTCCGCCCTGGGGGACACCGTGACGCAGTAGTACTTTCTTGCTCTTGAGTCCGTCTATCTGTACTCGGGCTCTTCTGTTGTGCAAGTATGCTTTCACCCATTTGTACATTCTTCCATTGACTTTGCAGTTTCTCAGTTTCTTCATCAGACCTTCTTTCCAGACTTTGTCAAAGGCTTTCTTCAGATCTATCCATGCCGCAAGCACCAGCTTCTTCTCTTGGAATGCATCCTCAATTTCTTGAGAGAGGTAGGTTGTCTGATCTTCCGTAGAGTAGCACTGCCTAAAGCCAGCCTGCTGTGGCACAAGGATGTTTTTACTTTCAATGTACCACTGCAGTCTGTGATTGATGATGCGCTCCAGTGTTTTGCAGAGACAGCTGGTGAGGCTAATTGGTCTGTAGCTAGAGGCAATGGAAAGCTCTCGTCAAGGAGTGGGACACTACAACCCACAGATGAAAGCTCACTTCACGGGGTGGGACACTACAACCCACTGATGAAAGCTCACGTCAAAGGGTGGGACACTACAACCCACTGATGAAAGCTCTCGTCAAGGAGTGGGATACTACAACCCACTGATGAAAGCTCACGTCAAGGGGTGGGACACTACAACCCACTGATGAAAACTCACGTCAAGGAGTGGGACACTACAACCCACTGATGAAAGCTCACGTCAAGGGGTGGGACACTACAACCCACTGATGAAAGCTCACGTCAAGGAGTGGGTCACTACAACCCACAGATGAAAGCTCACGTCACGGGGTGGGACACTACAACCCACTGATGAAAGCTCACGTCAAGGGGTGGGACACTACAACCCACTGATGAAAGCTCACGTCACGGGGTGGGACACTACAACCCACTGATGAAAGCTCACGTCACGGGGTGGGACACTACTACCCACTGATGAAAGCTCTCGTCACGGGGTGGGACACTACAACCCACTGATGAAAGCTCTCGTCACGGGGTGGGACACTACAACCCACTGATGAAAGCTCACGTCAAGGGGTGGGACACTACAACCCACTGATGAAAGCTCACGTCAAAGGGTGGGACACTACAACCCACTGATGAAAGCTCTCGTCAAGGAGTGGGACACTACAACCCACTGATGAAAGCTCTCGTCAAGGAGTGGGACACTACAACCCACTGATGAAAGCTCTCGTCAAGGAGTGGGACACTACAACCCACTGATGAAAGCTCACGTCAAGGGGTGGGACACTACAACCCACTGATGAAAGCTCACGTCAAAGGGTGGGACACTACAACCCACTGATGAAAGCTCTCGTCAAGGAGTGGGACACTACAACCCACTGATGAAAGCTCTCGTCAAGGAGTGGGACATCACAACCCACTGATGAAAGCTCTCGTCAAGGAGTGGGACACTACAACCCATTGATGAAAGCTCTCGTCAAGGAGTGGGACACTACAACCCACTTATGAAAGCTCTCGTCAAGGGGTGGGACACTACAACCCACTGATGAAAGCTCTCGTCAAGGGGTGGGACACTACAACCCACTGATGAAAGCTCTCGTCAAGGAGTGGGACACTACAACCCACTGATGAAAGCTCACGTCAAGGAGTGGGACACTACAACCCACTGATGAAAGCTCACGTCAAGGGGTGGGACACTACAACCCACCTATGAAAGCTCTCGTCAAGGAGTGGGACACTACAACCCACTGATGAAAGCTCTCGTCAAGGGGTGGGACCATACACTTATTTAGGTATAAATTGAGGCTTATATGGAGAAGCAGTCCTATTAACATAATAATAAAGTGCAACATTGTTGGATTGTGTGAACTCTGATGTCAGCTCCTTTCCTTCATTGTCTATAGATTCCAATCAGTACTAATACTGGATTAATCTTTCTTCTATAGTACCTTACCTAAGTATGCACATCCCATTCCATCTATCGTACCTTACCTAAATATGCACATCCCATTCCATCTATCGTACCTTACCTAAATATGCACATCCCATTCCATCTATCGTACCTTACCTAAATATGCACACCCCATTCCATCTATCGTACCTTACCTAAGTATGCACATCCAATTCCATCTATCGTACCTTAACTAAATATGCACATCCCATTCTTCCTATCGCACCTTACCTAAATATGCACATCCCATTACATCTATCGTACCTTACCTAAATATGCACATCCCATTCCATCTATCGTACCTTACCTAAGTATGCACATCCCATTCTTTCTATCGCACCTTACCTAAATATGCACATCCCATTCTTTCTATCGTACCTTACCTAAATATGCACGTCCCATTCTTTCTATCGTACCTTACCTACATATGCACATCCCATTCTTTCTATCGTACCTTACCTAAATATGCACATCCCATTCTTTCTATCGTACCTTACCTAAGTATGCACATCCCATTCCATCTATCGTACCTTACCTAAGTATGCACATCCCATTCTTTCTGTCGTACCTTACCTAAGTATGCACATCCCATTCTTTCTGTCGTACCTTACCTAAATATGCACATCCGATTCTTTCTGTCGTACCTTACCTAAATATGCACATCCCATTCTTTCTGTCGTACCTTACCTAAATATGCACATCCCATTCTTTCTGTCGTACCTTACCTAAATATGCACATCCCATTCTTTCTGTCGTACCTTACCTAAGTATGCACATCCCATTACATCTATCGTACCTTACCTAAATATGCACATCCCATTCCATCTATCGTATCTTACCTAAGTATGCACATCCCATTCTTTCTGTCGTACCTTACCTAAATATGCACATCCCATTCCATCTATCGTACCTTACCTAAATATGCACATCCCATCCCATCTATCGTTTTTTTTTTTTTTTTTTTTTTTTTTTTTTTTTTTTTGCGTATCCTTTTACAGGACTTAGCTGTCAACAGCAGCATCTTTCAGCTGTATGTTGATCTCTTGGCAAGATTACGCTCAGTAGTTTGCCATTGCTTTCTGAGCGGCCGGCTCACATACCCCGTAAGTTACCGATGCGATTCGAACCACTGCTGATTTGAACCGTCATCACGTTACCGACGAGAGTATACGAGATTACGGAGAAATGTCATAACCTCTAAGCCACGAAGCCGGTTCCATCTATAGTACCTTACCTAAATATGCACATCGTATTTCATCTATCGTACCTTACCTAAATATGCACATTCCATTCCATCTATCGTACCTTACCTAAATATGCACATCCCATTCCATCTATCGTACCTTACCTAAATATGCACATCCCATTCCATCTATCGTACCTTACCTAAATATGCACATCCCATTTCATCTATCGTACCTTACCTAAATATGCACATCCCATTCCATCTATCGTACCTTACCTAAATATGCACATCCCATTCCATAGCCCTTCACGATCTTTCCGTTGCAGCAGTCGTCTTTGGCTGGCCAAGTGTTGGATGGCGCTGTGGCGGTTGTTGTAGTCGGAGGTGCTGGAGGTTCAGTCGTTGTTGGTTCTGGGGTCGTTGTTGTAGTTGTCGGTGTGGTTGTTGTTGTAGTTGTCGGGGTGGTTGTTGTTGTAGTACTTGTAGTAGTAGTAGTTGTTGTGGTTGTTGTTGATGTTGTAGATGGCAGCTCACACTTGACTAACATGGTTCGATACGTCATGGGACATTTGCACACGCCACCTACATTTGATGAATAAATTTAGGCAGTACTAAACTGTGTTTTATGTAACAAGATACAATGTTACTAGCAGAAAGCGAGAACAGAGTTACAAAACCTAGCAAAACAAGTAAACAGGCATAATTCAGAATGTGGTTTTGATATTAATAATAATTTTAAAAAAAACGTAAACTATAGTCGGTAGTCGCGGTTCCAACTTCACTGCAAAGAGTTCCCATAATGCTCCGTGCCTGTGTCAATTAATATCACACAAAATACTCCTCACTGATCCATTTAAAAAGTGGAACAGACAGGCGTCTCGAAAAACCAACAGCCTGCACAGGTATACTATGCATAATGCCGCCGTCAGAATGCCAAGACAACAGTCCGCCACGAAAAATAATGTTCACCGTCGATGGAAGCTGCAGTCACTAGAACACCAGAAGTCACACATTACTGCATGAGGGAAAACCAGTTAGTTCAGCAAGTCGACCTAAGAATCTCAATGAATTGTAAAAGTCTGCACGGATGTGGATTCAAGCCGACGATTCCTGGGCCAGCAGGCGAGTATTCTGTCGCTACACCACCACCGCTCACGCCTCAAGAACGTTGTAATAATATATTTGTCTCGAATTAGTTTCTTGTCACGGGTCTGTGATGCTGTTGCGTCATCACATGTCGTAGGCCTGCATGTACGGGGGAGTGGGTGGCCGGTCTTGTCCTCTGTTGGCGGACGACGAGTGCTGGCGCTGAACCCTCGTCCGTCCACTCTCATGGCATTGTCATCATAGATCCCTATAAACTTCTTACAGTCCATGTCGCGTGGCGTTGGTAATCATGTTTGTCCACAGCCTTCTGTCTCGGGTACTGCCAATCTTCTTATATTCCACGCCGTGTGCCGTTGGTAATCATGTTTGTCCACAGCCTTCTGTCTCGTGTAATGCCAATCCTATAGTCCATGCCGTATGGCGTTGGTGATCATGTATGTCCACAGCAGTAGTTTCCAAGCTTTTCAAGCAGAGGACTATATCTACTAGTTTCGGTAGTCAAGCGGGCCACAACGTTATAAAATTATAAAAGTCGTGCAATATCATTCTTACCTTTCTTAACTTTCGTCAACACAATTCTAAAACTTTAAAGGCAGTCAGTGTCAGTACTACACTGCGGTCATTTTTTTGATTTAAAATCGAAAGTTCATTTAACAATACATTTTAAATCAGTTTCGAAAATCACTATTAATGTAATTAGTTTACAATTGTAACTGTTCTTCATAACCAGTAACTTAAGTTCAGATGCCTGTTTATCAATGTCTGGGCACAAATCTTTCGTGCCCAAAGTCATAAGCGTAGCTAGGTTACAGTCGGTGAGTATGGAACATTGTTTTTTTTTTTTTAAATAACGGTCATTGCGGAAAATGGCTGCTCGCATCTGTAAGTCGAACCAAAACGACAAATGTATCTCTGGGCAAATGCACGCAAGTGTTCAAATTGTTCGACAGGCAATAGCCGCCTGAATGAAATCATATGATCAGCTGAAGGTGAAGCAGGCAGCTCCAGAAATGTACATTTAAGTGCAGAATTGCATTTCAAATCAATTACTTCGTGCTGAAGGATTTGGTGTTATTGACAGGGCTTGGCATCAGGAAATACGAACGGATTTATGAAGAGAATATATTATATTAAATAATGAGACCTCGCGTTCCACTTTCTGACAGATGGCGGGCCACAAGTGGCCCGCGGGTCGTGGTTTGGAAACTCTGGCCCACAGTCTTCTGTCTCGTTTTTGTTTGTAGTCCATGCTGTGTGGCATTGGTGATAATGTCTGTCCACAGCCTTCTGTTTAATGTACTGTTAATCTTATTATAGTCCAAGCCGTGTGGGGTTGGTGATTATGTAAGTGATTCTGGTTGTCGTTTAAGGTTGGGAACCAATATTGTCCAGGATTATCGACATGGCACAAGATGATGATGATGAGCTACCTATAAAAACCTGTAGTATTTCTATACATAACAGTCGAGTGATTTCTGAGGCGAATGTTACGAATTCCTTGGACTGCCAGAGTAGTAACTAACAACGATTGCCTGAAAGAGGCAAAGGAACTAAAACATTTTATACAATAAGTAAGAGAGAAACAGCTTGCTTTGGTCATGTGATGAGATGAGTGGCATTGGAGAACATCGTGACAACCGGAAAGATCGAGGGGAAGCGATGCAGTGGCAGACCAAGAGAATTGATGCTGGATGGACTGAGATAGTGGCATGGAGGAATATCATCAGCAGAGTTGATGCGGAACACCAAAGACTTAGATCTGTGGAGAGACATAAGCGCCTACGCCAGCTGCCAAGGGCACTTATCGATGATATTGAAAAGCCGAATAAAAAACAAAATAATAATTAAACATACTTTTAAACGCACAGCCAACCGATAGCCCAAGCATAACTTTGCCATTGCAACAATTGTCCCCGGCTGTGTATGATCCAGTCTGTCTTCGAAAACGGTTGAGGGTAGAACTTCTCACTCCTTGACCATGGCGGTCACTCGAACCCCGGAAGCGATTCCGAATTCTCTGGATGAACTGTAAGGACGTCTCCGTGGGAGTGGTCAGGTTGACGCCACTATCTGGTGGTTGCTCACTGGCAAATAAGTCCTTAGTGTAGGATGTCACGGAATTCTGTAGGAGGTACAGTCTGCAGACGGCATAGGCAAGAGGGAAGGCGCAATCACACGTCTGTGTTTCTGAGGGAGCAAGGTAAACATGGCTATATGATGTGTCAGGACGAGAATGTACACAGGCAACAGGTTATATGTTCTTTCACGTGACACTGTTACAAGGTGTGGAATGCTAACACGTATACACTTACACGCATGCACGCATACACACATATACAGTACATAGCACCATTTACACCAGCAAAGTAAAACAATATGTTGTTGGAACATTTACCACTGAACTCACATCATCACAGCACAACATACATCACCACCTATATAATAATATCAGAACCTACAAAATAGGATAACATCTTACAGAATAAGATATTAAAAAAAAAAAAATTGTGTTGCGTATCCCTTACGGGACGTTGCAGTCAACACCAGCATTTTCAGCTGCTGTTGATGTACTAGGCAAGTGTTACGTTCAGTAGTTTGCCATTGCTTTCTGAACGACCGGCCTCTATACCTTTTTCGAAAAAACCAGCACCGCCGTGTTTCGAACCCGAGTATACGGGCTCACAAACCGCGTTCGCAAGCCCTTCAGCCACAGAGACCGACAGAATAAGATAACACCTTACATAATAATATAACACCTTACATAATAAGATAACACATTACATAATAAGATAACACATTACATAATAAGATAACATCTTACATAATAAGATAACACCTTACATAATAAGATAACACCTTACATAATAAGATAACCCATTACATAATAAGATAACACCTTACATAATAAGATAACACCTTACATAATAAGATAACACCTTACATAATAAGATAACACATTACATAATAAGATAACACCTTACATAATAAGATAACATCTTACATAATAAGATAACACCTTACATAATAATATAACATCTTACATAATAAGATAACACCTTACATAATAAGATAACACCTTACATAATAAGATAACACATTACATAATAGGATAACACCTTACATAATAAGAAAACACCTTACATAATAAGATAACACATTACATAATAAGATAACACCTTACATAATAAGATAACCCCTAACATAATAAGATAACACATTACATAATAATATAACATCTTACATAATAATATAACACCTTACATAATAAGATAACACATTACATAATAAGATAACACATTACATACTAAGATAACACATTACATAATAAGAAAACACCTTACATAATAAGATAACACCTTACACAATAAGATAACACCTTACATAATAAGATAACACATTACATAATAAGACAACACCTTACATAATAAGATAACATCTTACATAATAAGATAACATCTTACATAATAAGATAACATCTTACATAATAAGATAACACCTTACATAATAAGATAACGCATTACATAATAAGATAACACATTACACAATAAGATAACACCTTACATAATAAGATAACATCTTACATAATAAGATAACACCTTACATAATAAGATAACACCTTACATAATAAGATAACATCTTACGTAATAAGATAACACTTTACATAATAAGATAACACCTTACATAATAAGATAACATCTTACATAATAAGATAACACATTACATAATAAGATAACATCTTACATAATAAGATAACATCTTACATAATAAGAGAACACCTTACATAATAAGATAACACATTACATAATAAGATAACACATTACATAATAAGATAACACATTACATAATAAGATAACATCTTACATAATAAGATAACACATTACATAATAAGATAACATCTTACATAATAAGATAACATCTTACATAATAAGATAACACCTTACATAATAAGATAACACATTACATAATACGATAACACATTACATAATAAGATAACACCTCGACTAATAAGATAACAAGTGAATACTATAAATGGACAGTGTACCCACATATGGCCACAGCTTCACAACCGATAAAATAAACATCAATTACATACACCTAATTATAATTAGTAACAGTAGATGTATCGCACCACAGTTAGGGGAATGTTTAGTTTACTAGCCGTCCTTTGACGCCTCTCTAGGGGGGAGATGAATGTGTAATCTTTCAGCATATAATAAGTAAACAATCTGAGGACTGGAGATAAACCTGGTGCTTCGTGTCGACTGTGTGAACATGTTTATCCAGCCTGAATACCTATAGGGGACACATGCTTAAATGGACACATCTTCAGTTGTGTAAGCGGTCAGGGACATATTATCAGTGAACACCCATATGATCACAGCTTCACAACTGATAAAATGACCATCACTGACATACTCTTACCAGTCTACGCACATATGACCACAACTTCACTACCTATATAGTGACCATCACTAACATTCACTTACCAGTGAACATACATATGACCACAACTTCACAACCTATCCAATGACCATCACTAACATACACCCACCAGTGAACATCCATATGGCCATAGTATCACAACCTATAAAATGACCTTCACTAACTTACACCTACCAGTGAACACACATATGGCCATAGTATCACAACCTATACAATGACCACCACTAACATACACCCACCAGTGAACACACATATGGCCATAGTATCACAACCTATACAATGACCATCACTATCATACACTTACCCGTGTACACACAACCGTCTATGGCGTCTTCGCAACACCGGGGTTCGACGTCTAACCCGGAAATTGTGACTAAGATACCGCATGTCAAAGTAAGGAAGACAAGCGAAGTGGTTGTCATAATGAACTTCCGGTACCACTGTAAAGAAGTCAACATGGCATGAATTTAGTTTAATAAGATGGCATGGTTCATGTTCAGTGGCGGTAAAATACAGTGAAATCAAATCAAACGTGTTTACATTTGTCCATGGCTAATTGGAGGCATGTCTAATACATAGAAATCGTCACCCAGTGCCTTGCCGGCTGGCGTGGGCAATCAAACCTCTCCACAAATTACGATCTCCGATAAATTCGTGTGTTGACTTCTTTCCGTGCCATGACACAAGGCTGTCAAGAATCTTCTCCCCCTGTCTTCCTCTGTTTCAATTTCCACAAATCTTTCCGGTTATCACATGTTCCAGTTTTTGTCTTCTCATAACGTAACCAAAAAAAAAACAAAAAACTCACCCGATGACTCCCTCTTTCCGATGTTTGCAATAAGTTGTCTTTGCGACTCAGCTTCACTTAAAAATTCCTGAATGCTTACATAGAAATAGAAGAGACATTTCTGTGGAATTGTTGAAACAGCCTGATAAACAATTCACAGGCAATTAATGGCACTTACATTACTTATATATTGATTGTCTCTACATCAAAACCAGTGTGTTACTGGGGAGTAGTTTCCTCACATCCACGACCAGGGCCCATAAAGCAAGCAAGGAGTATTTACTCTGTGACTTATCATGCGTGTCCCAAGAGGCATCTAAGGTATACGCGTAGGATATCTCCTTCCGTAGAATACGCAGCTGTCAAATCCAACCAATCATGCAATCACTAACAAGTTACAACGGGCCTAGAATACGTGGGCTTAGGGGTTCATGCGTGGGTTGAGGGGCTCGTGCGTGGGTTGAGGGGCTCATTGGTGAGTTGAGGGGCTCATGCGTGGGTTGAGGGGTTCATACGTTGGTTGAGGGGCTCAACCGTGGGTTGAGGGGCTCATACATGGGATGAGGGGCTCATACGTGGGATAACGGTATAATGCGAGGGTTGAGAATCTAATGCGAGGGTTGCGGGGCTATGATCTATTGGGGGATGTCATCATGTGTAAATTATCTATGATCTCTGTTACTGCTATGTGTAAATTATCTGTCTGTGTTGCTGTCTTGTGTAAATTATCTATACCGATGTTGCTGTCTTGTGTAAATGATTTATGTCTCTGTTGTTATCATGTGTAAATTATCTATGCCTATGTTGCTGTCTTGTGTAAATTATCTAAGCTCATGTTGCCATCATGTGTAAATTATCTAAGCCCCTGTTTCCGTCATGAGTAAATTATCTAAGCCCCTGTTGCTGTCGTGTGTAAATTATCTAAGCCCCTGTTGCTGTCGTGTGTAAATTATCTAAGCCCCTGTTGCTGTCGTGTGTAAATTATCTAAGCCCCTGTTGCTGTCGTGTGTAAATTATCTAAGCCCCTGTTGCTGTCGTGTGTAAATTATCTAAGCCCCTGTTGCTGTCGTGTGTAAATTATCTAAGCCCCTGTTGCTGTCGTGTGTAAATTATCTAAGCCCCTGTTGCTGTCGTGTGTAAATTATCTAAGCCCCTGTTGCTGTCGTGTGTAAATTATCTAAGCCCCTGTTGCTGTCGTGTGTAAATTATCTAAGCCCCTGTTGCTGTCGTGTGTAAATTATCTAAGCCCCTGTTGCTGTCGTGTGTAAATTATCTAAGCCCCTGTTGCTGTCGTGTGTAAATTATCTAAGCCCCCGTTGCTGTCTTGTGTAAATTATCTAAGCCCCTGTTGCTGTCGTGTGTAAATTATCTGTCACATCTTGAATCCATCGCCATCTTTAAACTTTCCTTATGACGTCACTGTGTTCGTCTGCGCCGCAGTGTAACGCGATCAACACTCTTGGTATACTTAACAACACTATTGACAGGTGACAAGACAAGGGCATACTTATTCTCTTCAGATCTTCATTTGAATCCCCCTCGTATATACTATTCTGTTGTTCCATCCACCCATCATGTGCCATGCCGATAAACGTGGGCGGTCATGTTTTGTCATCTCATTCGATCACCAGAGTCGTGGATCAGCTCAATGTTCCTGTCTCGACCATGCCACATGGCCAAGCCATCCAGGTATTTACTTCTCGGTCTTCCACTTTTGTTGTTGGCCATCATGAAATAGGTCTTTTGCAGAACGAGACTCTCATTATGAAAGCTTTCTCCATATGATGCCACTTGTTCTACCCCATACATTTTCATGCACAAGGTGTCTACAGTGTCCTGTTTCCCACTCCGTGTTGTTCGAACCCCTCCTCTTGCAACGGAACCCACGCCTTCCATTACTGTTCACTAGGTCTGTGTTCTTGTCTCGATACGACCATCCAGGTATTTATGCCTTCTCTGCTCTCTCCCTTGCTCTTTTCCCATCAGTCCTGCCAGTTGTCTCCAAGTTCTCATGTTTATTGCTCCTCATAACGTACCTACAACATCTTCTAGGATGTTTCTTATAGAACTTACTGATTGGTTTACTATCTGTCCGTGGTATTCTTTGCATTTTACTCAGAAACTGCATTTCCTGTGCCATTAGATGTTTTTCAACGTGTCTGCTGATTGTCCATGTTTCACTTGCATACAACATTATACTATATACACCATTTCAAGACTGCTTTTCTTATTGTAGTTGACAGCCTTTTATTGCAAAAGGTTAAATTTACTATAACGATGCATGTTCTAATCTCTACACGATTGTACAGATAGCTGTAAAGATTTACATATTGAAAAGTGACCGCCGCTTCCATCGACGATGAAATGTAATGTTAGTGGCGGACTCTTGTGTTGGCATTCTGGCAGCGGCCTTATGCATGTATGCCTGTGCGTGCTACTGGTTTGCAATGGCTGCTGTCTGTTCCACTTTTCACATTGGACAGTGAGGAGCTGTGTGTGAGATATATTAACTGTCACAGGAACGGAGCATTATGTGGTGGCCTTTTGCGTGAATTTGGAACCGCGACTAACTACTAACCTATTGAAACATTTTCTCATTCGTTTAAATATTACATTGTAGTATTTCTTACATCTTGGAGATGTAGGGGCTGAGTGGTCTCGAGGTATGGTGTCCGCCTCGAGTGCTGGAGGTTCCGGGTTCAATTCAGGTGAAGGCCGGGATTTTTTCACGTGGACGTCTAGTAACAAACTTTCCCCTGGTCTCTGGGTAGTGAGACCTGACTCCCGTATGTATTGTTGTGCATGTAAAAAATCCCTTGGCAGTTGGAAATCGAAAAAGAGTAGCCGAACGGCGGGATAAAAATCTACCCAAAATATTTCAGAATCATCGCCGGTGCTACGGAGTTCGTGCACTGAGCTGAGATTCTCCGGACTCAGGCTTGAGTTATGTGTGCCGTTATGTTGATCCTTCGACCAAACTAAACTAAACATCTTGGAGACGCATAATGTTTGATTTCTTACAATTTAATTCTACCGCTCGTTGCTCAATGTGTACAATAACTGTACCCACGCAGAGTTACAATTACTCAACTTACAATTTAATTGTAACCCTAGTTGCTCAATGTGTTCAATTACCGGAGCCACTAAATGCTACAGTTACTCAACATACAAGTTAATTCTAACCTTAGTTGTTCACTGTGAACGAACGAACGAAAATCTTTATTTTCAAAGGGTTAAGAATTGGGGACGCTGATATTACCGGAGCCACTAAATGCTACAATTACTCAACTCACAATTTAATTCTAACTAGGTAACCGGAGCCACTAAATGCTACAATTACTCAACTTACAATTTAATTCTAACCTTAGTTGCTCACTGTGTACAATAACCGGGGCCACTAAATGCTACAGTTACTCAACGAAAAATGTACCAGTAAAATAACAAACATCAAATTTCCCAGTAAAATCACAAACATCAAATGTCAGCTGGAGGTGATTGCAACACCCTGGAAAGGACATACTATTGTTATGAACTGCTTAATTGCCATGGGATGATAAATCGTCATCTCGTATCTGCCATGCGTTTATATATCGCCGAAGCGTTGTTGTGTTATAATACAACAAACATGTCTGCTACAATATTAACAACTTGGAAGCCATAACTGTGACACACCCCAACTTCTCATTTTCCGCCATCCGTTTTTGTTTGGCTTAAACCTACTTTTTGACTGGTACTGGATAGGTTAAATGCTACAGAACTTGTCCTTTGTCTGCAGTCAACAGTGTCATCTGCATATCTTATTTTGCTGATGCTATTTCCTTCGAGATCGATTCATCTCACATCTTCTACATTTCCCCGAATGCTTTGACTATAGCAGTTGATATAAACGAAAGAATAAAAGCTCTTTAACTGTTAAACTTACGGGCACAGATAGCCGGGTAGGGGGTTCACCTTTTACACCAGTCAGTTAGGCGTAGGCGTTGACTTTTCGTTCAGAAAGAAATTACAATTTACTGAACGTAAAATTGTTTAGAAATTTAAATTGGACTTCCCAACATCTGCAAAGAACATGAGATAATTTTTGACTTTAATTTTTAAATGAAAAGGGGTCATTTTATAACCCCAGTGCAGAAACGATCCGATTGATTAACAAATTCATTACATTGTCCCGTCTTTAAAAAGGCCAGTGGAAATACAGGATGTATTTTTAATGACTTTGGGGTTTTTGAAAATATATCCGTTCCAAGTTTTGTAGTTACCTTCTATGTTGCATGAGTTCACAGAGGGTAAATACAAAACTTGGAACGGCAATATTTTCAAAAACCCCACAGTCATTAAAAATACACCATATACAATATAAACTAACCTCCAGTAGCAGCCTAATAAATTGCTAGAATAACTTATAAAGCACTTTAAATGGTGTGTTATGTAGGAATAGTTAAGAGACTACATACGGTATGAATGAAGTTCCAACCTTCTCGCAGTCTTGGCTTATGAAACTGCAGAAGGGCCCTTAAAAAGGTCCGCTTTATTGAGTTCTGGTAGGGCCTTTTGGAACTTAGGGTTGAAGTGTCTTCTCTAGGCGCCCTAAGATTGTGACCGGCGGTTTGAACTACCAGCCAACTAACGACATCCTATCAATAACTGAGACGTAAAAAGGGCGATAGTATACATCTAGTTATTCTCCAGACGCACGTTCAATCGAAGGTTGTTCATGGTTGTGTTTGTTTTGTGTGTCTGTTACAACATTGTCACCTGTTGCAGTGGAATGACATCTTCGAATTGTTTCTTTAATGCGGTTTTGTGGGGGTCGCAAAGAAGATAAGGCTATGGAGAATCTGGCATTGAGGACAGAAAAGTAGTGCAACATTATTATTAGGTTTGTCGTTATTGCTGTGGTTGCAGACTTGGCATGTTACCCAACTGCGCATTTTGAAATCAGCATGCGTTGATCATGTGCTCACCCACACATTTACGTAGTTGGTGGATGAAAACAAAATATTAACTCATTTGGTGTAAGATTTCTAGTGTACAAGTTTTTGCATAGTGGTCCGTTAAAAACCTTCCCTTTAAATTGTGTTAGCGCACATATTTTTTACTTCCTAGTGCACGCAATTTTTGTTTAGCGCAGGAAGAGATATAAAAAGAAAGGAAAGAAATTTACATAGTATTTTGTTTAAATACATATTTAATACTACCTATGCATGAACAATACATTTTGCTCACAAATATAATGTTAGTTGTTCAAGAAGTATATATTATTCCCACGCATAAAGTATATATTTTGTTCACAATTGTAATAATTTTTGCTTAAGAAATACATATTTATTTCACAATTATAATGATTGTTGCTCAAGAAATACATATTATGTTCACACACGTAATGATTGTTGCTCGTGAAATGCATATGTTGTTCACAGTTTTAATGCTGGTTCTCATAATGTATATATTTTTTTCACAATTGTAATAATTTTTGTTTAAAAAATACATATTTATTTCACAATTATAATGATTGTTGCTCAAGAAATACATAGTTTGTTCACAATTCTAATGCTATGTATATATTTTGCTAACAATTTTAATGATAGCTGGTCACAAATTATATATTTTCTCACAACCATAATGCTAGATGCACACGAAGTATATATTTTGCTCACAATTGTAATGCTAGATGTAGGGAAACGAGCAGGTGGACAGGCTGTAGTAAATTACAAACTTTTATTAACTGTTGCTGGCAGGAGAATCACAAGGACTAATGTCCTTTACAGGACGCTGCAGTCAACCCCAGCATAGTTTGGCTAGTTGAGATTTCTTGTCAAGTTGTACGTTCAGTATTTTCCCATTGTTTTCTGAACAACCTGTTCTCATGCCATCGTATGAAAACCAGCGCAAGGCGGTCTGCAAAATTGTATGACATAATCAGTAACGTGGCGTTTATGGAAGGGACTAAATAAATTCAGTGAGTCGTTGGGTGAAGACAAGACAGTGATGGACATGACAGACACGGAGAACAACCTGATAACCCATTCAGGGCCGAAGGATAATATATCGTCAACTGTGACCTCTCATTTGAACAGAAGGACGATATATCGTCATGCAAGGGTCATCGCGTTATTTGTTTTGTTTCGTGATATCTTCCGCAATTTTAATGCTCAGTGAACGGAAATTTACATGATAATGTTCAAGTGATTGTGAGCTATGTTTGACCCAAACCTACTTGTTTGATTGGTACTGAATCAGGTCATATCATAACTAGGAGGTGGAGATCGGCACGGCCGAGTGGATAAGAACGCGAGTTCTTAAACATCCGGTGTGCTGATGCCGAGTTAAGGGGTTCAAACCCTAAACTGGACTGTTGGACTAAATTGTTGACCTCTCTTCCTTGACTTGGAGACGTGTATTACAAATACCTCTGAAGCCGGAGTGGGTTCGCCTGATGGCGATGGACACTGGCATTAAGGAAAGCTAATCCACCCGCAAAATTCAGCCCAGTACTACTAGAAGTAGTGCGTATGCACTACGCTTGAGTTCAAAGCGAGATAGCGCAAAAAAAACACCATTAACTAGAAGGTCGTTCTTCTGGAACCCGCAGAGCTAAAGAAACAAGACCTAAAACACCAGCAAGTTGAGACCTGGGGACAGAAATGAATATCACGAGTAGGGCATGGAGAGAGATGCAGGGGATGGTGAAAGACAGGCCAACTTCCAGCCAGGGGTCTGACAGCCTATGTTTCACTGGGGGATGGAACTCAGCAGACTACGATCTTAACATGGTTTAACATTAAAAAAACAATTACAGGAAGATGGACTTCATTGCACAGGGTGTTATCCCATATGGCTCAAATTTTTTTCCGAAGGGCGGTCTTTCGAAAGCGTCGCACAAAGCACGAACTCGGTAGCTCCAGCGACGACCCCCATTAGCCTTCGAGAATACTGCACTCATAAACCGATCGACGTAGTCCGGAATCGAACTCACAGCCTTGGGAGCGCGAAGCAGTCGGTGTAACCATTCCGCCACGGTCACTCCCTCTACCATGTTTTATGTAGACTATTTCTCAATAACTAGACAAGGACGTGGAAGCTGTTCTTACAATCCACGGATCAAGCAGCAGTCTTACGTCTGACGTTGAAGAGAACTGGCACACACACACACCATCATGTCTCGGAAACTAAAATATTTTGGCCATATTAACAGATTCATTGCCGAAGGATAATACATCGCCAAATGTCACCCTCTCATTTGGACAGAAGGACGATATATCGCCATACTAGGATCATCAAGGTTTTTGTTCCGTATCGCTGTATCTTCCCGCAATTTCAATGCCCAGTGAACGGAAATTTACATTATAATATTTGTTCGTGTGTTTGTTTGGTCCAGGCCTAAACATTCGGTTCACTAGTGCAATTTTATCAGGAGACTCCTGGCAGGTCTTCCCTGGAGCCGTGCTCTGTGTGACGCTTTAGACTGGTTGTTCTGTGGAAAGAGAGCGAACCATGTGAGATAAAACCCGGTGCAATGAAGTATATCCCCTTGCCTTTAGTTTGTACCGTGTTTAACCCAAGCTGACTTTTTGTTTAGCACTGAATCAGTTAAAGGTTACGGTGGTTTTGTCAACACAGTGCTGGAAGGAGCAGTCAATGGAAGAAGAGACATGGCTCGACCAGCACGTACAAGTTATACGTGACACCGAAGACACATTGGGCCTGAAAATATACTCGCAGTGGAACCGACAAAAGGTGGCAAATCTGTACGTGGGCCGCTTTGGGAACGCCATTATGCAAACGACTTGCTTCATGCTGATATCCCTCCTGCCCACTGTCAACGGCCCAGTGGTAGTTGCCTGTGAGGCTGACGTATCAGCCTCCGTGACGATCAGCTCCTTCGTCTAAGTCTGTCCTGTATCCTCTATGAAGGCACAGACCTTTAACGAAACCACGCCAAGCTTTTCTATCTCTTGCTATCTCCTGCACCTCCCACCTTTATTATTCATCTCTGCAATTCTCTTCTACGTGTGTTTTGTGTCTCCCACTATTTCGTTGGCTTTGACTCCTGTATACGGTAAATCATTGGATTACAAAGAGTTAAATAAACCTATTTCACTTACTTACGAGTAACACACAGGACCTCAACTATGCATGACCTTCTAACATAGTTCATGAAACAGTTTCTTTTCTGTATTATCAACAATACAACAAAACACTTAACGATTTATACATTCTTCTTTATTGTGTTAAGTAAACATGCTTGCCATTTTCTTTTGAATGAAAGCACGTTTCTTCTCTATATTGTCGTTTTGGTATTCACGATGTCTTTGTTTTCTGTCGCCTATCGCACACATTCTATATACACAGAGACATATAAACGTTTATTGATAATCATTACATTGTCAAATATGTATATTTTGCACATTGCGTGTACTGCTGCACACATACTCGTGACGTAAAGCGCATGGTTGTTTGATTGGGCGGGATATAGTCACGTGACTAGAACATCATCTAGAATGACAGCCGTTAGTTCAACGGCTGGTACCCATTTTCCAAGATGGCCACCGGTAGACTCGCATCTTTGCTGCTGTTATTGTGTCTGCCTGCCGTCGTCTACTCCATCAAAGGTAACGCTTTCCATTACAGAACCACGTGCATTTTACACTCCTCGGATACTGTCATTTTTTTCAAGCTTTATCAACATGTGCCATACCGATACGTTTAGGTGATAGTTACTCGCCATCTGACACGATCATCAGATTCTTGGGTTAGCTCTGTGCTATTATCACGATTATCACAAGTTACCAAGCCATGCATGCATTTATTTCTTTGTCATCACTTTGTTAATTTTTCATCAAGTTTGCCAATTGTCACCAAGCTTTTCAAATTTTACCAACTATTGTTTGTGTCTTCATTGTTCATATTAAGGTATAGTTATAATATTAGGTATGCTGACGATACAGTGTTAATAGCAGAAAGTGAGCAAGAGTTACAAAAACTAGTGGAACAAGTCAACAGACACAGTTCAGAATGTCTCATATATTAACACCCAAAAAATAAAAACTATGATAATTAGCAGTGGAAAGGAGAGGTCATCAAAGAAAAACAAAGAAGACAGGTAGATACTAGAACAAGTAACAAGTTTCTCCCATCTTGGACATGTAATAACAGATAATAGCAGAAGTAAAACAAAAATCAAAAAGAGAATAGGAATGGCCAAGCATGTTTCCAACAGGGCGAGAGACAGACAGTGTTGGAGATCCATTGCAGCCAACATTTACTGTGGAGACGGCACGTGATTGATTGACAGTTATAATATTCATTGGCGGACTCCTTCATTGGTTTGTTTTTCTTTCCGTTTATGACACTTTCCAGTTGTCAAAGAAACCACACTTTTACTGCCAATCGAAGTTTCTCAGCTTGTATAGTCACTGCCCATGTTTCACATGCATCACCAAAGTAGGCTCGATAGACACCACCAAACGGCACAGACCCAGCCAATCTGCCCGCCTGCTCGTTTCCCATCACACCAGCCTGCCCTGGGTAAAAAACCCAACAGATGCTCTCTATCGCCATCTTACACGATCATAAAAATCGTGGATCAGCTCCGTGTTTTTGTCTCGACCATGCCACGTGGCCCAAGCCATCCAGATATTTACTTCTCTGCCTTCCCCTTGTTCTTTTCCCTTCGATCTTGCCAGTTGTCACCAGGTTCTCTAGTTTATTTATTCTAACAACGTGCCCAAAAATCTTGACTGTAAACGTCTAATTTCTCTGACCTGTTCAGTTTTCATTTGCCTCTTGTAGGACTTGCTCATTGGTTTCTCACCCCATTGTGTTTTTACTACCAGTAGTCCTCGCATTGGCTGATTCCGACCGCTTCACTACCCCTAGTCTTCACATTGGCTGACTCTGGTCGCTTCACTACCCCTAGTTCCCGCTTTGGCTGACTCTGGTCGCTTCACTACCCCTAGTCCTCGCATTGGCTGAGTCTGGTCGCTTCACTACCCCTAGTCCTGGCATTGGCTGATTCCGACCGCTTCACTACCTCTAGTCCTCGCATTGGCTGATTCCGACCGCTTCACTACCCCTAGTCCTCACATTGACGGACTCTGGTCGCTTCACTACCTTTAGTCCCCGCATTGGCTGACTCCGGTCGCTTCACTACCCCTAGTCCTGGCATTGGCTGAGTCTGGTCGCTTCACTACCCCTAGTCCTCGCATTGGCTGACTCTGATTGCTTCACTACCCCTAGTCCTGGCATTGGCTGACTCCGGTCGCTTCACTACCCCTAGTCCTGGCATTGGCTGACTCCGGTCGCTTCACTACCCCTAGTCCTCACATTAGCTGACCCTAGTCCCCGCATTATCTGACCCCGACCTCGTATTTCCGGAACTATTTCTTCCGCCAACGTTTATTTGATTCCAAACCACTGCAACGTTAATATGGGCAAAGTGTTTCAGTGTCCCAGACATGATTTGAGCCAGTGTTTACGATGATCAGATCTCGTAGAAAGTCAGTATTATCCATGTTCAGATCTCGTAAAATGTCAGTATTATCCATGTTTAGATCTCGCACAATGTCAGTATTTTCTGTGTCCAGATCTAGTAGAATGTAAATATTATCTGTGTTCAGATCTCGTAAAATGTCAGTATTATCCATGCTCAGATCTTTTAGAATGTTAATTTTTCCATGTCCAGATCTCGTATTCATTGGCACCTTGCCGCCTTGACAGACGATAGTTTGTTACATTGTGCTTCAAAAACGCATACTAACTACAACCCATGGCAGTAGCGAATGTAACTGATCAGACCAATTCGCGCTGTAAACGTTCGTCAACAAAGGATGCACGTGAACACATGGTCATTTTCACCATCACGCACCATCTTACATCTCATGCTTTCCATGTCCAGATCTCGTAAAATATAAGTATTTTCTGTGTTCAGATTTAATATAATGTCAGCATTTTCTGTGTCCAGAGCTAGTAGAATGCCAGTATTTTCTGTGTCCAGATGTAGTATGCCGGTCTCCGCGGCAAAGGTGTTATGGACGAGGTTCGTAATCCCGCTTATCCACTTTCGAAACACAGCTGCACGAGATTTGGCAGCAGACCGCGTTGCGATGAGTTTTACCGAATTGGTATGGGCGCCGGTCGTTTAGAAAGTAATGCAAACTACTGAATGTAAACTTGCCAAGACATCAACCACAGCAGTAAAATGCTGGTGTTGACAGCGATATCCTGTAAAAACAAACAAACAAACAAACAAAGATCTATTATAATGTCGGTATTTTTCATGTTCAGATTTTGTAGTATGTCAGTATTTTCTGTGTCCAGATCTAGCATAATGTCAGTATTTTCCATGTCCAGATGTAGTAAAATGTCATTTTTTCCCTTCTTTTTGATATTCTAACAATATTTTTTCAGATTTTACATTAAAAGTCACAATTTTCTTCCCCGGTGACTGCGAAATGAGCTATAACTCTTATGGGAATGTTGCAACTGGAAACACCGTTAAAAAATGGTCAAAATTAAGTACCTCAGTCCCATACCATCGTGGGATTTAGAAGTAGGATGATTGGTCCACTTTGTTATGACCAAACGGCACTCGGGGGCTGACCGGTATCAGGCTGACATCCTTACCATTATAACGAGGTTAATTGACCTCATTTATAAAGTTGATTCATCTCTGGAGAATGTGATGGGGTTGTAAACTACATTCCAACATTGGGACTGTGTGACCCTTGGGGATTGAATCCAGGAACGTCGTAACGACAGACTGTGCTCTAGCCGTTAGACTGGAGCTTCTCCTTCTGCTACCCAGTAAAGCAAATGAAGAGAGATATAGTTGAATACTTAATGGCAACTGGCACATTACATTGGAAAAGAGCAGGGGGAAGACAAGTTAGATAGTTAATTAGTTAGTTGGTTGGTTAGTTAGTTGGTTGGTTGGTTAGTTGATTGGTTGGTTAGTTGGTTGGTTAGTTAGTTAGTTAGTTAGTTGGTCGGCTAGTTAGTTAATTGAGTGGTTGGTTAGTTAGTTATTTAGTTGGTCGCTTAGTTAGTTGCTTGGTTGGTTGGTTAGTTAATTGGTTAGTTAGTCAATCAGTTGGTCGGCTAGTTAGTTGGTCGACTAGTTAATTGGTTGATTGTTAGTTGGCTGGCTGGTTGCTTAGTTAGTTGGTTGGTTAGTTAATTAGTTGGTCAGTTTGTGAGTTGGTTGGTCAGTTGGTTGATCAGCTAGTTAGTTGGTTTGTTAGCTGGTTTGTTGGTTAGTAGGCTGGTTGGTTAGTTGGTTGGTTTGTTGGTTGGTTAGTTGGTTGGTTGGTTAGTTGGTTGGTTGGTTGATTTGTTAGTTGGTTAGTTGGTTAGTTGGTTAGTTAGTTAGTTAGTTGGTTGGGTAGGTGGTTGGTTAGTTAGTTGGTCTGTTAGTTAGCTGATTTGTTGGTTAGGTGGTTTGTTTGTTAGTTGGTTGGTTAGTTGGTTGGTTGGTTAGTGGGTTGGTTGGATAGTTGGTTGGTTAGTTATTTAGTTGATTAGTTAGTTAGTTGGTCAGTTAGTTGGTTGGTTAGTTAGTTAGTTAGTTGGTCTGTTAGTTGGTTGGTTGGTTAGTTGGGTGGTTAGTTAGTTAGTAGGTCTGGTAGTTAGTTGACTTGTTGGTTAGTTGGTTGGTTGGTTGTTGGTTAGTTGGTTGGTTAGTAAGTTGGTTGTTTGATTGGTTGGTTCGTTGGTTTGTTGATTGTATAGTTAGTTGGTTGATTCGTAAGTTGGTTGGTTGGTTGGTAAGTTGGTTGATTAGTTGGTTGATTAGTTAGTTGGTTGGTTGGTTAGTTAATTGATTAGTTAGTTGGTTAGTTAGTTGGTTGATTAGTTAGTTGGTTAGTTAGTTGGTTCGTAAGTTGGTTGATTAGTTAGTTGGTTAGTTAGTTCGTTAGGTGGTAAGTTATTTAGTTAGTTGGCCAGTGAGTTGATTAGTTATTTGGTTAGTTAGTTGGTTGATTATAGTTAGTCGGTTAGTTAAATAGTTAGTTAGTTAGTTGGTTAGTTAGTTAGTTGGTTAGGTGGTAAGTTATTTCGTTAGTTGGTTGATTGATCAGTTAGTTGATTGGTTGGTTAATTAGTTAATTATCCTCATTGCACATCGAGCCATTCAAGACACAGATGTATTTATTATACCAAGATGTATCAATTGGGTAGCACTGAGTCCACTTAGACCAGCGGTTCTCAACCATTTTTGGCCCGTGCTCCCCTTCACTAATATTTTCAGAACGTCACCCTCCCCCCTTCGTATTTCCTCCCTATAAATCTCCCTCCCGTCCCTACACAGTATACGCAGAAATGGAAGCTAAATTTAATAAAATATACTAGAACAAGTCTAAACTTCTACATAAAACGTGATTTGCGGGTTTACTTACGTTATAAAATGAATTTCAGAAGGGCGAGTAGTACAGAACCGTAAAGTATAGAGGGGAAACAATATCAAGTAATCGGTTCTTGTAATAATACGATTTGGAAATAATCTTAATCCTCCACCCACTATGGAAACCGTAAATGTCGCCTCCCCCACCCCCACCCCACGTTGGGAGGGGGGGGGGGGCGGCGGAATTCCCCACCGGTTGAGAACCACTGACTTAGAAAGTTCATAAATAACATGCATGTATCGTTTGGCGCGCATGGAAGTAGAAGAACAAAGAAGAGATTACAGGACACAGCAAACAATACAAACATTGAAAACTATAATTACTGACTGGGATACCAAGATCTCATAATCGTCATCATCGATATCATGATCATGAACACCCTCGTCATCATAATAATCATTACAACCATCAACATCATCATCATCATCATCATCATCATCATCATCATCATCATCATCATCATCATCATCATCATCATCATCATCATCATCATCATCATCATCACCAACACCAGCATAATTATACATGTATTGCTCTCATACCCATTTATTATGACGGACGTTGGACAGACGGACAGGAAGTGTCCCAGTGCGACTACCCTGGTGTCGTTGTTGTGACCCTACAATCCAACGGCGCCATCATCTGTAATGGGGTCAGGGCCAACGGGATTCTCTATCTACCGGAGCTGTGTGGGACGGCCATCGATGATATCACGGATATAATGTAAGTGACTTTTGACTGTTCTTGTGTATGTTTTGTCTGTTCTGTTGTATAAGGGGCATTCATTTGAAATCCCTTCGTGCCGCAACGCGCGTAATTACGTACGTTGAACATGATCATGTCATAGTCATGTGATAAATACTGACCAATGAATAAAAGAGCACGTGATTATCGTCCCATGATGCATAGGTTCTGTTTGTGACTATTGAGAAAATGGCCGGATTGTTCCAAAATCCGCCCAAAGAAGCTAAAAGAGCGGTGATTCAGTTTCTTTCATTTGAAGGATGTCGACTAGTGGACATTCATCGAAGAATGCAGGCAGCGTACGGTAACAAATGTGTGTTGAAGACAACAGTGACAGACTGGGTACGAATGTTTCGGAAAGGAAGTCAGTTCACGACAGATCTTCGACGGCCGGGTCAATCGCATATTGTTGCAACAGAAAAAAAAAACCATCGACAAAACTGATGCAGCAGTACAGATGAACAATTGTCGAAGCATACATTCGCTAGCGAAAGAATTTGATGTGTCAAAATTGGGACAATTCAAAAGGTCGTTCGTAAGAAACTGCAATATCCGAAGGTGTTCACAGTGGGTACCACGGATGTTGACCGACCACCAAAAAGAGGACCGCATTGGATTGTGTTTGAACCACTTGCTGCGTTACAGAGTGGAGGATGTTGCATTTCTCTTTTCCCCATAGTGGCAGGCGATGAATCATGGTGTCACCACTTTGAGCCGAGCAGCAAAAGAGAGAGCATGCAATGGAAGCATGCTGGATCACCAAAAGCCAAAATATTCAAGTTACAGGTTTTCGCTGGTAATGTTATGATGAGCGCATTTTTTTGGGACCATGAAGGGCTATTGTTGGCCGACTTTAAAGAAACTGGTGTCATCATCAACTCTACCCACTACTTGCAAACACTAGACACGCTGCAAAAAGCCATCAACCCGGCATGCTTTCTCGAGGTGTGATTTTGTTGCACGATAATGCTCGTCCGCATGTCGCAAAGATTGTGCAGGAAACATTAGCAAGGAAGAAGTGGGAAATTCTGCAACATTCAGCATATAGTCCTGATTTGTCACCATGTGATATTCGTTTGTTCGGATCTCTAAGAAAAGTTCTCAAGGGGCAACGATTTCACACATATGCAGACGTAATGAACGCGGTAAACACTTGGTTCAGTGAGAAACCACACTCTTTTATTGCGGACGGCATTTGCCGCCTACCTAAGCAATGGGATGCTTGCCTGAATGCCAACGGCGACTTCTATGACCAACCCATGGTGCATAATTCATTCAAAATGAATGCTTTGTTTAATTCTACCACACCTGTTAATGTTTCTTTCATGCTTTTGTAATAAAGCCATTGGAACGGATTTCAAATGAACGTCCCTAATATATTTGTGTCTGTTCTTTCGTCTCTTCTGTTGTCTGTCTCTTTGACTGTCTTGTTGTCTGTTCTTGTGTGCGTTTTTCTTTGTTAAGTTGTCTATTCATTTGTCAGTTTGTGTTTTTGTGTGTGTGGTCTGTTTGTTGTCTGTTTTTGTGTTCTATTGTCTGTGCTCGTATGTGTTTTTGTCTGTTCTGTTGTCTGTTTCTTTCTGTCGTTTTGACTATTATTTTGTATGTTCTTGTGTGTGTTTTTGTGTGTTCTGTTGGCTGTTCTGTTATCTGTTCTTTTGATTAAATTCCTTGTGTGTGTTTTTGGGGGTGTAAGAAGTATCAATATAGTAATATAGATAGACAAACGGACGAGCGGACGGACGAAACGAGGGCAGGACATTCAGCCACCCAGCCAGCTAGGTAACCGACCAGCCAGTCAGTCACTCAGACAGACAGACAGACAGACAGACAGACAGACAGACAGACATACAGACAGACAGACAGATTAGATAGACAGACGGATAGACAGATTAGATAGTCAGACAGATTAGATAGATAGACAGACAGACAGATTAGACAGACAGACATATTAGACAGATAGACAGACATATTAGATAGACAGACAGACATATTAGACAGACATATTAGATAGATAGACAGACAGTCATTAGATATATAGACAGACAGACAAATTAGATAGATAGATAGACAGACAGATTAGATAGATAGACAGACATATTTGATAGACAAACAGACAGATTAGATAGACAGATTAGTAAGATAGACAGGCAGAACATTATATAGATAGACAGACAGTCATATTAGACAGACAGACAGATTCGATAGATAGACAGACAGATAGACATGTAGACAGGTATGTAGACAGACATACTGACAGACGAACGTTTTTTTGGGGTGTTAGAAGTATCAATATAGTAATATAGATAGACAAACGGACGAGCGGACGGACGAAACGAGGGCAGGACATTCAGCCAGCCAGCCAGCTAGGTAACCGACCAGCCAGTTAGTCACTTAGACAGACAGACAGACAGACAGACAGACAGACAGACAGACAGACATACAGACAGACAGACAGACAGATTAGATAGACAGACGGATAGACAGATTAGATAGTCAGACAGATTAGATAGATAGACAGACAGACAGATTAGACAGACAGACATATTAGACAGATAGACAGACATATTAGATAGACAGACATATTAGACAGACATATTAGATAGATAGACAGACAGTCATTAGATATATAGACAGACAGACAAATTAGATAGATAGATAGACAGACAGATTAGATAGATAGACAGACAGATTTGATAGACAAACAGACATATTAGATAGACAGATTAGTAAGATAGACATGCAGAACATTATATAGATAGACAGACAGTCATATTAGACAGACAGACAGATTCGATAGATAGACAGACAGACATGTAGACAGGTATGTAGACAGACATACTGACAGACGAACGAATGGACAGACATTCAGCTAGACAGATAGTTAGACAGACAGGCAGGTAGGTAGATAAGTAGGAAGGTTGATAGCTAGGCATACAGACAGACAGACACAGACAGATAGACAGACAGACAGATGATATTTAACTATGAACTGTTTCCTATTTGTCCCTTAAGGCCACTGGCCCTGATCTACGGCGACGGAACCAAGAATGTGACCATACCTGTGAATTCTACAGGTGAGAAATGTGTCTCTATGTAAGGCAACATTATTGTTCTTAAGACAAGGAATCTTCCCATGTTCTCGTAATATTACAAGAACATCATTACCATCATCACCGTCGTCGTCGTCATCATCATCATCATCATCATCATCATCATCATCATCATCATCATCATCATCATCATCATCATCATCATCATCATCATCATCATCATCATCATCATCATCATCATCATCATCATCATCATCATCATCATCATCACCATCACCATCATCATCATCATCATCATCATCAT
The DNA here is from genome assembly GCA_963921405.1 of Cepaea hortensis. Classification (NCBI taxonomy): domain Eukaryota; kingdom Metazoa; phylum Mollusca; class Gastropoda; order Stylommatophora; family Helicidae; genus Cepaea; species Cepaea hortensis. The sequence continues at coordinate 14,804,735 of OY992879.1, read as the reverse complement.
CATCATCATCATCATCATCATCATCATCATCATCATCATCATCATCATCATCATCACCACCACCACCACCTTCAATATGTCATCATTATTATCATCATCACCATCACCATCCTCACCATCCTCTAAATGAATAGTTTCCCCACCTTCCCTGCACCCATTTAGTAGATTGCAGACAGTTGTTCCCGTGCCATTCCAGAATTAACCAGGGTAGCAGATGTAGCCACCCCGTGCAGGTGAATTGGCAGTCTACACAACAAATATTTGTCGGTCAAAATCACACAAAGAGTTCTGCAGAGTCGCATCAAGCCAGTCCTGATGTGAGGGATTTAAATCCCCGACTGCCCAGTTGATAGTCAGTGTCTAGGCATTAAGCTACGGCGGGTCCTGTAGCATTGCTACATTTGTTTTCTGTCTGTCTGTCTGTCTGTCTGGCTGGCTGGCTGGCTGGCTGGCTGTCTGTCTGGCTGGCTGGCTGGCTGGTTGGCTGTCTGTCTGTCTGTCTGTCTGTCTGTCTGTCTGTCTGGCTGGCTGTCTGTCTGTCTGTCTGTCTGTCTGTCTGTCTGGCTGGCTGGCTGTCTGTCTGTCTGGCTGGCTGGCTGTCTGTCTGTCTGTCTGGCTGTCTGTCTGGCTGGCTGGCTGTCTGTCTGTCTGTCTGTCTGGCTGGCTGGCTGGCTGGCTGTCTGGCTGTCTGTCTGTCTGTCTGTCTGTCTGTCTGTCTGTCTGTCTGTCTGTCTGTCTGTCTGTCTGTCTGTCTGTCTGTCTGTCTGTCTTTCTTTGTACGCACTCAGACATCACCACGAATAAATGCACAGGAAGCAGCTGTCAACATTGAAATCCCCATAGAATTTGTCCTCAAATGAAGCTGGTTTAGACCAACATATTTGTCTCATTTTTACGTATGTTGGGCTCTCTTGAAAACAAATGTTTAGCCGTCATTTTACCACTTCCACAGTTACCTTCACCAGCATCTCCTATCTTTAGTTGATTAACCGTGCCGTATTTCTGCCTGTTCCTTGTGGTATTTGAACCTGCTTCTTGCGGGAGTATGAAATTCTTTCAATTGGAATGTGTTTCCGAAAGAAACAGACGGTAAAACTTTACGAGTTGAATCATGAACCGACATGACAGCTCTTGGAATATAAAAAAAAAACAAAAAAAAAACAAACACGCTAAGTCCTCATCTTCAACAAACAGCGAAGAGTCCCATTACTAATAGTTACAATTTGAATATGTTTAGACGTTCTTCAACGTACTGAGTGTCGATCAAAACCTCTGATCATTCCCTGCCGCTCAACTCTGTTCGGGCTATGATAATGGTTTCTTGGCCATTATTCGTGACTAGACAAAGAATCATCGGTCCCCAAACTTCAAGTGTTTCGTCTGCTGACCTTTTGAGGGGACCACGTAATGAAACGATAAAAAACAAAACGATCGACTTAAAACAGCAGTAAACCGCACATTCGTTGCTGCGGAACCAGTGATCTGATACAAAACCACCGCGATACCTACTCCATCTGTAAAAGAATCATTGTCTCCGCACACCAAATTAAACTACATTTATCAATACCAGTATGAGTGCCAAGCCACTTACATAAGTAGAACAGAAAGACAATTAGCATTTCGAGACACCGAACATATACCAATGTGGGTGAAAAAGAGAATTAATCAGTCTTTAGGAATACCTATGCAGTTGAAAGACTATAAAACGCCGTCCTCGTCGACTACCCATCACCTAATAAAATACGGTCTTAGCGTGAACAAAGAATATACTGCATTCGACAAACAATAAACGATTGCTCAAATATAGTGAGGCGTTAGCAATTAGGGGGAACCAGCAGGTTTTGTGCAAACAGAAAGTTACATCAGAAATTAGGGGGATTGATTGATTGATTGATTGATTGATTGATTGATTTAGGAACCGACATCACAGCATTCGGGACATTCCCATAAGCGCTCCGTCCCCATCCTTAGCAGCCAGCGAAGAGTTCCAACACTAATAGTTCCAGTAGCAATCTGATTATATGTCCGTATCGCCTTTCCTCCGAGCGCCGAGCATCGGCCAGATCCCCTCGTCACACCTCGTTGTCTCATTCTTACCAGACTATGGTGATTCATCTGCTCCTCCGAGGTGTACACGTGCTCCCACAAGGCCGCAACCACGTCTGCCTTGTCATGCATCAATACTCCACCAAATTTTGCCGAGCCAGCCAATCTGTCCGCCTGTTCATTCCCCAGCACACCGGCATGCCCAGGAGAAAAGATCCAGGTGATGCTTACTACCCGTGACCTCCGAAGCGAAGCAAGCCACTCTGCACGAAGCTTGCCTGTTCTCACCCTTCTCAGCATGCTTTCTGAGTCAGTTACAATCACAATTTGTGTGTGTATCGTGTTTTCTATCCAGCGGAAAGCTGCACTGACCGCCTCCACCTCCATTCTTAAGCTAGATGTAGTGTTATCATACGCCAATTAGGGGGATAAATGATGTTAACCATTCGAACTATGTGGCTATGCATTTTAAGTGTTTCAGCTGAAGTATTATTCATTTATTCACGTCATATGATATATCAATCTGCAGTATGCACCCGACGAGATGCAGCGAAATATTTCAGGCAATAAATCGTGCAACATGTTGTTTGTGTGTAAATTTACTAAGGGAATATATTGTTTTTATTTATCTATCATTGATTATGAAATAAAGCCAATAATTTCAGTTTCTTGGTTTCGTCAGACTTACCACCAGCATCATCATAATTATGTTCCCTGCAAACTGGCGTGGGCGTTCACGATGATCTTCCGCCACTGTCTCAGTCTATCCAGCATAATTTCCCTCTGTTTACCTCTGCCTCTTTTTCCACTGATCATTCCAGTCGTTACGATGTTCTCCAGTGTCTCTCTTCTCATTACAGGACAAAAGAATGCTGTTTGTTTCCTTTATAGTTGTACATACTTTACTATTTTCTGCTTCCTCGCAACAAGCGCACCGGAACTTCAAGAGCAAGTGCTCTTATCCTCTTGGCCAGGTTGGCCTGCTGACCTTCAATGACAGTGATTTATTGCATAAGATTCTTGTGATTATTTGAACTGGGGACTTATGAGATCTGTGAACCGTTCCCAGGTACAATAGCCGACGGCATCTTCCAGATGGCCATCGAGGATCCCATGGAGGGTGACTGTAACCCAGAAGCCACGTTGTTCAACACCAGCATGGGCATCAGCGGCAGCACCTGTGAGGTGGTGGGATACGGAGGCGAGGAGCTGTCTGGAAGTGAGTATATGGTGTATGGATGTGTTGTGTCGGTATCATGCCTGGAGTTGAGGGCCGAGAATGGACCAGAGCAGCGGCAGAATCCAGTGTAAATTCATAACTGTACATGCTTAAAGGTAGTTTAAAGGCGAGATAGGCAAAGAATTATTGCATTTTGCATGGAACAAGTTGTAACATACGGCTGCAAATCATGGACAATTAGTAACCCATGCACAAAAATCCCTGGAATCTCTGAACATGTGGTTTTATAGAAGAATGCTGAACATTCCCCGGACTGCCAACATGAGCATTCTTGATATTTTGAGGGGGGCTTAGACACAAAGATAACTTATCACAGACATCAGAAAGAGGCAGACATAAAGTTTTGGGGGTCATATCATGGTAAGACAAAGCTAGAACATGTTATGACAACTGGAAAAATTTATGGAAAGAGAGATAGAGGAAGACAGCGAGAGAAAACTTGACAGTCTTGGGTCATGGTACGGAAGGGAGACAACACATGACGTGATACATGCTGTTGGAGATAGGCAAGGTGTGGAGAGGCATGATCGCCCACGCCAATGAGTATGATGAATGTCGACAGAATCAATTTCAGTGCACCGGGTTTTATTCCATATGTCTCGGTCTCTTTCTTCAC